>JAJHZJ010000104.1:7408880-8008880 GCA_023548195.1 Bettongia penicillata ogilbyi | reverse complement strand
GCTTGCAAAACACAGTGGAGCCAATTGATCTTCAAGGTAGACATTTATGAAGTCTCTCTCCTGAGGAAGTCCCGTGTGAAGCTGGTTTAGCTGAGACTGTCATTGTTATTCGATGGTTGCTCAACCCAGAGAAGGCCTAGGATAGAGTGAAGGCCCATGCTAACCCTATTCGTGAATAATGAATATTCTCTGACTCACTATCACAACTCCATCATGAGCTCCATCAATCCTTCAGGGTGCCAAGGGCTTTGGGGGACTGCCTTTCTCTCATACCATTGCCTTGAGACCCCACTGGTTGCATTCCCTCCACTGAGAAGTGTCAATAACTAGCACTCCAGAACCATTTGACGAGTAAACATGACTTTGCTTTTAAAAAGGGATATTTACTCTAAAGATATAGTAAGAACAAAAGTTCAAATATTTCCCCCTAGCACCTCATTCTTTCCTCTGTCTCTGGGGAGAGTAGGCTCACTCTTCACATGGTTTCTCAATAACATTGTGCTCACTAAAGTTAAATCCAAATGTGGTATCCTCATCTCACTTACCATTAGGAATGGGTCCTGAAGGTCACTCCCTTGCTTTTCAGGGTATTCATGATGAACTGACTGCAGAATTAGAAATTTGGTATGCAAGGATGCCAAGAGGCTCACTCTCCTGCAAGGTCATAATCTCCAATCTCTTCACCTAAATGGAAAAGAAGGTACAAAGAAGAAAATAACTGAGGTCTCTTATGTGGTCACATGCTGGCCTTGGAGGGGAGAAGGCCCAAGGTTTTTCTCCCACCAGATGCTATCAGCAAAGGGACTAAACCAAGAGGGATCAGGTAAAGAGGCTAAGGGCTTTTGAAGGCACCCTCAGTTCCAGTTCCCCAACTGCAGCCGATCCAAAAGGCTATCATTCACCCCTTAGTAAGCAAGCCAGAGCCAGTCAAACCTATCTACACATGCTCCAAGGGATTTCCATTAGACATTATCATAAATCTCCTGGAAGCAGGTTTCTCTTTCTCTTTACCTGGGGAGATATTCATGAGAGGTTCAAGTGCCAGTTGTCATTACATATGTTTCTAAAGGGTTGGCATGAAGGAAAAGGTTCTAGAACTAAAGCTAGAAAAGACTACTGCCTCATTTTATAGATGAAGTGGGGCTCAAGCAGGGAAAATAATTTATCAAAAGTCACATAAAAGGTCATAGATCTAGAGCCATCCAGTGCCTTCATTTTATAGATGAGGAAACTGAGGCACAGGAGAGAACAGTGACTTGGTCAGGATTACACAAGAAGCAGCTGGGGCATTATTTGAACCCAGGTGGTCGGACTCCAGAATCAATGTTCTTTTCACTGTACCATTCTGGAATCCCACTTGTTCTCCTTGACCCTAGAACAATGGAGCAATGAAGCTGCCTTCACAAAGGTAGCTTTAGGATGAACAGAAGGGAAATTTTACTACAAGTTATAGCTGTCCCAAAAGGGAATGGGCCACACTGGGAGGTGGTTCCTTGTCACCAGAGGTCATCAAGTGGAGCTTAAATGACCCTTGTCGGAGAAGTCATAGAAAGAATTTCTGTGCAGGTAGAGATTGTGCAGGATGAACTCTAAATACTTTCTAGCTCTAAATTCTGTGCTCCTATGACCAACCGTGGTAGCCTTGTGCAGTGGGAAGAGCACTGGATTTGGACTCAGAGATTCTGGGTTCAAATTCTAGCTCTGCTCCTTCCCATCTGTGTGCTGTCAGATAAGTCCCTTGACCTCTCTGGGTCTTGGCTGCCTTCTTCTGAAAAGGAGGAGGTCTAATGGGATAATGTTGAGGGTCTTCTCCAGCTCTAAAGCTTTTTACCTCCAACATCCCTCCCAATTAAGGCTCCTTTGAAGGTCTGGGATTGTTCTCACCTTCCTCAGTCAACCTGTCCATAGGTTCATTGACTTAGAGTTGGAAGAGACCATAGATGATGAAGTCCCTCGCCCATGATCATGCATGGGATCACCAACTGGGACTTGGTAGGAGCCCCAGAAGCCATTTAGCTCAATCCCCACAATTTTACATTTACATTTACAATTTTAGCTGGCTAGCATTTATATAGCACCTACTATGTGCCAAACCCTGTACTAAGCATTTTACAATTATTATCTCATTTGATCCTCACAAGAAACATGGGCAGTAGGTGATATTTTTATTCCCATTTTACAGTTGAGGAAACTGAGACAAACAGAGGTTAAGTGACTTGTGCAAAGCCGCACAACTGATAAGTGTTTGAGACCACATTTGAACTCAGGTCTTCCTGACTCTGCCAGGTCTCCTGCTCTATCCACTCAGCCACCTAGCTGCCTCATTCATTTGAATTAATTTTATAGAGTAGAAAACTAAAGCCCATAGAAGCAAAGTCACTTGTTCAATCACACATAGTATCCTAGACCTAGAACCACAATAGACCTCAGAGGCCATTTAATCTGACCTCCCTCCCTCCCCTCTCCCCATTTTTCAAAACAGGAAAGTGGAACTCAGAGAAGTTAAAAGACTTGCCTAAGGTCTCTCAGGTTGTAAATAACAGAGATAGAATTTGAACCTAGGTCCTCTGACTCCAAGTTCAGCCCTCATTTCCCTACACCAATGCATGTGTTATAGATAGAGGCAGCTAGGTGGCCCAGCAGAAAGAGGACCGGGCCTGGAGTGAAGAAGATTTGAGTTCAGATTTGACCACAACACTTGTTGTATGACCCTGGGATAGTCCTTCCATCACTGTCTGCCTCAATTTCCTGGTCTGTGAAATGGAGATGATAATTATAGCATCTACCTCCCAGGGTTGTTGTCAAGATCAAATGATTTAATTATTTTAAAGCACTTAGTAAGTGCCATATAAATGTTAGGTATTGTCGTTATTCAAACACATCTTCTTGGCCCCATTGAGGTAAAAGGGGATGGATGAGTGGAGAGTAGCTGTCTCATCCACCGCACCTGAAGGCTCCAAATTTTCCAACGGTGCAATCCTTCAGCTCTCTCAAAGAAAACGTGACTCTCCACTAACGAGATGCGGGAAATCAAATGGATCATTAATCAAAACTTAGTCTTCCCTAAAATAAAATATTAGCTGTGTTGGGTAGTTAATTGCATTATCAAAATGAACAGCTCATCCTCTTTAACAAGAGTTTTAAACCCTGATCGCCTAATAAGTGCAGGAATTACTGTTAGTCTTGTTCAAAATTTAATTACTGTGAGTCATACATCAATAAGTAGAACACAGGAATAAAAACTTACAAGTGAAGTGAGGTCCCACTGACCCTCACCCCAGCCATTACTTCCCTCTGAGTTTGAGAGATTGGACGAGTTTCCAGCTCTGGAGGAACTGAGCCAGACATGTGAGCCCTCCCCCATCCTGCCCATTACACATTACAGGAAAACTTGGATGTCTCAAGGTTGGGAAATGATGAGTCATTTGGTCTCCATGGGTCTCAGTTTCTTTCTCTGTAAAATAAGAGGATCAGATCAGATGGCCTTTGAGATCCCTTCCAGTTCTAGGTCTGTGATCCTCTGAGGATCGTTCTCTGATCTCGGTATCTCACTCCAATCCCTACCCCATTGGGAAGACATTGCCTGTGCCTTCATGGAACTTCTGGACAGCTCTGGTGATTAGGACAATTTTCCTGACCTCCCAAACCTACCTTTCTGCAACTCTACTCTCCCCGCCCCGCCAGCCTTGGCTCTACCTTCTGGGTACAAGCAGAATGAAGCTAATCAGTCCCTCCCAGGCCAGCCTGATGTGAGAGAGATATGGCAGCCACCACCTTAGGAGGGCTCCACATCTCCTGAGAAGGAAATGGGACCTGTCTTCAGGGAATCCTTGATCTGATGGGGAGGACATCATCCTTGGCCTTGGACAGCTCATAACCAGATGAGGGAGACTCAGCCCCAAGCCCCCTGGAGTCTCAGTGTAAGGAGAGCAACTGATCTTCGACAATGGCCCCCACCCTAGTTTTAACAATATATCCTGGGTGGATAAGGAGCTCTGGGGAATGTCCTTGGGCCAGGGCAGGGCTCCCAAGAGGTAAAGTGTTACCCTTTCTACTGTTAATGATCTCATCTCAATTAAGCTCATAATTAGGCAATTCATTTGGGACCCTTTACTGAAACCAGGTTCCTTGAGAAAAGGCACCCCTTTATATGAATGCCACAGAATACTACTGTGCTATAAGAAATGATGAGCAGGTGAATTTCAGAAAAACCTGGGGAGACTTATGTGAACTGATGCTGAATGAAGTGCGCAGAACAAGAACATTGTACACAATAACAGCAACACTGTGTGATGATCAACTGTGATAGACTCAGCTCTTCTGAGCAATGCAAGAACCTAAGACAACTCCAAGAGACTCATGATGGAAAATGCCATCCACATTCAGAGAAAGAACTATGGGGTCTGAATGCAGATGGAAGCAGACTTTTTTCACTTTGGTTTTTTTTTGTCGTTGTTGTTCATGACTTTTCCCTTTTTTCCAGTTTCTCCTTTCACAACATGACTAATGTGGAAATATGTTTAACATGATTGCACACGAATAACCTATATCAGTTTGCTTGCCATCTTGGAACTCAAATTTGGAACTCAAAATCTAATTAAAAAATGAATGTTGAAAAATATCTTTAAATGTAAGTGGAAAAAAAATACCATTTACTAAAAATAAGAAAGAAAAGGCACCCCTTCAGCCAGAGAGGTATACTCAGATACTTTGCAGAGGGTCAATAGATAACCTAGCTCTCACTGTGACCTTCTTCTCACTCCCTGCCTGGAGCTGGACTGGAAAAGCTGGAAAGAAAAGAGGGAAAAACAGCTCCCTCCCATTCTCTCAGATCCCACTGACAGCCAAGCTCTCAGTTCCAATCCCTAGTCTCCACAGGCTGATTTGAAGCAACATAAGGCTACGCTGTGAAAACCTGAGGAGAAACTAGGGAGATACAGAACACACACACACACACACACACAAACACATACACATACACGTAGAACCTAGGAACAGTTATAAGTGATGAGGAACTGTGGGAAGGATCCTGGAAGGTTATTGCTACCGTGAATAATAATATTAATTTGGAGGGATGACATTTAGATAGTATTTGATGGTTACAAAGTGCTTTTCATACATTTATACCAGTTCATCCTCAAAACAGCTCTGGGAAAGAGGGAGGGGGAGGAGAGACAGGGACAGAGAAAAGGAGGGAGGGAGAGAGGCACAAAAAGAGACCGGAAGAAGAGAGAGAGAAGGAGAAAGAGAGAGACAGGGAAAGAAGGAGAGAGAGAGAGAAAGAGAAAGAGAGGGAAAGAAGGAGAAAGAGAGAGAGACAGGGGAGAGAGACACAGAAAGAGAGGGAAAGAAGGGGAGAGAGAGATAAAGGGAAAGGAGAGACAAACAGAGACAGAGGGAAGGAGGGGAGGGTAAATACTATCATTCACATTTTACAAAGGAGGAAACCAAGGTTCCAACAGGGGGGTCCACAGGGATTCAGAGGCAGACCCTAGAACCTTGCCCCTCCAAGTCCAGTGTATTTTTCTAAGGTTTTCTTGGGGAGGGGAGGAGCCTTTGTCCAGTTTTCCTTACAGTCTCTGACTTCCCCTGATGCTACACTTCATTTGCCTCCTGTCACCCATCTCCAAGCCTTCAGGGCTCTTTAGGAGTCTTTCCAAGACCTCCACATTTTTAATTAACCAAGTGCCTTGGTGTCATCAGCCTTCTTCCGCTAATTTATTAATCATTTCCTTCTTGGGCTCATTAATGAGCATATTTCATAGCTTCGCTCCTGGCACCCTTCTCTGCCAGCCTGAAGTTTCTGGCCACCCTTCACTTCAGCATGTTTTGAATTCACAGATTCGAGTTTACCCTCCAAGGTGAAGCGGGGCTGGGAGGTGGGAAGGAGTCATGTGTTCATGTCTGGATTCGAGCACATGCATATGTGATTTTCCATAAGAGGTTATTTCAGAGGCTTTTTGAAAATCCAAGCCAATTATTTCTGATATGTCTCCATTATCCCTTTGTCCACAACCGCCAGCACCCCATCTCCCTCGCCCCCACAGAATGCACTTAATGCCACTCCTGCTCATCCCCTTGGATGAATCATAGCTAAAGGTTCATACAATGCCAGAGCTGAAGAGGCCTTAGAATATCAAACAGAACAACGGCAGAGTTGCGGGGACCTTGGAACATACATTATAGAAAATAAGAAGTGGAAGAGACTGGCTTAGATTCTATGTGACCCAAACACTGCCTTTCGCAGGGACCCAGAGAGGGGAAGGGACGTCCCCACTCAAAGTTGCACAGCAAATTAACCACGAAGCCAGAGTGGAAACCAAATTCTCCTAACTCCCACTACAGTGACCATCAACTCTCAGTTCTGCTGACCCAGAGTCTTCAAGGTTGAAGGAATTTTTTGCGAGGATAGTCCGTAAAATTGGAGAATAGGTTGAAAAAACTGGACAGAAGGGGAGACTCAGGGCCATATCATAGCTGGGTTCAAGCATTTAAGCATCTGTCTTGTGCAAAAAGAACTAGATTTGATTTTCTTAGCTCTAGAAGTCAGAACTAAGAGCAGTGAGGTAGAAATTTAAAAAAGGTAAAGTGAGGCTGGATATCAGAAAGAACTTGCTGCCAAAGAGAGCTGTCCAAGAGTGGAATGGGCTGCCTTGAGAATTGGTGGGCATTTCCTCACTGGAGGTCTTCAGGTAAAGGCTAGATGACTAGCACTTTGATATGGCAGTGTGTAGGGAATTTTGGATCTGAGGCTAGGTAGCTCTTTCCCACTCAGAATTTCTGTGATTCTGAAAGTCTGCAGGTCTCTATGGTGTTTACTACTCCAGGTAGATTAAAGACCTGATTGGGGTGTTTGTTGTGTGTTGATCTGGCTGGGTAGGAGGATGTTGTGAAGCAAAGAAAGAAATTGGGGGATTCTAGAATGAAGCTAAAGAAGCACATACAGCCCATCTCTGGGGACTAACTCCTTTACTGTCCCTTTTATGCTAGGTGGGACTGGAAACAGCCTCCCATAATTTGAATAATCACACCCCTGAGAAATTTGTTGGAACTGGATAGGTCATTAGAGAGAATGTAGATACCTTTCTCAGTTTTGAACACATAGAAAATGTACACTTGGGTAGGGGACCCCCCCCCAATTTGTGAGAGAAAAAGGACTGAATTTTGTAATTAGTGTCTGAATTCGGAGTTGGTGACTTGGGTTTTCTTGTTTGTATTATAGGATCCTCGATCTAAAAGCTGAAGGGGCCTAGGAGCTAATAGCTCTTCATTTTAGGGAGGAGGAAACCGAGACCTGTAGAAAAGATGTGACTTGCCTAAGGTCACACAGAAAGCATGTGGCAGAGCTGGGATTCAGACTGTGGAGGAGGCAGGATTCGTGGTCCCTGGGAAAACTTGCTCAAGTAAAGGGGAATAAGACAAGAATGCAAAAAGCCCTAGGCTTTGAGGCAGGACACATGGGTTACAGACTCCCTTTTTGGAATTCTAAAGCCTGTCACCAATGGACTCCAGTCTAGCTTTCTAAGCCTTTTGTATATTCCAGACCTTGTGTCCACTTATGTTCTAGGCAAACTAACTTGCTTGCTGGAGCTGACCTTCCACTTCTCCCCTCTGCCCCTTTGCCCAGGCTGTCCCTTATGTCTGGAAAGGATGCCTTCCTCATCTCAGCGCTCCCCAAACCTGGAGTCTGTGGTCTTGATTTGTTCAATTTTTTTAAATATATATTTTGATCACTCTATGTCAATGTAATTGCTTTCCTTGGAATTCTCTGTATTTTATTTTATGCATTTAAAAACATTATTCTAAGAAGGGATCCAAAGGCTTCCACAAACTGCCAGAGGGGTCTAGGGACTATCCAAAACCTATTGCGATCTCACCCCCCTCTCAGAGGTCCTAGTGCTCATCCCTTGGAAATGTAGGGCTTATTTTGTTTCTTGGTTTCTATTTACATATTTTTCCTTTTTTTTGTCTTTATATGCCCAACACTTAGAACAGTGCCTGGCACTGCTTTTAACTTAAACTTGAATGTTAACATTTGTTCATTTTTGCTGAATTATATTGAACCTGATTAGAGATGGGATTCTGCAAGGGGACTTTGGGAGAGTGTGATCCAGAAAAAACTGCATGCCCTCCCAGATTTGGAATGAGCACCCTAGAGATAGTCCTACTGGACAGGCCACATGCTAGTAGTTCAACCAAAGGAACCAGGATGGGGGGCACAGCTTGGGGAAAAATAGAATGGTGTTTTGCAAAATGTGCTCTTTGAGAAAGATCTAGGTTCTTCTACCTCTTGCCTGTGTGACCTTAGATAGGTCACTTCATCTTCTTGGGCCAAACTTCACTCATCTGTAAAATGAGGGGGTTGGACTATGATGTTGCCTGAAGTCCCTTCTAGCTCTAGTTATAGGACTCTTTGCTGGGAACCCCGTCCTGGTTGTAACTGGAAGTAACTGTGATTCTCTATGGAATTGAGGGAGAGGGTTGTTCATTGGTAGGAGTCTTTAAGAGCTCTGATATGAGTACTATTTAGATGACTTTGGCCTAAGTGGTAAATCAGATTGAAACAGCTGGACAGAGAAGAGAGAGTGCCATGTGCCAATCTCCCTAAGTTTTCTGGGTGGGATCTAAGAGTTCAAAGAGTGTGAAAATCCTCAAATGGATACTGAGTCATTTTGTGCTACAACATCCCCTTAATTTCATATGTAACCAGGGTCTGGCTCATGCGTGGCTCATGCAAGAAGAGAACCTGGGAAATCCGCTTTGGGGAAAGTCATGATAACATGTAAGGTAAGTGCCTTGGAGAGATTGGAGCATGTGCAGACATTCTACAAGTTGTTCCAGTTTCTTAACCATGCAGTATAGAGGAGTCTTTTTCCATTGGTTGTGTAGCTAGATCTGGGGGCATCTTCACTGCATTTTGTGAGTCCTCAATTCATAGCACTTGTTGAGAAACTATGCTCCAAGAGGAGAGGTTGTGGGGCCTTTCCCTCATCAAGTCCATGTGGCCCTGAGAAATGGGGGCCTAGAATTTATTCTTGGCCTCCACATTTGTTCTTTTCCTTTCTAGGTAAATGGGGTGGAGTCTTGTTAGTTTTAAAAGGTCTGGAGCATCCCAGTGTTCCAGAGTCTGGGTTTGCAGCCAGCTCAGTCTCTAGGCCCCAAGAAAGAAGTGATCTTTGGTTGTGACCTTCTGGATGGAGGCCATTAGAAGCTGAGACAGGGACTCCTCTGGCAATCATGCCACTTCTGGACATGAACTTGGAAGAATCAGTGTTATGGAGATGCTGAGCTAAGTTTAGAGCCTATTTCTCCCAGAGACTGAGATGGTGTAGAGTATTCCCTGAAGTATTGAGGGAAAATGTTTGCACATTTTTTATTGCTATATCTTTCAAGTAAAATATTCCTTTGTAAACATTACATGAGTTTAAGTGCTTAAAGGCAACCAAGGTACTAGTAGATGGCTGCTAAGGGGATGGGAACAGCCAGTGAGGTCTTGAGGTAGTGGTAGAGAAGAGACACCCTCAAAGCCCTCCAGGTGCCTTAGCACCCTCACATATACACCATCTCAGCTAGAAAGGAGATTAGAGATCAGGGGATACTGAAATACAGGGGATAAGGCACTTCTTTTTTTCTGTCTTGTGGGAAATTGAGCTAGGGGTGGAGTTTCAGGTAGTTCTGAAAAATGACCAATTCCTGAGCAGGCAATTAATAGGTGGGCACATGAGTGAGCCCAGGAGGCAAATAAGGAAGAGTGTACTTTGTTAACAGTTAAACAAGAGACGTCATGGCATGGCATAATAGAGACACAGTTGGCTTAGAAACTAAGAAGATCTGACTTTAAGCTCTACAGTTGCCATATCCTAGCTGTGGGAACCTGTGAGTTCTCTCCATGGCCCAGGCACCTCTTTAAGCCACCAAGTTACAAAAGGGGTGCCAATCTGCATGGTTAGAAGGGGTGTCCTTTCCCAAGAAAATTCCAAGGCCAGCTCTTATCCCCATTCCCTAGTTGGTATTGAAGATATAAAGACAAAAGAGGCAGCAGGCCCTGCTCTCACTGAGATTACATTTGGGTGGGTGGGGGAGAGGGGAGGGTGGAGACACAACACATACCTAGATAAGTACATACAAAATATTGGTGCAGACCTATAATTTCATGGACCGCAGGAACTTCCAGTGAGGAAACACCTCAGCCAATGAAGATAAGCCCTTCTCTGTAACTTACAGTCTTAAAGAGTGACCTGGGGGCCTAAGAGGATAAGAGTTTACCAGTTAGCCCCTCAGCCAGTAAGTGGCAGAGACGAGACAGGACCCCAGGTCTTCCTGGCTCAGAGGACATCTGTTCATCTGCTACACTGGTGATGCTCAAATTTCTTGGTCTCAAGATACTTTTCCATGCCTCAAAATTATTGAGGACCTCCCCCCAAAGAGCTTTTGTTTATGTGGGTTAAACCTAACAATGTCTACAACCTTCAACATTTAAACAAAAATTTTAAAGTATTGATTTATTAATTAATTTAAAAATAATAAACAACTTTGGCAAAGTTGCCCGTTACAAAATAAACCCACATAAATCATCTGCATTTCAATATATTGCTAACAAAACCCAAACAGCAACAGATAGAAAGAGAAATCCCATTTAAAGCTGTAAAATATCTGGGAGTCTACCTGCCAAAACAAACCCAGGGACTCTATGAACACAATTACAAAACACTTTTCACACAAATAAAGTCAGGTCTAAGTAAGTGGAAAAACATCAGTTGTTGATGTTGGCTCGTAGTTAGGCTGAGTCAATATCATAAAATGACAATTCTACCTAAATTAATTTACTTATTTAATGCTATACCAATCAAGCTATCAGATAATTATATTCTAGAGCTAGGAAAATAATATGAAAATTCATCTGGAAGAAAAAAAGATCAGAATATCAAGGGAACTAATGAAAAGAAATGCTAGGGAAGGGGGCCTAGTCCTACCAGATCTCAGACTGTATTATAAAGCAGCAATTATCAAAACCACTTGGTACTGGTTAAGAAATAGAGGGATAGACCAGTGGAATATATTAGGTACTCAAGACACAGTAGTCAATGAATACCGCAATCTACTGTTTGATAAACCCAAGGACCCCAGCCCACTTGGATAAGTGGGATAAGAACCCACTGTTTGACAAAAATTGCTGGGAAAACTTGGTAATAGTGTGGCAGAAACTGGGCACAGACCAATGCCTGACATGGTACACAAGAATAAAGTCCAAATAGGTACATGATCTAGATATAAAGATTGATATTATAAACAAATTAGTGGAGCAAGGAATAGTGTAGTTGTCAGATTTATGGAGAATGGAGAAACTTTTGACTAAACAAGAGATAGAAAACATTATGAAGTGCAACATGGATAATTTTGATTACATAAAATTGAAAAGTTTTTGCACAACTAAAACCAATGCAACCAAGATTAGGAGGGAAGCAGAAAACTGGGGAAGAATTTTTGCAACAATTTTTGTCCGTGATAAAAGCCTCATTTCTAAAATATATAGAGAACTGAGTCAAATGTACAAGAATACAAGTCATTCTCCAATTGATAAATAGTCAAAGGATATGAACAGGCAGTTTTCAGAGGAAGAAATTAGAGTTATCTATAGTCATATGAAAAAATACTCTAAAATCACTATTGATATTGATGCAAATCAAAATAACTCTGAGGTACCACAATCACACCTATCAGACTGGCTAAAATAAAACAAGAAGATGATAAATGTTGGAGAAGATGTGGGAGAGTTGGAACACTAATTCATTGTTGGTGGAACTATGAACTGATCTAACCAATCTGGAGAGCAATTTGGAACTATGCTCAAAGGGCTACAAAAATGTGCATACCCTTTGATCCAGTACTATCACTTTTAGGACTCTTTCCCCAAGAGATCATAAAAATGGGAAAGGGTTCCACATGTACAAAAATATTTATAACAGCTCTCTTTGTGATGGTCAAAAACTGGAAACCAAGGGGATGTCCATCAATTGGGGAACGACTGAACAAGTTGTGGTACATGAATGTAATGGAATACTATTGTGCTATAAGAAATGTTAAGCAGGAAGACTTCAGAGAGGCCTGGAAAGACTTATATGAACTGATGCTGAGTGAAAGGAGCAGAATCAGCAGAATTTTGTACACAGCAACAACCACAGTGTGCGAGGAATTTTCTGGTAGACTTAGTCCTTCACAGCAAGTACCTAAAAAATTCCCAATGGACTTTTGAGGCAAAATGCCTTCCACATCCAGAGAAAGAACTATGGAATTGGATTGCAGAATGAAGCAGACAATTTTTTTTTTGTTATGTTTTGTTTTATGGTTTCTCCCATTCATTTTAATTCTTCTATTCAACATAACTATGGTGAAATTGTATTTAATAAGAATGTATGTGTAGAACCTACATAAGATGGCACTGTCGTGTCAGGGAGGGAGTGGGGAGGGAGGGGAAAAGGAGGAGGAGAGAGGGGAAAAATCTAAGATATATGGAAGTGATTATAGAACACTGAAAAGAAATAAAATAATTATATAAAAAAGATAAAAAGAGAGGCATTATGATGAAATGTTTAGACAGCTGTTGTTTAATCAAGGAAGACCTGAGTTTCAAGTGCTACCTCTGATACATACAGTCTGTGTAACCCTTGACAAATCACTTTGTTCTAGACAACTCTCTAAGACTATAAATTTCAGAGAAAGCGTTAACCTATATTGGTAGAAGCAGTTACTTTACCTGAGAACTCCCTATTCCAGGGAAATCACAGGTCCAATTTCTATCTTTTATAGATGCCATAATAATTTATCAAATAAAATCTAAAGAGTGAAAAAAAATAATAATAATAAACTTATTATGTGGTAACAAGTGTTATATGATAAAATAACTATATTTTTTGAAAACAAAAAAATTAGTGAGAAGAGTGGCATTGTTTTACATAGCTTCACAAATCTACTAGATTCTCCTCTCTATTTCTGCAGTCAATCAGTTGTAATATTTTGTTTTGGTTCAAATATATGAAGAAAATCTGGTATCATACAGGTATATAATTGGAATTGGGGGCTTTAATAGGGATAAAACATCTTAACATTAGTATGAAAATAGATTTGTCCTCGCAGATCCCCTGAAAAGCTTTATAAGGATCCCTACGTGTCTGTGGATCACTCTTTGAGAACAGTTTGTCCCATACCATGTTCTCTCTCATATAGAAAATAAATATAAAGTACTTTCAGGGTGAAGGGAGCAGAGGGCTAATAATTAGGGGAATCGGGAAAGGGCTCATGGAGATGTGTTTGGAAGGAAATTAGGGATTTCAAGGGGAATATAAGAGAAGAGAACATTCCAGGAATGGAAGACAGCCTTGTAAAGGTGTGGAGATGGGAAATGAAAGAAATGTGTACAGGGATCAGCAAGTCAGCCAGTTTGGACAGAATGTAGAGTATAAGGGCAAGTGGACGAGTGATAGGCTGAAGGCAAACTATGAAAGGTTTCAGATGCCAGCCATAGCAGTGAAAGAAGGGGCAGAAGAAACAGATATCATGTGAGCATGGCCCAAAGGTGTTAGCTCTTCTTTGGTAACCAAACAAATGTCCTGTATTTCTTTACAGTTGCTATTTAACCTACTTTCCTGGGTCCCTTTAATGTTTATTTTTGTGCACTCAAAGGTTTTTTAGATTACTTTCAAGAAAAATAAAAAGTTTCTCCCAGACAATTGGAGAGGGAGCTTCATCTACTGTAGGTATAAGGATCTGCAATTTCATTGACAGAGAGACTGCCTTAAGTGAGGAATTCCCTTTACTGATGTAGGTCAGCACATCTTTTCTGCATTTCATAGACGTGCCTAAAATAATAATGTCATACTCAAATAGAAATGGGAGCCACTAGATCATACATAAGGATCCCTGCACAGTGTATTAACTTAAAAAAGTACATATTAACATCTATGTTCTTTGTAGTTGTGTTCAGTCATTTCAGTGATGTTCAACTCTTTGTGAACTCATTTGGGGTTTTCTTGACAGAGATACTGGAGTGGTTTGTCATTTCCTTCTCCAGATCATTTTACAGATGAGGAAACCAAGGCCAGCAGGGCTAAGTGACTTGCCCACGGTCACACAACTAGTAAGTATCTGAGGACAGATTTGAACCTAGGTCTTGCTGATTCTAGGCCCAATGTTCTAGCCATTGTGCCACCTAGCTGCCTATGTTCTACTGTATTTTTATTTATTTTGTTAAATATTTCCCAATTGTATTTTCATTTGTTTCTGGCATCACTCAGAAGTGGTGCTGGAACACAGTTCTGATGTGTTACACCTTTGGCCTAGAACACTGAGGGCTTAAGTGACTGGCCCAGGTCACACAGACAGTGTGTATCAGATGTAGGATTTGAACAGAGGTCTTCCCAGCTTCTCCGCCAGCTCTCTATGATACCATGCTCCTCTAGAGTACTGTCCAAAAGATATCAGACTAACCATCCACACAGGAAAGACAAAGTGAAGGAAAAAAACCACCTCTTACCCAGATAATAATGTTGCCCCCAGTAATTCTCTAAACCAGGGATTCTTGGCCTTCTTTGTGTCTTGGCTCCCTTGGATAGCCAGACTGGGGAAGCGTAGGAATGGACTCCTCCTCAGAATCATGTTTTTAAATGCATAAAATAAAATACACCATTCCAAAGAAACAAATAATATTGAAATACAGTCCTTAAAAATTCATATATTACATTTGTATTATTATATTATATTAATTATATATTATATACATTGCATTTATATTATATCATGGTCCTCAGGTTAATAATCACCACTCTAAGCCTAAGAGTTGCAGATTTGGAGCTGATCTGTATTGGTAGAAGGAGTGAAATCACAGGTCCTAGCTTAAAAAAAAAAAGATATGCAGTCAGATGGGCAAATCCTCCCAATAAGCCATCAGTGCACTGTAAACAGACAACGAGCTGGACCCAGACTCAAACAGAAGAGAGAGGGCTGAATCACCTTTGGGAAGTGATGCAGCACCTTTGGCCATCTCAAGGTGCTTTCCATCAGAGCTATAACTAACAGTTCTGGTGTCTGGGGCAAGTACGACAAAATGCACCCAAATCAAGGTCCTGGAGGTGGGATTAGAGACCCCAAGAGACCACACTACGGAAGGGAACCCCAGAACACTATGAGATCACCATTGAGAAGGCCACAACCAAAGGAGACAACAGGATAGGGACTGTCTTTTGCCTCTTTCTTCATTCCCAGCCCTTAGCACAGTGCCTGGCATATAGCAGGTATTTAATAAATGCATGTTCCCTTCCTTTCATATACAAAATAAATACTCAATAATAACAAATGAAATGAATAAACAATAAATCAATGCTTAATAAATGTTTTTTGACTGACAGGTAGGGCAGAACTGAGGTGGGAAAGCTATTACTTGGAATGATCTGGGTGGGAGAGGTGGGGAAGAGTGGCCAGTAACTTCCTATGTCAACTAGGTGCTAATTAGGTTCCAAGCTTGGTGGAAACCTACAGAAGAAATACAAGTGCTGGCAAGGCCTTGTAAATTTTAATGTCCTGGGGGCAAAGGTCCAATTGTCCTGACCTCGTTATGGCTCTGCTCCCAGCATAAAAGTTCTTTTTTTAAATAGAACTTATGTTGCTTTTTGTATTAATACACATTTTTCTCCATCTTCCCCACTGAGCTCCTTTCCATTAAAGAGTAACATTTTAAGCAAAGCCAATCCACACAGCAACCAGCGCCATATGACAGCGTATACAGCATTCCACCTATGTAGTCCCCACCTCTGTACAACATGAAGAAGATGTGTTTCCTTATTAGTTCTCCAGGCCTGAGATTGCTCGTCATAATTCATCAGTGTTGTGGTGGTTTACATGATTATGGGCATAGGGCCTGTTTTTCCCTAGCTCTGTTTTCTTCATTGTACCTCATTTACTCAGAACCTTCAAGTTGCTCTGAATTCTTCATATTCATCACTTACAAAAATCCATCTTTTTATCTCCATCATTCTCCCAGTTTGAACATTGTGGCTGAATGGCTAGGAATCAGGAAAACCTGGGTCAAATGAGGAGGTGGGATGAGAGGGTTCCTAAGAGGTACCTTCTAGCTCAACCACAGAGCTAGATCTATGATTACTCCTTTGGGGACGAACTATGTGGCCCTGATCATGTCATCTAACTACTAGCACCTCAAGTAATTCCCTAGGAATTATCTGCCAAGTCACAGATGGCTTGGAATCTTTACCAGTAGAAAGGATTGCCACCCTGGGTGTTCTGCCTACTGGTAAAATTCTAGACCTGTCTCATCTCTGTGTATTTTCCTAATAGCCCTGGACTGAGGACCAGCCTAGCTAACTCCTCCTCCACCTGGCACCAAGGTAATGACATTTCCAACTATACCCCCTACCAAAGACCATCTCCTAAGTGAGAAAGGGTCTGCATACTGCCTGTGTTAGTGTAAAAGCTGGGCCACATGCTGATGAAATTACACATCTTTGCGATAATGAAGTATGCTATGTAGCTATGATTCATGCTCTCATAAGAAACCCAATTGCAGGAGACCCAAAGGGCAATGAAAAAACCACATGAGGGGGGATAAGCAGGCGGCAACAGCATATTACTGACAAGGACTTACTCACGAAAAGAGGCATAAAAAATGCAATGCTGACGCACATGTGATTATTAATATTGCTTGTAGAGGGGTGAATTAGACCAACCTTTTGGGAAAGCAATATGGAATTATACAAGGAGCCACCAAAAAAAATGTTCTTATGGCCTTTGAACCAGCAGTCTGCTCCTCCACCCTGAGCTATATCCCAAGGAGATTATTGGATAGGAAAAAAGAATGACTTGTACAAAAAATATTCCTAGCAGAATCTTGTGTAATAGCAAAAGAATCAAAAAACAACCCACCCCAAACTAAAATGAAGCACCAGGTACATTGATTGGGGGATGGCTGAATAAATAAGGATATAGGATTGGGGGGGGGGACTAAATATGAATTTTTTTAATCCATTTAGGGAACTCGTAGTGAGAATATTCCCTTCACAATGCAGATCAACATCTCCTCTAATACCTGGGGTCAATGAAGCGTTAAATGACTTGCCCAGTGTCACACAGACAGTTTAGATCAGAGGCTTGATGGCCAACTCCCTATCCACTGCCTCAGTTTTCCTTGAAGGCAGCTAGATGGTACAGTTGATAGGGTGCTAGACCCGAAATCAGGAAGAACTGAATTCAAATCTAGCCTCAGATACTTACTAAGTTGTGTGACCCTAGGCAAGTCACTTAACTGGGCAAGTCTCCCTCAGTTTCCTCAGCTGTAAAATGGGAAAAGCACCTTCCCCGCAGAGATATTTGTCAAATACTGAGCACAGCATCTGGCACATAGTAGGTGCTTAACAAATGCTAATTCTCTTCCTTTCTTCCATAAACAGAATAGTAATTTCAGGGTTGAGGAGAGGGAAAGAGCACTAACAGTTGGTAGGATCAGAAAGGGGTCCTTGGAGGAGGAAGCAGCCAAGGTTTCCTTGAAGGAAGCTAGGAATTTCATGGGGCAAATAGAGGAGGGAGGACATTCTAAGAATGGTAGACATCCTCAGAAAGGTTGGAAGATGAGAGATGGACAAGAGTATGGAGAAGGAACAACAAGCCAGTCAGTAGGACTGGAATATAGCGCATTTGAGGAAGTCATATGTCTCTCAGTATATGCATGTGATAGGATATGTGGTACAAGTCCAATAAATAATAATTAATAAATATAATGAGTGATAAGATAGGAAATATAAATAGAGGATAACCAATATAAAAGAAATATGAGAGAGCTTGCAGGAATGACGCAAGGTGAATTCAACAGAGCCCCAAGTTATAACCTAATAACCACAACCATGTTGTTAAAGACAATAATAGAAAGAAATGTCATACGTCGTACAACACCCATCCCACATATTCTGGCCAAGGAGCAGAATTAAATGCTAGGGAAGGGAACTGCAAAGAGGCGGATTCAGGTTGGATGTTAGGAAAAGCTTTCTAATGAGAAGAGCTGTCCTCATCATGGGATGGGCTGCCTTGGGAGTTGGTGGGTTCTCCTTCACTAGCTAAAGGACCACTTGTCAGGTATTGCAGACAGGATTTTTGTTCAGGAATGGCAGCTGATGTCTCATCCAGCTTGAAGATTTAGTGGAAAGAGCACTGGGCCAGGAGTCAGGAAGGCTTGAGTTCAAATCTAGCCTCAGATCCTTACCAGCTGTGTGACCCTGAGCAAGTCACTTCACCTCTGTTTGCCTCACCTTTAAAATGTGCGTACTTCTAGAATCTCCCAGACAGGTTGCTGTGAGGATCAAATTGTAAAGCTCTTAGCACAGTGCATGGCACATAGAAAGTGCTCATGTAAATGTTAATTGTTATTATTAAAGTAAGTTGATAAAGATGAGGAAAGCAAAAGCAATGCACATGTTTATTTAGTCTGTAGCTAGGAATTTTGGCACCTAGGCAAAATCTGTTGAAAGTTGAGGGGGGGAATGGTTCCTGACGCCAATGCACCACCATTGACGCTGATACTGCCACAAATTCCAGGCATCTCACTTGGCGCGGATCTCCAGGCCAGGTGCCACGTGGGCAGTATGCCACTGCTGGGAAGAGGGGTGTGAGAGCAGTGGGGCCCTCAGCAGGTGGCAGCTCCATCTGGCAGAGTTGGAGGTGCTGGGACTTGCTTTCTTCCCAGAATCAAACAGTAATAGAATTTCAGAGCTCCAAGGGCCATCAGAAGCCATGCAGTAGATCTTCTGCTTGGTACCCCACAATGACAAAGCACCCACTAACTCCTAAAGCAGGCCATCCTACTTTGTGATGGCTCTTAGAGTCAGGAAGGTTTTTTTGACATCTAGTCTCAATCACTAAACTTTGCAGCTTTCCCCCCACTGCTCCTGCTTCTGGCCCCCTAGAGACAAGTGGAACAATGGATTTCCAAATATTTTTCTCCTACTTCAAATCTTCCACTCTCTCAGCTGAGAACTTTGCCTCATGTTTCACTGAAAAAAACTGAGGTCATTCTCTGTTTCCTCTCCTCTCCTCAGCTCAAATCTCTCAGATGCTTTCTCTCATGTCACATCCTTCTGCCCTATACTATATCATACCAAGATGGTCCTTATCCTTGCTAAAGCTCACTGCTCTACATGCCCAAACAATCCCATTCCATCCCACCCTCTCCAGCAGATTGGCCCCTCTAACATCCCCATTTACTCAATAATCCTCCAGCTCTCCCTTTCTACTGGCTATCTTCCTACTTCCTACAAATATTCCCCTGTCTTTCCCACTCTCAAAATGTCTCACTTGATCCAATCATCCCCATTAGCTCTAGCTCTCTGTCTCTTCTCCCCTTCTTGGCCAACATCCTTGGGAAGATCATCCACCATCAATACCTCCACTTCCTTTCCCCTCAGTCTCTTAACTCTCTTCAGTACATTATCCTCCCCATCACTCAGATTCACAAGTCATGTGTCACCTTCAAGCCCTCTGGAAATCACTTCATACAGCCAAATTGTTGCCAAGTTTTATCAATTCTACCTTTATAACATCTCTCATATACCTTCCCACCCCTTTTCTCCTCCAATACTGCCTCTACCCTGCTGAAATCCCTCATCACCTCACACCTGAACTATTGCAATACCTTTCTGCTCAGTTTTTCCACCTTAAAAATTCTCCCCACAGAAGGGGATAAGTGGGGTGTGGGGAGAGGAAGCTAGAAGGGAGGGCAAATGGGAGGAGAGAGTAATTAGAAGTAAACACTTTAGGGGAAGGACAAGGTCAAAAAAGATAATAGAATAAATGGGGGGGGCAGGATAGGATGGAGGGAAATATAGTTAGTCTTGCACAACGTGACTGTTACGGAAGTATTTTACAAAACTGCACATATATAGCCTATATTGAATTGCCTACCTTCTCAATGGGGATGAGCGAGGAGGGAGGAAGAGAGAAAAGTTGGAACTCAAAGTTTTAGGAACGAATGTAGAGAATTGTTTTTGCATGCAACTGGGAAATAAGAAATACAGGTAATGGGGTATAGAAATCTATCTTACCCTACAAGAAAAGAGAGAAGATGGGGATAAGGGAAGGGAAGGGAAGGGTGTGATAGAAGGGAGGGCAGATTAGGGGAAAGAGTAATCAGAATGCAAGATATTATGGGGTGGGAGGAGGGGAGAGATGGGGAGAAAATTTGGAACTCAAAATCTTGTAGAAATGAATGTTGAAAACTAAAAATAAATTAACTTTTAAAAGACAAAAAAATTTCTCCCTACTCCAATAAATTCTTAATTTAGCTGCCAAAAGGATCCTCCTAAAGTGTAGGTTACTCACCTACTCAATAAATTCTAGTGGCTCCCAATTGTTTCCAGGATTAGATATAAAAATGCTCTGTTTCGCTTTTAAAGTCCTTTGTAACTTGACCCCTCTTACCTTTCCAATTTTCTTTACATTTTATTCCATCACCACCTCCCAAAACCATGAGCTCAGTGACCCTCATCATCTTGTTATTCTTCACACAAGACACTCTCATCTCCCAACTCCAGGTATTCTCACTAGCTGCACTGTGACTCTCTCTCCCTCCTCCCTTTAACTTCCTAGCTTTTATGGTTTCCTTCAAATCTCAGCTAAAATACAAAGTCTTCCCCAAGAAGGTCCTCCTTAATGTTAATACTCTCCCTCTGAGACTATCTCCAATTTACCCTGTGTATATCTTATTTTAGTGGAAGCTATATGGTGCAATGGATAGATTTCTGGACCTGGAGCCAGGAAGACCTGAGTTCAAATCTAGCCTCAGACACTCCCAGGGCAACTCTGGGCAAGTCACTTAACCCTGTTTGCCTCAACTTCTCATCTGTAAAATGAGCTGGAAAGAAGAGTTAGATATGATTAAAATGACTCAACCACAACAACATATCTTGCTGATACATAGTTGTTTGCATGATATCTCCCCACGTTATTTTGGGAGCTCCTTGAGGGCAGGTACTATTTCTGTCTTTTTTTATATCAACATGCGCAACAAAGAGCATAGCTCCTGGCACATAATGTTTAATACATCCTTCTAGACTTTATTTGACCGTCATTTTTATTTCTGTTTATTTATCAATTATTTTTATTTGAAATATTTCTTTTTAATAAAAAAATTTAACATTCATTTTTAAAAATTTTTTGAGTTCCAAATTTTCTCCCTTCTTCCCTCACCTCCTCCTCCCTAAGATGGTAAATAATTTGATATGGTGCATATATATATATATATATATATATATATATATATATATATATACACACACACACACACATATATATGCAATTAAGTAAAACATATTTTCATATTAGTCATGTTGTTAAAGAAGAAATAGACCAAAAGAAAAAAAATAAGAAAAAATAAAGTGAAAACAGCATGCTTTGATCTGCTTTCAGACTCTATCAGTTCTTTCTCTTAATAGCATTTTTCCTCATGAGTCCTTTAGAATCATCTTTGAACTGTATTGCTGAGAATAACTAAATCACCCATAGTTGATCATTGTACAATGCTACTGTTACTGTGTACAATGATAGCCTGATTCACTTCACTTTGCATCAGTTCATATAAGTCTTTCCAGGCTTTTCTGAAATCTTGTCATTTCTGCTTGTCATTTCTTATAACACAGTGATACTCCATTACATTCATGTACCACAAGTTGTTCAGCCATTCCCCAATTGATGGGCATCCCCTTAATTTCCCATTCTTTGCCATCACAAAAAAAGAACTGTCATAAAATTTTTTTTGTCCATATAGGTTCTTTTCCTTTTTGTTTTTTTAACCCTTTGTGATACAGACTTAGTAGTGGTATTGCTGGATCAAAGGATATACACAGATTGATTGTTCTTTGGTCATGGTTCCAAATTGTTCTCTAGAATGGTTGAATCAGTTTACAACTCTACCAATAGTACATTAGCTTGACTGCCATCTTTAAAAAAAGAAACTCTTCATTCTCCTTTATAAGATAGGGAGAGGTATTGTTCAAACTTGCACTTTGAGCATAAATGTAGGTTATTTAGTCTGAGAGTTGTTGTTCTTTGGGTGTGTCTTCTTGATTCTTCATGACCCCATTGAGGGTTTTCTTGGCAAAGATACTGGAGTGGTTTGTGATTTCCTTCTCCAGCTTATTTTATAGATGAGGAAACTGAAGTAAACAGGGTTAAGTGACTTGCCTAAGGTCACATAGCTAGTAAGTGTCTGAGACCAGATTTGAACTCACAAAGATAAGTCTTCCTGCTCCAGGCCTGGTGCTCTAACCACCTCAGCACCACTTAGCTGCCTTGGTCTGGGTGGAAAGGCAAAAATTTCTCCCGTGAAATTAGCCTTGTTCACACCTGCTCAAAGTGAGGTCCTCAGTAGCCTGGGGTTTTGTTAGTAGCCCTTGTAGTCAATGTCTATGATAAACTGTGGGAAATGGTCTGTTGGACACATGTTTCTCTTCTATCCTTTGGAGACAAGGAAAATAGCTCCATACTGATGATCCTCTCATCTAAAAGTGCAATCCATATCCCAGGTGGCAGCTAATCATCCAATAGTTAAAGATAGCTAGGACTCTTCCTATTCCTACCAAGTATCCCCTCCTCCAGGCTACCCATCATCAATTCTATCCATCATTTCCCATATGGTGTTCAACCCTCCATTCCTCCCACCTCCAAGGTTTGAAACCCTTCTCCCCACCCTTCTCACTTCTATCTTGACACCTTGAACGTAGGGTTATCAAGAACTCACTCAGCCTGACCTCTGGTTTCTACTCATGCTTTAGTCCCAATTTAGTTGTTGCCCTGGGAGCAGCATTTCCCCTCCAGCCTGCTAATTGTCCCTAAGTTAATCTACCTGTGGGTGATGGGATTTCATCACTTTATAAAGTTTGCTGACCAGTGATCTAGGTGGTCTCAAGAAAAGGCAGTGACATGAAGTCACTAGAATATGACTGACCTACTAACGATGCCCACCTAAGGTTGTTTAGCAGGGATGATGGTTTTGATTTAAATATACACAAACATAACCCCAACAGATAGTGCCCAAGAGTTGGCAGAATTAGTCCAAATGAACAACAGTAGTTGCTTAGTAACCACAGGATACTAGATGCCACCAGTCCCACTTGATAATTCCTTAGAAATGCTGCCAGAATTAATGGGAGACTTGTTGAAAGTTGGTCGACACCTTCTGAAAGGTGAAATTCTCTTCCATTCTCATTAAAGGTTGTTAGAGCCATTAGCAGAAATTGAAATAGAGAAATGTGACCTTTTTATACAATGGATTCAGAGGCCCCAAAGACAGTGGACAAAAATGTACCAGCAGTAACTAATCAGCATTTGAGTGGTAAGAAATAACCAAAGACTGAAAATTGAAAAATGGGTCAATTGGAGGAGACATAGACGGAGAAGACAGGAATGTAAAATTGGAGGTAACATGGAAGTACAGATGGACCTCAGAGTCCCAGAAAGGGACTGCCTTGATGGACTCTCCAAGTGAAGTAAACATGGCTCCTTAAAGTCAGTACCCACCTCACAAGGTTGTTCTACACTCAAATTACATAATGGATGTAAGAGTGCTTTGAAAAGTATGATTTTGTACAAATGGGACATTTTTTTTTCTCTCAATCTGTTATTTCATCTGTGTAGGGAAGAATGAGGAAATTCATTCTACCAATACAGATCCACATCTTACTGATAGTTTTGAAGAACTGTTGGGGACACTGAGAAGTTAAATGACTTGCCCAGAGTCACCCACTCAGGACAAGCCTGAGGTGGGAAACCGAGGTGAGCCCTTCTTCACTATTCCCTCCCTCATTCCTCCAGGTGAAAGTGATCTCTCCTTCCTCAGATTTCGCACACTTTTCTCTAGATTTCTCACTTGTTCTTATCTCACCCTTCCTGGTATCATAGGAATTTCTGTACTTGTCCTCCCTTGTAAGATTATAAACTGCTCGAGAACATATTCCAGGTCACGTTGTATCCTGGCACTGAGCACAGTGCCTTACTCATCGTAAATGCTTAGTAAATGTTTGTTGTATTGAATTGAATTCAACAAATGAATGAAAGGATAAGTGAATGAATGAATGAATGAATGAATGAATGACATTATGTGATCCTAACAAGTGCAGATTAATATAACCAGAGAGCCTGGTAATCGAGGGAGCAGGAATCAATCTAATCATGTCATAGGGGTCATACAAGCAATCAATCAATGATTGATTATATCAAAAGTGAATTCTTCTGGCCCTTGGAATCACTGTGATATTTTTGTATGGGGAAATATGTAATATAAGTCCCTAATGGAGGGGTGGATGTAGGGGAGGTGGTCCTTGGGACCTAAACTAATAGTGAAGGACAGGAGGAGGAATGGACCCAAAAGCCTACATGGGGTAAGGGAAGACACACTGTTCTATCAGCTCCCTCCATGGGTCCCCTCCACTAAGCTACCTAAGGCATGTCTGGTTGGGAATTTATTAATCATTGAGTAATGAGTTTAGGTAGATTTTCAAAATCCCTACTGGTTTGGCCTCTAGGTGGAGTCCTCTCAGGGGCCTTAGGTAGCTTAGTGGAGGGAACCCATGGAGGGAGCTGAAAAAACAGTGTTTCTTCCCTTACCCCAAAGGCAAGGGATTGGTACACAGTCTTCTCCACCATGTACTTAGGGTAGAATTGACTTCTAATCATCCCTATCAGTAGGCTTTTGGGTGGTTCTGGACCCCCAGCTATCATCATTCAAACCAGTTCCTGTCCCCGCTGCCTGATCACTTATTCTCATTTCTCTCAACATTATCCCACCATCACCACAGTGCCCCACTCTAAGGCTATCACATCTTTCCACTGTGCTCTATGGAATACCTGCTCCATAGGTGACAGATATGCTTTTATCTTAATTCTGTCAACTCTATGTGGTCCTCTTCTCTGGAGTCCATTAATACATGCCCTGCCAGATCTCAGTCTTGGATTACTACCATCATCCACTGCCTTTACTCATACTCATAAGCTGCTAAAGAAAATCACAAAACCATGCTAACTGGGTCTACTAAAAATTTATGTTATATAATTTCAACGGGGCTTTCACTGCAGCAAGGTAACATACATGGAGCAGTTTCCTAGGTAGATAGAGTACCAGGCCTGGAATCAACAAAAACTGAGTTCAAATCTAACCTCAGGCACTTATTAGGTGAGCAAGTCACCTTTTTAATGTTTATTTATTTATTTTTAGTTTTCAACATTCATTTCCACAAAATTTTGAGTTCCAAATTTTCTCCCCATCTCTCCCCTACCCCTACCCCATAGCACCTTGCATTCTGATTACCCCTTCCCTCAATCTGCCCTCCCTTCTATCACACCTCTCCCTTCCCTTATCCCCATCTTCTCTCTTTTCTTGTGGGACAAGATAGATTTCTATACCCCATTACATGTGTTTCTTATTTCCCTGTTGCATGCAAAAACAATTCTCAGCATTCGTTCCTAAAACTTTGAGTTCCAACTTCTCTCCCTTCTTCCCTCCCCATCCATCCCCACTGAGAAGGCAAGGAATTCAATATAGGCTATATATGTGCAGTTTTGCAAAAGACTTCCATAATAGTCTTGTTGTGAAAGACTAACTATATTTCCCTCCATCCTATTCTGCCCCCCCATTTATTCTATTCTATCTTTTGACCTTATCCCTCTCCAAAAGTGTTTACGTCTAATTACTTCCTCCCACCATTTGCCCTACCTTCTATCTTCTCCCCCACACCCCACTTATCCCCTTCTTCCCTACTTTCCTATAGTGTAAGACAGATTTTCATGCCAAATTGAGTGTATATGTTATTCCTTCCTTAAGCCAAATGTGATGAGAGTAAGCTTCACTTTTTCTCTCTCACCTCCTCCCTTTTCTCCTCCATTGAAAAAAACTTTTTCTTGACTCTTTTATGAGTGATAATTTGCCCCATTCCTTTTCTGCCTTTCTTCTCCCAATATATTCCTCTCTTACTCCTTAATTTTGTTTTTTTAAATATCACCCCTTCTTATTCAACTGAACCTGTGCTGTGTATGTGTGTGTATAATCTCTCCAACTACCCAAATACTGCGAATAGTCTCAAGAGTTACAAATATTATCTTTCTATGTAGGAATGTAAACAGTTAAACTTTAGAAAGTCCTTTATGATTTCTCTTTCCTGTTTACCTTTTCATGCTTCTCTTGATTCTTGTGTTGGAAAGTCAAATTTTCTTTCAGTCCTGGTCTTTTCATCAAGAATGCTTGAAAGTCCTCTATATCATTGAATGACCATTTTTCTCCTGAAGTATTATACTCAGTTTTTCTGGGTAGGTGATTCTTGGTTTTAATCCCAGTTCCTGTGATTTCTGTAGTATCATATTCCAAGCTCTTCAATCCCTTAATGTAGAAGCTGTGAGATCCTGTGGCAAGTCACTTTCAATATGCTTCAGATTCTTCATCTGTAAAATGGGCATAATAATAGTACTTACCTCCCAGGGTTATTGTGGGGATCCAAAGATACAATATTTTCTAAGCACTTAACAGCATATAATAAGCACCATATAAACATTATTATCATTAATCTTTTTATATTTCTTTAATTAGTTCACCATCTCACTCACCACAGAAGCTTTTCTATACTTTTTCATCTTTCCTCAAACCTTCCATAGCTTCCCCTCATTCCATCCTCTCAGCTAGGAACGTTAACATATATTGCACTGAAAAAATTGAGGCTATTCTCTGACAGTTTCCTCCTCTTCTCTCCTTATCTCACATCCCTCAGATGTCTTCCCCACCATCTTTTACTTCTCATTTGTCTCACATGAATAGGGAGCCTTTCTTCTTAGCAAGGAAAACCTTTCTATATATACAAGTCATTCCAGTCTATACCATCATCTCTAGCAAATTGCTCCCACTATCACACACACTCTCACGAATCTTCAATCTCACTCTGTCTACTGGCTGTTTCCTTACTGCCTACGAACATTTCCATGCACACCTTATCCTCAAAAACTCTTCACTTGATCCATCTATCCCCACTCTCAATCTCTCCATATCTCTCCTCCATTTTATGGCAAAATTCCTTGAAAAGGTAATCTGTAATCAGTGCATCACTTCCTTTTCCTCTCACTCTTTTTTAAAAAATAAATTTTAATTGATATCTTTTGTTTTTAACATCATCATAGACAGTTTCCCCCAGTATCTCTCTCCTTCCCCATCACAGAGAATCATCCCACATAACAAATAGCATTTTAAAGACAAAAAAAAGAAAAATAGGAAAAGACAACATAGTTGACTAGTACATCAAAATAATATGAAAATATATGCAATACTTAAAAACCTTCCATTTTTATAAAGGGGTACGTTGGGAGTTTCTTCTCATGTCTTTTCTTTCAGGACCTGCTTGGTTTTAAAAATTATTTTACAAAACTCATTCTTGACTTTTTATGGTTGTTCTTTCCATGAATCTTATTGTAGCTATGCTTAGTTTCCTTTGCTCTGCTTATTTCACTCTTCCCCAGTTCATGCAGCTTTTTCCATGCTTCTCTGTATTTATAATCATTATTTCTTATAGCACAGTAATTAATATTATGGTACATTCATGTACCATAATTTGTTTAACCGTCTCCAAATCGGTGGGCATCTATTTTGTTTCCATTTTTTTTGCTATCACACAAAGTGCTCCCATAAATATTTTTGTATATATGGGGACTTCTTATCAGTGGCCTCCTTTGAGTATAAGCCCAATAATGAAATCTCTGGGTCCAAGGGTATAGACATTTTAGTCACTTTATTTGCATAATTACAAATTGACTTCCAAAATGGTTGTACCAATTCACAACTCCATCACTAATGTACTAGAAGACCTATTTTTTCACAACCCTTCTCATCTTTTGGGAATTTGCTGAGTATGCGGTAAAGCTTCAAGGTTGTTTTGATTTGTATTTCTCATATTATCAGTGATTTGGAGCATTCTTTTAGTGATTGTTAATAGCTTTCAATTCTTTTGAGAACTGTTTACTCATATCCTTTGACCATTTATCTAATCGGAATGACTTTTGGTCTTCTATATAACTGTTAATTGTTTTCATATCTTTGATACCAAACCCTTATCATAGAAAATTGAAACAAATATTTTCCCCATTTGACCATTTCCTTTTTTATCTATCCTAGGTGCATTAATTTTCTCTGTTCAGAAGCTTTTTTGATTTTATATTGTCAAAGTTATCTACTTTATATTTTACAATTGCCTCTGTCGTTCATTTGATTAAAAATGTATCTTCTATTTGTAGCTTGAGAGGTATATGATATGTTTTTCTTCTACCTTTTTGATATTATGATCGTTAATATTAAGATTACATATCCATTCAGCTTATGTTGTAGAATATGATATAAAGTGGCTATGCCTAATTTCTGCCAGACTGCTTTCTAGTTTTATCAACAGTTTTTATCAAATAGAAAGTTCTTTCTTAAGTAATTTACAATTTCCAGTTTATTGAACACTGAATTATTGCGTTCCATTTTCACTGATACACCCTTGAATAATAATAATAACGTATTCAGCTGTTTTTCAGTCATGTCCAACTCTTGGTGACTCCATTTAGAGTTTTCTTGGCAAAGATACTGGAGTGATTTGCCATTTCCTTCTTCAGATCATTTTACAGATGAGGAAACTGAGGCAAAAATTGACTTGCCCAGGGTGACACAGCTAGGAAGTGTCTGAAGCCAGATTTGAACTCAGGAAGATGAGTCTCCCTGACTCCAGACCTGGCCCTCTATCCACTGCAGCACCTCTTAGCTGGCCAAAGATAATAATAACATTTATATAGCACCTACCATGCACTGTTCTAAGCACTTTCCATATATATTACCTCATTTGATTCTCACAAAAATCCTGGAAGGTGAGTGCTATTATTATCCTCATTTTACAGATGAGGAAACTGAGGTAAATAAAGATGCCCAAGGTCACCCAATTAGTAAGTATCTAGGGTTGGACCTGACCTGGAAATTGAGTGGGCTTTTTATGAGATCCTTAAGAGACAGATATCCTTGTTAAGACTGTTATTGTTTTTGTTGTTAATCCTTCATTCTCAGAGAGGACCAATGACAGGAGGGAGATGTCTTGACTTGCAAATAAATTGGATTTAAGTGAGGCAGGACTGTGCAAAGTCATCAGCCTAACTCTCTCCTTCAGAGTCATTGGAGTTCAGTGGTAAGGCATAGGTCACGAAGACTAGCAATGGCCCCAGATGCAGTGGGAGACCTTAGCCCTTTTAAGCTAAGTCTTTTCCAAGTCTCAGCTCATCTGAGGCAACACCCATTCGATGATTTAAGGCAAGACAAGAATTGAAGCAAAAGATGACCTAGTTGGTGGTGAGATATTTGTGGGATAGAGGTAGAAGAGGAAAGAAGCCATTGTGTTGTCTTACTGGTCTCTAGAGAGGCAATCAGATTCTTATGGCTGGGTCCATTTGAAGCAGTGATAAAATGAGCTTCACTATTTATCACAAGCAGCAATGTGATCCTTTACGGCAGCTACAGGATGGCAGAGATAGCACTGCATTTGGAGTGTGAGAATCAATTTAACTCATGGATGTGAATGATTTGTAAACAATAAAGCAGTCTAAGGATGAAAGACAAAAATCGTGAATGGCTAGTATTCTCAGCTCCTACTGTGGCACTTCCTATCTGGTTCTGACTTCAGGCTTCTTCCTGTCCTATCTCCTTTCCTTCTCTCCTTTAATCCCTAAACCTTTCAAAGCTTTCCTTTCTTGTTTCTGATTCAATTACAACAATAATAATTCATAAAGTGTTTACTATGGGCAAAGCTGAGGGAGCGCCCAGCAATTGGGAAGGGGTCAAAGAAATTATGGTATACGAATATAATGGAATATTATTGTGCCATAAGAAATTACAAAAAGACTAGTTTCAGAGAAACCTGGGAAGATTTATATGAAGTGATGCAAAGTGAAATGAGCAGAACCAGGATAATAATTTATATAACAACTGTAAAGAAAAACGATTTTGCAAGACAAGAACTATGATCAAAATAACAACTAACCAAGACTCCAGACCCTTGATGCAGCATGCTACCCATGCCCTGACAGAAAGGGGCAAACTCAAGATGCACAATGAAACATACATGTTTAGACACTGTCAATGCAAGAATTTGTCTTGCATGACTATGAACAAGTGTTATGAGGGTTTTGTTTTGCATTTTTTTCTTTGGGGACTGGGAAGGGGAAGGAGAGGAGAACAAGAGATTCAGTAGTCAAAAGAGAAAAATTAAAAACTAAGGGTGTTGGTGCATTTTAAAAAACAAGATGCACAGAAAAGAACAGAAGGAAGGTCAGAAGGAATCACAGATAAGTAGGAAACCTTTGAAAGTAATAAGTTATGTTTATTATATACTTTGAAGAAGAAAACCTAGCTATTTGCAAGTGATTCACAACTTCATGTACAATCTTCTCTTTCTGTTCTACTGTGTATATGAAAGTCCTTTTTTAAATTGGTGTTTGTTAAGTTCAGAAACTTTAAAAAATGGAAAAAAAATTTTTTTAAATCAAAGTTATTTAGATATGGAATTTTTTTATTTTTTGAGAAGCAATTGGAGTTAAGTGACTTATCTAGTGTCACACAACCAGGAAGTGTCTCAGGCTAGATTTTAACTCAGGTCTTCCTGACTCCAGGTCCAGTGCTCTATCCACTGCACCACTTAGCTGCCCCTATGTGAAAAAAAGAATACCATAAAACAAGGAGCATTTCTTAACTTTTCTTTTTATGTCTAGCACAGGGCTTGGCAGATAGTTTGAGTTCAATAAATGCTTATTATATCAAATAAATGTAAATCATCATCATTATTAATATCATCATCCTTATCAGAGTGTGCTTTGAAAGGCAGTGTGGTGTGATGGAAAGACTATGGGATCTGAACTCAAAAAGTTTTAGAAAATCAGAGATCAAATTTTGTTTCTGACATTAGTTGTATGACCACAAGCAAGTCAACTACCTTCTCTGGTCCTCAGTCCTCCTCTGTAAAATAATGAAGGCTCTTGGACCCAGTGGCCTCCGAGGTCCCTTCCAACTCTAGACCTAGGAACCTGTGAATGACCTTGGGCAAGTCAATTTAATGGTGCTCAATTTCCTTATCCATAAATTGAGAGGGTTGGTCTAGATGACCTCCAATGGTTGAGAAAGCATATATTAAGCACTTATGAAGTGCTAGGCATTGGGCTGAGCACTGCAGATATAAATACAAGCAAACATGACAGTCACTGCTCTGAAGGAGAGCGTCCCATTCTAATGGGGGAAGGCTAAACATAAGGGAGAACAAAAAAGGGTGGGGGGAATGTTCATGCCAACATGGTTTGGAAATGGCCAAGAGGTGATTTGAGGGTCTAGTTTCAAGAAACATCTTCAGGGAAGATAAGGTAAAAGCTCACCTGTCAGAGTCCAAAGTCCTAGGGAAGGTGTCCAGTTACCAGTGGGAAGGGGAGGAAGAGGAGGAGGGCCACAGTGTGGATGGTTTGATTTGGAAACAGCCTCTGAGATTCTTTCCAGTTCTGTCATTATGAACCCATGATTCTATGACGAGGTGGCCTCTAAGTCCTTCTCAGCTCAGAATCTACGACTCTATGATCTCTCACAGGCTGGCTCCACCATCTTTCTTTTTTTAAATAATATTATATTTTTCCAATTACACGTAGAGACAAATTTTAACATTAATTTTAATTATTTATTTAGTACTTTATTTTTTAGTACAATTATTTTAGTACAATTTTCAACATTCGTTTTTCTTTAAATTTTGAGTTCCAAATTCTCTCCCTCCCTTCCCATCCCCCTCATTGAGAAGGCAAACAATTTGATGTAGATTATTCATGTGTAGTCACACAAAACATATTTCCATATCAGTCGTGTTGTAAAACAACCCCTCAAAAAAAAAAAAAACCGAAAAAAAGGTTAAAAAAAAGTCTGTATTCAGACTCCATCAGTTTTTTCTCTGAGGATAAATAGCATTTTTCATCATAAGTCCTTCAGAGTTGTCTTGGATCATTGTATTGCAGAGAATAGTTAAGTCATTCACAGTTGATCATTGTATAATATTGCTGTTACTTACTGTGTACAACATTCTCCTGGTTCTACTCATTTCACTTTGCATCCATTCATGTAAGTTTTCCCAGGTTTTTCTGAGAGCATTTTACTCATCATTTCTTAAAGTGCAATAGTATTCCATCACAATCAAATACCACAACTGTAACATTCATATTTGAAAAACTTTTGAGTTTTAAATTTTCTCCCTCACTCACTCACTTTCCCTCTCCCTAAGATGGTAAGCAATTTGATATAAGTTATATGGTACAATCATGCAAAATATATTTCCATATTAGTCATTATAAAAGGAGAAACAAACCAAAAGAGAAAACCCATGAAAAAATACAGAAGATGAAAAATCATATGCTTCGATATGTATTCAGACTCCATCAGACCTTTCTCTGGAGATGGATCACGTTTTCCTTCGTAAGTCTTTTGGAACTGTCTTGGATCACCATATTGCTGAGAGTAACAGTTACAACATTGTATAACGATCAGTTATGAATGACTATTATAAAGTGTGGCTGGTATGGTGTACAAGGTTCTCCTGGTTCTGTTCATTTTACTTTCCATCAGTTCATTCCACCATCTTTCCAAATTAGATTAATTTCAAGTTATTCCTCTTCATTCATTCTACCTTCCAACAAAATCAGTCTACACTGGAGCACAGGATTACAGAATTATAGAACCGAAAGGTACCTTCAAGGAGCAGCTAGGTGGCACAATGGATAGAGGTTGGGCCTGCAGTCAGAAAAACTTGAATTCAAATCCAGCCTCAGACACTTTCTAGTTGTGTGACCCTGAGTAAGTCACTTACTTCTGTCTGCCTCAATTTCCTCAACCACCGATGGAGATGATAATAATAAGCACCTACTTCCCAGGGTTGTTGTGACATATAATATGAGAAAATGTCTATAAAACACTTAGCACAGTGAATGACTTAAATCTTGGCTATACACACATACATACATATGTGTGTTTATATAACGTATGTATGTTTATATATAATGTATATATGTCCGTATATGTGTATATATACATGTGTGTATGTGTGTGGATATATATATACACACTACACACACACGTGTAGTTCAATCCCTTCATTTTAAAGATGTGGAAACCGAGGCTCAGGATGTTGGATTGACTTGTCCAAGGTCCCATCAATAGTTAAGCATCTGAGCTAGGATTTGAACCCAGGTCTTTTGAGTCCATCTACAGTAGTCTGTCCACTCCAGAGTTTGTTCTTTATACTGTTTCCCATGCATGCCATTTGTATCTCCATACCTGGAATGGTCCTTGAGAGCAAGGATTTTGTATTTGTCTGTGTATCCTTAGTGACTTACATGTAGTGGACACTTCAAACATTTGTTGAATTGAATAAATGGGAGTTCTCATTTATTAATCTCATAATTGTCTTCCTCCTCATGGCCATCATTGGGCCTATCATGATCTAGCTTTTTAGCCTATTTTCACGAAGTTCATATTCCAGACAAACTGGTCCACTTACTGCTCCCTAAACATGCCAGTTCATCTCCTACCCACATGCCGTTGCATGGGCTGTCCCCCAAGACAGGAATACTTTCACTTATACCTCTTGGAACCTCTATAGGCCCTCAAGGATCAGCTCAGAGATCTGAGTTCTAGTACCAACTGGACCCCTCATTTCCTATTCCCATGTTATTCTTCTGTGATAACACTGTCCATGGCTGGAGTCATGTGGCACTCACCTTCCAGGCATTCTGGAGCAATCTCCTAGACTTGGGGCATGTAGGAAGGGTGAGTCTGTATCCAGACTTAGTCTTAATTCCTCGTGTTGAGCTGATCACGGATGGTATTTCATTCTACAGCTCTGTGTAGCTTCTTCCTGAGGCATACCCTGCCTGAGGTTCCCATACCCTTAGGAAGCCCAGCTAATGCAAACAATTCCTCTTCCTTCCCAGGAGGAGACAAGAGAGGTCAGGCTATGGGAGGTCGAAACTCAGCCAGATGTTTGGATCTATGCAAAAAGTGGGGAAAACGACCAAGTCAGGGGCTGGTGGACTGGAAGCTGCAGACCATTCAAATCAGGACAGACCTAAGAACCCATGTAGCTCAACTCTGTACTAGATGTTGGGGAGAAAACATTTGGCATCTTTGGCAGAAACTCTTCCTCCTCTGTTTGCTTACTAGCTCCACTCTGAAGGCTTTGTTGTAGGACGGAAGCAGAGAGAGAAGAGGCCTCAGACTGTTGATTCCCTAGCTTGGGAGTCTATTTCTGGAGGTAGGCTAAGGAGTCAGAAATGAATTTCCCATCTGTTCCTGAATGTTGGGCAACTGACCCGGGGTTGGGGCAGGGGAAGGGGTAAAAACCTAGGACTACATACACCAAGGGAGAGAAAGAGGAATATGAGATTAGCACCCTATGCCTCCAAAGGCTTGAGTTTCCAGATTATGGGCTCAGGGCCAGTGGAATAGTCCACAACCCCAGAGGCATGGCCTTCACAGCCCAAAGCTGGTCCTTAGATCAGGTGACAGGGACAAGGATCCCCCATCTCACCCACCACCCCCACCTTCTCCATTCCTCCTAGGCTCCAGGAAACCTCCGTTGTCACCAGATCAGCTTACAATTTAGGAGTAAAATTGTCTCTACCAATGCACCTTCTATGCAGTTTATAGTCCTAGACTGCAGGGTTTTTGACCTAGGGTTCATAAACCCCCATGGGGTCCATGGATAGATTTCAGGGGATATGTGAACATGGATGAGAAGACAATGTCTTTGTTTTCACTAACCTTTAACTGAAATTTAGTATTTCCTTCAATTATTTAAAAACATGATTTGGAGGAGTCCATAGGCTTAATCAGACTGCCAAAGGGGTCCAGGACACACAAAAATGTAAAGACCTCCCTTATAAACAACCTTGAAAGATTTATAATTCCTGAACAATGCAATGGTCAATCATGATTCAAGAGGATCTATAAGGAAGCATGCTACCCATCTCTTGACAGAAGGGGTGATAGATTCAGGGCCCAGAATAAGACATATGAACCGATGAGAGACTTTGCTTTGTTCAGTTAGGCACGTTTGCTACAAAAGTTTTGTTTTTCTTTCTTTTCCTTGGGGTAGGGGCGGAGCAAAAGGAAGGGGGGAGAGAAAATACATTTTTGCTCATTAAAAAATTATGTTAAAAAATGAATCCCTATCTTAGAGAAGTTCCTGGAGCATTGAGAGGTAAAATAACTTCTTTATGATCACACAATCAGTATATGTCAGAGACAAGGCTTGACCCTAGGTTTTTCTGGCTCTGAGGATGACTCTTTGTCCACTCACCATACCAGGCTGCTTCTTAGTACTATGACTATTATTATTAGCTTCCATTTATATACCACTGGAAAAGGAGGTGAGCCTCTTGTGGCAAGAATGAAAGGCAACAGATGGACAGACAGTCCTAGAGCAGCAATGATATGTCCCAAAGATGCAGAGGAATGCCTCCAGCACATTGGATGGAAACTCTGTGGAGGACTAATGAGAAACATGGACAAGAATCACAGGAGATGAAAAGGATTGGGAGAGATATGTTCTGTCCCAATGGAGAAAGTCCCACACTACTGAGGGCCTTGATGTGTTGGACTTGTGAAGTTACCCTCATTTCTAAAGCTCCTTAAGGTTTACAAAATGCTTTCTTCACAATGGCCTTATGAATGAGGTCATAAATGTCAGAATTGAGACACAAAAGGAAAAGAAGTGACTTGTCCGCAGTCAACAGGTGACAGAGCCAGGGCCCAAATTCATGGCTCCCTGGTTCCCAGGCCAGGACATACATGATGCTGCTCAGCTGCCTTAAATTTGGCTCCGAGTTAGCTCTAGGTGAAATAGCTGACCTACCGAAGGCCTGTGTGTCAGCCCTAATCTGGTACCTGTAGGCTGTCTCCAAGCTCAGAGTTAAGATACCAGGTTCTAGCCAGTCTCATTTCTGTCATAAATTAGTTGTGAGTATCCCTTGTCTTCCCTGGGCCTCCATGTCCTCATTTCTATAATGAGGGGATTAGTTTGACTGATCCCTGAGGTACATTCTAGCTGGGTCAGTCTATGGGTCTATTATTCCAAGTGCTTATTTCACAATTTTTTCCCAGGCTAGCCTTCCCAGACCACCAAGTTGAGGGCCCTGCTGAGCTCTGTGCCTCCCTACTCCCCCCCTTCCCCCCAGGACAGCTGTTTTGGTGGTTGCCAGCAGTAAACAGGTGGATGGTGGGGCTGCAGGGGGGGCAGGGTGCAGAGGGAGGACAGTGTGTATTTCCAAGGACTGAGCTCCAAGCTGTTTAAAAAGTTGCTTCTTCCAGGGCCCAACAGCAATAAATCTCTCTCCTCCACTCCTAGTCACCCCTATCCAGGAGCGAGATTTCTCAGCTCTTCCCACCTGTTGCTGGGGCATTCTGTGGAACCCAGAAAATGTGGAGAAAGTAGAATTGAGGAACGCATAGATCTCAAGGAGGAGGAAAGATAGAATTGGAGAAGCAGACTTTATACATAGTGCAGTCCAACCTCAGACACTGCTGTGGGACCCTGGACATGTCATGTAACCTTTCTAGGCCTCAGTTTCCTCATCTATGAAATGAAAGAGTTGGACTCAATGTCTTCTAAAATCTATTCATGCTTTAAAGCTAAGAACATTTTGACTGATGTAGGAATTCTTTCAGTGACAGTCCTGACAGGTGGCCCTGAAGTCTCTACTTGGCTACCACTCAGTAACAGGGAGCACATCATCTCATAAAAGAGTCCATTTCATCACTGGAAATTATTTAAACTGAGCCCCAGAGAGATTAAGTGATTCACCCAGGTGTACACTGGTGACAGAGGGACACAATCAGATAGTGGGTGGGGGTCAGTCTTGGAGTCAAGAAAACCTGCGATCAAATCCTGCCCCATTTATTAGCTATGTGCCCTGGGACAGTCACTCTCTCAGCCTCAGTTTCCTCATCTGTGAAATGAGGATAATAATAGCACGCACCTTAGGATAAAATGAGGTACTATATGTAAAATTCTCTGCAAACCTTGAGGGCTCTAGATAAACTGGAGCAATAATGATAATGATAAAGATGTCATATGCCCCAATTATCACAGGGGATGTTTGCTTTTTTAGAGCAAGGCCACCTATGTTGTTTTGTTTCTCTGTCCTCGGGGGGTCTCAATGTCCATATCTATAAAATGAGGTGGCTGGACCAATTGACATTCAAGGTTCCTTACAGCTCTAAATCTGAGATCATGTGTATGACCTACCAAGCTGAAAACATTTTGTTTCTGGACCTGCAATTTCTTTTTTTTTTTCTTCAATTTTTGATTTGGTGCTTTTAATTATTTTCATTATTAATTTATTTGTTTTCAGTTTTCTACAATCACTTCCACAAGTCTTAGATTTTCTCTCCCTCTCTTCCCCTCCCTCCCCAATATGGCATGTAACATTATATGGGTTCTACACATATATTCTTATTAAAGTCATTTTCACATTAGTCATGTTGCATAGAAGAATTAAAATGAATGTGAGAAACCATGAGAAAAACCCAAACAAAACAAAACATAACACAAGAGAAAATATTCTGCTTCATTCTGCCTTCCAGTTCCATAGTTCTTTTTGTGAATGTGGATGGCATTTTGCCTCATAGTCCTTTGGGAATTTTTTAGATCCTTGCATTGCTGTGAAGGTCTAAGTCTACCAGAAAAATCCTTGAACACAGTGGTTCTTGCTGTGTACAAATTTCTCCTGGCTCTGCTCCTTTCACTCACCATCAGTTCATATAAGTCCTCCAGGTCTCTCTGAAGTATTCCTGTTCATCATGCACAATAGTATTACATTATATTCATATACCCCAACTTGTTCAGCCATTCCCCAATTGATGGGCATCCCCTTGATTTCCAGTTTGTGGCCACTACAAAGAGAGCCACTATAAATATTCTGGCACATGTGGGACCCTTTCCCATTTTTATGATCTCTTTGGCATACAGTCCTAGAAGCGATATTGCTGGGTCAAAAGGTGTGCACATTTTAGTAGCCCTTTGGGCATAGTTCCAAATTGCTCTCCAGAATGGTTGGATCAACTCATAGTTTCACCAACAATGAATAAGTGTTCCAACTCTCCCACATCTTCTCCAACATTTATCATCTTCCTGTTTTATTTTAGCCAATCTGATAGGTGTGATTGTGGTACCTCAGAGCTGTTTTGATTTGCATCAATATTAATAGTGATTTAGAGCATTTTTTCATGTGACTATAGATGACTCTAATTTCTTCCTCTGAAAACTGCCTGTTCATATCCTTTGACCATTTATCAATTGAGAAATGACTTGTATTCTTGTACCTTTGACTCAGTTCTCTATATATTTTAGAAATGAAGCCTTTATCATGGACACTAGTGGCAAAAATTCTTTTCCAGTTTTCTGCTTCCCTCCTTGGTTGCATTTGGTTTGTCTGTGCAAAAACTTTTCAATTTTATGTAATCAAAATTATCCATTTTGAACTTCATAATGTTCTCTGTCTCTTGTTTGGTTAAAAATTTCTCCATTCTTCATAAATCTGACAAATACACTATTCCTTGATCCACTAATTTGTTTATAGTATCAGTTTTTATATCTAGATCACATATCCATTTGGACTTTATTCTTGTGTACAGTGTCAGGCTTTGGTCTATGCCCAGTTTCCACCACACTGCTATCAAGTTTTCCCAGCAGTTTTTGTCAAACAGTGAGTTCTTAACCTAGAAGCTGGGGTCCTTGGGTTTATCAAACAGTAGATTGCTACATTCATTGACTACTGTGTTTTGAGTATCTAACATATTCCAATGGTCTACCCCTCTGTTTCTTTACCAGTATCAAGTGGTTTTGATGATTACTGCTTTATAAAACAATTTGAGATTTGGTAGGGCCAGGCCACTTTCCCTAACATTTCTTTTAATTCCCTTGATATACTGGAATTTTTGTTCTTCCAGATGAATTTTGATATTATTTTTTCTAACTCTAGAAAATATTTTTCTGTTAGTTTGATTGGTATAACACTGAATAAGTAAATTAATTTAGGTAGAATTATCATTTTTATAACATTAGCTCAACCTACCCATGAGCAACTGATGTTTTTCCACTTACTTATATCAGACTTTATTTGTGTGAAAAGTGTTTTGTAATTGTGTTCATAATGTCCCTGGGCTTGTTTTGGCAGGTAGACTCCCAGATATTTTACAGTGTCTACTGTAGCTTTAAATGGGATTTCTATTTCTATCTCTTGCTGTTGGGCTTCAGTAGTAATATGTAGAAATGCAGATGATTTATGTGGGTTTATTTTGTGACCTGCAACTTTGCCAAAGTTGTTTTTATTATTTCAAGTTGTTTTGTACTTGATTCTCTGGGATTCTCTAAGTATATCATCATATCATCTGCAAAGAGTAATAACTTAGTTTCTTCTTTGCCTATTCTAATTCTTCAATTTCTTTTTCTTCTCTTATTGCTATAGCTAACATTTCTAGTATCATATTGGGTAATAGTGGTGACAATGGACATCCTTATTTCAATCCTGATCTTATTGGAAAGGAATCTACCTCATCCCAATTGCATATAATGCTTGCTGATGGTTTTAGGTAGATACTGCCTATTATTTTAAGGAAAGTTCCATTTCTTTCTATGCTCTCCAGTGTTTTCAATAGGAATGGATGTTGTATTTTGTCAAAACCTTTATAATATGGTTTCTGTTGGTTTTGTTGTTGATATGATCAACAATGCTGATAGTTTTCCTAATATTGAAGCGCTGCATTTCTGGTATAAATCCTACATGATCATAACATATTATTCTCATAATAAGTTGCTGTATTCTTTCTGCTAATATCATATTCAAAACTTTTGCATTAATTAGAGGAATTGGTGTATAATTTTCTTTCTGTGTTTTGGCTCTTCCTGGTTTAAGTATCAGAATTATATTTGTATCATAAAAAGAATTTGGCAGGACTCTTTCTTTACCAATTTTCCCAAATAATCTATATGGTATTGGAATGAAATGTTTTTTAACGATTTGGTAGAATTCACTTGTAAATCCATCTGGCCCTGGAGATTTTTTCCTAAGGAATTCATTGATGGCTTGTTAAATTTCTTTTTCTGAGATTACATTATTTAAATATTCAACTTCCTTTTCTATTAATCTGGACAATTTATGTTTTTAAAATATTAATCTATCTCACTTAGGTTGTCAAATTTATGGGCATACAGTTGGGCAAAGTAATTTCTAATTATTGTTTCAATTTCCCCCTCATTGGAGGTTAGTTCACTCTTTTACTTTTGGATATTGGTAGTTTGGTTTTCTTCTTTCTTTCTAATCAAATTGATCAAAGGTTTATCAACTTTTTTGGTTTGCTCATAAAACCAACTCCTAATTTTATTTATTAGTTCAATAGTTTTCCTAATTTCAATTCTATTAATCTTTCCTTTGGTTTTCAGTATTTCTAATTTGGTATTTACTTGGGGTTTTTCAACTTGTTCTTTTTCTAGCTATTTCAGCTGTATGCTCAATTCATTGATCTCCTCTTTCTCTATTTTATTCATATAGGCATTCTATTATATAAAACTTCCCCTAAGAACTGCTTTTGCAGCATCCCATAAGTTTTAGGAGGTTGTCTCATTATTCTCATTCCCTTGAATGAAGTTATTGTTGGTTTCTATAATTTGCTGTTTAATCCACTCATTCTTTAGGATTAGATTATTTAGTTTCCAGTTACTTTGTCGTCTATCTTTTCATGATCTTTCATCACATATAATTTTATTGCATTAAGATCTGAGAGGGGGGGTGGAGCCAAGATGGGAGAGTAGAAAGACTCACGTTTGCTAGCTCCAAACCCACAGCCCATACATTTCCTGCAAGAAGAACTCCCCACAAATTCTGGAGCACTGCAAGGCATGCAGAAACACAGTGGAAAAGATCTCCGTTCCAGAGAGCCCTGGAGAGCCGTCTCCAAAGGTCTGTCACGCTCCAGACAGCAGAGTCCACCCCTGTGCTGTCCTGCCCTGCTCCGAGAGGAGCAGATCCAAGCAGGCTTCAGGGACAGAATCTCTGGCAGCTGGGAAGGTCCCTCCGCCCACAAATGCTACAGGTCAGTGAGAGAGACCTCTGGGCTGGCCAAGAGGGGAGCAGGGTGTCTCCGTGACTCGGGCCCCCTCAGGAGGCAGCGGCAGAGGCAGTGGCAGAGGCAGCAGCGGCAGCCCGGGACTCCAGAGAAGCAGGCAGAAGTTCAGGGCCATAACCTAAGATCTCTGCATAAAGCCCCTGAGGGAACTGAGCCTGGGAGGAAGCCCTGCCCCCACCCAAACACCAGAACTTAAGCTCACATTGAATAGCAGCCACGCCTGCTGTGGAAAGCCCATTTGAATCTTAGACCCCAAGCACTAGCTGGGAGGATCTAGGCGGGGGTGGACAGGAATCTCAGAACTCAAGTAACTGGCTGGAAAAATGCCCAGAAAAGGGAAGAAAAATAAGACTATAGAAAGCTACTTTGATGGGGTGCAGATGTTCCTGCCTTTCAATTCTGATGACAAAGAACTATTCTTACCATCAGGGAAAGATGTAGAGGTCGGGGCCTCTGTATCCCAGACACCCCAGGTGGATGTCCGGTGGGCTCAGGCCATGGAAGAGCTCAAAAAGGATTTTGAAAATCAAGTTAGACAGGTGGAGGAAAAACTGGGAAGAGAAATGAGAGAGATGCAAGAAAAGCATGAAAAACAGGTCAATACCTTGCTAAAGGAGACCCAAAAAAATGCTGAAGAAAATAACACCTTGACAAATAGGCTCACTCAATTGGCAAAAGAGGTTCAAAAAGCCAATGAGGAGAAGAATGCTTTCAAAAGCAGAATTAGCCAAATGGAAAAAGAGGTTCAAAAGTTCACTGAAGAAAAGAGTTCTCTCAAAATGAGAATGGAACAGATGGAGGTTAATGACTTCCTGAGAAACCAAGAAATCACAAAACAAAAGCAAAAGAATGAAAAAATGGAAGAGAATGTGAAATATCTCATTGGAAAAACAACTGACCTGGAAAATAGATCCAGGAGAGACAATTTAAAAATTATGGGACTACCTGAAAGTCATGATCAAAAAAAGAGCCTAGACATCATCTTCCATGAAATTATCAAGGAAAACTGCCCTGATATTCTACAACCAGAGGGAAAAATAAGTATTGAAAAAATCCTTCGATCACTGCCTGAAAGAGATCCAAAAAGAGAAACTCCTAGGAACATTGTGGCCAAATTCCAGAATTCCCAGGTCAAGGAGAAAATATTGCAAGCAGCTAGAAAGAAACAATTCCAGTATTGTGGAAATACAATCAGAATAACTCAAGATCTAGAAGCTTCTACATTAAGGGATAAAAGGGCGTGGAATAGGATATTCCAGAAGTCAAAGGAACTAGGACTCAAACCAAGAATCACCTAACCAGCAAAACTGAGTATAATACTTCAGGGGAAAATATGGTCTTTCAATGAAACAGAGGACTTTCAAGCATTCTTGATGAAAAGACCAGAGCTGAAAAGAAAATTGGACTTTCAAACACAAGAATGAGAAGAAGCATGAAAAAGTAAACAGCAAAGAGAAGTCATAAGGGACTTACCAAAAGTGAACTGTTTACATTCCTACATGGAAAGACAATATTTGTAACTCTTAAAATTTTTCAGTACCTGGATAGTTGGTGGGACCACACACACACACACACACACACATACATGTGTGCATGCACACACACATACACACATGCACGCACATACAAAGACAGAGAGCACAGAGTGAATTGAATAGGATGGGACCATATCTTAAAAGAAATTAAGGTAAATGGTGAGAGAGAAATGTAGTGGCAGAAGAGAGGGTGAAATGGAATGGGGTAAATTATCTCTTTTTCAAGAGGCAAGCAGGAGACTTTTTAGTGGAGGGAAAAAGAGGAGAGCTGAGAAAAAAACAAGAAGTTTACTCTCATCACATTCGACTAAAGGAAGGAATAAAATGCACACTCATTTTGGTATGAAAACCTATTTTACAATACAGGAAAGTGGGGGAGAAGGAGATAAGCAAGGGGGGCAGGGATGATGGTAGGGAGTGTAATGGGAGGAGGGAGCAATTTGAAGTCAACACTTGGGGAGGGATAGGATCAAAAGACAGAATAGAAACAATGGGGGGCAGGATAGGATGGAGGGAAATACAGTTAGTCTTACACAACACGACTGTTATCGAAGTCATTTGCAAAACTACACAGATACGGCCTATATTGAATTGCGGCCTTCCCAAAGGGAATGTGGGGAGGGAGGGATGGGGAGAATTTGAAACTCAAAGTTTTAGGAACAACTGTTTAGTATTGTTGTTGCTACTAGGAAATAAGAAATACAGTTAATGGGGAATAGAAAGTCATCTGGCCCCACAGGACAAAAGAGAAGATGGGGACAAGAGAAGGGAGGGAGGATAGAAGAGAGGGCAGATTGGTGATAGGGAAAATTAGAATGCTCGGTGTATTGGGGTGGGAGGAAGGGATAAAAGGGGAGAAAATTTGGAACCCAAAATTTTGTGAAAATGAATGTAAAAAGTTAAATAAATAAAATTTTGTTAAAAAAATAAATAAAATCAAATTTAAAAAAAAAAAAGAAAAAAAAAGAAGATCTGAGAGGGATGCCTTGACTATCTCTACCTTTCTGCACTGGATTGTGAGGGTTTTATGCCCTAGTACATGGAAAACTTTTGTATATGTGCTATGTACTGATGAGAAAAAGTATATTCCTTTCTATCCCCATTCAAGTTTCTCCAGAGATCTATCATATCTATTTATCTAGAGTTTTATTCAACTCCTTCACTTTTTTCTTGTTTATTTTGAGGGATTTATCACGTTCTGAGAAGGAGAAGTTGAAGTCCCCCACTTGTATAGCTTTGTTGTCTGCTTCTTCCTGTAACTCCCTTAACTTCTCCACTAAGAATTTAGATATTGATATTGCTTCATTGTCTATGGTGCCTTTTAGTAGGATATAGTTTCCTTCCTTAGCTCTTTTGATTAGATTTATTTCTACTTTTGCTTTGTCTGAGATTGGGATTGCTACACCTGCTTTTTTTTTACATCAGCTGAAGCATAATATATTCTGCTCCAACCTTTTACCTTTACCCTGTGTGCATCCCCCTGTTTCAAATGTGTTTCTTATAAATAGAATATTGTTGGTTTATGCTTTTTAATGCATTCTGCTATATGTCTCTATTTTATGGGAGAGTTAATCCCATTCATATTCACAGTTATGATTACTATCTGTGTCTTTTTCTCCATCCTATTCCTCCCCCCCATTTATGCTTTTAGTTCTTCCTTTTCCCTTCCCCTCCACAACGGAATTTTAATTTTTGACCATCACTTCCCTCAGTCTTCTTTCCCTTCTATCAGCCCCCCTGCATTTATTTCCCCTTTTCCCCTACCACTTCTTCCCTCTCATTTAATATCCCCTCCCTTTTCTTTTCCCTTTACCCTTCTACCACCTATGAGGCAAGTTAGATTTCTATACTTAACTGAGTTTGTTGTTGTTCCCTCCTTGAACCAATCCGGATGAGATTATATCTCAAACAGTGCTTGTCTCCCTCCCCTCTTTCCTTCCACTGTCATATGTTTTTGAGTCTCTTCCTGTGATGTAATTTACCTTTGTCTACCTCTTCCTTTTCACATCTCCCATTACAATTCCTTCACACCCTTAAATCATATTCTTTTATCATCACATCATTTAATTTATACCCACTCTATCTAATATGTATGTCCCTTATAAATATCATAATAAATATACAGTTCTCAAGATTAACAAGTATCATCTTCCCATGTAGGAACATAAACAGTTTGCCCATACTGAATAACAAGTTTTTTTCCCCCCGTTTACCTTTTCATGCCTCTCGAGACTTGTATTTGAAAATCAAATTCTCTATTGCGCTCTGGCCTTTTCATCAGGAAGGTCTGGAAATCCCTTATTTCATTGAACGTTCATCTCCTTGCCTGAAATATTATGCTCAATTTTGTTGGGTAATTGATCCTACACTGTAGTCCAACTCCTTTGCCTTATGAAATATCATATTCCAGTCCCTTTGATCTTTTAATGTAGAAGCTGAAAGGTCCTGTGTGATCCTGATTGTAGTTCTTCAATATTTGAATTCTTTCTTTCTGGCTGTTTGCAGTATTTTCTCCTTAATTTGATAGTTCCAGAATTTGGCAACAATATTCCTTGGTGTTTTCAGTTTGGGATCTCTTTCAGGAGGTGATGGGTGGATTCTTTCAATGACTATTTTGCCCTTTGGATCTAGAACCTCAGGGCAGTTTTCCTTGATGATTTCTTGGAAGATATTGTCCAGGCTCCTTTTTCATAATGGTTTTCTAGTAGACCAATAGTTCTTAGATATTCTCTCCTGGATCTATTTCCAGGTCAGTTGTTTCTCCAATGAGATATTTTACATTTTCTTCAATTTTTTTCATGCTTTAGATTGTGTCTGACTGATTCTTTATGTGTCATAGAGTCATTAGCTTCTACTTCCCCAATTCTAATTTTTAATAGATTGTTTTCTTCAGTTAACTTTTGCATCTCCTTTTCCATTTGTCCAATTGTTCCAGTTAGGTTTTGTATCTCTTTATCCATTTGTCCAATTTTCTTTTTAAATTGTTCTGTGAATTCTTTCATATTCTTAAAGTCATTGGCCAATTTTTCTTCTACTTCTCTAATTTGACTTTTATAATCCTTCTTGAGCTCTTCCAAGAATGCTCTTTGGGCTTGCGACCAGTTCATATTCCCTTCTGAAATTCCAGATGAAAGTACAGTCTCAGTGCTGACTTCTTCAGTATTCCTGTTTTGGTCCTTGTTCCTGTAGTAAGATTCTATGGTCTTTTCTTTTCTAGCTTCCTTTCTGCTCATGATAATTGCCTTTTTCCTGACTTTTAGAGTATTCTAGCGCACAGGTGGCTCCATGATTCTTGTACTTAGAACTTGAGATTTTATGTATTGTGGTCTCTGGTTCTTTCAGCTAGAAGTTAGAGTGCTGCAGAACACCTTACCTAGTGCTGTGCTGGCTGGTGTACCAAAGTACAGACCAAGTGAAGTCTTTCTGAGTTTCCCCAGGGTTATCCTGGAGCACACTGCATGATGTATTGAGGAGGTGTGGTCTGGCCACAGGAGTTTTCCTCTCCTGCACTAGAACACAGGCAGACTCAGCAGTTGGTGAACCCCTGTCTGCACTAGTGTCTTCCCAATCCCCCTGGATGAGATAAGGCATGCCTTGGGTCCTGGTGTTGGTACTTACAGGCTCCACTCCGCTGAGGCTCATGATCTCCTCCTAATTTGCTGAGGTAGGACTGTCTTGGGCAGCTCCAGTCCTGCGCTGGTCCCCTACAGCCACAGCAAGAGGGGCCCCCTTTGCAATTTTCCTGGCCTCTCAAGTTAAGAGACTGTTTACCCCTTTGACTGATCCCACTATTCTAGGATTTCTCCTGGGGAAATATTTTCCGGGTTTTTCAAGGTCAGCAAGGGGAGAAGGATAGTCCTTACAGATCACTCCACCATCTTAACTCCCAGAAGTTCAATAGGTGACTTATAGACATTTAATCTGTGGGCTGATAGTCTCAGGAGTGGCTGTTGCTGTCACTGGACATCCTGCACTTCTCTCTCACTCAGTTCCACTACACTCCCATCCTGGGTTGATACGTTTGAGAATCCATTCTGCTTCTTCTGCTTCAGTCCACCCTGAAGTTCCTGCCCTGCTTCCATGCTGGTATAGCCTGTGCACTCTGCGCTCCTTCAGCCCGGTGCTACAGATCTTTCCTGTCAACCTTCCAGGCTGTCCTGGGCTGGAAATCTGCCACATTCTGTCTCCTAGTGGATTCTGCCACTCTAAAAATTTGTTCAGATTCCCTTTTTAGAGGTATCTGAAGGAGTCTGTCTTAGAACTTAGGTGAGTATGTGCTCTCACTATGTCATCTTCGCTCCACTCTCATGGACCTGCAATTTCATTGGCATGAGGAACTCCCAGAGTGAAAAGTCCCTCTGCTAATTCAGATTTTCACTCCTCTTGGACCTCAAGTCTTAAAGAGTTGCCTAGGGCAGTGAGAGGTTGTCAATTAGTCAGTCAGTGAAGTAAGTTCTTAACTACTTTCCAGATCTTGAGCCCTGAGGACACAAAGAAAGATAAAATATGATTTTTCCTCTCCAGGAGGAGACAAACATGCGCACATAAGATACTGTGCTAGGTAATCGTAGAAGGAAGGGATTGAGGGGTGGAAAGACCTCCTACAAGGGCTGGATTTTGAGATGAGTCTTGAGGGAAACCAGGGAAGTCAGTAGATGAAGGTAAGGAGGAAGATGCTTCCAGGCATGAGAAATAAGCAAGTAGTGCCAATCCATGGATTTGGGAAATGACTGTCCTGTGTGAGAAGTGTCGAGCCCAGTCAATGTGGCTAGATTGTAGAGTATGTTGAAGGGAGTAAAGAGGAAGAATATGCATGGGGCAAAGGTCCATGGCCATTGGGCATACTGCTCCCATTCTTTGTGCCGCAGTGGCTCCTGGAATAGAGGGAATGGCCTGGACCCCCTTTCATTCCCACTTAACACACCTCCCCCCCACTACTTTACTTAAAGCTTAATTTTGAAACTTTTATGTGAGAGAAGACAAGTGAAGAGAAATGTATAAATATATATTTTTAAATTTTTTTAAAAGAGAAATAATACTAGAAAAGTAGGAAGAGGCCAGACTAGGCTTTACATACCAAAGAGAGAATTTTGTGTTTGATTCTGAAAGTAATAAAGAGCCATTGAAGTATGTTGAGTAGGGGATGGAAAAGTGACACAATCTGATTCATGCTTTGGGGTATGAGTGGAGTGCCCACATGACCCAAATGAAGAACCAGTAAAGGAGCCTGAGAAGGAGTCAGATGGATAGCAGGAGAAGTAGTCAGATGGACAGCAGGAGAACCAGAAGAAGGCAGGATCAAAAAAATCACCCAAAGAGGAGAGGGTCTCAGCAAAGAGATGATTGAAGATGTCCAAGTTGGCAGAGAGGTCAAGAAGGATGAGGAATCAGGAAAGATCATTGGATTTGGCCATTAAGAGCCCATTAGGAACTTTGGAGGGGAAGACGGTTTCAGTGGACTGATGAAATCAGAAGGCAGACCACAGAACTGAGTCACCAATTGACCATGTCACCTAGTTAGTGTTTGTCACATGTAGGATCTCTGTCTATCCGATTAGATAGACAGCTCCTTGAGGGCAGGGGCCTTTTGCCTCTTTTTGCATCCCTGATGATTACTACAATGCCTGGCATATAGTAGGTGTTTAACAAATTATTGTTGACTGACAGTCTCTATAGCACACACCAGCCTGCCTCTAAAATGATACTTAATAGGGATAAATATGAAGCTTTCTGTTTAGTTTTTTTAATATAAATTTATTTATTTAACTTTTTATATTCATTTTCACAAAATTTTGGGTTCCAAATTTTCTCCCCTTTTATCCCCTACCCCACCCCAATACACTGAGCATTCTAATTTCCCCTGTCACCAATCTCCCCTCTCTTCTGTCCTCCCTCCCTTCTCTTATCCCCATCTTCTCTTTTGTCCTGTAGGGCCAGATGACTTTCTATTCCCCATTAACTGTATTTCTTATTTCCTAGTAGCAACAACAATACTAAACAGTTGTTCCTAAAACTTTGAGTTCCAAATTCTCCCCATCCCTCCCTCCCCACATTCCCTTTGGGAACGCCGGCAATTCAATATAGGCCATATCTGTGTAGTTTTGCAAATGACTTCGATAACAGTCGTGTTGTGTAAGACTAACTGTATTTCCCTCCATCCTATCCTGCCCCCCATTGTTTCTATTCTGTCTTTTGATCCTGTCCCTCCCCAAGTGTTGACTTCAAATTGCTCCCTCCTCCCATTGCCCTGCCTTCCATCATCCCCCCACTTTGCTTATCTCCTTCTCCCCCACTTTCCTCTATTGTAAGACAGGTTTTCATACTCTGTTTAGTTTTTAAAAATCAATTTCACAAGTATAAGATGGTTAGAGAGCAGTTGGTAAGAAAAAAAAAAGATTCAGAGAATTTTTATACTGCAAGCGAAACAGGGTATCAACAGTGCATTATTCCTGCCAAGAATACAGAAGAGCACACAGAAAGACTTATGTGAAGTGTTATCTCAATGAATCATGCCTCAGGTGTGGGTTGGACTAAATGGTCTCTGGGAGCCCTTCTATTTCTGAGATTTTGTGATACTGTGAGGTCTAGCCACCCTCTAGTTGTCCCCTCTCTGAAGTGGAGGTGATGGCATTCAAGTTGGGTCCTTTATTCTCTGGTATGAGCATTCCCTGCTCCCACCTTCCCATGACAAAGCCATCAGGCCATCAGGATGGGAGGATGATAGGATCCTAGGTCTATAGCTGAAAAAGACCTCAGAAGTCAATCAGTCCAACTTCCTTATTTTAAAGAGAGGGAAACTGAGGCCCAGAGATGGGAAGAGACTTGCCCAAGGTCACACATAGTATCATAGATCAAAAGCTACAAGGGACCTCAGAGACCATATAATCTAATCACTTAACTTTTATAGATGAGGAAACTGAGACCCACAGACTAGGGTATGCTGGAGTCAGTTTGATGGGGTTTAAGATCCAATTGTTAAATTTTCATTGGTAAATGATGTAAATCAGGGCTCAATTCATTGTTTTGTTGATTTCTAGACTTTAAAAAGTGTTGGAAAATGTTAATAATGCAGATAAAATTTTTTAAACTGTTTCATGAATATATTGGGGGGGAGAAGAATGAGAAGCCAGTTGTTTAATATTTACCAACATACCCTGTCAGAGAGGTTATGACTCATATAAGGTCACACAGACCAAAAAAAATGGCAGAAGCAGGATTTTGATCCAACTCTTCCCTAGGATACCAGAGGCCATGTTCTTTCCCCTATACTATGACTCCCTTACATCATGGAGGCTTTTGAAAAAGGCAGCTGTGGCATCAGACTCTCTGGCTGGCATGTGGAAGGGTAGCAGGGTTGGGACTGCAACAGGTGCTAGTTGCCCCCCCCCTTTCCACTTATCAGGAGCCCTCAGATTCTAGAATGAGGCAATGGAAAGAGTTTTCTCCTCAGAGTCAGAAGATCTAAGTGTGAGTTGTTTCTTGGACCTTCTGAATGAGACGTGTATAATCTAAACCTTGAAGTTTCCTAGTTGTGTGATCTTGGGCAAATGATTTCCTTTCAGATTTCTCATCTCTCATATGAGAGGGTAGGATTCAAATAGTTCTCAGCACCTTTTCATAAAATTCTATCATCCTCTAATCTTCTGATCCTAAGGGTATGAGTATATGTTGAAGTCTGGCTCTTGTTTTTCTAAGTTTCAAGGAAGACCTGTCACTAATAGTGGCCTATATGCATATGTTACCTCGAACTCACAGGTCTCATGTTGCTGGCCTTTGTCTTAGCTCTTACTTCCTTCCTAACTCCCAGTTTGAGCAGAGAATTGGAAGAAAGGCGAGGGGAAAAATATTATCAAGTCCCTAGTCCTGGGACAGCTCACAGATGGCATAGTCAACATCCAGATTTGGGAATCCCAAAGATCACAAGAATTCAGAAAGAGATTCTCTCCCAGGAGGTATTTTATAGATGTCTTGTGCAGCCTAGGGAGATAGAGGAGGACACAGATGATTGTCTTTACCAATGAGGAAAGAGAATGTCAGCAGCTTATCCTAGATGCCACAGTACATCAGGATAGACCCAGAATGTAAAGGAGAGAATCAGAAAGAATCAATGAGGGGAAATGGATGGAGAGAACCAGATGGCTGCAGGGCTGACTAAACTCAAAGATAGACTGGCAAGTCCCCTAAAGAGGAGGAAGAACTCAAGGGCCCTTTTTTTAACAAAAAAATGTCTCCTCCACTACCATGTTACAGATCATCTTTGAATCTTTATTATTAGAGATCAGTGACTTTGGGTTGGATCATCTTGTCTCTAGGAGGCTCTTGGAAAAATACAAAAACCCCTATGAATGGAAATATCTTGGTTTGAATTAGTTTGCAAAGGACTCCACAAATACTATCTCATTTGATCCTCATGACAACCCTGGGAGGTAAGTGCTATCATGATTCCTATTTTAGGGGGCGGAGCCAAGATGGCGGAGTAGAAGGACGCACATTCACGAGCTCCGAACCCACAACCCATGGAATTGAGGTAAAAGGAGAGCCCCATAAATTCTGAATCTCTGCAGGGGGTGCACAAACATAGGGGAAGAGATTTCCGTTCCACTGAACCCTGGAGAGCCGTCCCCGGGGTCCATCGCAGCCAGGAAAGCGGACCCCACCCCCACCCCTGGCCGCGACCCAGAGAAGCTGACCTGAGCAGACTTCAGAGAGGAAAGCTCCGGGAGAATCTCCGGCAGCCGGGAAAGTCCCTCTGCCCACAGAAGCTAAAGGTCAGTTAAAAAGAAGCCTGCGCTAGGGGAGGGGAGCGGGCCCCCTCGGGAGGAAGCGGCGGCGGCAGAGACGGGGGCAGGAAGCGGCGGAGGCAGAGGCGTGGGCGGGCGGCTGAGGCGGCAACGGCCCGGGACTCAGGAATCCCCCAGCAGCAGGTAGGATCTTCAATACTGAAGGTCTTTCCAACCTGAGGGAGCCGAGCAGGGGAGACGGCCCTGCCCCCACCCTGCTCTACTGCTGAACGCCTCTGAATAAAACCCTCAAGGGAGCTGAGCACAGCAGGCGGGGTCCCCCACCCCGCCCCCATCGGCTCTGTTCCTGAAAGTCTCTTCAGAAAGCCCCTGAGGGCCCAAGCTAGGAAGCGGCCCTGCCCCCACCCTGCGCCAGAACTAAAGCTTGCCGCGGGAAAGCGCATTTGAATCTCAGAGGTCAAGTACTAGCTGGGCAGATCCAGGCGGAGGTGGAAAGGAATCTCAGAAGTCAAGTAACTGGCTGGGAAAATGCCTAGAAAGGGAAAGAAAAATAAGACTTTAGAGAGTTTTTTCCAACAAATGCAAATGATCCCGACCTTTGGATCTGATGGGGAGGACGAGGATGTATTTTTCCCATCAGGGAAAGATGTGGAGAGCGGGGCCTCAGTACCCCAGACACCCCAGAGGGGTGTTGGGTGGGCTCAGGCCTTGGAAGAGCTTAAAAATGATTCCTATTTTATAGATAAGTAAACTGAAATACACAAAGTTAAATGACTTATCCAAGTTTTTCACCTCTAGTAAGTGTCTGAGGCCAGATTCAGACTCAGTTCTTCCTGACTCCAGGTCCAATGCTCTATCCATTGTACCACCTAGCTGGCTCTTTCCAGTTTTGTGACTAAGTCCAGGATATTTCTTCCCACTCTGTGCTGATTGGTTTCAAGGATTACCATACCCAAGGGCTCAAAAAGCAACCCTCTTGACTCAAGTGCTATGGCCTGGGATCCACTAGACCTCCAAGAGAATGTCTTTGCCCAAAAGGGCCATGGTATTCTCTCTCTCTTTCCCCCCTCTCTCTTCTTTCTTTCTCTCTTCCCCTTCCTTCCCCATTTCTCTCATTGACTCAATCCATCCTTCCTACCACTATCAGAAAGCTTCCCTATGATAAGATCTTAACATGTTATTCTTCTGTTCAAATGTCTTCGCTCCCTTGAATGCCTACTGGATAGAGCAAACTCCTTTGCCTGGCATTCAAGGCTTCTACAATCTGCTATCACCCTTTCCTCAAAATTTGTCTTGTATTATCTCCCAGCTACATTCCAGCCAACCTGTATTGTTTATCATCTTGCAGGGTTGTGTGGAGGAAAGAGTACTGGGATGGACTCAGATGACTTGAGTTCAAATCCAGCCTTTTCTATCTATATTACCTGCATGATGTTAGGCAAGGCCATTCCCTCTCTGGGTCTCAGCTTCTTCTTCTTTAAATGAAGGGCTGGTCTAAATGATCTCAAAAGTCCCTTCTAGTTCTAAATCCTATGATTCTATGATCTCTATATCACAGCCCAAGCTTTCCCACTTTAGTGCTTTTGCCCATGATGTTCCCCATGCCTGACAGGCCCTCCCTTGCCCACGTTACATGCAAAATTCCTACCCAACCTTCAAAGTCCAATTCAAGTGCCACCTCTTTCAGGAAGCCTTTTTGGATCTCCATCTAGTAGTCAGTAATGAGCTTTCCCCTCAGACCTTACCTAATATGTTGTTTGCATCCAGAATCAAAACTAGGAACATTTACACCCGGGGCAAGCACAGTTCATTAGGCTGTGGGGTGGGGGCAGGGCGGGGCATGCCATACAGCTCATAACTGGGAGAGTCAGGATGACAGTTCTCTTCAGAATATTAGAAGGGCTGTCACATAAACGAGGAATTTGACCTGTTTTGCTTGGCCCCAGGGGGAAGAACTAGAAGCAATGGAAAGAAATTATAGCAAAGACGACTTGGCTCTGAAACAAGGAAATGTTTTCTAAGAATTAGAGCTGTCCCAAAGGGGAATGAACTGCCTTGACAGGTAGTGAGCTCCCCTTCACTGGAGAGCTATAAACAAAGGAAGGATGGAGACCTTCTGCTTGTGTCAGGGAGGGAGCTCTTGTTTGTGGATGGCTTCTGAGATCCCTTTTAAACTGAACTACTATGGTGACCCTGACACCATGAAGAGGCATCAGGGAAGATTGGAAAAAGCAGATGAGGATTTGCTTTTGAAGAGAGAGAAGAAAAAGGAGCCTGGGAAGAAGAAGCCCAGCCTAGGAAGTAAGAACACATGGAATGGTGGGATCACAAGTGCAGCTGCCCCAGTGACTGCTCCTCCCTCAACCCTACAAGGTTTCTGGAAGAAGGGGATCCAACAAGAGGGAGGAAGGACTGTTGTGCCATGTCGTAGCATAAGGTAGCAGAGCTCCACAACTCAAAGCTCAGAAAAGGTAGTTATAGCAGGGATGGACAACTCCTCCTCCCAGAGATGAACTGTATGGCCCACCCTCATGTTGACATCCTGAGGCAAAGCCAGGTAAGCTCCTGCCTGGTTACTGCTTATCTGCACCTTCTGAGTGTCTATTCTAGTGATCTGTGTTGGCAATGTTCCCTTTACTAGACTGGAGGCACCATGAGGGCAAGAGCTTCCTTTCCATCTCCTCTTGCACAGTAGCACGGTTCTCTGCACACAGTAAACGTCTAGAAAACTTTGGCCAAATGAATGAATGAATGATGCAGCTGCAGCTGCATCAGGTCTGCCTCCCTGGCTCTCCCTGAGTTATGGGCGTTAAGAAAGTACCATCTGGACCATGTCTCAGAGCCTGGCTCAGCCTTGGCATGTCTGCCTACAAAGTAACATGTTTAACATTTCCTTGAACACTCCATTCAGGGGGAGCATTAGTCTTGCCTGGAAAGCATGTCCTAATTGGGTTTCCCAAGTAATTCAATAGCCCTGGGGAAGAATTGTTCGAAAAACAGTCAGCAGACACAGCTGTCTCCCCCATCATCAAGAACCCTGTGCCAATTGGCCAGGAAAATAGGAAAGGGGCACATTGGGCCCTTCATGTGGGAGTCCAGACTACTAGTGAGGGCACTGCCCATGAAGGAGTCCCTCCCATTAGATTGCTCTGCTCATGGTATTTTGTCTTCCAAGAGCTGGACTAGGAATGGGTGAGAGGAAGGTGAAAGCAGCAAAGAGCATTCACAGTCCCCTTTAGCTAGCTAGCTGCAGGTCCATGGAAGGCATGGTGCTCAGGCCAACAAGTTGAGCCCCATTACTCCTCTGAACCTTCCTTCCCTCCCAGAAGCTCCGTTTTAAGGAAGAGCCCAGAGCAGCCATTCTTCACTCTCCCAGCTTTGCTACCATGTTGCAGCTGCCTTCTTCCATTTTCAATCTCCTTCCATTGACTGGTTCCTCCGGCAATCTACATTTTGAGGCCCAGACTAGCTCTTCTACATTCTGCAGACTTCTATCCCATCTCTCCCCCTTTCATCTTCCTTTTATGTTGTCTTTCCCCATTAGAGCATAAGTTCCTTGAGGGCAGGGACTGTCTTTTAGTTGGTATTTGTATCCTCAGCACTTAGCGCAGTGCCTGGTACATAGTAAGTGCTTGATAAATGCTTGTTGACTAACTAACTGGATCCTAATTCCCTTGCTCTTGTTCCTGGCATTCAAACCCCTCTTGCATCACCCTTGCTTTCATTTTATCCTAAACTTATGATTATGTTTATTTAAAATGCTTTTGAATGAATGAATGATAAAGCATTTATTAAGTTCTTACTATGTGGCAGGCACTATGCTAAGTACTGGGCATACCCTGTGTTCAAGAAGCTTACATTCTAATGGGGAAAGAAGACACATAAAATGAAGCTAGAGTGGGGAGAAGGGGTAAAACTTTATGTGGTGGTACCTTGTAAACTCATGATCAGTGATGCCATTAATGGGTGGAGCTCTGATTTTGGAAGAAGCCCACATTCATAAGACCACAGATCCTACAGGATCAACCACAAACTCTTCAATTGGCATTCAAAGCTCTTTATGACCTGATTCCTTCTTACTGTTCTATTCTATTTACACATTACTCACCTCCACTCACTCTAGAATCTGATCATACTTCCCAACTCACTGTTCTTCACACATATTTCTCCATCTCCCATCTCTATGCCTTTGCACTAGCTGTGACTCATGCATGCCTGGAATGCTCTCCCTCCTCACTGCCGCCGCCTCCTCCTCCTCCTCTTAAAATTCCCGGCTTCTTTCAAGGCTCAGCACCAACATCACTTTCTACAGGAGGCCTTTTACACTCCCAGTTGCTAGTGACTTCCCCAATAAGTTTACCTGTTATCTACTGTGCATGTATCTTGGATGTACTATTTTTTTACATGCTGTTTCCCCTGTTCCACTGTGAAGTTATCCAGAACCCATCATGCCATCATGAAACTGACATACAATACTGATGAACTCTCTGGGCAACCAAATTTTCCCATGATCTTCCACAAGTCTGACAGGATCAAAGGTCTTGGTCAGATCAACAAAAGTTATGGCCTCTAAGTGTTCAAGTGAAGGGAAGTATCAATCTATGTGTCAAACTTCATTGTTGTCTTATTTTAAGAAATTGCCACAGTCACTTCATCCTTCATCAACCACCACCATGATTAGTCAGCAGCCATCAACATTGATGCAAGACCCTCTACCAGCAAAAAGATTTGACTTTCTGATGATGATGGTTAGCATTTTAAGCAATAAAGTATTTTTAATCAAGGTATGTACTGTTTTTAGACATAATACTATTTATTGTACACTTAATAAAATACAATATAGTGTAAACATAACCTTTATATGCACTGGGAAACCAAGAAATTCATTTGATTTGTTTTACTGTAATATTCACCTTATTATGACAGCCTGGAACCAACCTCACAATATCTCTGCAGGATGCCTGTAGTAGGTGCTTAATAGACACTCTACAGACTATTATTCTTATTTATGATATACCATCTCCTTCCTCACCTAAGATCCTCCTGATTCTTTTAGGATTCAATTATTCCAAGGATTTCCCAAAATAAAAAAAGAGTCAGCTTTCCTTGTCTGGGATTTTTGAGGACTCTAGAGACATTACTTTTGAGCTATACTCAAGTCATAGATCATGAAAAAGGCCTTCTATTTTACAGATGGAAAAACTGAAGCCCAGAGACAGAAAGTGATTTGTCTAAGGTCACTCAGTCAAGTAAAATAAATCTTCTGGTCTCCTCCAGAGAGCAGTCACTCAATAGGACCCCTCCTAGGGGCTGTGATAACTTCTGGGAGTAGAGGAAGGACCAGGAATGGCCTTGCTAGGAGAACTTGTCAGTGAGGGAGATAAAGGAGAATTACAGGAAGTTTTCAAAGCTATTAAAGGGAAAACTGATCTTGGAGGGAAGATAGGCAGGAAGGGAGAGACAGGGAAATGGATGACTCCGGGGCTGCTATCTGCACAGAGAAGGTAGAACATGTGTGATATGAAGTGAGTTATAGAAACAAGCTTCACAATCTTTCATAGCCTAAGACTTTTTGCCCTGCTGACTTGCTCAGCCTGGCATTCCCAGCACATCCTGAGCCAAGCATTGATGGCCCAGAACTTCCCTAGGAAAAAGGAAAGACCCCTAGGGATCTTTAACCCATTGTTAGCTCTTAACATCTTCAAAGGGTGCACTATAGGGGCCACCTAGCCATTACTCTTACAGAGAACTGAGGGCCTGATAAAGATTAAAGAGTAAAATCCTAAACTTTTGAATTGGGGTCCAGTTAGCCCTTAAACTGTTCCTTGGAAGCTGTGTATGTGGACAGGAAAGCAAGCAATAGAACTAACTTTGAGGCAAAGAAACTCTAGGGAAGCCGGTCACATGCGTGGCTTTGCCACTATCTGTGCTTCTCCACCTTGTGTATTTCCTCTGTAAAATTAGGTTGTTGAAAATTACAGGCATGGCTTTATTATGCTAATACATATATATATGTATATATGTAAGACCTAGTATTATTTGCAACGCTCAATGTTGCCTCAGTACAAAGAAGGATAAAACAAGGCTGACCCCACTCCATGATTATTTAACAGAGCTCTTGAAAGGCTGGCTGCAGCAAAAAACCAAAACCCAAACAAGAAAAAAAGGAGAGAAATTAAAGGTATAAGCACTGACAAAGAGGAGACAAAATTATCCCTATTTTCAGATGACATGATGAGGTAATTAGAAGACCCCAGAGAATCAGTGAAGAAACTAACCGAGATAACAGTGTCATTAAAATAGGGTACAAAATAAATCCAAGCGACTCATTAGCATTTCTATATAACACTAACTAAAAGCAGAAGGAAATGATAGGAAGAGAAATTCTATTCAAAATAACTGTAAGATGTCTGAAAACAACATGTATCCCCTGCACTTAGCTCAGCGTCTGGTGCGTAGTAGGTATTTAATAAATGCTTTCTTTTTGATAGGAGTTGAGGAGGCAGAAAGTAGGTACTGCAGGGTTTGTTGCTTGGCAAGGTGTGAAAATTGTTAGGACAGGGGAAAGGGATTCAAGAGGAGAGGCCTAAACAGGCTAACTATAGGATGGAAATAGGGAAGGTCAGAAAGTGAGGTTAGAGCAGGGGTGATGGCCTGGGAACAAGGATTGGAGGGCCTAGTGAATGGGGACAAAGAATTTGGGCAAGTCTTCATGACTTTGTAAGGCAATAGAAAAAATGGAATGATTGGAGGTTATTATCTATAAAGAGATTTTGGAGTTCTTGATCAATGAGAAATCATATGTAGTGCAGTGGTGTTTTAAACTGTTCTTAAGGATCCCTGAGGGCCACCTATTAACTTAGACAACCACATCTGCTTACACATTTCTTTTTTAATTAATACATCAACACATTAAAATCAGATAGGAATTACATTTTAATTAGATTCCAGCAGCCCTTACAAATGTTGTGGACTGCATGGTGTCTATAGGCCCAGGGTTTGACAACTCTGGAGTATAGGATCCATGATTCTATGAAAATATCTGAGAGTTAATCTGTCAAGATATACTCATGATATACTAACACAGCTGCAAAACATTTTACCATAATAAAGGGCAACCTAAATAATTGGAGGGATATTCATTGCTCATGGGTGGGTCATGTCAATATAATAAATATGATGACATCTAAATTCAGTTACATAATTATGCCAATCAAGCTACCAAAGACTTTACTTTATAAAAGTAGAAAAAATAGCAACAAAACTAATTAATGGAAAGAAAAAGTCTAAATCTCAAGAGATATAATGAGAAAAAAATTGGACAAAGAGAGAATAGTATTATCAGATTTAATCCTCAAATCTATTTGGCACTGGTTAAAAAAGATTAGAAAAATTCATCAGTGAAACCAAGTAGATAAATATCAAAAACAGTAGCCCAACTGATAAAGTTCCATACAGTACGTACTGGGGGAGGCCTCCCTATTACGAAAGAACTTCAGGGTGGGAGTGAGGAGGAAGGGGGAATGGAGAGCACTGAGGCAGAAGTTAGTTTTTAAAAAGCAATTTAAATCATATATCACAATAAGCTCAAAATGTATATTCAACTTAACTATAAAAGATCCTATCATAAACAAAAAATAGAGGAAGTGGAAAATTATTTTTATTAATTTATTGATTTTTTTGTTTGTTTCCTTATTACCTACATCTCCCAATATGTCCTTCTACCTTCCTCCGGAGAAAACAAACTATTTCAGCAAAACTAACCAAGGTAGAAACCAAGTTCAATGTTACATGCAAAGTTCCATATCCATAATCCCCCATCTCTACAAAGAAGGGAAGAAGGTACTTTCTGATAACTTTTCTTTGGCACCAAGCTTGGTCATTTTAATGTTGTATCATTCAGTTTTAATTTGTTGTTCTTGTAATTATTCATTCCATTTGTTTTGTTGTACTGTGGTCATTGTTTTTCCGGTGCTGCTTACATTACTTGGCATCAGTTCACATAGATCTTTCCACACTTTTCGGTATTCATCACACATATCATTTCTTAGAGCACAGAAATATTCCATCACATTCATGCCCAACAATTTGTTTAGCCATTTCCTAACTGATGTGAGTCTACTGTTACCAGTTCTTTGCCATTACAAAAAGTACTGTTATAAATATTTGGGTGTGTATATGGACTTTCTTTTTTATCATCAATCTGCTTAGGATATGGACATTTTAGTCATATTCTTAGTATAATTCCAAATTGCTTTTTATAATGGCTGGAACAATTCACAGCTCCACCAACAGGGTATTAGCATACTTGTCTTTTGACAACTCCTCTAAGGTCGACTACTTTCATCTTTTGTCATCTTTGTTAATTTGCTGGGTGTAAAGTGAAGCCTCTGAGTTGTTTTGATTTGCATTTCTATTATAAGAGATTTGGAGAAATCTTTCATATAATTGCTATTAACAGCAATTAGTTTGAAATTCTGCTGTGAAGTGTTTGTACATATCCTTTGAGAAATGACTTTTGGTCATATATATATATATTTGTGTTAACTCTCTATATATCTTGGCTATCAGACCCATGTCAAAGATAATTGATGCAAAGCTGCAAAGAGGTTTTTCCTAATTAACCTTTCCCCTAGTTACACTTGCTGAGTTAATTTTGTTTTTGCAAAACCTTTTCAATTTCATGTAATTGAAATGATCTATTTTGTCATTTGTTACTGCCTCTATCCTACATTTGGATAAGAATTCATAACCAAACAAAGGAGTAGGATCAGAGGATCACAGATTTAGAGTCTGAAAGAGTCTTCATTTTCCAAATAAAGAAGCTAAGGTGAAGAAAGCTATGGTCACAGGGAAGAAAGTAGCAGTGTGGAGATTCAGAATGAGGCCTTTTCATTCTAAATCTAGTGCTCTTTTCAGTGAACCATAATTACTAAAAAAAATGAAAAGCTTTTGTATGAACAAAAATCATTCTAGCCAGAATGAACAGAGAAACTGTCAAGTGAGAAAAATTCTTGTATAAAAGGTTGATGGTAAGATTCTGATGTACCTATCCAAGATAACTGTTGTTGTTTAGTCATGTCTGACTCTCCATAACCCTATATGGGGCTTTCTTGGCAAAGGTACTGGAGTGATTTTCCATTTCCTGCTCCAGTTCATTTTGCAGATGAGGAAACTGAGGCAAACAGGGTGAAGTGACTTGCCCAGAGTCACACAGTTAGTAAGAGTCTGAAGTTGGAACTGAACTCAGGAAGATGAGTCTTTCTGATTCCAGGCCTGGTCCTCTATCTACTGCAGCGCCACCTAGCTGCCCCAATATATCTAAGATATATTAGCACTAATATAAATACTCAGAACCATTCACTAATGGATGAATGGTTAAAGAATATGAATAAACAATTTTTTAAAAAAATTCAAGATACCAATGACTATATTGAAAATAAATTAAATAACTAAAAAAAGATACAAATTAGACCAACCCTGAGGTTTCACTTTATACCTAGTGATTGATAAAGGTGACAAAACCCAGAAAATCAGTTGTGGAGGTGCTATGGGAAGACACTACAAAAACCCTGTTAACGGAGCTGGATTGGTCCAAACTTCCTAGAAAACAATTTGTAATTATATAAGAAAAATGATTAAACTGTTTGTACACTTTGGTCTCCTGATCTCACTACAGGGCATAAGACCTCCTGGAGACCAAAGACCAAAAAAGAGGTACCATGTATGCCAAACATAGTGGTCTTTTTGTGTTATCAAAGACCTAGAAACATACTGATTAGGGAATGGCTGGACAAATTAGGGTATGTGAATGTAATGGAATATTACTGGACCAAAAGAAACAATTAAATTTGAAAAACATACAGATGAAAGGACTTACATGAACTAATGCAGAGTGAAGTGAGCAGAGCTAGGAGAACAACATACATAATTAACATAAGGGACTCATACATTGCCTTGCTCAGTAAGAAGTCTGGAGACCTGGAAGCAAGGGAGATTTGGGTTCAAATTAAATTCTAATGTTTAATAGTTGTTTGATCCTAAGAAGGTCATTTCACTACTCTGACATTCAATTTTCTCATTTAGAAAATGGGGGTAATAATATATAACCCAGGGCCCAATATCCCAGGTCTCTGGAATTATATGGATCAGGTTCAATTTGGGAGAGAGCTACAAAGAAATATTCTCTCTTTGCCTTTCCTTTGCCTCCATTCAGAATCTGTTCTGGGAAAACGCCAAGTATAGCATGCGTATCATTTAAATTTAAGTCTCCATAGATGTGAGTAAAAAGGATTGCTCTCCAGTTCCCACACAAACATTGAAGGTCACAAAGCATATCAGATACAGAACAGCATTTACTTCACTTTGCAAAAGGTCTCACAGAGGCTCATAAACAAAAGATACAATTCTCTTCCCTCATCAGTGAGTACCACCATTCCCTGCAGGGTCCTCCCCAAGTCTCTGAACTCCCTGTGGTCTCTATTTCCCTCAGAAGGGAAACAAATTAGGAATTGCTAGAGGGGCGTGGCTCTTCCCATCAAAATTTCGCCATACAATAACTCACCTCAGTAGAAAAATACAAAGTCCAGGAGTTTTGCTTCCCTCATGTCATGATCCTAGTTCCTCATGTCCTCACTAGAATGATGGATTTGGGTTTGGGATCCTCTTCTCTTTCCAAGAAACTATTGCTGTTCAGCAACTTCCACTTCTCTCTTTAGAAAAACTGATCTCTGAATTCTCAAATCTCCAAGGCCTGGATTGTTCAGGAACTCTCCTCTCTTCGGTTCAGGAGGCTGGGGTTCAAAAACTCCCACCAGTTGGCTGTGTGGTTCCCTTCTTCTTAGCTGCTATATCTTGGACTGAGAGATTAAGCCACTATCTCTGCAAGGCTGAGGCCAGAAACTTGGGGTTCCAAGAACTCTCTTGGGCTACATGAGTGAGAACACAGGTATCTGTCATGTGTCTCTGTCCCAAGGGGTCTATTGGAGGTGGTATAGTGGATAGAGCACTGGGCCTAGAGTCAGGAAGATCTGAGTTCAGATCTGGCCTCAAACACTTCCTAACTGTTTGATCTTGGGCAAGTCACTTCATCCCTATTTGTCTCAGCTCCACATCTGTAAAATGGGGACACATTGGAGAAGGAAATGGCAAACTACTTCAGTATCTTTGCTAAGAAAACTCCATGGACAAGTCCATAGGGCCACAAAGAGTCAGACACGATTGGATAGTAACAGCAACAGTCAAGGAATCTATGTCCATGCACAATCTTTCCCTGATCTCCCATATCTCCTTCTCCTTCTGCTGCTCTCTTTTCTGCCTTTAGAAGAGGGGAAAAGGCTGATTCTACAATTGACCCCTTTCCCCTTTCTATAGGCCTAACACAAAGAGGCATTATGATCCATTACCATCTTAGCTAACCAATTCATCTCACATCATATCCAATGACAAATAAGCACATCTCTGTTTGTGTGTGTGTTCGTCCTTCGTTGCTGAAGAAGACCATGCCATCAGAGAAATGATGACATGACTTGCACTTGACCTTTATTTTGAGTGAGGGAGGGCTGTTCAGGGTCACCAGCCTCACTTCTCCTCCAGAGCCATCAGAATCCAGTAACCAGATATTCATCACGATAACTGGAGATGACCCAGGATGAGGCCATTGGGGTTAAGTGACTTGCCCAAGGTCACACAGCTAGTGAGTGTCAAGTGTCAGCTAGGTGGTGCAGTGGATAGAGCACCAGTGCAGAAGTCAGGAGGCATGTCTCTACCCTCTATAGGGAGACACAATCCAAGTTTCAAATGAAGACTCACTTCCCTGTAATCTCATCAAGTTGATCTGGGAACTCCACTGATAAACTTCTTCCAAATTCCTACACTGAAAATTTCACAGGGCTTTTATAAGGACAGAGATTTATAAACCTGGCAAGCTATAGAGATATGAGCTATTATCCTTCTTACCCCAAAGGGCTGGCCAGTGCTGGCTTAGTAGCACAAAGTTAATTACAGCAATGACCCCAACAGCATCCTATGAGACCTTCCCTGTTCTCTCCCGGGTGCTTGTGTCATGGGTCACAAGACATTCAGATCTTGTGGGACCCTGACACAGGAAGAAGAAACCAAAGAGATAAGCTAGTAAGTATGTGGGAAATGGAACTGTCAGCAGCTGGACAGCCAAGAAGATACTTACTAGCTGGATAATGTCATTATTATCCAGGAGAGGGGAACCACAATCTCTACGAGTATAATGAAAAGAAAAGGTTAAGGACAATTTTTCAAAAATGGATTGCCAACCCTTAGGAGCTAATCAAACCTGGGCAATGAGGATGCTAGATTTATATGGGGAAAAAAATCATCATGATAATAAGATCACAGTTTGAGACAATTAACGAATTGAATGGTATGATTAAACTCCAGCAATGCACTGTTTCTCAAGGTAGTTAAGGCAGGATTCAGTAGGTATTTTCATCGAGATGTAATCATAATAGATTGCATATGTATGTATATATGTGTGCATGTATATGTTATATATGTGTGTATAAAACTTTTAAGGTTGATTCTTTGGAAAACTGTGTTCAGGACTGGGCACCATAATTTAGGAAGAGTATTGATAAGCAAAAGCAGATATAAAAGGGATTGAATCCCCCCACTGGAAGCAGTGGATATAGCAATGGGCCTGTGGTCAGGAAGGTCTGTGTTGGAATTCAGTCTCACATGCTTACTAACTAGTTATACAACCCTGAGCACATTTTTTTTTAACTTCTCAGCCTGTTTCCTCATCTAGAAAATGGAAATAATAACAGCACCTTCCTCGGAGGGTTGTTGTACAGATCAATGTAATAATTTTTGTAAAGTATTCTGCAAACCTTAAAGACCATATAAATGTTTTGATATTGTTATCACTACTACCTCCACCTGTGTCTAATGGCTCAGTGAGTATTTGCTCAAATCAGTCATTTACTAGCTGTGTGACCTTGGGTATGTCATTTCCTTGCTTGGCCTCAGGTTTTTCTTTAGTAAAATATGGGGAAGGAGGGCTGCCTGGGGGCTGTCACCCCTCCCCCTTGATTGAATGGGATCAGACAAGGTGCTAAAGCACTTTTACAAATATTTGTTATCATCTCCATTTTACAGTTGAAAAAACTGAGGTAGACTGAGGTTAAATGTCTTGCCCACAGTTACAGAGCTAGTAAGTGACAGAGGCAGAATTTGAACTCAGGTCTTCTTGATTCCAGGCCAGGTACTCTATCCGCTGCCGCAGCACCTAGCAACCTTAACAGAGAAAAGAGCACTGACCAGGAAGCTATGAATTTCAATGCTGTCCAGTTGGATTTTTCAGTATTCAACATGTTAGTTTTAATGTCATCTTGCTCATCTGTGTTTGCTCCTTACTGATCTTTGCTCTGTTTTTTTCTACACATTTGTTGAAATGCTTCAGAGACCTTCTTTTTTTCCTTTTCTCATTTTCAGTAATCTCAAATCGAGCCCCTCCCTCTCCTGAAATGAAAGAAAGAAAGAAAAAGAAACCCTTTTATTGACTAAACAAATCCCCCAGTTCCCTATTCCCATTTTACAGGAGAAAAGGCTGAGGCTCAAAGCAGCACTGACCTGAGGGGCTTCTCCTGAGCTTAAATAGGGTGTAAGCAGCTTCTCCTATCTGCTACACATGTTTTTTGGTACCAAAGACATTCTGCTTGTCCCAGGAGGCTATGCATGCTCATGGGAATGTTTCGAAGGTGGGAGTTCTTTTTTTCTTTTCTTTTCTTTTTGTTTTTTTTTTTTTTTTTTCCCCAGAAAGTGCTGGGAAGATGAGCAGAGCAGGGAGGTAATGGACCCAGGGGGCTGCTTCCCCAGTGCACATGCCTCATCTTAGCACAGGCTGTTCACAGTGAGGGTTTCTCTCTCCCCTTCTGTAATAGTGCATAATGGAAGGAACAGTCACCATTGAAGCATGAATTCTGCCTGACTTGGGATGACTCCATGGTGCCCTATTCTTCTAGTCTTTGGATACTGCACCCATCCATGAAGCAGCAGATTTCCTGATCTTTCAGTGACCCATGAGACAAAAAGTCTGACAATCCAGGCATTAAAATGCAGGACTGGTTCTTGTAATCCAAGGGGCAAATTATTAATCTACCATGTCCTGCTCCCGGGGCCAAGGGGCCACTGTCACATTTTCCACCCCCAGAAGTAGGTTGTTTGTTCTTGTTGTTTTTGGAGGGGGGGCTGGGGGGTACTGGTTTGCTTTGGGCCGTGTGCATTGAGAGTGTTTGCTGCTAATGCATTTTCTTGTTCATACCCAACTTTTCTATTCTTGGCAAATTATCCCATTTTCACCACTACCAAGTGATGTCACATAATTGGCAATAATTGACAGTAAAATGACTTTTTATTTTGAGAAGGAAATTTGGAGGGGAATGGGGGCTTGTGAGCATAAATTTGGGTAGATTAAACCCAAAACAGGCTTTAAAGCTTGGAAGTAGTTTTTTTGGGGGGAAGAATTTCTGTGTGTAGGTGTGGGGGGGGAGAGTGTGCTCAGAGATACACAGCTTTATATTCAGGAGGACAAAGAGGGTTGGTATCAACTTTGGATGAGCCAACCACAGTCACCTTTGAAGACCCAATCATCCCAGATAAGAATGGACCCAGGGATTGATCAAATTTCTTTGCTGCTTAGTGATCCCATATATGGATTCATCAGTCACTATGACTGTTTCATCTCTGTGCCCCTTTCCTTCTCACTGGGAAAGGGCCCCTTCAGACCAGATTGCCGGCACTCTAATCACATTAAATGTGGAACCCCTGTCCACCACTGGGTTTTAACCTGGGTCCCTATGAGCCCTTTAGCCTGGTCCCAGACAAAATCCTGACCAATGGTCATCCACTGAGGCTTGATCACTGACTGACACCACCAAATCTCCCCAATCCTAGGGAGCATACGTGGGGCATAGATGACATGTCATGGAACCCTTTGGCAGTTGGTCTGGTGAAGCCTCTCCTCCTTGGCCTCCTCAGAGTTTTTAACTAATTAAAAATATTTTTAAATTATTTTAAATATCTGCTTTTAAATAACTGAAGGAAATGCTAGATTTTAATTAGAGGTTAGTGAAAAGAAAGATGTAATATTTTATCCCATCTGAACTCCCCAAAATCTCTCTGTGGACCCAGGTCAAGAACCTCATTCTAGGGGACTGCATGGAGTGTGGAGGAGCTTAATATAACTCAGAACTTTTCAGGTTCCAGGTGGAGGGAGGGGTCATGAGCAGATATAGGGAAGAGAGAAGGTGGTTCAAGGGAGGGAGGAAGAAAAGGGGGCTATGAGAAAGTAATCCATATCTGGGAGGTCATTAACAAAGAGGAGAGAGTTGAAGCTGGGGGTACATCAGAGATGGCTAAGAGAGCGTGGAGAGAGGACAAATCAAAAAAGAAGGGAAAGAAAGAAGAGCAAAAGGGCTAGCTTTATCTTTAATCCAATCTGGTTAATTTTTAACATTGCAATATGATTTTTTTCAGTTAAATTTTTAATAGATTTTGTTTTTACATTTCCTAAATTTTCCCTTATGTCTCCCTTCCGTAAATAACAAATAATTTTTTTAAAATAAAAATAAGAAGAAACAAAGCAGCAAAACTGATCAATATTCTGAAAAACTGACAAAACATTCCAAGGCCCTGAACCTTTCCTGCGCCCTGGCCCCACCAAATCAGTAAAGGAGAAAAGAATAGGGAGGCATATCTTCTCATTTCTCTCCAGTCCTATGGTTTTCTCCTCAAACTTGAAAACTAACCAGCTGCCCCTGGGGGAGATCCCAGGCTTCTGTGGTCATGCCTACTCTCTGTCTTTCTGTCTGTCTGTGTTCATCCTTTGTTTTCTAAGAAGACCATGACATTAGAGAAATGATGACATGACTTGTATTTGACTTTGTTTTGAGTGAGGGAGGACAAAATTGACCTTGGGGAATATTGTTCCTGGAGACTTTGTGAGTTTGGACCAGAAACTTAAAAAAGAGCTGACTTATAGTTCCCTCTCTGTCCTGCCCAGAGTCCCAGTTTAGGGCCTGGCACAAGGTGGTCATTTCATGAACAAATGCGTTGTGAGGTTGGCAGGTGAATGGGCCTTCTTTCCATTTTTCTTTAAACACACAACCTTGGCTCGCCCTCCTCCCGTGGTATTTTGTTGACATCTTCCATATGACAAATACAAATGCGATTTCTTCAATATGGGCATTTCTGTCTCACTCCTGCCCCTCTGTGAGTCTAAAACTGGGTCCCAGACAACCTTGTTCAGACCTCAGCTCTTAATATTGACCGTACCATCTGGGTGATCTTACCCATTTGCCAATGGGCCCAAGCTCTGTCATGTATAAAGTGAAAAGTTGGATTAGAAGCTTCAGAGGTTCTTTCTAGCTCTAAATGTGTGATGCCATGAGCATCCATGTTTTCCCATAAACTTACTCCAAGGGATTCACCCAATACTCTGGGGCCACAGTCTGTTGTTGATGCCAATAGACCAAAAGACCATAGCTGACATGAGGGAAAGCTGAGGCTCTGAGAAACAGTTCGATATCAGAATAAAAACCCTGAACATAGGGGCAAGGATCTGAATTTGAATCTTGATCTTGCTTTTAGCCAACAATGTGGAATCAGGTAGGCAAGTTCCTCCTCTTGGTGGCTTCAGTTTCTCCATCTGTCCATGGCTTACCCTGCTGGACAAATGTTTATTTGATCCAGAGAGATGCAAAGTGAAATAAGCAAAATGTGATTTTGACTCCGGAAAGATTACTGGTATCAGGAGTTAGAAGACTTGAGTTTAAATCCCAGATGTGACACATTTATTCATTTAACAAAATTTATTAAGTATGTACTCAACCACTTACTACTTGTGTGAATTTGGACAACTCTTTACCTCTTGAGCCTCCTTTTCCTCATCTGTAAAATGAGGGGATTGAACTAGGTATGACCTCTGAGGTCCCCTCCTGCTGTAAATCCTATGATCCCTTCCAAGGTGCCTTTGCAAAGTAATTGGGGAGGTGGAGGGGGGAATAGCAACTGCTGGGCATCAGTTAGGCTTTTTGTAGGAGGAAGCAAGGGAATATATAAGGAAGAGGTGAATAGAGAGGGCACTCCTGGACTGGGCAAAGGGTATAGCTGGGAAATAGAAGGTGTTTTATGGACAATATTTTGAAGGCCATTTTGACTGGCAGGTAGAAAGAGTGAATTAGAGTAATATGGCAAAAGCCCAGAAAAGGAAGGGAAGGATAAAGGAGAGGAGAAAATATCGTGAAGGGATCCCAAAGGCTGTATGATTTTCTCTACTACGTAACAAGATTAGGAACTAGTTTCTGGGGGAGGAAGAAAGGGCAGAGAAGGAAAAAGGCATTCTAATATGCAAAACAGGTCAAGTGAAGGCAGAAAAAAAGGGCAGGGCTGGGAAGTTTTTTTTCAGACGACTTGGAGTTGGGAGGAAAAGAAGTGGTTAAGCACAAGGTGGTTGGGCAGGGAGGGTACAAACAGTTGCTGGGGATGAGGAAAGGTTATCTATTCTCCATCATGCAGAAGGTGGTGCTTGAGCTTGGCTTAAAGGAACAGAGGGTGGAGAGAAAGAGAGAGTGCATTCCAGGCATGGGGACAGGTCAGTGCAAAGGCAGGAAGTGAGATGGAGTGTCCCGTGTGAGGAACTGAGACACCAGTTTCGGTGGATTGCAGAGTGCACGGGAGAAGGAGGAATGGGGCTGCAAAGGTAAGCTGAAGTCAGGTTGTCAGGAAGTTGGCTTGGATAGCTCAACAGTAAAACAGAAGAGTTTCTATTTTATTCTAGAGGCAGCTGGAAGCCACGGAATTGAATGAGTAGGAGAGTCAGATTTCCCTTTAAGGAAGATTACTTAGTTTCGGATTAGAATGTGGAGAAACTTGAGGCAGAGACGCTATAATTTAGGAAGCTGTGGCAAAGGCTAGAGGGGATGAAGACCTGAACTAAAATGGTAACTGTGAGTGTTGAGAAGGACTCCGATGCGAGAGACATAGTGAAGGTAATTCAACCCGACCCATTATTTGACATTTGAGGAAACTGAGGCCGAGAAGGGAAGTGACTTGCCCAAGTTCAGGAAAGCAGTAGATGGCACAGCAGGGATTCACACACTGTAAAAAACAGCCTGTGTGATCTTCTTAGCCAAGTCACCTAAAGGATTATAGTGAGCACTTTGTAAACAGTAACGCCTTATAGAAATGAGAATCTTTATTCTCGCTCTTAACCAAGCAACGAGATTGACAGCCTCTGTTTACTAGGAAATGAGAGCGAAAAACTACAATTCCCAAAACGCCTTCTGACCCTCTGGTCTCACCGTAGGAAAGTGGAACAGGTACAGGGATCCCGAGTGTGGTGCAAACTTCATCTCCCGAAATCCTCCCTGCTTAGTAGAGGCCTCTCCACCAATCCCCAGGCCGGATGTACTCCGAAAGTTCCGCCTCTTGCGCCCCGGAGAACTACACTTCCCAGGGGGCGGCGGCGAAAAGCCTCGGCTTCCCTAGTGACCAGCGGCCAATGGCAGACGCGGAAGCGGCTAGCGGGCCCGAGGAGGTGGCGGTAACGGCCGGGGCCGGGGCCGAGAACCGAAGCCTAGAGTGGCTCGAGCCGAGCCCGGGGCTTCAGGCGGCCGCCGGCGGGGTCAGAGCGCCGGGGCCGCAGGCTGCCAACCAGTCGTCGGGCTTGTCCTTGTCGCCTCAGATGTACAAAGACTATCTGTTTGAAGGCCGGGGCACTGGAGGTCAGTTCGGGGACTTAGGGAGGGTTTTGGAACCTCCGGGGCCACATGGGAGGGGCTTCCGGGTCTTGCCACGCCCCCTTCTCGCACCGAGGGAGATGAGGGGAGGGGAGGCTGTTCTGCTCTGCCACGCCCTCCTTTGCCTACGTATACCTATGGGGAGGCGGGAGCAGCATCTAGTACTTCCCTCCCTCTTCCCTCCGCCCCACCACGTGTCGGAAGCCCTGCACTTCAGACCTGGGAGGGACCTCAGAGGTTGGGGAGGGAACTGGAGCCCAGTGAGGGCAAGGGACTTGCCCAAAGTCACACAGCTACTTTACTGAGTAATGAGTACTGAGAATGAAGCTCCGCATTCCAATTCCACACGTTTTGCCCTTTGATACCTATCTCTCCCATTGTGTTCCTTCGAGTTCTGTCAGTCCCTAATATTGTCGGCTTCACCCTAGGTCTTTACCTCTCACATTTCTTTTCATCTTGCACTCAGGGAAACCTGGCTCCCACACAAAGGGCCAGTAGGTATAAACATACTTTTTGTTCCTTACTGCCACTTGTAAACCCCGCTTCTGCCACTATCGTTCTACAAACTATCCTTGGAGCTGTCGTGGAATAGGCTGCAGTTCACTCTTCCTCCTTTCTCAAAGTATTCTGTACCTGACTTAGTTTTCCTCCTCCCTCAGCTCTCTGAAGTTCTCAGGAACGTCAATATTTGCATTAGTTTCCTCTCAAACACCCTGGCTTCCCATTTCCTTGACATACCCAGATCTCATAACCTACATTCTCACTCCTCTTCAACCATTTGCAGGGGTGGACTTTATAATCTTAGATATCACCATCACCCACCCCATAGCTCAATTACTTCCATTTTTCTGAATTCTGAAATTCTTCTCCATAAACATACTTCCTATTTCTCCCTCTGCCTTACTTCTCCTAGTCCTAAAGCTATTCTTTGTATACCCTGAGCCAACTGCTCCATTTATTCCTTCTTTCCTAGCTTCATTTCCTTCTGTTCAAAGGCTTGAACCTTGACCCTATGGTTGGCTAGCCTAAATATATACTAATGGGTTGGCCTAAATGGAAGATGAAGGCCCTTCCTACTCTCAAATTCTGTGAATCCCTGTTCCCCATGTCTTGTCAGTGATTGTACTTAGTAATATTCATCTATACTCTTTTCACTTCTTACCTTCTGTTATTTACTTCTCATCCACTAGCAATCTGGCTCCCACAATTCAATTGAAACTTCTCTCTCCATGGTTACCAACTATATCTTAACTGATAAATCCATTGGCCATATTTTAGTCCTTTTCCTTCTTGACCTCTCTATAGCTTTCAAATGCTGTGGACTACTCCCTCCCCCTGATACTTTGTCTTTCCTTGGCTTACATTACTGCTCCCTCCTGGTTTTCCCTCTACACTTCTAACTTCTTTCTTAGTCTCCTTGGCTGGACCATTATCTATCTGTCTCCCATCCAATAACTGGAGGAATTTGTCAAAGCACTGTCATGGACTTTCTTCTCATCTCTCCCTATGCCCCCTTACTTGGTGTTTTCATAAGCTCCCATGGGTTCAATTATTTCCATGCAGATGATTCTCACATCTCTATGTCCATTTCTTCCCTGAATTCCAGCCCTGCATTACCAACAAATCCCACAGGCACCTCAAATTTACCATATTTAAAACAGAGCTCATTATCTTGTTCCCCGCCTTCTCCCACTTTGGATTTCTCTGTTTTTGTTGAGGGCATAACCATGCTGCTGGGCACCCAGGTTCATAATCTTGTAGTCATCTAGGACTCTGCCCTCACACTCAATGTCCTCTCCATTGTGTGTATTCTGTCTCTATCACCTGTAACCCTCCACTTATATTTCAGTTCTTGTAGGGTTGCCCCTTGTTACCTCTCATCCACTCTGTTGCAGTAGCCTCCTAACTGATCTCCCTGCCACAAATCTGTCCCCTCTCCAACCCACCTTCCTTATGGCTGCTAACCTCATCTTCCTAAGACCCAAATATGACCAGGTCACACCACCCTACCATCAAAAACCTTCATTGGTTTCTTGTTGCATGTGGAATAAAATTCAAATTCCTCAGTCTGGCACCTTAAACCCTTTATAGTATGGCCAGAGCCTATCTTTTCATACTTATTTATATTACTCCTATTCATGCAGAGTTGCTAGAAATCTGCATCCCAAACCCTCCCCTTCTCCCAACTCATGCCCTCCACTGGTTTCTCTACTCCTAGAATGCATGGCAAACTCAGGATGTATTGTTTCCTCCCCTTCTCCTCTTAGAATCTTGAGCTTCCTTCCAAGCTCAGCTCTCATACCACCTCCAGCATAGAGCACTTCTTTGTATCCCTACCCCTAGTCAGTTGTCAGATCACCATCCTATTTATTTGTCTGTCTATGTTGTACAGCTAGCTCCTGTCCCCTCTCCCACCTAGTGGAAAAAAAGACCCTAAAACTGGGGTGGGGAACTTGCCCTAGCAGAATAGAAAGCCACTGAGGGCAGGAGCTGTTTCCTTTTAGCCTTTGAGTCCCTGGGGTCTAGTGTGGTGCCTTGTCCTTAGGCACTATGAATTTCTTTGAATTCGTGTGGCCCAGCTGAGTTCTCTCCCTTAGGACTCAGTAGTGGGGAGCCCCTATTCTGGCCCACAAGCTGGGACTGGACATTTCTTCTGTGCCAACCCTGCTTTTCTCTAACCCTCTGACCCACACAAGGCTATTTGAGTGGTAAGGGATCTTAGAGATTGTCAAGTCCAGCCCTATCATTTCAGATTGCAAACCCTCATTTCCCCTGTGACTCTGGGCTTTCCTGTCTGATTCCTCTCTAACACTAGATGTTTCTGAGATAGTGACAAGGAGTGAGTTGTGAAGTAAAAAGGACACCAGACTTCTCTGTCCAAAATTCTGTATTCAAGTCACCTTGGACAGGAAGACCCAAGTTCAAAGTCAGCCTCAGATGCGTCCTAGCTGTGTGACCCTGGCCAAGTCTCTTCACCTCGGATTACCTTAGTTTCTTTATCTGTAAAATAGGGATAACAGTAGCAACTCCCTCCCAGGGTTGTTGTGAGGATCCAATGATAAAACATTTTTGCCAGCATTAAAGCGCTCTATAAATGCTAGCTATGAGGATGGTGATGTCACTGACTAGTTCTATGACCCTGCGTAAGGAAAGGAAGACACTTCTCCTTCTCTGAGCCTTAGTGCCTCATCTATAAAATGAAGAGAATGATAATCCCCACCCATCCAACCTTATAAGATCCCAAAAGTCTTGAACTAGAGCTGAAAGGAATACATAGGAGGAAGCTGCAGCCCAGGGAGGGGAAGTGACTGGCTTTAGGTCACATAGCTCCTGTGCCAAAGACAGCTTTTGATGATCCTCTAACTCTAGGGCCAATGCTTTTTCCTTTGTTGTTGCCTCTGTGGAAATGTTGAAAAGAAATTGCTTTGTGATTTGCCAACTACTAGCAAAATTGGATCTATTATTATTGGCTTCTCTTTTAATTCTTCCAATAGAGAGGCAATGTGTCATAGTGGATAGAGTGGACTGGTGGTCAGGAAGTCCTGGGTTTGAGTCCTTCCTCAGATTGTTACTGGCTAACTCTGTGATTCTATACAAGTCAGTCAGTCAACAAACATTGATTAAGTACCTATCAAGGCCTCATCTATAATATAGAATTTATAGTCATACCTATCTTATGGGTCTGTTGTGAGGATCAGAGGAAATAACATTCATAAAACACTTTGCAAACTTGTTGTTTGTCTTTTGTTTTCAAAGAAGGCCAAGGACATCAAGGAGTGATCTTGACTTCCTCATGAATTAGATTTAAGTGAGGCAGAGTTGCCCAAAGTCATCAACTTCACTCTCTTCCTGAATCATTGAAGCCCAGTGGCAAGACAAAAGTCTAGATAAACGACAATGGCCTGGTATGGAGTGGATGATCTTGGCGTCTTTGATATCTGACCAAGCTCTAAGCACTCCACAGTGCCTGTTTATGCTGCCTTCATGGCCATTGGAAGAAATTGTTCTCATCTGCCCATTCAACCGGGGGAAGTCTTCACACACTTGGGGTAGACATCCTCCTAACTCACGTTTGAGTTTGAGGCCTGTCAGTTACCATCATCCTGGTTTAGCCTGTCTGCTGAGATGGTTTTGCCAGAGTGTGGCCGCCGCTGTGCATGCTACAACTTCTTGGAGCCACAGGTGAGAGTTGGGTTACCAAAAAAGTGGACACCAACCAAGTGGATGAGCAGCCTTCACACCAGAGGTGCCAGTCTTCCCTGAACACTCTGTATGCCCCTGGCAAACTTTAAAGTGTTAGAGAAATATTAAGCTATTGTTTCTTTCCTCTGATTTTCTTTTCATTTGGCCTTGGATATACATGGAGGTCCTGCATATCGTCTAAGCTTGTCTCTTTCCTGTCCCATCCACAGGAGGGCTGGGTAAATAAAAGGAAGAGGGAGAGAACTTCATGGTTACTTATCCAGCGACGTTTCTTAATTGCTGACTGTGGTGCAAAGGCAGATTTGATAGGTGAAGCGCTTGTACTCCAGGGCCTGCAGGCCAAGACAGAAAGCACTGGCAGAGACACATAGGTAGAGGATCTCCCAACAGGAGAAAAGGGTGAATGTCTAAGCAGACAACATCAAGCATTTATTGTATATATGGACATGTGTGTGTTTACATGCATATGTATACAACGTTTAAGGTAAATGCATTTTGTAGATGTGGGTGAATGGGTCTGTCAACATTCCATACTCAGACAGTGTACTGCTCTTAGCTTTGAATCATCAGGATTCTCCAGTGTCAGAGATGGAAGGGGTCTTAGAGATCACCCAGGATATCTAGAGATGGGAAGCAACTTCCTCAAGATCATAGAGCAAGGTAAGGATTGATTGAAGGGAAACTTCCACCTCATTTAGGTTATCCTGGAATCTAATACTCTTCTTACTGTATTTGCCTTCTCCCCTATCCCCCAGATCCTAGTCTTCATGGATAAAGTAGATTTTGAGTGGAACATTAGAGGTTGGAAGAGCTGAGGGGAGAAATGAAATTCTTCCAGTTACTGGGCTTAGAGGCTGTGCATGGGACCAAAAGGGGAAAGGGGCAAGGGAGAAGCATGTGTTGGTCCAGAGTGAAAAGCGCAGGGAGGATTGGACTTGGAAATAAATATGATTATTGGAAATGTTGGCGTGTGGTTTAAAGACTACACGTGACACTTTATATTCGAACCACTAGGTGATAGTGCCAGACTCATAACCTCATAAGAGGTTAAAAAAAAAGGAATCTAGGAGAACCCAACTGGAGATTAGATCTTGGGAAATACAGAGAACTCTAGGATTCTGTTCCAGATGTGAATCTGAACTCAGTCTAAGAAGAAGACTATGAAGAAGGCCATTTGAGTAGAATATAAGCTCTCTGAAAGCAGGCATCATTTTCACTTTTGGTCTAAGTATGATGCCTTGCAAACAGTAGGTGCTTAATATATGCATGGTTATCAAATGATTTGAGAAGGCTGTTTATTTATAGTGCTAAGATATAGTTGCAACTGTTTATAGTAATGTTTATTTTATAGTGTTAATGTTCTGCGTGACAACGCAAATGTATTTTTCTCTGAAACACCAGCCTATTACCTCTGTGTGTCATGGTAGCAGGATGGCACCTCTTTTCTCATTTGTTCTGGGCTTCCTGCTATGACAAAGGGAGAGGGGAGGAGAGGGAGAAGAGAAGTGAGGAAGGGGAAAGGTGAGGGAGGGGAGAGAGAGGAGAGGAGAGGACAGGGAGAGGGAGAGAAAAGAGTCTGGCTGATGCTGCTGCTGAATTGAGCTGTGGCTATGTTCAAGACAAACTCGCTTTGATTTAGAAAACCTGGCATATAATGTGGACCACATCTGAGAAGGCTTGGGGCTCCAACAATAGGACTGTCTTCACATGTTAAAATCCTGTCCATCCTTCAGAGTCCAGCAGATGCTAGATTCTCTGTGCCTACTTCAGGGCAGAAAGTGCTGGATTTGGAGTCAGATGGCCTGGGTTCAAACTTGGGCCCTTTCCCTTAGTACTTGTGTGACACCGGAAAAGTCACCTTATCTCCTTGTTCCTCAGTTTCTTCCATTGTGAAAAGAGAGAGTTGGATTAGAAGGGACCTTGGAGGTGTTCTAACTTGAAATCTATGATCCCCTACTGGAAGTGATTTCTGCCTCTTTGTTTGGACCTCTCCTGTGCTTCATAATAAAAATCAGACCATGGGTAGTGAGTAAATGTTCTCTCATTCCTAATCAACTTATCAATTCCTTGAAAGCAGGGCTCCCAGGCAACATTGTAGTAGGGGAAGGAAGATCATTGTACTAGAAAGGAGGCAACCTAGATTCAAGACTCAACTGGGTTACTATGACTTCTCTAAGCCTCAGTTTCCTCCTCTGCAAAATTAAGTTACTAATACTAATCTTTCCTCCCTGAGGGGACAGGGTCTGAAGAGTGAAAGGAAATGGAACGTATGTACTAATGTGATAGAGACAGTTGGGAGGCGGAATTGGTTGTGTTGCCACTGAACTTGTATGTGCCACTTAACAAACATTTAGTAAGTACTTACTGTGAGACAGGCAGTGTACTAGGTATAAGGGACAGACACAACCCCATCCCCCCAAACAGTTCCCAAGCTTACATTCTGTCTGGGTTGATAACATGTGCACATATAATTTTTAAAATTGTATTTATTTTTTTTTCCCAATTACAGGTCAGGACAATTTTTAGTATTCATTTTTACAAGATTTTAAGTTCCAAATTCTCCTTCCTTCCCTTTCCTTCCCTCCCCTCTTCCTAAAATGGTAGGCAGTTTGATAATAGGTTATATATGTGCTGTCATGTAAGTCACAGTGTCACAGTTGTGAAAGTTGTGAAAGAAGAAACAGATCAAAAGGAAAAAAAGACCACAAAGAAGAATAAAGTAAATGAAAAAAGTGTACTTCAATCTGCATTCCAAGTCCATCAGTTCTTTATCCAGGTGTGGATAGCATTTTCCCCCCATGAATCCTTTGTACTTGTCTTGGATCATTGTGTTGCTGAGAAGAGCTGAGCCATTCATAGTTGATCATCACATGATGTTGCTGATTTTGTGTACAATGTTTTCCTGGTTCTGCTCATTTCATTTTGCGTCAGTTCCTACAAGTCATTCCAGGTTTTTCTGAAGTCTGCCTGCTCATCATTTCTTATGGAACAATAGTATTCCATTATATTCATATACTACAACTTGTTCAGCCATTCCCCAATTAATGAACATCCCCTCAATTTCTAATATTTTGCCACCATGAAAAGGACTGCTATAAATATTTTTGTACAAATTGGTCCTTTTCCCTTTTTTATGGTCTCTTTGGGATACAAACCTAGTAGTGGTATTACTGGATCAAAGGGTATGAACAGTTTGGTTATTCTTTGGGCATAGTTCCAAATTGCTCTCCAGAATGGTTGGATCACTTCACAACTCTACCAGCAGTGCATCAGTGTCCCAATTTTCCCCCATCCTCTCCCACATTTATCATTTTCCTTTTCTGTCATATTAGCCAATCTGATAGGTATCAGGTAGTACCTCAGAGTTGTTTTTATTTGTATTTCTCTAATCAAAAGTGATTTAGAGCACTTTTTCATATGCCTATAGATAGGTTTGATTTCTTCATTTGAAAACTGCCTGGTCATATCCTTTGACCATTTATCAATTGGGGAATAGCTTGTATTCTTATAAATTTGACTCAGTTCTCTATATTTGAGAAATGAGGTCTTTAACAGAGACATTTGTTGTAAAGATTGTTTTCCAGCTTTCTGCTTTCCTTCTAATCTTGGTTGCATTGATTTTGTTTGGTGCATATATAATTTTATATAAAATCAATCTAAGGTCACTTGGGGAGGTAGACACTGGAACTAGGGCAAAGCTAGAATCTGGAAAGGTATCCTGTAAGCAAAGGTAATCTGTGTGGTGGCATGGAGACAGGAGCCAGAATGTTCTGTGACGAACCATAATGGGCTTGAAGGGAAGCCATACATACAGTTCTAAGGCTGGAAAGGTGGCTTGGACATATGTTGGGAAAGACTTTGAAATGTCAGGCAAAGGAGTTTGTCTTTTACCTTCATGGTCCTAGGGAGACACTGGAGTTTACTGAGCTGTGGAGTGACATAGGCAGACCTGTGTTTTAGTAAATATCACTTGCAGATGGGTGGAGGATGAGGGGAGAGATGGGAGGTGGGAAACAAGTTAGGAAGCAATGCTTTTGTAGTACTTAGTGAGAGGCACTGAAGGCCCTGTGGTCACTTTAGTGGGTGGCAGGGGACAGATGTGAGAGGTGGTGTGCTAATAGAATTGGCAAGACTTGGCATCAAAAGGGGTAGGTGTGGTAAGGGAGACTGAAGGGTAGAGGATAAAGGTGGGATGACTAGAAGAGATAGTGGAGCCCTCACTAAAAATTGGAAAGTCAGGAAGAGGGTTGAGTTTTGGGGGAAAGAGAATGAGCTTGGACCTCCAGCCAAGAGGGCTTTTTGATCAGAGACAGATCCCCTGGCTCCCAAACACCTACTCCAGCAAACATTTGGACCAGATAATGATCCAGAAATCCAAGAAGAAGTAACTGTGAGTGACTTGTAGCCCAGCAGTGCCCCAAAAGTCAGCCAGAAGCCCTAATGCAATAGGAAAAGAAACTGCCAGCAGGACCGGTACCAGAACAGGCATATGAGGCAGCAACTTCCTAGTGTGACCAGAGAGAGGTCAGAAAAGTCCCTGGGTGAGGACTTTGGAAACCCTAACAGCAGCCAGACCAGTGGCAAGGCAGTAGCGGCAAAGATTAGAACAGCTTAGGGACTCCGGGGTTCCAGGCACTTTCTCCTGAGATTCCCTAGAAGCCCTATAGATCCAGGGTTCTGAACCTCAGTGTCTCCAGGGTGGGGGGTATCCCTGATAAGTAGGAGTCAGCTCAGGAACTCAGATGACTCAGGACAAGAACAAACAAGCCCCACCATCACAGGCAAAAGATCAGCAGGAGCTAGAGTCTAGCCTGGGCAGAAAGACTCAGTTTAGGAACTAAGGCCAGAGAGAGAGAGGGGGGAGACAGAGAGAGAGAGAGAGAGAGAGAGAGAGAGAGAGAGAGAGAGAGAGAGAGAGAGAGAGAGAGAGAGAGAGAGAAGCAACCCAAAGAAGACGCCAACCAGTATTTTAAAAAATTATTGTTGATCTAAAAGGAATGAGTGGCAACTGCAAGTAGAGATTGAAAGAAAAAATGGATTTTCTATAAAGACTATATTAATATCTGGAAGAAATAAGCAAGAAATTTTTAAAAAATCAAATCAAAGTTCTGGAGGAAAGAACTAGAAGGAGGATAAATAACTTTGAAGAGAAAACCCTAAAAACTAGGACAGAAGAAACAAAAATGATGACTCCATGAGACAACAAAAAAAATTAGAAAAAAATCAAGAGATTAAAAAATAGAAATAAAGATAAGCTATAAAAAACTGAGTTGGAAAACAGATCCAGGAGAGATCATTTAAGAATCACTGGACTCCCTGAAAACCATGATTAAAAAAAAAGTCTGACCCCTTTACTTCAAAAACAATAAATGACAACTGGTCAGAAAAGAAGCAGAGGGCTAAGCGAAGGTAGAAAGTATCCACCAGTCACCTCATGAAAGGACCCCAAAAGGAAGTCTCAAGCATGTCCTATCCAAAATCTAGAGAGGAAAAAGAAAAACACCTCCAGAAAGAAGCAGTTTTCATGCTAACAATAGTCAGGATCACCCAGGACCTGGCAGCTTCTGTTCCAAAGGAGAGATCTTGGAGGACAGTATTCCATAAAGCAAAGTTAGATTTACTTACTCTCCAAAGTTGAGGATCATCCTAAAGGGGGAAAAGGGACCCTTAATGGAATAGCAGTTTGGTTAGAAATATCAAACTCATAGTAACAAACAGGGATGGGAAGGATGGTTAAGAGGGAGGATAATACTGGGGAGGGGCAAGCTAGGTTCTCAAGCATAACAAATTTACTTATTCTTGAAGGGGACAGTGTTAAGAGGAAAAAAAAAAGAAAAACAATTAGAACTGGGGGGGCACAGTTTATCATTTGGGGAATGGCCAAGCAAAAAGGAATAATTGTAGAATTATTAAAGAGAATTTCCAGGCATCTTGGGGAGTAGGAGTTGATGAAGAGTGAAATGGGAGGACCAGGAGATCAGTTTATACAATGACAATGACAATAGCATTGTAAAGAAAAAAGACTGAAGAACTCTGATAAATCATATTTCTAGAAGACCTAGGGTGAAAGAAGCATGTCACCCCGCTCCTGACAGAGAGGAAGGACATAATGTACAGAAAGAGGCATCCATTATGGACCTGACCCTTGTGTGACCCTCATTTTTCTTGACTATGCTTATTTGTTACATGGCTTTCCCCCCTTTTTTCCTCACATTTTTTAATTATGGAGATGTGAGAAGTGGAGAGAGTTAGGGATAATGTTGCTAGGAAAAAAAGGGTCACTGAAATGTTTTTTTAAAAATATATATAATACCACAAAGAGACAAAAGGAAAAGGGCCCAAATGTACAAAAATATTTATAGTAGCCCTTTTTGTGGTTGCAAAGAATTGGAAACTGAAGAGGTATCCATCAGTTGTGGAATGGATGAGCAAGTTATGGCATATGGATGTAATGGGATACTGTAGTGCTGTAAGAAATGAAGGGTATGGTTTCAGAGAAACTTGGAAAGACCTATATGAACTGATGCAGAGTGAAGTGAGCAGAACCAGGAGAACAGTGTATAAGAGAATAATAATATTGTAAAGTCAAACAACTTAGACAGACTTACAGAACTGGAGAAGGCAGATTCTGGTTAATTTAAAAAAAAAATTTTATTTGAAAATTCAAAAAAAAAAGTGAACAAAGGAGAAGGAAATTAGAAGGAAGCACAGATGAGGATGATTGTTTTGAAAGTAGAATGTGGAATTAGTTCTGTCCTTTTTAAGCAAAAACAAGCAGTGTGAAGTAGTATCAAGTAAAATCCTCTTTTTGTCTTCTGTGTTTGAGAAAATGCTCATTTTTGTATGTTTTAATTCAGAGTTTAAAAAATAAAAATAAAGATAATGAGTCCTGTTTTGGATGTGTCTTATTTGAGATGCCTACAGGATGTGCTGATGGAGACACACATTTACAGATATATGTACATGTGCATACACACACACACACACACACACACACATATATATATATATATATATATATATACATATATATATGTTATTTGCATAGAGATGATAAATTGAACCCATGGGACCAGATGTCAAAGGGCTGTGTATAGAAGGAGACATAACACAAAGGCTTGGGTTTCTCTGAGGAGGGCTCCTCAGCCAGGTAGGAGGAGAAACAAGAGAGAAGTGTCCTGAAAAAACCTGAGAGGAAAGGGTCAAGAAGGATGAGGATTGAGAAGAGGCCTCCAGGCCTGACCATCAAGAGATCTCTGATGATTTTGGAAAAAAGCCATCTCAGCTAAGTGATGAAATTTGAAATGAGGTTTCAAGGGGCCTAGAAGTAAGTGACAAGACAGAAAGCAGAAGTAATAAGTAAAGACACAGTTTTTTCTAGGTGCTTGAAAGGGAAGACAGATGGGAATGATGGAATCCTAATAAAGATGAACAGCAGACCCATTGCCCCTACCTAGCCACTTCCCCCCACAATATCCTAATTTCTTTGTATATGCCTCACTCGAACAACAGGTGTGTCCATGAATTCATATTTCTCACAGAATAGCAGGTGTGTCCATGTGATGGGATCCCACCTAGCCTCTATCTAGCCACTGCCCCTAGACCCATTCCTCATATTTCCCACAGAAAGAGCAGGTGTGTCCATGCACCCAACCACAGCCACATCCAAGTAGTCTCAGACAGGACCACAATACTCAGTCAGTCAGAAAGCAGCACCCCCAGGATGCTTGAGCAGGATGTGGACCCCAAAACAACAGAAGAGACTTTCCCTAAGTAAGCACTTGTGCAGTAATAGTAAAGAACTGACCAAGAGTGAACTTGTGATGTAGAGAGGCTTATTATAATATCATTATCATACATACATACCCCCCCAATGGATTTTTCTGTATGCATTGTAGGTGTATACATACACAGTTCCACCGTGACTGAGACCCCTCCCCTATTACCTAATCCCTTAACAAACCCTTACTTCCTTTTTGATATTCATAATTTCTGTTATGTAACTGCATCTTTACTCTCTAAAAATACGTCTTGCTTTCTCTAAAGTTGCTGATTCCTCTTAGAACTTAGCCTGCTTCATGAGAGGCGTCAATCTCAATAAATCCCTCTACTTGGATTAGAGGTGATCTGACTGGATTCTTTGGGATGGTTCCACAATAACACATCATGAAACTGCAACAGGAAGAAAGAAGGTAGCTTAATGGGCTGATAGGATCTTAGGGCACTTTCAAGGATAGGAGGGGCCTGGACTTATTGGTAGCCTTTAGGGAAGGACAAAGACTTGGCTCTGTCAAGTGATCCCAATTCAGAAAGATATTGTTTTGTCAAGGAAATGATATTTAATATGATATTGTCACTCTGCCTTAAGGACCATGGGAGTGTTCCACCTTCCCTGCAAATGAGACTTCTGTATGTCTTGTCTCCCTGTTAGTATATGAGCTCTTTTAAAGCAGTGACTGTCATGCTTTTTTCTTTGTTTTCCTAGTGCTTAGCACAGTACTTGGCACATTGTTGTTGCTATTCTGTCAAGTCTGATTCTATGTGATCCCATGGACAAAGTTTTCTTAGCAAAGATAACAGAGTGGTTTGCTATTTCCTTCTCCAGTGTGTCCCCATTTTACAGATTAAAACTGAGGCAAATAGGGGTTAAGTGACTTGCCCACAGTCACATAGCTAGGAAGTATCTGAGACTGGATTTAAACTCAGATCTTCCTGACTCAGGCCCATTCTCTATCTACTGCACCATGTAACTGCCCCACTTAGCACATAGTAAGTGTTTAATAAATGTTTTGTTCATTTAGACTGAAGATGTGTGGCTTAGGGAAAGCAGATGATTGTGGATGGCAGTCTATGGCCAGAAGTAGGATCAGATGTACAAGTCGAGGCAGTGACTTTGGTTAGAAGAAAGGCTAGCTCTTCTTCACAGACTAGAGCAAATGAGGAGAGAAGGGGAAATGGCATCAATCACGCAGCAAGCATCTGTTAAGTACCTACTATGTACTGTGCTTGGTGCTAGGGGTACAGATGCAAAGAATGAAACACAGTCTACCCATAAGGAGTTTGCACTCTAATGGGGGAGATATGTAAGCAGAGACAGAAAAAAATATAAATATAAGGGCCTTTAAGATATAGAATAGGGATAAGGCCAAGCTCATGAGAAGTCTCCTTACTTTTCTCAGGAGCATCATCAGGGAAGAGTAAGAGGATTGCCTCAATGCCATGACAGAGATTGAGGCACAAATCCTGACTTTGCATGAGGAGACCTGTATTCAAATGCTGCCTCTGAAACTTGGGATGCAACCAGGGAAAGTCTCTTTACCTTCTGAGCCTCAGTTTCCTAATCTGCTAAATAGGGGCACTCATTCATTCACTATCTGTTTTGGTCATTGTTTCTTTGATGATTGCAGCCCATTCATTTAGTCCTTAAACCTGAATAAAGCACTAGTCACTGAATCAGTAGGCCTTTTTAAAGTACTCACTATGTGCGAGGTACTGGGCTGAGAGCTGGAAAAAGAAAGGCAAAATAGTGAACTCTCAAGGAGCTTGCTTTCTAATAGGAAAGAAAACATTAACCAAAAAACCCCATATACGTAAAAGATATAAACATACATATTTTTAATATTCTTTTTTTTAACATTTTGAATTCCAAATTCTCTCCTTCCTTCCTACCTCTCTGTCACTCACTGACAAGGCAAGTAGTATGATGTTCATTATACATGTGAAGTTATACAAAACAGATTTCAGTGACAGAAAAGATAAAGTGTAAAAAGAAGGTGATCGGGGAGGAGCCAAGATGGTGGAGTAGAAAGACTCGCATATGCTAGCTCCAAACCCACAGCCCATAAATTACCTGTAAAAAGGAACTCTCAACAAATTCTGGAGCAGTGGAAGTCGCACAACAACAGACTGGAGGAGATTTCTGTTCCAGAGAGCCCTGAAAAACCGACACCAAAGGTCCATCACACACCAGACCTGGAGCAGAGCCCAGCCCTGCCTTGGCCATGCGGCACCAAGAGGAGCAGATCCGAGAAGGCTACAGGGACGGAATCTCCAGTGGCCGTGGAGGTCCTTCCACCCACAGACACCAAAGGTTAGTGAGAGCCTGTCTGGCTCCCCAAGAGAGGAGTGAGGTGTCCCCATAACTCAGGCCCCCTCAGGAGGCAGCAGCAGAGGCAGCAGTGGACAGAGGCTCCCAAAGCAGGCAGGAGCTTGTATCCATTGTTGAAGGTCACCACATAAGCCCCCTGAGGGAACTGAGCCCTGTGAGGTGGCCCTGCCCCCACCTGAGCACCTGAACTTAATCTCACACTGAATAGCAGCCCTGCCCCCACCTGAAAGCCCTGAGGCTGGGAAGCAGCATTTGAATCTCAGACCCCAAGCACTAGCTGGGTAGATCTGGAGGCAAGGTGGGTGTGATGAGGAATCCCAGAACTCAAGTAACTCGCTAGGAAAATGCCCAGAAAAGGGAAAAAAATAAGACCATAGAAGGTTACTTTCTTGGTGAACAGATATTTTCTCCTTTCCTTTCTGATGAGGAAGAACAATGCTTACCACCAGGGAAAGACATAGAAGTCAAGGCCTCTGTATCCCAAACATCTGAAATAAATATTCAATGGCCTCAGGCCATGGAAGAGCTCAAAAAGGATTTTGAAAACCAAGTTAGACAGGTGGAGGAAAAACTGGGAAGAGAAATGAGAGAGATGCAAGAAAAGCATGAAAAATGGATCAATACCTTGCTAAAGGAGATCCAAAAAAATGCTGAAGAAAATAACACCTTGAAAAATAGGCTCACTCAATTGGCAAAAGAGGTTCAAAAAGCCAATGAGGAGAAGAATGCTTTCAAAAGCAGAATTAGCCAAATGGAAAAAGAGGTTCAAAAGCTCACTGAAGAAAAGAGTTCTCTCAAGATTAGAATGGAACAGATGGAGGCTAATGACTTTCTGAGAAACCAAGAAATCATAAAACAAAACCAAAAGAATGAAAAAATGGAAGAGAATGTGAAATATCTCATTGGAAAAGCAACTGACCTGGAAAATAGATCCAGGAGAGACAATTTAAAAATGATGGGACTACCTGAAAGCCATGATCAAAAGAAGAGCCTAGACATCATCTCTCATGAAATTATCAAGGAAAACTGCCCTGATATTCTAGAACCAGAGGGCAAAATAAGTATTCAAGGAATCCACCAATCACTGCCTGAAAGAGATCCAAAAAGAGAAACTCCTAGGAAAATTGTGGCCAAATTCCAGAATTCCCAGGTCAAGGAGAAAATATTGCAAGCAGCTAGAAAGAAACCATTCAAGCATTGTGGAAATACAATCAGGATAACTCAAGATCTAGCAGCTTCTACATTAAGGGATCGAAGGGCATGGAATAGGATATTCCAGAAGTCAAAGGAACTAGGAATCAAACCAAGAATCACCTACCCAGCAAAACTGAGTATAATACTTCAGGGGAAAATATGGTCTTTCAATGAAACAGAGGACTTTCAAACATTCTTGATGAAAAGACCAGAGCTGAAAAGAAAATTTGACTTTCAAACACAAGAATGAGAAGAAGCATGAAAAAGTAAATAGCAAAGAGATGTCATAAGGGACTTACCAAAAGTGAACTGTTTACATTCCTACATGGAAAGACAATATTTGTAACTCTTAAAACTTTTCAGTATCTGGGTAGTTGGTGGGATCACACACACACACGCACATGCACACACATGCACATGTGCACACACACATACACATATGCACGCACACACAGAGACAGAGAGCACAGAGTGAATTGAATAGGATGGGATCATATCTTAAAAAATGAAGGTAAACGGTGAGAGAGAAATGTAGTGGGAGGAGAGAGGGTGAAATGGAATGGGGCAAATTATCTCTTATAGAAGAGGCAGGCAGGAGACTTTGTAGTGGAGGAAAAAAGAGGAGTGCTGAGAGAAAAACATGAAGTTTACTCTCATCACATTCCACTAAAGGAAGGAATAAAATACACACTCATTTTGGTATGAAAACCTATCTTACAATACAGGAAAGTGGGGGAGAAGGGGATAAGCAGGGTGGGGGGGGATGATGGAAGGGAGGGCAATGGGAAGAGGGAGCAATTTGAAGTCAACACTTGGGGAGGGACAGGATCAAAAGAGAGAATAGAAGCATTGGGGGGCAGGATAGGATGGAGGGAAATATAGTTAGTCTTATACAACATGACTATTATCGAAGTCATTTGCAAAACTACCCAGATATGGCCTATATTGAATTGCCTGCCTTCCCAAAGGGAATGGGTGGGGAGGGAGGGATGGGGAGAAGTTGGAACTCAAAGTTTTAGGAACAGGTGTTGAGTATTTTTGTTGCTAGTAGGAAATAAGAAATACGGTTAATGGGGAATAGAAAGTTATCTGGCCCTACAGGACAAAAGAGAAGATGGGGACAAGGGAAGAGAGGGGTGATAGAAGAGAGGGCAGATTGGTGATAGGGGAAATTAGAATGCTTGGTGTATTGGGGTGGGGGGAGGGGACAAATGGGGAGAAAATTTGGAACCCCAAAATTTTGTGAAAATGAATGTAAAAAGTTAAATAAATAAATTTATTAAAAAAAGAAGAAGAAAGTGATCTCAGGGAAGCAAGTAGCTGTTTGGAGGACTGGAAAGGTCTCCTGCACAAATTGGGGTTTGAGATGAGCTTTGATGGGAGCCAGAATCTGGAGGTGAGCACTGACAAGAAGCTGGATTGTACAGTAAGTGCAGAGGGGCATAGCTGAAGAAACCTGAGAAGGTAGGAAGAAGCATGTTGTGAAGGGCTTTGAATACCAAACAGGATTGTCTCTGATCCTGAGGGTAACAGGGAGCCAATGTAGTTTATTGAGCAAGATGGTCATGTGGGTAGACCAGTGCTTGAAGAAGATCATCTTGGCAGTTGAGTAGAAGTAGAGAGACTAATCAGAAGGCTACTGCAGTTGTCTAGATGAGAGCTAACTAGGTCCTGTAGCGGGATGGTGGCAGCTGTCTGAGTGGTACACACAAGAGTTGTTGAGAAGGTAGAAAAAAGATTTGACTGATTGGATATGAGTATGTGGTAGAGTTGAGGATGACAGAGGTGAGCCTGGGTGACTGCAGGGATACTGGTACCCTTGACAGTAATAGGGAAGTTCAGAAGAGGGGAGGGTTAGGGAGAGGGAGGGGCAGATAATGAGTTTTGCTTTTCCATGTTGACTTTCAGATGCCTGTGGGGACCAATAGGCAGTTGGTGATGTGGGCATGGAACTCAGGAGAGAGAACAGAGGTGGACAGGATCGATAGATCTGGGAAGCATTGGCCCAGAAATGATAGTTGAACACATGGGAATGAATGATATTACCGAGGGAGGTGGTATAGATCAGGGATGGGCAGACCACCATTCATAGGCCAAATCTGTCCCTCGGAAGAGTGATTTGTCACTAAGATCTTGGGCTACACAGAAACAGGCAGTGGGCTAGTTGGATGACCTCCTTGGTACAGAGGGAGAAGAGGGTCTAGGACAGAGCCTTGGGGGACACCCCAAGCTAGTGATAAAGATCCAGCAAAGGAGACTGTGAAGGAGCAGTCAGACAGGTAGGAGAAGAACCAAGAAAGAATGTCATCATAAAAGCTTAGAGAGGAGAGAATACCTGAGGGAAAAGGTGGTCAAGTGTGTCACAGACTAAAAAGAGGTCAAGAAGGATGAGATTTGACAATGAAGAGATTGTTGTTACCTTGGTTAGACGTTTTGGTAAATTTTTTATTTTATGCTAAAGAAAAAAAGCGTTGCCATGTACACAACAGACCATGAGAGGATTCAGTATAAAACAGTAAATTTCCATTTCAAGAAAACCTATATAATAAATGTTACACATTGTTTTCAAAGCTGGTCATCTTTTCTTTGCTTCCTTGTTTGTTTCTTCTATTCTCTGCTGTGTATTTTTTACTTTATTTTTTCCCTTTCCTCTCCCCCACCCCTAAAGAAGGCTACAATTAAACATGGAGATACACATACATATATACATACATACATATATATGTATATATATGTATACACATACATGTACATAAATACCTGTATACATACACATATACACTCATACACATATGTAAGACCATACTATGCTTATTTCCTCCTATCATCTGTTTCTCTGAAGATAATTAGCATCTTCCTTCACAAGTGCAAGTCTTTCCATGTTTTTCTAAACCTGCTCATCATTTCCAACACCACAGCAATATTCCTTTCTGGAGTCAAATAGCATCTTCCTTCATAGGATCTTTGAGGTTAATTTGGATATTTATAATTGTTAGAATGACTTGGCTGCTTAAAGTTGTTCTTAAAACAGTATTGTTTTCACTGTGTGCAGTGTTCTCTAGGTTTTGCTCATTTCACTCTTCTTTATTTCACGGAGGTCTCTCCATGCTTTTCTCAAAATCATTGAGCTCATCGTTTCTTATAGCAGAGTAACACTCCATCATGAGCACATACCACAATTTGTTTAGCCTTTCCCCAATTGACAGGCATCCCCACAATTTTCAATTCTTTGCCACCACAAAGAGAGCTGCTATAAATATTTTAGAACATACAGGTTCTTTTCCATTTTCCCTAATCATCTTGGGAAACAGACCTAATTATTGCTAGGTCAAAGAGTATAGGCAGTTTAATAACTCTTTGGGCATAATTCCAAATCTCCAAAATGGTTGGATCAGTTCACAGATCCACCAACAATGAATAAAGGTCCCAATTTTTCCACATCCCCTCCAACGTTTGTCACTTTCCCTTTCCATCATTTTAGCCAATGATACCTGAAGGTTGTTTTAATTTAATCAATAATGATTTAGAGCATTTTTTCATATGACTATAAATTGTTTTGATTTGTTCATCAGGAAACTGCCTATTCATTTCCTTTGACTATTCACCAATTGAGGAATGACTCACATTCTTATAGATTTGGCAAAGTTCTTTAGATATTTGAGATATGAGATTGTTATCTGAGGACATGCCCTATAATTTTTTCCCAGTTTTCTGCTTTCCTTCTGATTTTGGCTACATTTGTTTTACTTGTGCAAAAACTTTTAAATTTAATGTAATCAAAATTATCCATTTTACATCTAACACTATCTATTATTTGTTCATAAGTTGTTCAACTATCCATAAATCTGATAGGTAACATGTTCCATATTCTTCAAATTTTCTTGTAATTTTTCCCTTTATATTTAAGTCATGTATCCGTTTTGATCTTATCTTGGTAAACGGTCTAAGATTCTGGTCTATGCCCAATTTCTTTCTTTTTTTTACATTTTCACCTTAGTCATGTTGCGTAGAAGAATTAAAATGAATGGGAGAAACATAAAACAAAACAAAACGTAATACAAAAAAAAAAAAAAAACTAGTCTGCTTCATTCTGCCATCCACTTCCATAGTTCTTTCTCTGGATGTGGAAGGCATTTCGCCTCAAGAGTCCATTGGAAATTTTTTATGTCCGTGCATTGCAATGAAGTACTAAGTCTACCAGAAAAATTCCTTACACACTGTGGTTGTTGCTATGTACAAAGTTCTCCTGGTTCTGCTCCTTTCACTCAATATCAGTTCATATAAGTCTTTCCAAGCCTCTCTGAAGTCTTCCTTTTCCTCATTGCTTATAGCACAATAAATAGTGTTCCATTACATTCATATGCCACAACTTGTTTAGCCATTCTCCAATTGATGGACATCCCCTTGATTTCCAGTTTCTGTGCCCAGTTTCTACCAGACTGCTTTCCAGTTTTTCCAATGCTTTTTTAAATCAAACAATGAATTCTTATCCCTAAAACTTGAGTCTTTACTCTTATCAAACACTGGGTAACTTATTCCTTTCCTGCTATAGATGGTATGTGTACTCTGTTCCACTGATCTACATTTCTATTTCTTAGCCTGTACCAGACAGTTTTTTGATAATTACAAACTATAATTACAAATTTGATAATTACAAATTATAATTATAATACAGTTTAAGATCTGATACTGCTAAACCTCCTTCCTTTATATTTTTTTCCATTATTTCCTTTGATATTCTTGACCTTTTTTCCTTCCAAATGAGTTTTGTTATTTTTTTCTAGCTCTGTGAAATAATCTTTTGGTAATTTGATTGGGATGACATTGAATTTATTGAATAATTTTGGTTAAATGTCATTTTTTTATTATACTGGGCCTGTCTGTCCACAAGCAATTAATGTTTCTCCATTTATTTAAATCTGATTTTATTTGTGTACAAACTTTTTTATGCTTTTGTTCATATAGATTCTGGGTTTGTTTTGGTAGGTGTATTCCCAGGTATTTTATGCTGTCTAGAGTTATTTTAAATGAGGTGTCTCTAGCTATCTTTTCCTGCAGGATCCTGTTGGTAATATATAGGAATGCTGATGATTTATGTGGGTTTACTTTATATCCTGCTACTTTGCTGAAATTATTACTTCAATTAACTTTTTAGTTGAGTCTTTAGGATTTTCCAAGTATGTTATCATATCATCTGCAAAAAGAGATAGTTTTATTACCTCATTCCCTATTCTGATTCCTTTTATTTCTTTTTCTTCTCTTATTGTAATTGCTAGGATTTCCAATACAGTATTGAATAATATTGGTGGCAGTGGACATCCTTGTCCCATACCTGATCTTACTGGGAAGGCTTCTAGCTTATCCCCATTACAAATGATGCTTGCTAAGGGTTTTAGGTAAATGCTTCTTATCAATTTAAGGAAAAGTCCATCTATTTCTATACTTTCAAGTGTTTTTAATAGAAATGAGTGTTGTACTTTGTCAGATGTTTTTCTGCATATATTGGTATTATCATATGATTTATGTTACTTTTATTATTTATATAATCAATTATGCTAATAGCTTTCCTTATGTTAAACTATCCTTGCATTCGTGGTATGAATCGCACATGGTCATAATGTATAATCTTTGTAATATATTGTTGTAATCTTTTAGCTAGTATTTTATGTAGGATTTTTGCATCCATGCATTCATCCAGTTAATGAAATTGGTTTATAATTTTCTTTCTCAGTTTTACTTTTTCAGTTTTAGGTGTTGGTATCATTTTTTTGATAAAAGGAGTTTGGTAGGACCCCTTGTTTGCCTATTATTCCAAATAATTTATTTAGTATTGGAATTAGCTGATATTTAAATGTTTGATAAAATTCACTTGTAAATCCTACTAGTCTAGTGCTTTTTTTCTTAGGAAGTTCATTTATGGCCTGTTCAATTTCTTTTTCTAAAATAGGGCTATTTAGCTATTCTATTTCCTCTTCTGCTAATCGGGGCAGTTTGTATTTTTGTAAATATTCTTAATTTCACTGAACTTGTTGAATTTATTGGCATACAATCATTGTTAACTTTGGAGAGAGCAGCATCCAGTGGAATGATGAGTTTCAAAAGCCATAGAGGGTTTATAGGTGAGTGAGAGGAAAAAAAATAGAAGTACCTAGTATAAATGGTCTTCTTGAGGAATTTTAATAGCGTAGGGGAGGAGAAAATATATAATGATATCTAGTAGGACTACTGAGATTAAGTGAGAGTTTTTCTTAAGGATAGAATACTTTTATAGGTAGCCATGAAGGAAGTGGCAAACAGTGGGAGTTTGAAGGTTAGAGAGAGAAACAGTGATGTGCCAATGGTAAAAGTATGCAGGTTCTGAGGAGATAGGATGAAGGGTGCATATAGTGGAGTCAGCCATTTCAAGAAGTCAGAGCTTTTTATTGGGTCTTGGTTCCTGTTGAACGGATAACGTTCACAGGCCTCTTAAAACCACATAGAGTGTTGTGTACCTCACACTTCATACATCAGACCTAGAGCAGAGCTGTGCCATTGTGTTTTTAAATTCTCTGGGAAGAGGGTTTTCATTGAGAACTACTGAAAGCTGTGATAGAATTGAATGTATTTCTTGAGAACTGATGTGGTTGCTTAATTTATTTTCTTAATGTTATGCAGATATGTTTTTCTTTTTTTAATAAAAATTTATTTATTTAACTTTTTACATTCATTTTCACAAAATTTTGGGTTCCAAATTTTCTCCCCTTTTATCCCCTCCCCCCACCCCAATACACTGAGCAATCTAATTTTCCCTATCACCAATCTGCCCTCTCTTCTATCATCCCTCCCTTCTCTTATCCCCATCTTCTCTTTTGTCCTGTAGGGCCAGATGACTTTCTATGCCCCATTAACTGTATTTCTTATTTCCTAGTAGCAAGAACAATACTCAACAGTTGTTCCTAAAACTTTGAGTTCCAAATTCTCCCCATCCCTCCCTCCCCACCCATTCCCTTTGGGAAGGCAGGCAATTCAATATCGGCCCTATCTGTGTAGCTTTGCAAATGACTTCCATGATAGTCATGTTGTGTAAGATTAACTGTATTTCCCTCCATCCTATCCTGCCCCTCATTGTTTCTATTCTGTCTTCTGATCCTGTCCCTCCCTGAGTGTTGACTTCAAATTGCTCCCTCTTCCCATTGCCCTTCCTTCCATCATTCCTCCCCCCTTGCTTATCTCCTTCTCCTCCACTTTCCTGTATTGTAAGATAGGTTTTCATCCCAAAATGAGTGTGCATTTTATTCCTTCCTTTAGTTGAATGTGATGAGGGTAAACTTCTTGTTTTTTTTCTCAACTCTCCTCTTTTTCCCTCCACTAAAAAGTCTCCTGCTTGCCTCTTGAAAAAGAGATAATTTACCCCATTCCATTTCACCCTCTCTCCTCCCACTACATTTCTCTCTCACCATTTACCTTAATTTCTTTTAAGATATGGTCCCATCCTATTCAATTCACTCTGTGCTCTCTGTCTTTGTATGTGCGTGCATGTGTGTATGTGTGTGCATGCACGTGTGTATATGTGTGTGTATGTGTGTGTGTGTGGTCCCCCAACTTCCCAGATACTGAAAAGTTTTAAGAGTTACAAATATTGTCTTTCCATGTAGGAATATAAACAGTTCACTTTCGGTAAGTCCCTTATTATTTCTTTTCACTGTTTACTTTTTCATGCTTCTTCTCATTCTTGTGTTTGAAAGTCCAATTTTCTTTTCAGCTCTGGTCTTTTCATCAAGAATGCTTGAAAGTCCTCTGTTTCATTGAAAGACCATATTTTCCCCTGAAGTATTATACTCAGTTTTGCTGGGTAGGTGATTCTTAGTTTGAGTTCTAGTTCCTTTGACTTCTGGAATATCCTATTCCACGCCCTTCGATCCCTTAATGTAGAAGCTGCTAGATCTTGAGTTATCCTGATTGTATTTCCACAATACTGGAATTGTTTTTTTTTAGCTGCTTGCAATATTTTCTCCTTGACCTGGAAATTCTGGAATTTGGCCACAATGTTCCTAGGAGTTTCTCTTTTTGGATCTCTTTCAGGCGGTGATCAATGGATTCCTTCAATACTTATTTTGCTCTCTGGTTGTAGAATATCAGGGCAGTTTTCCTTGATAATTTCATGGAAGATGATGTCTAGGCTCTTTTTTTTTATCATGACTTTCAGGTAGTTCCATGATTTTTAAATTGTCTTTCCTGGATCTATTTTCCAGGTCAGTTGTTTTTCCAATGAGATATTTCACATTCTCTTCCATTTTTTCATTCTTTTGGTTTTGGTTGGTGATTTCTTGGTTTCTCGTAAAGTCATTAGACTCCATCTGTTCCATTCTAATTTTGAGAAAACTATTATCTTCAGTGAGCTTTTGAACCTCTTTTTCCATTTGACTAATTCTGCTTTTGAAAGCATTCTTCTTCTCTTTTTGGATCTCTTTCAGGTGGTGATCGATGGATTCCTTCAATACTTATTTTGCCCTCTGCTTGTAGAATCTCAGGGCAGTTTTCCTTGATAATTTCATGAAAGATGATGTCTAGGCTCTTTTTTTGATCATGGCTTTCAGGTAGTCCCATAATTTTTAAATTGTCTCTCCTGGATCTATTTTCCAGGTCAGTTGCTTTTCCCATGAGATATTTCACATTCTTTTCCATTTTTTCATTCTTTTGGTTTTGTTTTATGATTTCTTTGTTTCTCAGAAAGTCATTAGACTCCATCTGTTCCATTCTAATCTTGAGATAACTATTATCTTCAGTGAGCTTTTGAACCTCTTTTTCCATTTGGCTAATTCTGCTTTTGAAAGCATTCTTCTCCTCATTGGCTTTTTGAACCTCTTTTGCCAATTGAGTGAGCCTATTTTTCAAGGTGTTATTTTCTTCAGTATTTTTTTGGATCTCCTTTAGCAAGGTATTGATTCGTTTTTCATGCTTTTCTTGCATCTCTCTCATTTCTCTTCCCAGTTTTTCCTCCACCTGTCTAACTTGGTTTTCAAAATCCTTTTTGAGCTCTTCCATGGCCTGAGCCCACCGGACATCCACCTGGGATGTCTGGGATACAGAGGCCCCGACCTCCATGTCTTTCCCTGATGGTAAGAATAGTTCCTCATCATCAGAACTGAAAGGTAGGAACATCTGCACCCCATCAAAGTAGCTCTCTATGGTCTTATTTTGCTTCGTTTTTCTCAGCATTTTCCCAGCCAGTTACCTGACTTCTGAGATTCCTCTCCACCCCTGTCTAGATCTGCCCAGCTAGTGCTTGGGATCTGAGATTCAAATGGGCTTTCCTCGGCAGGCATGGCTACTATTCAATGTGAGCTTAAGTTCTGGTGCTTGGGTGGGGGCAGGGCCACCTCCCAGGCTCAGTTCCGTCACGGGGTTTATGCAGAGACCTTCAGTAATGACCCTGAACTTCTGCCTGCCTGCTCGGGGAGTCCTGGGACGCTGCCTCTGCTGCTGCCTCTGCTGCTCCCTCTGCCACTGCCGCTGCCGCTGCCTCCTGAGGGGACCCGCATCAAGGAGACACCCCGCTCCCCTCTCGACTAGCCCAGACGTCTCTCTTACTGACCTGTAGCATCTGTGGGCAGAGGGACCTTCCCGGCCGCCAGACGTTCTGTCCCTGAAGTCTGCTCGGATCTGCTCCTCTGTGGCCGCATGGCCAGGGCAGCGCAGAGGTGGGCTCCACTTTCCAGGCACGACGGACCCCTGGGGACCGCTCTCCAGGGCTCTCTGGAATGGAAATCTTTTCCACTGTGTTTCTGCACGCCTTGCAGTGCTTCAGAATTTGTGGGGAGTTCTTCTTGCAGGAAGTATATAGGCTGTGGGTTCGGAGCTAGCGTACATGAGTCTTTCTACTCCACCATCTTGGCTCCACCCCTCGCAGATATGTTTTTCTACCAATCCATCCCTAGGGACAGCCTTCATTGAATTCAACTAGTAACCTTGTTTACAGACCATACCATGAGCCTATACTATATTCTTGACACGATAATACACTACATATGTCTGAGATCACAACTGCATAGGTAATCAAGTGACTCGGGACTAGTAATTTCCCCCTTATAAATATATTTGTTTTTCATGGAGTCATAGAAGCTTGGAATCAGAAGAAATCTTAGTACTCATTGAGCCCATCCTGTAATTCAACAGGAAGCCCCTTGATAACATCCTTAGCAAGTGGGCATCCTGCTTTGCCTTGAAGTCTTTCAATGCAGTCTTTGACTCGAAGATCCACCACTTTTTGAGGCCATTGCACCTGGTGATCTCATCAGTTTCTGTGGATTCAAAACTCGTCTGTATGCAGATGACTACGTTTTGCTTATCCAGCCCTAACCTCTCTCCCAGATACCCAGGTTCAAAACCTCAGTATCATTCTTGATTCCTCACTGTCCCTCACACCCCATTTCCAATCAGTATTCAAGACCTGTCATTTCTACCTTTGTGACATTGCTTGCTGAGCCCCGTTTTTCTCCTCTGCCACTGCCACTGCCCTGGTCTCAGGTGCTCATCCATTCACCCCTGCTCTATTACAATAGCCAACCAGTTGCCCTCCTTACCTTAAGTCTCTCCCCACTCCAATCCATTCTCTACAAAGCTGTCAAATTGATCTTGACAAAACACAAGTCTGAATCTATTGCTCCCCTATTCAGGAAACCCTGGTGACTCCCTGTTACATTGACGATCAAACAGCAAATCCTGTTTGACTTTCAAAGCCCTTCATAACGTGACCCTTCCCAACCTTTCTAGCCTTCCCACACCTTCTTCCCACCCAACCATGAACTCTGCAGCCTGGTGGCACTGGCCTCCTTGCAATCTCTCACACACAACACTGCATCTCAACTTTGAACATTTTCATTAGCTGTCCCCTATACCTGGAATGGTTTCCCTCTTCATCGCTAACTCCTGGCTTCCCTGCCTACTTTCAGGGTTCACCTAAGTTCCACTTTCTGGGTGATACCTTTTCCAGTTTTTAATCTTAGTACTTTCCCTCTGAGATTACTCCCAGGTTATCCTATATATGTATGTGTGTGTACATATGCGTGTGTACACCCACATAAATATATGTACACTTAGGTATAAGAGATCTATCTTTCTTATTTTTACGCAGTTTAGTGACTTTGGGAGCATAATTCCAAATGGTTCATAGTTCAGATTCTTGCTATGTGCTAGGCCCCATGGCATGTACTGGGGATACAAATACAAGGAAGCAGGATGGTCCCTACCTCAAAACATGTACACTCAAATGGGAGGAGGCAGCTACTAAAGGGAAACCAGGAAGTGGAGGTGGGGTAGGGTAAGAAGGCTGGCTGCAAGGTGATTGAAAAGTCAGGAGAATGGGTTGAGACAGGAGTGAACTTTCATCCTTTGTGTCTTATTCTATCTTCTGGGCCAAACAGAATACATCCAATCCCTTTTACAAATGACAGTCTTTTTAAAATATTTATTTATTTTTAGTTTTCAACATTCATTTCCACAAAATTTTGAGTTCCAAATTTTCTCCCCATCTCTCCCCTTCCCCTACCCGATAACACCTGACATTCCTATTACCCCTCCTCCAATTTGCCCTCCTTTCTATCACACCCCTCCCTTCCCTTATCGTCGTTTTCTCTCTTTTCTTGTAGGGTAAGATAGATTTCTATACCCCATTACCTGTATATCTTATTTCCCAGTTGCATGCAAAAACAATTCTCAACATTCATTCCTAAAACTTTGAGTTCCAACTTCTCTCCCTTCCTCCCTCCTCACCCATCCCCCCTGAGAAGGCAAGCAATGCAATATAGGTTATATATGTGTAGTTTTGCAAAAGACTTCCATAATAGTCATGTTATGTAAGACTAACTATATTTCCCTCCATCCTATTCTACCCCCATTTATTCTATTCTCTCTTTTGTCCTTGCCCCTCCCCAAAAGTATTTACTTCTAATTATTTCCTCCTTCCATTTGCCCTCTCTTCTATCATGCCCCCACCCCACTTATGACCTGCTCCCCTACATTCCTGTAGTGTAAGACATATTTTCATATCCAGTGGAGTGAGCATGTTATTCCCTGCTTAAACCAAATGTGATGAGAGTAAGCTTCATTTTTTCCCTCTCACCTCCCCCCTTTTCTCTTACATTGAAAAAGCTTTGCCCTGATATTCTAGACCCAGAGGGTAAAATAGAAATGCAAAGAATTCACCCATCACCTCCTGAAAGAGATCCCAAAATGAAAACTCTTAGGAATATTGTAGCCAAATTCCAGAGTTCCCAGATCAAGGAGAAAATATTGCAAATAGCCAGAAAGAAACAATTCAAGTATTGTGGAAATACAATCAGGATAACACAGGACTTAGCAGCTTCTACACTAAGGGATCAGAGGACTTGGAATATGATATTCCAGAGGTCAAAGGAGATAATATTAAAACCAAGAATCACCTACCCAGCAAAACTGAGTATAATACGTTAGGGGAAAAAATGGAATTTCAATGAAATAGAGGACTTCCAAACATTATTGAAAAGGCTAGAGCTAAACAGAAAATTTGACTTTCAAATATAAGAATCAAGAGAAACATGAAAAGCTAAATAGGAAAGAGAAGACTTAAGTAACTCATTAAGTTTGAATTATTTATATTCCTACATGGAAAGATGTTATTTGTAACTCATGAGACCTTTTTCAGTATTAGGGTAGTTAGAGGGAATATGTGTGTGTGTGTGTGTGTGTGTGTGTATGTATGTATGTAGGTATGCATGGGTAGGTACGTATCTGTACATGCATATATATATATATATATGTATGTATATATATGTATACATACATAGAGGACACAGGGTGAGCTGAATATGAAGGGAGAATACCTAAAAAAATAAAATTTGCTGTTGAATGGGTTGTATTAGAAGTAAGGGAAAGGGAGAGGTACATTATAGCAAATCATCTCATATAAAAGAGAAAAGAAAGAACTTTTACAATGGAGGGGAAGAGGGGAGAGATGAAAGGAAATAATTGAGCCTTGCTCCCTTGGAATATGGCTTGAGGAGAGAATAACACTCACTCCATTGGATATGGAAATCTATTTTACCCTGCAGGAAGGCAAGGGGGAAGGGGATAAGAGAGGAAAGGTAATAAAAGGAACAGCAAATTGGGGAAAGGGATAGTCAGAAGCAAACACTATCGTGGGAGGACAGATCAAGGGAGAGAATGGAATAAATGAAGGGCAGGATAGGACAAAGGGAAATACAGTTATTCTTTTACAACATAACTATTATGGAAGTGTTTTACATTGTTAAATATATATGACCTATATTGAATTGCTTGTTTTCTCAATGAAGGGGAGGGGAGGGAGAGAATGTGGAACTCAAAGCTTTAAGAATGAATGTTAAAAATTGTTTTTGCATGTAACTGGAAATTAAACTATATAGGCAATGGAGTATGGAAATCTATTTTCCCCTACATGAAAATAGAGGGGGAGATGGAAAAAGTGTGGGTAATAGAAGGGAGGACAGGCTGGAGGAAGGGGTGGACGGAGTGCATGCTGTCCTGGGATGGGGGTAGGGAGAGATGGGGAGAAAATTTTGAATTCAAATTCTTGTGGAAGGGAATGTTAAGAACTGAAAAATCAATAAATTATATATTTAAAAAATCATATGGTTGACTCATGTTGAGTTTGTCAACTAAAATCCCCCTAGAGCTTTTCTTAGATGAACTTCTTTGTAGTTCTGCTACTCTTAAATTATATTTCTGAAGATGAGTTTTTGAACTCAAGTATAAGACTTGACATTTCTCTCTATTCAATTTCATCTTGAAAGGCAACATTCTATAGAGAGCTGGGGTCACAGTCAGTAAAACCTTAGCCTAGGTCCTTTCTGTGACATATATTGGCTTTCTGACACTGGGTAATTCACTTAACCTCTCAGTGCCCCTGGTTACTCTCTAATACTAGGGGTTGCAGAATGGGTGCTGATCTGCTTTGGTAGAGTAAGTTTCCTCACAGGGAGTTCCTCATACCAATGAAATCACAGGTCCACTTCCCCCCACTCCCAAGTCATCTTATTAGACTTAGCACAATGTTTTGTCTAGCCTATTCAGATTCTTTTGGATCTCAACTCAGGTATCAAGTTGATTTGCTGTCACTTCTAGGTCTGTCTTCTGCCAATTTGACAAGCTTGCTCTCTCATACTTCCACCCAAGTCATTGATAAAAAAGATAAATGGCTGAAGGCTAAGGGCAAATTCTTAAGGCACCCCACTAGAGACCTCCTCCCCCTTGATGTCAAATGATCAGTGACTATTCTTTTGAGTCCGGTTCTTCAGCTAGATTTGAATCCATCTAACTATATTATTGTTTAGCCCACATCTCTTCATCTTGTCCCCCAGAATTCCTTGAGCCACTGTCAAATGCTTGGCAGAAATCTAGGTGTAAGTATTCTCATTGAATTCCCCTGATCTATTCTAGTAACCTAGTTAAGGGAGGTATGAAACTAGTCTCTTACGATCTATTCTTGAGAAAGCCATCCTAGTTCCTTGGCATTGCCACTTGCTTTTCTAAATATTCGTTAAAAATCAGGCAACACTTGCTGTGCTTCAGTTCTGTAGTGCCTCTCTTGTTCCTTCTGGTCTTGGAAATATTACTCGAAGTTGCTCAACAATCACAGCCTCCTGTTTTCTTTCCCCAGTTTTGGGATGTAGCATATCTGGCCCTCATGATTTCAGCCCATTTAAGGCAAGTAGGTGTTCTTGGGGTCTTCTTATATTGTATGTTAGTTTCCTGTTAGCCATTTTTGTTTTGTTCTTTCTAATCTAAACACAATTCTCCTTGGGCATTCCCTTTCATTTTCTCTAACAAACCACACCCCCAACCCCCACCCCATCTTCAAGTTCTAATTTTTGGTGTTTCCTTATCTATTGGTTCCTTCCTTGCTGCCTACAAACATGCCCAGGTTCCCCTCATTCCCCCCAAAGCCTGCACTCAAGCTTACCTTTCCCCACTAGCGGAGTTCTATCCCTTTCTCAGCCAAACTCCTTGGAAAAAAAAATCCAAACTGTATATGGTCCATGCTTCTGCTTCCTTTGCTCTTGCTCTCTTCTAAATCTACAATTCCTCCAAAATATGACTTCTGACCTCATCAGTCAACTGAAACTGCTCTCCACTGCTACCGCTGATCTCTTAATTGACCAATTGAATAGCCTTTTCTCAGTCCTCATGCTTCTTGATCTCTCTGCAGCATTTGACCCTCATGTGACACACTCTTAATGATCTCATCTTTATCTCATCAATTTCTCCTTTCTCTTTGTGTCCCTCTTGGTTCTCTCTCTTCCAGTCTAACTTCTCCTCTGTTTCCTTTGCTGGATCTTCATTCACATCTGTCCACCATCTTTGGGTGACCCTCATTTCCTAAACCTTTAGAGGCCCCTTGGTAGTGCAGAGTGGTAGGCCTGGACAGAGTGGTAGGCCTGGAGTCTGGAAGACCTGAGTTCAAATGTTGCCTCAGATACTTACAAGTTTGTATGACCCTGGGCAAGTCACTTAACCTCTGTTTACCTCAGTTTCCTCATCTGTAAAATGGGGATACTAACAGCACCTACCTTACCTCACAGGGTTGTTGTGAGGATCAAATGAAATAATTGTAAAGCTCTTAGCACAATGCCTGATACATAGTAGGTACAGTATAAATGCTTATTCCCTTCTCTTATTCCCTCCACTTTTCTTTTCTGTCTATACTATCTTGTTTAGTGACTTCATCAGTTCCTATAGGTTCATCTCTATGTAGATGATTCTGAGATATTTCTATCCTTGACTAGTCTCTCTCCTTAGCTCCAATGCCACTTCACCAACTGTCTATTGGACAGTTCCCATTGAATGACTCACAGACACCTCCAACTCAACATGTCCAATAGAGAACATGTGATCATTTCCCCTTAAATACCTCCCCTCTGTTCAACTTAGCTGTCATTGTCAAGGATGCCATTCATCATCATTTTATTTATGCGGTATTGGCATTATCCCCAACAAACATTTCTAAAGTGCCAGGCAGAATGCCAGGCAAGGGGATATAAAGAGAGTCAAAAGGCAGTCTCTGCCCTTGAGGAGTTCACATTCCAGTGAGGGAGAGAACATGCAAATGACCTTGTACACACAAGATATATATGAGGGAAAAGGAGCCAAGACTCAGGCAGTGGTGAGGATAAGAAAGGCCTCCCACAGAATGTGCAATCCCAGCTGACCCTGGAAGGAAGCTAGCAAAGCCAAGAGACAGGCAAGGACATTCTGGGCCTGAGGTGTAGTCAGTGCAAAAATGACATACTGGATTCTAAGAAAAAACAGAAGCCTGGTGTCCCTGGGAATAGAGGCCATGGACCACAGTAGAGCATTAAGAAACTTAGAAAGGTAGAAAGGGCTTTCCAGGTGAAGCAAAGGATTTTGTATTTAATCCCAGAGGTCATAGGGAGCCATTGGAGTTTATTGACTGGGGGCGGAGTTGTAGGGGATTACATAATCAGATCAGTGCTTTTATGAAAGTCCCTTTCTCATCTGACTGAAGGATAGACTAGAGTGAGGAGAGGCTAATCAGCAGGTACTGAATTAAAGCCTGAGGTGAGGAGGGACTGTGTGAATGGGGAGAAAAGCCACTTAGGGGTGTGCTGGAGCCAGCTCCTTAAATGTTTGTGAGAGCATTTACAGCTCAGAAATCTGTGATAGCTACAGATCAGGGCTTGGTTAATTGTTTTGCTCATTGTCTAGGCTTAAGAAAGTGATGGATACAAAATTCATAATGTATATTAAGCCTAAAAGTGTGTCCCAAGGATTTCTCCCCAAGAAAGCTGGTTGTTAAACATTTATCAGCACACTATTGGATGCATATGAGATGTTGTGAAGGTAATAAAGACAAAATCTGGCAACAGATTGGATATATGGGCTGAATGATAATGAGGATTCTAGGGTGACTCAGTTTTTGAGCCTAGGTGACTAGAAGGATGAAGGTGTCCTCAAAAGTAACAGGGAGCTTTAGGAGAGGGAAGGATTTGGGGAGGGTGAACAAAATGAGTCCTATTTTGGACACAAGTTTAAGATGCCTTTGGGACATTCAGTTCAAGCTGTCCAGTAGGCAGTTAGTGGGACTGGAGCTCAGCAGAGAGGTCTGGGCTGGATCAGCAGTTCTCAAAGTGAGATCTGAGCAGCCTGGTGGTCCCCCAGACCCTTTGAAGGGGTTCTCAAGGTCAAAATTATTTTCATAATAATTCTAAGACATTTTAATTTTTAATATGATAAATGTCACATAGAGATGCCCACATAGAGAAAAACTCTTTGAAGGGGTGATCAGTAATTTTTAAGAGTGGAAAGGGGTACTGAGACCTTCTTTCCTCAATCAATAGATTGGAGAATTAGCTGCATGGAGATGATACTAGAATCCTTGTGACTCCTCATTCTAACTCACAGCACAAAACCAAACTTTGTCGTTTCTGCCTTTACAATGTCTCTACTACATGTTCTTCAAGCCCTCATCACCTCTCATCTGGACTCTCACCTTCCAATGGGTGTCCCTGTCTCAAGTCTCTCCCCACTCCACTCCATCCACTACTCAGCTGCTGAAGTGATTTTTCATAATTGGAGATCTGAGCTCCCTCCTCACTGCACTCCAGTGGCCCCCTATTACCTACGGGATCAAAGATCAGGTCCTCTGTTTTGCATCTGCACCTGTTCCCAACCTGGCGCCTTCCTCCCTTTGCTGTCTTCTCATGGCTCTGTCTCCTTCCTCCTCCCTCCAATCCAGCTCCACTGGCCTAACCTTAGTTCTCCTGACCCAACACTCCAGCTCCTGACTCCATATGTTTTTACTGGCCATCACCCATGCCTGGAATGCTCTTCCTCATTATCTCTGCCTCTGTTTCTTTGGCTTCCTTTGAGATTCATTTCAAATCCTGCCTTCTACAGGAAGCATTTCCTGGCCCTCCCTCCCCTATTGCCTCTGCCTTTAAGACTAATTCCCATTTCCTCTGTATATATCTTGAATATACCTAATTATTTACATGTCTCCGCCACTAGATTTGTAAACTCCTTGAGATCAGCAAATGTTTTTCCTTTCTTTGTATAGCTTAGTCTCTAGAACATAGTAGGTGCTTACCAATGCTTGCTGGCCAAGTAAGTGAAGGTAAAATAACAGATGTAGCATGAAGTGATACAATTGCAGGAGAGTCAGGAAGAGAGCCCAAAAAGGAGTGAACAGGGACGGTCTAAGAACTTCCAGAAATGGTGGTCCTGGGGAGGTGTCTTCGAGGTGACAAGCCTTCTGCAGGTCTCAAAGTGGAAGAGCCCAGAGAATTGAGCAGAGCTTTGAAAAGATTGAGCACAGACAACTTGGCTACAGATTTGATGAGCATGCTGTTTATGCCTTTAAATCATTAATGAAAAGGTCAAAGTGCCCAAGGTCAGGTGCAGATCCCTGGGGCCCTCCATTAGTGACCTCTGACCAGACATTGAATCATTAAGAACCAACCTCTGAAGATTCTAGAAGTATTTGTGTTTTACAAATCACTTTCCTTATAATACTCCATAAGGTAGTGGTGAATATGTCATTAATTCCACTTTACAGAGAAGGAAACTGAGGCTCAGAAACCCAAAATGACTTCTTAGTCATACAGATAGTTAAGCAGCAGTCAGGATTCAAATGTGACTCCAAGCCAGCACCCCTCCTGCTATACACTGTGCCGCCCTCCTCCCCTACCACCTTCTGTCTCTCTCTCTCTCTCTCTCTCTCTCTCTCTCTCTCTCTCTCTCTCTCTCTCTCTCCCTCTATCTGTCCTCTCTCTCCTCTTTCTGTCTCTTCCTCTCTGTCTCTCTCTCTAAATGTGACATGAGTTGTAGGGATATTATTATCTTCACTCCCTTCCCTGACCAGGGGGAAAACAACATGGAACACTGCCACTGTATCACCAACTATGCTCTGAACAGACAGGCCAGTCATATCTGGAGACTTCAGCCAACTGTAGAATCCAAGAAGTTTTTAGTGATTTTCCTTTGTGGATGCAGCAATGAGCCCCCAGCTCCTGGGTTTGTCAGTAAGTGGATGATCTATTTCTGTTTCCCAATAGTTTGGGAGCAGGGGGCCTGCCTTGCTTGCTGCCGGACCCTGTGTGGGCCAGAGTTATGACAGTGTCAGCTTTTCCAGGGTTTCTGTCTGTCTCTTGCTGCAGAGATTTGGCAGACAGACCCTTCGGCCCAATGTGATGGGTCTTAAATCTTCTTCCAGCTGGGCTGGGCTATTAGATTTATATGTATTAAAAAAAGAAATGAAGTGTTTACTGGTGGGGCAGTTTAGAGAAGATCAAAACAGACTAGGTCAAACCCTACCCCCACCCCCACTGCCCCCACGCCCCATCCAACCCTCACCTCCACTTCGTCTCCCTCTAGCAAGCCAGTCTAAACGTTGACTTTGCAGGAGTGACTGCTGATCTGACGCCTGAGAATTTCTATTCCTGTCCTGGCTACTGGTTTCTTGTTTTTTTTCTGTCAAAAATGGGAAGTTCTTCTAAATCCTTTACTTACTTATATATGGTACAAATGCATGATGGAAGTGGGGGTGTAGTTGTTTTAGCAATGGGGAGGGGGGAACCTCACACATAGAGACATTGCATTGTAGTGAAAAGAGGGCCAGACTTGAAGGCAGAGGACCTGGGTTCAGATTCTACCTCTGTGTGATCCAGAGCAGTCACTTCACTTTCTTGCCCTTTACTTCCTTCCTCTATAAATTGAGGAAGTCAGGACTCTGACTTCTGGAAGACTTCTCGCCCTAAATCTCTGAGCCTGCAGCAAAATCCCAAGCCAAAACATGGGGGAGGCCCTTTGCTCACTACCCTGTGTAGAGTTAATGGAATGGGTTGGAAGTATTGGAGAAGAGCTGGAAAACCACATGGAGAAATTGGGGGAAATAAACTTATTTCTCTAGTGAGCTGGGAAAGGTAAGAAGGAGGGCAGAAGGGTCCATGGAGCACTCCTTTGCTTCTCTCCACTTCCTCTTGGGGCAGTCAGCAAGTTCCCCAAGAGCTTCTTTTGTCCCATGGGCCCTTCCCTCTACAATAAGAGGCCTGTGAGATTGTAAACTCTTTGAGAGTAGGCTGTTTGCCTTTGAATCCTCAGGGCCAAGCCCAGGTCCTGGCACAGGTGGGAGAAAGGATTCTTGTTTGGGTCCAGGTCCAATCAGAAGGCCTCCAAAAGCCTCTTTGATGGGAGATTTAAGGAAATATGTAGGTGATTAATAAGTGTCAAATCAAACAGGTACCCTAGTTTGCTCTCCTCTCATGCATTTCTTTTGTCAGGTCATTGGGGCCTTTAGAGGTAAATCAGTTGACCCTCAAAGGATGAAGATTAGCAGACAATTTGAGAACCCTGAAAGCTGTCCACATAGCCAAGGTCACCATGGGAGCCAGCCTCAATATCCTTCAGTCAAGGCACTGCCTTCTAACTGAAGGCCACTTTGGGGAAGCTTCAAACCTCATCTAAGAGGCAGAACGATTAGCAGGGACCCCATCCTGCTTTTTCTCCCATTCAGTTTTCTTCTATTCCTCGTGGGTCACTCAGAACAATTTAATCCCTTCTGAACTTCTTTGCATATTGCTAATTCCCAAACCCCAAGCAGGAATTGGGCCTTGGATGTGCCTGACAAGGTTCATGTTTCCAGAGACAGGATGGAGAATATATTTATTGCTCACTGTGTCAGCAGGGTTTCTGGTGAAGGCCAGCATTGGTCAGCTCCCTTTGGGTGGTAGGAGTAGACACTGGGGGAGGGAAGCAGAGACTGAGGAAATGTGATGGGTGTCATGTTTGGAGGAGAGGCTGGATTTAGGGTTGGAAATTCTCAAAGGAATATACACAGGACTATGAAATAAATAACAAAATGGATAAGTGAATATAAAAATATAAAACAAATAATACATGCAGGCCTGTGAAATAAATGAGAGAATATATAATTTTATATAAATGTATATATATGTGTGTATGTACATGTATGTGTATACATACATATACACACACATATATGATAAGAAACATCCAGGCCTGTGAAATAGCTAAGAGGGCTGGAGTTCTTTGGAGAGTAGAATGTACATGTGTGAATGTGTGGATCCACATAGGTTGTGTTGCCAGGTGCAAACATTTGACTTATAACACTTCTCATCACTTAGTGTAGTGGAAGGACCGTGAGCCTTGGTGCTGAATCTCTCTAGGCCTGTCCCAGCTGGGACAAGTTATTCTTCCTCCCTGGGCTATAGTTTTCTCATTAGTAAAATGATGGGGTTGGACTAGATGAGTCCCAAGCTCTACTATTTTATGATTAAGCCTGTCACATTCTCTTTCAGAACGTTTGTTAGCCACAGGCCAGTAACCCTTATTACTTCTAGGATAGTCTAACCCAGGGGCAGGAAACCTACAGCCTCAAGGCCACATGTGACTTGTAGGTCCTCGGGTGTGGCCTTTTGACGGAGTCCAAGTTACACGGAGCAAATCCTTTTAATAAGGAGAGTTGTCCTGTGAAGTTTGGATTCAGTCAAAGGGCCACCCTTGAGGACCTAGAGGGCTACATGTGACCTTGAGGATGCAGGTTCCCCACCCCTGGCCTTGAGCTTGACTTTCAAGGCTCTTCACAGTCTGGTCCCAATTCCTTTTGTACTCTTCCCCTACACAACTCCACAGCTTCAATTTTCATCAGTCATTTAGTCAAAAAGCCTTTATTAAGCTCTTGCTATGTGCCAGACAGAGAAGGCAGGAGATGAGGAAAGGCCTGTAGAAGGTGGGGTTTGAGATGAGTCTTGAAGGAAGACAGAGGAGCCAGCAGGCAAAAGTGAGGAAGAAGAATATTGCAGACATGGGTGGTGGTCTCCAGGACAAAGATATGGAGGGTTGGGTCTAGAGGACTATGGTTAGGCCAGTGGAGCTGGATGGTAGGGAATGGGTAGGTGAGGGAGCTGTGAGGAGGCTAGAGAGGGAGGAAGGGGCCAGGCTGGGAACAAGTGTAAATGCCAAACAGAAGATTTGATCTTTGATCCCGTAGGTGGGAGTACATTGAACAGGGTTGGGACAGGCCCAGAGTTCCACTTTAGTCAAATCTCAGGCAGCACGATGGAGATTGGATTGGAGCGGGGAGACACTTGAGGCAGGACACCCATTAGAAGACTATTTCTGGAATCCAGGTGAGAGGTAATGAGGGTCTGAAATGAAACAAGAAATGTTGTGAAGGGAGAAATAACAAGACTTGGCCATAGATCAGGTCTGTGGACTTAGGGTTAAGGAGCACATTGGAGGCATGAGGCATTGGAGGCCTGTGAAAGTCATGAAGATTGGACATTGAGTGTCAGGGGAGGACCAGAGAGAAGGCTGGTTTGGTTGGCCCATGGAGTGTGTGAAGGGAAATCATGTATGGGGCTGAAAAGGGAGATCGAAGCCAGGTTGTGAAGGACTTGAAATGGCAGGCAGAGTTTGTTTTTATCCTAGATGTAAAGGGAAGACACTGGAGTTTATCGAACAAGGGATTGACGTGATCAGGCTTGTACTTTAAGCAAATCACTTTGGCAGCCATGTGGAGGATGGATTGGAGAGGGGAGAGCCTTGGATCAGGGAGAGCCATCAGAGACCAGTGCCTAATGGTCTAGGGGAGATGTGGGGAGGGCTTGAATCAGAGTAGTGGCTGGGAGAGGGAAGGGGATGGGTACAAAATGGCAAGGTATGCAGCTGATTGGATGGAATAGAGGAGAGTGAGAAGTCAAGGATGGCCCAAGATTTCAGAAGCTAGGCCACTTAGAAGACAATAGTGTCCTTGACAGAAATTGGGAAGGGGGTTTGAAGGAGAGATAACAGTCCTGTTTTGGCCATGTTGTCATTGAGATGTTAGTGGGGTGTTGGGTGGGAAAAACCTGATAGACTGTTGGTGGTGCAGGCCTGGAGCCCAGCTAAAGATGGAGTCAGTCTAAGATGGTAAGGCCTGGCAAGGCAGGGCTTATTGTATCACTCCAGTGCCCAAACATTCTGGGATGTACCTGCTGCTGCTTAATGTTTCTCCCATGAGAGGGTGTGCTTTTTTGTGTTTCATTCCCCCTCCCACCCCATTGACCCAGCTCTTTTCTGGAAATGGAGGCCCAAAGGCCAGCTGAGGTGGGGGAGGCGGTATTGGTAAAGGGAAGGGGAGATCAGGCAGAGCATTTTGCTCTTTGAATTCAAGGGAACCATCCAATTTGTGTGTGTTTGCTCTGTGGTTCAGCCCCTGTTTTGTGTGTGTCTTGGATCTGTTTGGGCAGAGAACACGTGTGTCTTTAACCTTTGGTTTACTCCTCTGCTGAGCTGAGTACAGTGCCCATGGCCACCCCCACCCCCCATCCCCCAGCCCTCGAGCCCAGGCTAGGCTGCAGCAGAGGCCCTGGGCTGTGGGGGGAAAGACCCGAGGGGAGACCCCCAGCCAAATGAGAACGATGGAGAAGACTCAGGTCACTTGGGGCTCCCATAGTTACCCCATCCTTGCAGCAGAGCAGGCTTTGGGCTGTCAGGGGTCGGGGCTGCTTAGCAGAGCACATGACAAGGCATCTTGCTACTACCAGACACCAGCAATTAATATGTCCAGGCAGCAGCGGGTGCCTCATGAATATGTTAATGTACCACATGACATCTGTCTAATCTTGGGGGGGGGATGGGAACAGGCCAGGGTCCCCAGAAACCCTTGCCAGACTAGCTCTGGGAAGCAGTGAGGCATAGATAGAAAGGCTTGGCTTGGGATTCAGGCACCTTGGGTTTAAGGCCTGGCTCCAACACTTAGCAGCTGTGTGACTGTGGGCAAGTCAGTGGCCCTCTCTGAGTCTCACTTGTTACTGACTTTTTAAATGAGGATAGTCATTTGGAACACTGCCTACTCTATGGCTTATTGTGAGGAAGCTGCGTTGTTTCTGTTTCTGCTCCCACTGAGCCCAAGGCACCTTTCTCCTTAATACTAAACTTGCCCACCTTGTTTCACTGCCCATGGGCAGAAGGAAGCCAGATGGTGTTTCTCAAAGGCAATGAGGATGGGAATTGGGGTCAGGACTGGACTTAGGAGTTCATTGATAAGGGAAGTCCCAGACCAGGGAATCCCTTCTAATAGTGCAACTTCCAGGCTCAGGGAGTTGCCTCCAAAGCCCTGAGAGTAAAGGCAAAGGTCTTTCCCAACATGAGTTTTGAGGACTACAGCTTACACTGTGAATGTGATGTTTGTACATCAATGTTTACATCTCCCCTCCCTCATTACATTGGAAGCATCTCAAGGACAGGGACTGTTTTTGCCTTTCTTTTTCTCTCCAGCCCTAAGCACGGGTGCCTGGTACCTAGTAGGAGCTTAATAAATGCTTGTTGAATGACTAAGGTGAAAATGTATTTAATAAGAATGTATGTGTAGAACCTACATAAGATTGCATATTATCTCAGGGAGGGAGCGGGAAAGGTGGGTGAGGGAGGGGGAAAAAGTCTTAAGATATATGGAAGTGATTGTAAAAAAACTGAAAACAAATAAATTACTTAATTAAAAAAAATTCTTGTTGACTTGGCACCTAGGAGGAGTTTAATAAAATGCTTGTTGACTTGGAACCTAGTAGGAGCTTAATAAATAAATGCTTGCTGAGGTGGCACCTAGTAAGAGTTTAATAAATGCTTGTTGACTTGGCATCTAGTAGGAGTTTAATAAATACTTGCTGACTTGACTCCTACTTGCTGACCCTCAGCTCTACCCACACTCCATCTCCTGACTCCTTGCCTTTGCATTTACTGTGCCCCCTCTCCCTAGCCTGCCATATGTGAAATGCTCCCATTCCTCACCTCTGGCTCTTAGCTTCCCTGGCTTCCTTTAAGATTCCCCTTTTCCAGGAGGCCTTTCCTAGGCCACCAGCTGCTAGTGCTTTCCCCTCTAGATTGTCTTCTATCTCTTCCTTCTCTCGTATATGGACCTAGTTCTTTCCATGCTGTGAGCTCCTTGTATCCCTGGTGTTTAGCATGTTGCCTGGCACATAGGAAATGCTGACTGTCTGATTTGGCCCCTGGCTTCAGGAATGGTTAGATGCAGAGCAATTGTAATTGCCTTTGAATGGACATTAAAAAGACCTAACTGTTGGACAAAGTGATTTGCTACATAAGAATTAATAATTGTCCTTTGTTGGTACTCAGAAGTACTGTGATTTCCTGGGTGTGTGTGTTGCCCTGTATTAACATCAAAGCTGGTGGGGCAGTGCAGAGTGGGCTGGACTTGGGGGCAGGAAAGCCTGGGTTCAAATCTTGCGTTTCTCATTTACTAGCCACATGACTCTGGGCAAGTCCCTTCACTTCTCTGGACCTGAGTTTCCTCTTTATAAACTGAGGCTAATAGTAGCTGTAGTGCCAGCCTTCCCTTCTTGTTGAGGGGCTCCAAGGAGCCACTGGACAATGTGCCTTCTGGGTGTTGTGAAGCACCACCCAAATGTCAGTTACTAATATTCATCCTGGACAGTTGAAGAATCCACCACCTTGGGGCCAGCCTGGCTAGGATGTCTATTTCCAGACGTGTGCTCCCCTGGTGTGGCCTTTGGGAATAAACCCAGAATCCCCTCCACAGCCTACTCCAGCATGAGAGGAGGCCTGGGAGTGATAGCTGACATTCCTAGAGTGCTTCATAGCAGGGAATGGCTTCCCCCAGACAATCCCACAAGATAGGAAGTGCAGCAATTGTTTTTCTTATTTTACAGACTGGGAAACTGAAGCTTGGAGAAGGCAGAGTCACAGAGCCAAGTGACCAGCTGGTCCCAAGCCCACATTTTACAGTGAGGAACCCAAGGCCCAGAGAGGCCCCATATCACATGGTTAATCATGCATAGAGATGGGTCCAGAGCCAAAGTCTCCAGGTGCTGTCTATATTCCTTCCCTCATGTCACAAGGCTTTGGGTAGGGGCTCATAGTTTGGTTCAAGTTGCTGGAGGCAGGGTTATACAGTGGCTAGAGCAATGAATTTAGACTCAGAGGACCTGAGTTTGAATCCCAGATCTGCCATTTACTGAATGGTTCATCTTAGGCAAGTCTCTTCCAGATCTCAGCCTCAATTTCCTCATCTGTCAAATAAAGGAGTTAGACTAGATGACCTGGGAGTTCCCGGCTCTAGTTATAGGGTCTTGATTTACATCCTTTCCTTCCCTAGGCCTCATTTTCCATCTCTGTAAAATGAGGAGGTTGGATAAATGACCTTGGAGGGCCCTGGCAGCTTGAGATCTCTGATTCTCCAGGTTTTTAGTCTCTTTGACTCCAAAGACTGGTGGCTGAGGAAGGGAGATTCATTTGCATAGATCAGTCAGTTTTGATGATGGTTTCTGGGAAGGCACTGGCAGCTCCGTGCTTGGGTTTGGCTGCCCGCAATCAGGATAATGGAGACATTGCAGCATTGTGTTTTTACCCAGGATGCTTGGGTGCCTTCCTTTCAGCTCTTGCTAATCTGTCTAGAAGCTGCTGCTTCTCTCTCCCACTGCCTCATGGGACACTGTGGCAGTCATGTTTGCCATCTGAGCCTCTTCTTGCTTTAGAAAGAAAAGAGGGGAACAACAAAGCTTTCAGCTTTGGCCTTTTTCCCTGTAGTTTGAATGGCCCTTCTGAGGGAACTTGGGAAAAATTGGAATTTGGCCCTTGCACTTGGGGAAGAGTTCCCTCGGATTGGCCAGAGGCAGGCTAGGCAGACACCAAAATGTCTGATCCGGGAGTCCCTGAGTTTCCTCCTCTGCTCCCCTGGGTCTGTGGCCTCTACCGTGGGCCACACAAAGATAGGGCCTGCCCTCAGGGAGTTTAGTTCTTCTGGGAGGATGCAACATATTCACAGGTAGGTAAATATACATATAGAATATTCATAAAATAAGTCACTAGCAACTGGGAGAATCTGAAAAGGCTTGAACTGAAGCAAGGAGGAAGGGAAATGCAGTGTTGTGTATGAGCACAGTATGTAGGGCTGTTTGTCACAAGAATTCTCTTGAGGTAGATAAGGGAAGTACTACTAGTGCCATTTGGTAGATGAGGAGCTGAGTCTCACAGAGGCTCAGGGTCACCTAGCTAGAGAAGTAGCAGAGTTGATCCTTGAACTCAGGGCTTCTGGCTCCTATTCCAGTACAGGGAAATGTTCTCTAAGATAAGCAGCAAGTCAGCCAGTTTGGTGGGACACAATGTGTCATCGGTTGGAACAGGACCTAGAAGACCTTGAAATAACAATAAGATTAGTAGCTAACATTTCTAGAGCACTTTTAAGGCTTATAAAATACTTTACACATACTATTGAGTCTGGTGCTCTTATGATCCCCATTTTGCAGATGAGGAAACTGAGGCAGGCTCCTACCTTTGGACTTCCTGCCAGCACTCTCTCCACTTTGCCACTTAGCTTCTTCCACTCTTATCCTAAAGAGAGCGGGAAGCAGAGAAGGGGCTTGGTCAGACAGATCTAGCTTGGCTTTCAAGTTCCTACAGGATTAGAAGTTTCTGGGCTGTGGCTGTTCAGTTTGCAGTCACACAATAGGATTTCAGAGGAGAGAAAAGGACCTAAACCCTTAAGGTTTCATCTACTTCTGATTTTGTGATGATAATAGAAAGGAGACAGTATAGCAGTGGGAATAGTCCTGGATCTTTGATTCTTATTCAGTCTCAGACCCTGGGCAGGTCACTTCACCCTGTTTGCCTCAGTTTCCTCATCTGTAAAATGAGCTAGAGTAGGAAGGAATTAGGCACAAGAACTTGGGCAGGTCACTTCCCTTCTCTGGTACTCAGTTTTATGATCTGTAAAATGAAAGGGTTGGATTAGGAGATTTCTAAGACCCTCTCTGGGCTGCTAGGTAACACAGTGGATAGTGTGTTGGGCCCGGAGTCTGGAAGACTCTTTGTCCTGAGTTCAAATCTGGCCTCACACACTTACTGGGCATATTGACCCTGGGCAGGTCACTTCAACCTGTTTACCTTAGTTTCCTCACCTGTAAAATTAACTGGAGAAGGGAATGGCAAACTACTCCAGTGTCTTTGCCAAAGGATCACAAAGAGTCAGAAAGTACTGAAACTAAAACACAGTGGGAGACCCTGAGCTCCAAATCCTACAGTTCTAGAAACAGTTGAACTACTTTAAGTACAGAGAGGCTCATCACTAGAATTTTGGCCACTGGATAAGGAATTCACTGGCCATGTCAACAATTTAAAACTAAGAAAAACATGAAAAGTCTTTGAGTTCTTTGCTTCTGTCCTTCCTTCCATGGCAAAGGTGACAGTAGCTCCTGAATGACTGCAAAGGCAGCCAAAGGTGCCTTAGACCAGGGGATCTTTCAGACCTAGGGGCCCATGGACACCTCAAGGAGTCAATGAACCTGGATGGGGAAGAAATGACCACTTTCTTTTTCACTTACCCCAATCGAAGTGTAGCATTTCTTTCAATTCTTTATGACCATGATTCTGAGCAGGGTTCCCCAGGTTTTGCTAGGATGTCAGAGGGGCCCAGGCCATTCTGAACCTCCACAGTTATAGATATTTTCTATGGGAGTTCTTTGACACTCTCTTGGATGAAGGGAATCCCATTTAATATTGTTATTCTTGAGACAGATGGGACTAAAAGACAAAGGGAAGTGGTTGCTAATGATGCCATGGCTCCCAGGCCCTTCTTGGGGAAGCTGACCAAGGAGGGACAGATCTGGCTTCATCATGGGTCTGAAGACACCAAGCCAGACAACCCCGTTAGTTACAAAGTAATCAGAATCATAGGTCAGACTTCTCAGGTGGGTCAAGGCAGCAGTTTTAGATAGTCACTTCCCTAGTGTCTGGAGTGTGCACCTTCTTCAGCTCTTTCTCAGAAATTCTTCCAGGCTGTATCTGCTTTTTTGATCTCTACCACACCTCCCTGCCCCTATGACTGTTCCATATAGATACCTATCTATATAAGTTTTCTCCCCTGATTGGATGTGAGTTCCTTGAAGACAGGGTTGATCTCACCTTTGTCTTTGTACTCCTAGGACCGAGCCTAGCACATCAAAGGGGCTCAATCAAGTGCTTGTTGATTTTACAGATGGAAGACAGTGAGGCACAGAGAAATTTAGAGACCTGCCCAAGGTCACACAGCTAATTAGGCAGGATATGAGACTCCCAGGCTAGCACTCTTACCCTTCCCCACCTCGGTCCCTGCTGTTTCTGCTACTTCACAGTACATCCACAGCCATGGTCTCCTTTGGTTCTTCCCAGCAATCTTGAGAGATAGGTTAGGCAGTTCAAGTATTCCTATCTGTAACAGATGAGGAAGCTGCATGTAGACGGGTGACTTCCCCAAAGTCACAAAGCTAGGAAGTGTTCTTCTTATTGTTGTTCAGTTATGTCTGACTCTTCATGACCCCATTTGGGGTTTTCTTGGGAAAAATATTAGAGGGGTTTTCCATTTCTTTCTCTAGCTCATTTTACAGATGAGGAAACTGAGGCCAGCAGTGTTAAGTGACATAGCACTCCAGTGCTGTCTGTGGGTTTTCTTGGCAAAGATACTGAATCAGTTTGCCCTTTCCTTCTCCAGTGAATTAAGAAAAACAGAGGTTGAGTGGCTCGTCCAAAGTCACACATCTAATAAGTGTCTGAGGTCACATATGTGCTCCAGTCTTCCTGACTCTAAGCCCAGTGCTCTATCCACTGAGCCATGCAGTTACCTCCTGGTGAGTGTTCAACATCTGGAATGGTTCCTGATGCCACAGCATGGCAACCAAGCCTAGGGATTTTTCTTTTTCTCCACAGCCACCTACCTTCCTCTTCAAGGAGAAGATGGGGATGGAACAGTTGGAGGAAAGACCACAATAGCACAGGAGTCTTTCCATATATCTCTGTGGGGATGAATCAAGTCCCATTCCAGTATGTATGGAATACTTTGGCATTCCAATCTCTGTCTCTTTTTGAAAGGAACTACCCAATTGCTTCCAGATTACAACTACTTAGTTCTTTGGGATTCATCATGCCATTATTTCCACCTAGATTTTGGTGTGTCTCATTTCCTGGGACTCTTCAGGGGTAGTGGTGAGGCTCCTTAAATGCCAGGGGGGAAGTTGTTGTTTCTAACCACAGGAAGTGGGCTGAGTACTTGCTGGAGGACACAGATGGCACTGCAAGAGGCCAAGGGGATTTGACATGTGATCCTGTTCTTGTAGCCCCCACCATTGCTTTTGGCCACTTCCAAATTGGCCAGTGTCTCCAGATACACACTTGGGTAGCCACCATGCAGATGGAAAGTAGAGCATGTGGGGCTTGGCGGGACCAGTGGTCCCAAAACACTGCCTGGATCACTTAGTGCCCCAGGTGTGCCCTCCCCAGGAGTTCATGTGCTAAAATTGTGTCCTGGCTCAGGCCAGCTGGTCACTGTATATATAGTATCAAGGCAGCCTGGGGCCACACAAAGCATGGCTTTGGATATATATTTTTTTTAACTCCTAACTTGAGATCCAGCAAATCTGAGCCAGAGCCCTTCTCTTTGTGCTGGGCAGCAAAGCAAGATGGAATACCTGGGCAAAGTTAATGTACTAGAGAGTGCTGAGGTTAGGCATAAATATCTAACCCCTGGCACTTGGATGGTGGAGGACTCACCATCTCCATAAGCAGTAAGCAAATGAGAGGACTTTCAGGAAATGGCACAGGGCAGGTGATAACAGGGCTTTGGCTTCCCCACCACTCTCTTTGACCTAGCATGCTATATAGCATTCTCTCTCCGAGGCTTGCAGCTGCCAGCTGAAATGGGTGGGCCACATATTATCCCATTTTACACAGGAGGAAAGGAAGGCTCAGGGAGACTTGTCTTAGGATTTCCAAGTCGGAGTCCAGTGCTTTTTCTGCCATATCATGCCAGCCCATCTGACCACATTTTTACTGCATTCCTCTCTTATCCCTCCTCCCCCACTGCTGCCAATTCTGCCTTCTTCAGGGATCTTAGGGACTCTTTCAGAATCTGAGGAATAGGCATAGTGATTCAAAGTTCATAAAGAGCTTTCACATGCATCCTCATATTGTGGAGCACAGAATGTCAGAACTAAAAGGCACCCTAGGGTTCTTCTGGTCTAGCCCTCTGAGTTTATACATGAAATAAATGAGGGTCACAGAGGGGAAAAAAGTGACCCAAGGTCACAAAGCTAATAAATGTAGAAGAGTCAGGACTCGAACCCAGGGCTTTGAACTCTTTTTTACCTGCTTTTTTTTTTTTTTTTACCACATCCTGTTGTTTCATGTTTATATAACCATAGGATCCTATATCTACAGCTAGAAGGGAACATCTATGATGATGGCTAGAAGCCATCAAGGCCAACTCCTTTTTACAGATTAGGAAATTGAGGTACAGAGAGGTTATGTGACTTGCTTCTTAAGCATCTTTTCATTATCTGGTGCTTTCTGTTTTGAAAACTCTCTCATGGTTGAGGTGGGAACTGCCTGTCACATCAGGAAGGCCAGGTGTTTGGGCAACTGCTCCTCAGTCCCAGACCCTGCCAAGCAGAGAAGCTGGTAGGAAACATGTTATCTTTGGCTAGCAAATTAGGAAACGGAGTCACTGATTGTAAAGTGGCTAACCGAAGGTCCCTGGGAGAGTGATTGAGTTAGGGACTTGAGTGCCGCTGAGGTCTTTACCTTGACTTTTAGGGATTTGCTTTCTGGCTGATAGGATTTTTCCTTGGCTTTTAAATATATACATGAGTGGCATGAGCCCGTCACTGTAGGTGCTAGAAGTGTGCTCCGGGAGCAGCTCTGGGGCTGAAAAGTTGACCCGCAATAATTAGCGGCTAGCCTTTTTGTTTAGCTATGATGTGTCCAATCAACTTTATGTCTTTATACTCACCCCCCCCCCCCGCTCCACTCCCGTTTTAGTTCCAGCCTTTTAAGTCGAATTCTTCTGGGGAAATCAGCACATTTTCTTTCTGCGTGTTGCTTTCTCAAGAACAAAGGTGGCTGGGGGACAGAAGGAAGAGGAGGGGTCACTTTGCCTGCTTGCCCTGTGAGTGTGGGCAAGTCTGATTTTTGTTTGGGGATGCGAGCTAAGATTTCTTCCAAGGTATGCAAATCGGGAAGTTCTGATTTGTCAACTGCAGGCTGTTTCTTTAGGCACTGATGTATGAAATCCCTTACGAATTCTCCGATGAACACACTGCTAATTGCATCTCCACCTGCTCTCCAGCCTCCTCCCCCCTTCCCCCACCCCCCCCACTCCTGAGGCAGCCTATAAATGTCCGTCTTTTGGAGATGGATGGTGACACATGCAGGATCAGCGATTCATAAAAGCTCGTTCCAGCCCTTGTCTTCAAGGCTCCTGGATTTCCCCCTGACTGCTTTTGTGTAAGTGTAGTAGAAGTGGCGTCAGAATCCACCACTCTTCTTTCTCTTGCTCGAGCTCAGTAGCTTGACTGGATCGAGGCTCAACAGAAGCATCGGATCCGAGCTGAATTGTGGTGGTGGTAGGGGTGTGTATCTGTGTGTGCGTATATATTGGGGTGTGTGTACACACGTGCGTTTGTGGTAAGGGTTTAGGGTACTTCTAGCTCTTTTTTTTGGTGGGGGGGAGCAGGATAACTGGCCAGAGAATCTGCTGTGGACTAGTTTCCCCGAAGATCGAGGCGATGTTCCTGGTACAGTACACAGGTACAGTATGTGCTCTTGATTTTGCCAAAATGTTCCCATTTTCCCCAAAGGGCATCCCTTCTTTCTTTGCTCCAGGTGCCTGGACTGCAGGGTAAATACTAGAGTTATAATGATCTGGCCACAGTTGCTGCATAAAGCTTGCCTGTCCCTGGCCACGGCATTCAGAACAGATGCCTTGTCTAAAATTCTGGGTTTCTGGTAGCTTTTCCCCCTATACCTTAATTGTGCACGCTTCTCTGCTGTAGTCTTGTATTGAATTTCTCCTGTCTGAAAGCTGCAACTGGTAGTAGTAGGTGATACCCTGAGAAGTTTGCACAAAAGACTCGATGCTTTGGCATCCAAAGGTGATGCCGAAGCACTTCTAGCTGTTGGGTTCGTTTTGTTTCTTTTTCGGTTTTCTAACTCCTTGTGTTTGCTAATTGGTTGCTATAAATGTGGAATACATTTTAGAGCAAATGAACTTGGAACCGGAACAACTCCAGAGCACATCTGTAGCATAGATTTATTTCTCTTTCTTCATGGAACACGAGAAGAAAGGTTGGCTTTGGTGCTGTCGTGGGGAGAAGGCTGGGCTTTGGGGTAGAAGACTCAGTACCTTATTGAGTGGGCAGGGCCTGCCCCCATCTGTGCCTCAGTTTCCCCTATGTGAAATGAGGTAGTTGGGCTAGATGGTTCCTAAGGTTCCTTTCCAGCTAAATCCAAGGATTCTTATGTTAAGAGCAGGAAGTTATTAGCCCCAAACTTTGTTTTTTGACATATGTGGTGGGTATACCCCTACATGGCTTGGGTATTTTTTCAAGCGTCTAGGGACCAGGTGGTCTCCAGAAGTAGAGAACCTGAAGGTTCTTTGGAAGAATGTTTAGCACTTAGGCTGTAAGGATTTGTGGGCTCTCTTTTCCCCCAAGGCAGTCCCAGCAAGTTTGGTTGTCTTGATGAAGTTTAGTCCTTATATCCAGATCTTTGGATAATTTTTAATATCCTTTATTCCATAGGAACTGTTTACTCCTACCCCCACCCGTCCTGTTTTATAGGGCTTAAATATTGCACTCATAGCTTAAGAGCTCCTAGATCACTTTCTGTTTGGATGACTGGCTTGATGGGTGATTTCCCTCCTCATTAATCGGACAGCATGCGGGTGATGTGGAGAGGAGTTTGGCTGACAATATTTCAAGGTTACTCTTAAGAGCCTACAGTGAACCCCAGCGCCTGGACCAGCAGCTGCTGAGTGGAATTGTATGCAATTAAAGTGACAGTGGGACTGTGTCGCCTCCGGCACAGTCAATTGGTTTGAATTTACAGCACTGGTTTGGTCGTTGGGCATCGCTTGGCTTGTTCTGCCAAGGATTTGAAAATGATGCTTGCTAGATGTTGGGTGTGGGGGGAGTTCGCCACATTTTTCCCACACTGAACTGTAGAAAAGCCACCTGTACTTTTTAACGTGAGAGGCAACTGAGGTTTTTCTGCTCTGACTAAAGTAAGAAGAGAGTGTCTCCTTCTTAAGCCTCCTCCCTCCCCCTTCCCCAAAGTAAAGAGATAAAACCTAAATGAAAACATTGTCCAGGACTGTCATGTTTATGGTTTTCATGTGGGCGTGTTCTTGGTCTGTGTTCTTAATGATGACGTGGCAAATGTTGATGGTTTTACTTCTGCTGCTGGAGAGGTGAAAAGCAGTGCCATACAGTGGATAGAGGGCAGGCCTCAGAGTTGGGAAGACTTGAGAAAAAGGGAGAGGAGTGGTTGTCAAAATGCCACAGTTAGAGAGAGGGAGAGAGACAGAGACAGAGACAGAGAACAATAGTCACAGGATCTAGGTTCAAATCCTACCTCTGATATGTACTACCTGTGACCTGGAGGGCCAAGTCAGTTCACTTCTAGGAGGGCTTAGCTTTTTTTCATATGTAAAATGAGGGTCCCTTCCAACTCTAAACATATGATCCCACAGCAATAAAGAAGGGGCATGCCTTCACAGAAGCCCCTTTACCTGTGTTTACCTGATAGAGACTGCCTACATGACCTTGGACAAGTCACTTCTGCCGCAATGCCTCAGGCAAGTGTAAGACTAAGTTGTAGGAAATGCTCCAATCTGCATTTATAGAAAGGATTTCTACATTGCTCATTCCCTACATGGATGAAATCACAGGTCTGGGTGATAGAGAGGTAGGAGTTTGGTTCAGCACAAAGAACATTAAGCTATAAACCTAGAGACTTGGCTTGTGGCAGAATGGATTATGTTCGTCCTTCGTTGCCCAAGAAGACCATGCCACCAGAGAAATGATGACGTGACTTGCCCTTGACTTTGTTTTGAGTGAGGAAGGGCTGTGCATGTGTGGTAGAATGGTCAGAGAAGCTGAAGGAAGATCTCAGCTGCTTGGCTCACTAGCTGTGGAACCTTGAGTGAGTCCCATGCTTTCTCTGGGTCTCATCTTCCTCCTCTGTGCAATGAGAGGATTGGAGTAGACCCTGCAGGTTCTTTCTCATTCTAAAATTCTTCCAGGAATGTTAAGCAAGCTAGGCGTGGTTTTTCCAATGGAAAATCCTTCAGGATTTTTATCTGTCAGAGAACAAGTCTTGAAAAGCCACATAGCTCACATGTTGCTACCTGTTTGTTTATTGTTGATTTTATTCCAGCTGCATGATGGGATCTAGAGTTATTGTGACTTAATGTCAAGCCGGTAATGATGAGTCACAGTTCTGTCACCCTCATCCAGACGATGGACCCTCGTTTTGGGGTGGTAGCAGTAGCGGCAGACATTTCTGTAGTGCTTCACGGTTTCCATCTGGCAGAAGTGGCAGAGTTGGTATGAGGACCTTGGTCTTCTGGTCCAGAGTTCTGGCCATTGTGCCACACTGCCTTCTAGAATCTCGTTATGTATCTGTTACAAATTAAAGGACCCTAAAAGAACACTTAAATGATTTCAGTGGGGTCATCCCTCAAGGATCAGGCTATAAACATACAGTCACTTCCTCCTCCAGTATTCATGGCCCATATGCATTTTCCTGACTTTCCTTTTGATTATTCAATTGAAAATGAACTAATCCAAAGAAGAAAACCTGTTTTCTGTTTTATGGAAGTGACTGCTGAGTAGTCTCTGATGGGCTCCACTTGAAAGTCTTCTTCCCTTTTCCTGTGCTTCACTAGGGCCTTGAGGGCTATGTCAGCAAAACAGTTCTAGCTCTGGCAGGGCACTACCAAAGCTTCACTCAAGTCCCAGTGAAAGACTGTGCCTGCAGTCCAAAAGCCACCCTAGTTAAATATGCCATGGATTCTCAACAGAAAGTGACCGCCAAGGCACTCTGGGAGGCTGCCTCCTGAGGAGGCCCTGAACAGTTTGCTTTGCAGTGAGGGAGGAGAGTAGCATCTGTGCTAAGAAATTCACCCATCCTGAAAGTTTATGAGAGAAATTTGGAAACCTGGTGTTGCAAGTATGTGCCACAGATCCACTGGCCTTTTAAGGTCTTTAAAACACATGCATCTTTCTTTATCTTCCCTCCCTTGACTCCCATCGAGCACTTTGTTCATATCACCCCTGTGTCCTTGGCACTCTCTGGGTAGTCTGTATTTGAGCCTTTGTCTCACTCTCCCCTCCAGACTTAGGGCAGGAACCACAGTCTGTTTGTTCATTATTGTGTCTTCTTCAATGCCTAGCCCCAAGGCCCCCTGCACAGTACCCAGTAGCCTCCTTACAGTATGAATGATGAATAGAATGGTTTATACAGTTCTGAAATTTATTACAGACTGTTCTCAAGATACATGTAAGATGGTGGGGAAGAGGGAGAAGTATGATATAGCATAAAGACATATTTGGCCGGAGGCCATTTGACATTGGTTTCCTTTTTTCTCCTGTTATCCATTGCAAAAAGTCTTAACATCATCCTTTCTTCTCTCCTCCTTTTCTCCAGTCTCTGTTGAAGATGGTACCTTTCTCCTTTCCAAGGCCATCCTCTCTATTTGTGGTCTCATACCCTCATGGTCTCCTCCAACAGCTTACCCTCACAATCATCCCCTGCCTCACCTCCTCCCCCCATCTACATTATATCTACTTGTTCTTTCCCTTCTGCCTACCAAAAAATGCCCTGATTTTTCCTGTCCATTAAAAAAAAAAAACTTCCCTTAACCCTGCCATCCCCTCAGGCTATGTTTTCTATGGCTAGCTCTTCCATAACCAAACTTCTAGAAAAAACCTCCACTTTCTCCCCTCTCATTTACTTCTCAGTTCTTTGCCATTTGAGTTGCCCACCTCATCATTCAAACTGCTCTCTCCAAAGTTACCAATCATCTTTTTTTCTTAAATAACTTTTTATTGATGTCTTTTGATTTTTACACCCTCATAGTTTTCCCTAGCATCCTCCCTGCCCTCTGAGAACCACCCCATCTAACAAATTGCCGTTTTTAAAGATGAAAAAGAAGAGGGATAAATCAGATCAGCCCAACTGATCAATACATCAAAAACCAGTGATCTCTTACTGACCAAACTAAAGTCTTTTTTCAGTCCTCATTCTTCTTGACTTCTCTGGGTTTTCATGATACTTCTGGTTCTCCTTCTATCTCCCCAGTTGCCTTTCCTGTTTCCCTTCCTGGATCATCATCTCTATCCTATTCCCTCACTGTGGCTATACCCCCAGGCTCTGTCCTGGGTTCTGTCTTGTCCATTAACATCTCTGTGCAGATGATATCAGATCTCTATTTTCAAGTGTTCAGTCTTCAGTCCCACACATCCCCAACTGTATCTTCTGTAGGCAACTCAAAATTCAGATGATCCAATGCACAGTTCCTTACCTTTCCCCCTAAAACCTCCCCCTTCTCTGACTTCCCTGTTTCTGTCAAGAGCTCCACTTTCCTAACTCAGGTTTACATCCTTGCAGTAACACAGTAACCCAGGTTCACATCCTTGCAGTCACCTTTGACTCTAACATTCCCCCCTCCAATATTCAATCAGGTGCCAAGACCTGTCAGTTCTACCCTCATATCTCTTGTATCTGTCTCTGTCTTCCATAGCCATTACCTCAGGTCATACTCTCCTCACCTCTCCCCAGGACTGTTGCAGCAGCCTCTTAATTGGTCTCCCTTTCTTAGGTCTCTCCCCACTCTAATCTATTCTCCACACAGATGCCAAATTGATATTCCCAAAGCAAAGACAAGTTTAACCATGTCAGTTCCTTGCTCAATAAGCTTCAGTGTTGGTTTTTTTTTTTTTTTTGTCCCCAGGAAAAAATGTGAACTCCTCTGCTTTAAAACCTTTCAGGATCTGGCTCCAACCTTTCTAATATTATTTCTTTCCCTTTACATATTCTACATTCCAGACAAGCTGATCTACTTTCTGGGTTTCCCCCTTATTTGTTTTCTTTTTAAAATTAGAACTTACTGGGTTTGGGTTTTGGTTTGTTTTTGCAAATGAAGATCCACCTCTCTCCCTCTCCCTTTCTGCCTCCCACCCCCATACAGAGATCAAGAAAAATATAATCCCTTGTTGCAACCACATATAATCCAACAAAACAAAGTCCCATATTGGCCTTGTCCAAAAATATATACCTCAATCTGCATTCTGAATCCATCACTTTTCTGGTGGTGAGCAGCAGATTTCATTGTGAGTCCTCTGGAATAGTGGGTGATTATTGTGTTGATTGGAGTTAGACTTTCAAAGTTGATTTTTTTTACAGTTATTGTTTGTTGTTATCATAGGACTTGTTTTCCTGGTTCTGACCTCTTTATTCCACATCAGTTCATACAATTCTTCACAGGTTTCTCTGAAACCATTCCCTTCATCATTTCTTATAGCACAATAGTATTTTGTCACATTCATATGCCATAACTTGTTCAGCCATTCCCCAGCTGAAGAGTACCCAATCAAATTTCCAGTTCTTTGCTACTGCAAACAGCACTGCCAGTACATATGTATGTGTATATATATGTGTGTGTGTGTGTGTATATATATATATCCTTTTCCTATTTCTTTAATCTCTTTGCAGTATAAACCTAGTAGCAGTATTGCTGGGTCAAAGGACATGCATAGTTTAATTGATTTGGGGGCATCATTGCTACCCTCCAATCCTAGCTCACAACATTCCATCTTCCTTCCCCATATCTTTGTACAAAGACCATCCTCATTCCTGCAATGCACCCCCCTGCTTACTTAAGTAATAAGTATTTGAGGCAGGGTTTTGGATGCAGATCTTCCCAACTCCCAAGTTCAAAACTATCCACTGTACCATGCTGCCTGTCATAGTCCCATGAGTTGGAGTAGATGGCTACTGAGGTCTCTTCCAACTCTTTAAGTTTCCATGTGTCATTCTGAGTTAAGGCACACCTCTTACCTCTCAAGGCAGCTCAGTCTACTGTTGACCAGTTCTAATTGTTAGGAAGTTTTCCCTTTATATCCAGCCAAAATCTGCCTTTCAGCAATTCCCTCCATCCCATTGCTCTTGCTTCTGCCCTCTGGGGCCACCCAGAAAAAGAGTAATCCTCAGTCACATGACAGCTGTTTCCTTCTGCCCTGAGGCAGGGCAGACACATACTGGTAATTAAACAAATCCCCTTTCCCACTGGGGCTGGACAGTACCCACCTGGGGCAGAGAAGGGGAGATCTGAAGTAGGAGAGAAAATGCAAACCAAAAAGCATGGTGAGGTTAATCACAGGACATCCACTGAAAGGGTTGAGAGACAACTGGGAGTAGAATTTGCCAGGTGAGGTAGCCAGGGTCAGGGAGGAGGGACCTCTGATCAGACGGAGTCACCCCACAAAAGTCTTGTTTGGTCCCATAAGATAAAGATGCTTGCTTTCCTTAGACTTGCGGAGGGTGGGGGGGAGGGTTCCATCATGCTTCTCCTAACTCTGCCATTTCTGTCAATGGCCTCAATAACAAACCATGATTTCAAATACTTCAAGATAACAATAGTTTGTTTCTTCCCTCTTTCTCTTCCCCCACCCCCAAAAGTCTTAGTTACCCTCCTCTAGGCCCACTCCACTTTGTCAGTGTCTGCCCTAAGATGTGGCTCCAGAACTGAACTAGTATTTCAGCAACCATTTATGAAGGGTCTACTTCGGGGGTGGAGGACCTGCACCCTCAAGGCCACATGTGGCCCTCTGAGCCCTTTGACTGAATCCAAACTTTTCAGAACAGATTGGTTCTGTAAAACTTGGATCAGTCACATGGCTGCACCTGAGGACCTATGTCGCAGGTTCCCCACCTCTGGTCTACTTCATGCCAGGCACTAAGTTGCTGTTTGTTCTTTGTTCTCGAAGAGGACCATGACATCAAGAAGGTGATGCCATGACTTGCAAGGGAATTGGGGTGAGGTGCTGGGGAGGCAGAGGAAAAACAAGAAAGTGGTTCCTGACCTCAAGGCCTTTACATTCTACCAGGAGATTGGGAGAATGCAGCAAAGAGTACACAGATAAGTAAATTCAAAGTATGTACCAAGTAATACAAAATAAGCTCTATAGGGAAGGAGTGCTAATGACTAGGGAGTTTGGTTTTCTGTAGAAGGTGGCACCTGAATTGTGTCTTGAAGGAATCTGGGAATTTCAAGAGATAAGGATAAGGAATGACAGCATTTTAGGCATGAGGGAGGGACAACTGAGGCAGGAGATGGAAGATAAGCGATAGGGACAACTGACAGGCCAATTTGACTAGATTGAAGAGTGGGAAGGGGAGTTATAAGATGGAAAATTGGCAAGGTAAGTAGGTACCAGACTGTTGAGGGCCTTAAATGCCAGACTGGGGAGTTTGTGGCCTATACTAAAAACACTGGGGAGCCATTGAAGATTTTTGAAGTAGAGAACACGTGGTCAGATTTGTGTTTTCCAAATATTAACTTGGCAGTTGTGCAAAGGATGGATTGGACAGGGGTAAAATTGGAGACAGGGCAATATGACTGTCCCCTCTTTCATTCTGGCTCTTAATGTGGTTAAACAACACAGGTGGCTTGGTTTGGTAGTGGTGGTGGTTACTGTTGTTGATGCTATTGTTTTGGGCTGCCATGTCACACTGTCATCTCCTTGTCCTTTCAGTCCTAAAAGCCCTAGGGCTTTTTCACATGAACAACTGTGAATTAGCCATGCCTCTCCTATCCTGTACTTGTCTAGTTGGGTTTTTATTTTATCCAAGTATAGGACTTGATCCAGCCCATAATTCAGCTGACCCAGATCTTTTGAGATCCCAACTCTGTCATCCAGCATGTTCAAGTTCCCATTCAGCTTAATGTCATCTGAAAATTTCATAGGTGTCATCTTCGCCTGAAGAAGTCACTCCTTTTTCTGGAATTAAGTGGTCCCTAGTGCAGGTACTTCAAAAAGTCCAATAAAGTCTTTTGAAAAGCTTTTTTTAAAAATATATGTGTGTATGTATGAGATTAGTATCAGAAAGTGTGCTACTCAGGAAAATTACTGTTTGTCCTGTAGGGTCTGAGTCCTGTAGGAGAGCGCCCCAGTGAATTTCTAGTTGCTCTTGGTTTAAAGATGAATTCTTCCCTACACTATGCCTCTGAGAACATTTAAGAGAAATTCAACTTCTTGGAAAGAATAAGGGGAAAGGTTCAGGAAAGGTTCAAGAAGGAGAACTCAGATTAAGTTTGGGAAAATATGTCTTTTTGGCTATATTTGCATGGAAAACATGTGACGCAGGTATTAGCCGGCTAGACCTCACAATTTATATGAGCTCTAGTTGCCTTTGTAGCTTAGTAGTATCTTAGTAGTGAATTTTCACCAGAATATCTACTCATCTTTGACAAGGGTATAGGACTATCAGGATGGTAATAGACAAGATTTTCCTGTATTTTTGTCCTGAAATTGGATTCATCATTGAGATATAAAGAATTCACCATGGCACTCAGAGTACCACAGGCTTTAAGAATCAGAAGAATCACAAAATGTAGCAGATCATTTTCTTTTGTATTACATTTTGGTTTGTTTTATGATTTCTCTCATTCATTTTAATTCTTCTATGCAACATGACTATGGTGAAAATGCATTTAATAGAAATGTATGTGTAGAACCTATATAAGATTGTATGCCAACTTAGGGAAAGAGGGGGAAGGGAGGAGGGAAGGAGGGGAGGGGAGGGGAAAAAATCTAAGTTATATGGTAGTGCTTGTAGAACACTGAAAATAAATTTTTAAAAAAGAGTTAGAAGAGACCTTAGATATTATTTATACACAGCTTCATCTTGCACACAGTTGCCAAATTGGTATTTCTAAAACACATATTTGGCTGTATTAACTCTTGCTCATAACTCTTTGATGGCTCTCTACTACCTGCAAGAAAAAAAACCCAACAACATTCTAAACCTAACCTTGAAGGCCCTCCACAGTCTAGCTCCCACATACTTTTCTCATTTTTCTTCCTTTCTTGCACTTTCTTCATCCCAGTCAAGCCTGCCAGCTACCACCTCTGATCCCATCCACAAGAGATACTCCTTGTTTGGAATTATCTCCCCCTTCACTTCTACCTCTTGAAATCCCTAGTTTCCATTAAGACCTGGCTTTGGTACTGTCCTCCCTCACCCTCCTTTAAACTCCTGAATATCACTTTTTATATACTTAAGGTTTACTTGTGGACATGTTGTTTCCATGTGTACATCTGTCCAGTTGAATGTAAGGTCCTTGAGAACAAGGTTAAGGTTTTTGTTTGTCTCCCCAAAGCCAAGCCAAGGAGCTGGCATGTAGCAGATGCTTATTAAATGTTTGTTGATTCTAGTCAGACCTCTTCATTTTACGGAAAAGAAAACTGAGGCCCACAAGAGAAGTGATTTTTCCATGTAATTGTTGGGTCACTTAACTGTGAGGGAGCAGAGTTAAGATTCAAACTCAGGTCATCTGTGTCCAAACCCAGTACACTTTCTGCTATGTCATGCTGGTTTGCCATGCTTTGAGAAGAGTAGATTGGTGTTTTCAGAGTGGGTGAAAAACATTTTTTCAAAATGTCATTCATGAAGCTAGGTTTAGAACCATGCAGGGTCTCAGAACGGGGGAGCCTTAGCTATGATCTTTTCCAGTCTTCTCATTGGACAGTTAGAGAAGCTGGGGCTTTTTGGGGAAGAGATTCTCCACATCTCTCATCTAGTTGATAGAGAGCCAGGACTGGAATCTAGATTCTCCTGCATCCTGGGATGGTATTCTTTCTTCAGTCTGACACTGTGATAGGGCTAATTTAAATTTAAAACATGGTAAAATTTCAAAATGATCATGGAACAGGGATTATAACTTTTAATTATTCAGTATTTGAGACAATGTATTCATATAACCTTTTAAGAAAAGTCTTATAAATTGGTTACAAAAGGCCATGGATTATATTAAGGATCCAATCATATAAAAAAGTCTGTCTCCCAAAGAGAGAGGTCCCTAGGGATTATTTAGAACGATCAAATAAAATTTTCCTCTGAAAAAATTTTCCTCTGATAACCAGTGCACAATCAAGGTCAAACATACCATTTAGAGTCACAGATGTTGTTTCAGTTCTTAGACTCTGGAATTTATTACTTTCCAAGCAATAAAAGAGATGGAACCTTTTTTGCCTTATTATCTCTGCAAAGCTGTGTATTCTGAGTAGAATCCTTACCAACTCTGGATACAGAATTCAGTATAAAGTTAACAAGGCAAATGAATTGGAAGATTGTGAGGGGGTCGAATGGGTCTCAGTCAAGGATTAAATTCAAGAAGTTTGGGGGAAGTATGTGAAAGAAATGAGAAGTTTGTGAAGAATCTTCCAGAAAGAATTGCTATGCAGTCAAATCTCAACTATCCTGAGACCAAACTTCTGGGCCTGGAGATCAGGAGCTAGAACATTCTTGGAGCCCAAAGGTGCAGTCTCAAGGTCTTAAAGCAAATACTTCCATCCAGGAAGAGGACTAGCAGGGGGTAAAGATACACTCCAAGTGGAAGGAGTAGTGGCTACATGAAGTTTTCATTGAGGAAAACCAAGAAGCTTGGAAGGAGCAAGGGAAATAGAAGGAAGCAAAAAATAAAAGATGGAGAAGTAGAAGAAAAAAATGGCTGGCAATAAATCAGTAGCAGTGACTAGAAGGAGCCGTGGGAACATCCAGGAACAGATACATGGACTGTGGGGATAAGAACCTAAAGTGGAGATAAAAAAGGGCAGTGTGTGTGTGTGTGTGTGTGTGTGTGTGTGTGCATGTACATTTGAGTATGAGTGTGTGTGCCTACTATGGCAGGGGTAGCATACACAACTACATGTAGCTCAGTTCAGACCAAGGGACATCTCTTTTGATATAGCAAAAGAAGCTCTTGACTTGAAATCGGAAGACTTGAGTTCAAATCCTTGTTCTGCCATTTATTTAATGTGACCTGATGCAAATCATGTAACCTTTTATTTTTGAGCCTCTGGTGCTAGGAGAGGTACAAAGCTTAAATAAGATTGTTTCGTGAGACATGACAGAGATGAACTTGAAATGTTTATGGCTTTTTTTGCTGTATTGGGGCAAAAGGAGGAGCAAAGGATTAGGACTTTGGGGTAAATGAGATAAGAAAACAGACATGGCAAAAAGGCAGGACTACTCTTGTTTTCTAATTTTTTAAAAAGGAAGATGACCTTTGGGCTGAGAAGAAGGGAGCTAAATTCATAGGGAAATAGAACTGATCTAAAATGATAACAGGGGTTCTTAATCTGGATTCTGTGAACTTAAAAAAAAAATTTGATAACTGTATTTCAATCTAATTTGCTTCCTTTGTGATATTTTTCCAATGTTATTTTAAAACCATATTCTGAGGAGTCCGATGACTTTAGCAAGTTGCCAGAAGGGTTCGTACAAAGCAAAGATTAAGAGCCCCTAACTCTATCCTCAGGTATTTAAAGAAATATCACATCTGATTGTTGAGCCAGTCAGTGATGTCTGCAAGAACATGAAGAATAGGATAGGTGGTGGTGTTGTTCATCCAGGACCAATGACATCAAGGTGAAGTCCTGGCTTTTGCATGAATTAGATTTAAGTGAGGCAGAGTCCTGCCTGGAGAAAGGAAAGAGAATGGAGCCTGCCTGCCATTGAGCTTTCCTTTGATTCCTGGAAAAATCCTAGAATGCATTATTAAATCTTGGGGAAACTGGGATCACAGAGAGCCAGTCTGGCTTCCTCTGGAATAGGACTTGCCCAACTGACCTGATTTCCCTTTTTTGATAGGGCTATTAGACATCCCTGGTAGATCAGGGAACTGCTATAGACATATTATATGTACCTAGATCTCAATTGAGCATCTGTCCACATTGCTCATGCTCTTTGTAGACAAGATAGAGCTATTTGGGCTAGGTAATAGAATAGTTTGTTGGATTTGGACTTGATTGAAAGACTGAATCCCAAAGATCAGTCATTGATGGCTTAGTGTCTACTTTGAGGGAGGTCTTTAACAGAGAATCCCAGTAGTGTGTCCTTGACCATATGCTGCTTAAAATTCTTTTCATGTATTTGGATAAAGCCAGAAAAGGTACGATTCTTGTATTTGCCAATGCCGTGATTGATGCTGGGAGTGTTAACTTTCAGGGGGGATTACTAACAGTAAGGGTACCACCAGTTCTTGTGCTCAGTTGAATGATGTGCTTAACACGGGGTCCAAAAAACCAGCTTCACAGGTAGTGGATGGGGTATGTAGCTAGAAAACCACCAGGAGGCTATGGCAGCTGAAAGGCCCAGTAGAATCCTGAACATTAAGCAGCATGAGATTAGACCCACGGAGCATTCCACTTGCTGCCCTTTTCCCTGAGCAGATCCCATCTGGAGCTCTGTTTAGTTCTTAGCCCCATCTTTTAAAATGAGCTTAATAAGCTCACAGGAGGGTTCCCATAGGAGGGTTCCCATAGGAGGTAGCCAGGATGAAGAGGCTAGGGATCATGTCATATAATAACAATAGTAATAAGAGGAGGAGGAAGCATTTTTAGAGCATTTTAACATTTGCAAAACCCTTTGTGTATTACCTCCTATGATCCTTAAAACAATTCTGTGAAGTCGGTGCTAGTATTTTCCTCATTGTATAGATGAGGAAACTGAGACTCAGAAAGATTGTGACTTTTCAAGGGGCACACAGCACACATCTAGAAATTGTCAGAAGTAGGATTTGAACCCATGCTTTCCTGACTCTACGTCCAGAATTTTGTCCATGGTATCATCTAGCTTCCTTTGAGGATTGGTTAAAAGAGCTGAGACTGTTTACCCTGAAATAGAGAAGACTTGGCGGGTGAGGATAGGGTTAGGAGTATTTGAAAGGCTGTCACTTGGAGGAGGGAGCATATTTGTTCTATTTGGCATCAGAGGACAGAGATTAGGAACAAAGTTAAGGAAAACAGATCACAGAAGTGTGGGAAAATTTCCTCAGAAGTGAGAGCTGTCTCACAGTGTTACAGGCTGACCTAGAAAGTGGTGGGTTCCCCTTCCTTCACTAGAGAGTTCCAACTAGAGGCCGAATGGCCATTTATTAACTGTATTGTGGAGAGGGAGTTTGTTCAGGTATGGGCAAGAGTAGGGGTCGTTGAGGTCTCTTCTTGCTCTTAGATTCTATCATTCTGTGTTTCTGTATTATAGCTCTTAGTGATGTAAGAGATGCAAGTCACTCAGGTGGAACGGTTTCTGGGGAGACTTTCTGGACAAGTTGACATCTGAGCTGGTCTTTGATGGATATGTAGCATGTAGACTGGGGAATGGGGTAAAAAGGAAGAGTATTGAATTTGGAGTCCAAAGAGCTAAGAAGAATATCCTGCTTCTGCTACTAACGGTGTGGCCCTGGGCACGTAATTTAATTCTTCTCACCTTTCCTTGCTGCACCTGTAAAAATGAGGTTAATCCTGGAAGGGACAAACCTCACTTTGAGTCAATGGGAAAGCTCTCCAGAAGTGCCAGGTATTACTGTTTTGTCATTTTCCCACTTTAGAGTGGGTATCCCTTACATTCTTGCCTTTTTAATTGGTCCCAGGATCTTAAGATTCTAAAGTTTGAAGGGACCTCTGAGGCCCCCTCCTTTGATAGAGAGGGAAATTGAAGTCCAGAGAGGGGAGGTGAATTGCCAAGGGTCACCCAGGTTCTAAATGACAGAGAGGGAATATGACATCTTACGTACCAATGTGGTCAGATAAAATAATTGACAATTTTCTCGCCCTGAGAATGTCTTCATTCCTTCTGCCAACAATGCATCTCTTACAAGTCTATTTTTGGCTTATTACTTTAAATAAATATGATTTTATTATCTACAAGGCATTATTAGTTTGGGATTGTATATCAGGATTGTACTGTTGTCTTCATGTAAAAGCAACTCTAGTTATATGACTTTCAAAAAAATCTGGGCTCTTTCTCCCATTGTGTTTCTCTTTTTCTTTAGGTAGTTACCTCGTGATTTACAGACCAATTCTGGTTCAATTCTTATCTCTCTTGGGGAGCAGGTTCTCTACATTAGTTTCTCTTTGGAGGCTTTATAAAAAAAAAAAGCCAGTGTCCGGATCTATAATATTAAAAAATCCCGAATAATAATGTACTTGAATATTACCTTCTACCAAGACTATATGGTAAATAACTGTCTGCTTGACCTGTTGCTGTTGCCTAGATCTCAGTTCTTTCAGTTATGAAAATGTTTTTTAGCTCATCCTGAAATCCATTTTCTTGCTTCCCAGAGAGCCAGTAGCTTTTGCTTTTTTTTCCCCCTGTGGTCAAAAACCTTCCCTTTTTTTCCGCTCCATACAGACCTATTCCCAGCATTCCCTGTTGTATCGAGCGAAACTGATGGGAGTTAAACACAGGGGTATTGTCAAGTGCCTCTTAGGGCTGGCCTGATGTTCTCTGCAGGTAGATTTCTTTTGACTTTTGAAGATTAGAGAGAGATGATTGCAGCCTGAAATTTGAAGAAATTTGGGAAATTAAACCTATCTGGAGCTCAATCAAATCCTCATTGCCCCTGCTTCTCCTTTGTTATGCCCCCTCCCCCAAATTGCATTTAGAACCACCTGTATATTTTAGCTAGGCATTTTATCTTTAGCTATTTTTAACTTTTTGGGAACATTCATTGTATCACTTTGGATGGAGGTGGTCAGAATGTCCAGTATAGGGGACATTCATTCATCAAGAATTTATTATATACAGAGTTATTTGAGGGTGGTAGTGGGGAGCGCTCCTGACTGAGAAGGGTCAGAAAAGACATTGTATAAGCTGAATTTTGTGATCTGAAATGTGTGTTGGGGAGGGACTGTTATTGATCCTGTGGAATATTTTTCTAAAAACATAAACCTAGAATAGTGACATTTCTGGATTTTTAGAAAGGATATATTGGTGTCTGTCTTAATCATTACTCATCCCATGAGTGTTATTGTTGGTGTGGACTGTAGGGTAGTGCTTAGCTGAAATGACATCTGGCCCCTCAGAGCCAGTTGGGACTTAAAGGATCTAGTCCAACCATATCACTTTGCAGAGGAGGAAACTTTTACCAGGGAAAAGATATGAATTGACTTATGTCATAGAACCAGCATGGAAGGCAGCAGGGCATAGAGTCTAGATTACTGGTCTTGACCCCAGGAAAAACTGATTGAAGCCCCACATCTGACACATACTGGCAGTCTGACCCCAGGCATATCACTTCTGAGGACTCTAGGCAACTCAGTAATACTACCAATTGCAGAGAAGGTGCTACTGCACTGGGGGAACCCCTTACATGGGGGTTCCCTCATACTATTGAATCACAGGTCTAGGCTTTCTTCCTATTTCATACAACCAGTTAGTAGACGAGACAGAACCAGAATCCAGCTCTCTTGACTTCCATTTCTGTGTCCTTCTCACTCTGACATGTGATCCATGACCAATTTGCTTGTTTTCCTTTATACTAACATCCAGTGACAAGAAGTGCTCTCCAGTTCTGGAGTCAAAAAACTCAGTTTCACCTCCTGGCTCCTATATTTTCATTTCACTTTTCTGAGATTGAGTTTCCTTCTTTGGCAAAGGGAGCTACTCAACATTATGCTGCCTCCTTCATGAGCTTGTCCTAACCTATAAAGAGTTAGTCAGAAGCAGCTATTGCTGTCATCATCCTTGCTGTGACAGGCATCATGTCTTTTGTTGTTCTTATCATTCACCCTACTCTGTTCAAAGTGCTTGGTTCATAGGAATCTAGGAGAATCCCCCTTGTGTCAGTGATCTGCAATCATGAGCAGGGCAATTTGTCAACAAGGCCTTTGAAAGACTTGAAAGTGCATTAACCTTTTCTGTTAAAAGTAATTTAACATAGGGGATTAGCCAAGATAGCTTCCTGAATGGAGGCAGATGGCTGAGCTCCCACATATCTTCTCTAGCATAAACCTGAAATTCACACCAGATTGAATAATGATCCAGAAATTCAAAGAGAAGTCCCAGCTAGTGACTACTTTGAAGTCTATCATAAGCTCATAAGCAGTAGGCCCCCAACAAAACCAGTACTGGTGCTGATAAGCCAGGAACATTTTAGCCCAAGCAGAGATGACCCCAAGAAACTAGTAGATTACAGGGCTCTGTGTCTGGAGGAAGCAAGAGTACATGACTCCCCTGAGAAAGCCCCAAGGTGGTCAATGAGCCCCAGGTTGGGAACCTTGGAAATTGGCCAGGCAGTGTTGGATCTGATATTCCCAGCACAGGGACTCAGATACGCACAGGGAAGCAAAACAAATCCATGTAGCGGTCATAGTCATAAAGTCCCTCTCCTTCTGTATGTCGTACCCATCATGTATCTATTAGGGAGTGGGCAACATGCTTTCACAGAGGTCCTTTGGAGGCAGGATTAGTCATTGGATGGTGCTCTGAACCTTAAAGATCCCAACCCTGAGAGAACATTACAGGAACACATGTGACTGAGGGCTGATCAACTTCACCAAAAGTTGAGACCTAGCTGAGGCTAGGGATGGAGCCTGGCACAAAGCCCCAATTCAGGAACAAAAGCTGAAAAGATGTAGTAAAACACAGAATACCCTGATCAGTTTTAAAAGTATTATTAACCTAGAAATCTCCCCAAAGAAGTAAGTCTTTTACAACATAGGCAAAGATTCGCAAGATAAAATGGATTTTCCATGAGGACTTCATGAATACCTAGAAGAAATGAAGCAAGTGACATAAAAAAATGAGATCAAAACTCGGAAGGAAAGAATTGGACAAAAAATAAATAACTTAGAAAGTAAAGTGGAGAGCCTTACCCAAGTATGAACTCTCTGAAAACTAGCATAGGCCAAACAAAAATCGATGATTCCATTAGGAAGCAAAAATCATTACAACAAAATCAAAAGATTAAAAATATAGAAGAAAATGTGAGATATCTGATATAAAAAAACAATTGACTTGAAAAACTGGTTAAGGAAAAATAGTTGAAGAATCATAGCTTCCCTAAAACCCTTGGTTAAAAAACAACAACACAGCCTAGACCCCATATTTAAAGAAGTCATACATAAAACGGGATGTTCTTTTAGAATCAGAGGTCACATAAAGATAAAATCTACCTATTTAACTTCCTGAGAGGTTATTTTTAAAAGTCCTCCAAATTTAAAACTTTCCATAATGCTATAGTCAAAATCCAGAGCTCCCATATAAAAAAAAAATCCTACAAGCATCCAGAAAGAAGCAAAGCAAGTACCAAAGAGCCCCAGTCAGGATCACACAAGACCTGGCAGCTTGTACTATAAACAAGAGGAGATCTTAGAATATACTATTCCAGAAGGCAAAAGGGATAGGCTAACAACCAAGAATAATTTACACTGCAAAGCTGAGTATCATCATATGAGGAAAAATGTATCTTTAAAGAAATAGGGGACTTTCAAGCATCCCTGATGAAAAGGCCAGAAGGGTAGGAGTGGACATTGGTTCTATCCTAAGAGTTTAAAGGGGGCAAAAGGAATATATTAATATAGAAAGGGGGAAGAAGGGAATGGAACTTGCTATTTCTCATAATTGAGGACTGTGAGAAGAAAAAAATCATTTACAAGTATGGAGGAAGGCATGGGGGGAATGGGCATCAAATGAACCTTATTTGAAAATGGGTAAAGGAATCTTAAATCAAATCTTATTTGAAATGGATGAAGGAAAGTTGAGCACACACACGTGTATACATACACACAGAATTAGACATATGGGATGGGTTCAGAGGAAGACAATACTGGAGAGAGAATAGCAGCGAGCAAAACCAACTTCTGGATCCCTAAGGGGGTGGGAGGAAGCAAAGAATGAGGATCCAGAGAGGAGTCTTAGACAATTGGGGGAATGTTTGAACAAATTGGGCTATATGAATGTAATGGAATAGTATTATGCTGTAAAAAATGATGAAAGATTTTTTCTTAAAATCCTGGGCAGCGTGAAGTGAGTTGGACCAAGAGCACAATTTATACAGGGACAGCATTGTAAAGACAAACAACTTGGAAGGATTTTTAAACTCTTGATCCATCCAATGACTAATCCTGCCTCCAAAGGACCTCTGTGAAAGCATGTTGCCCACTCCCTAACAGATACATGATGGGTACGACATACAGAAGGAGAGGGACTTTATGACTATGACCGCTACGTGGATTTGTTTTGCTTCCCTATGCGTATCTGTTTTTCATTTATTTGTATCATCAGCATCTAGCCCAGTGCTCAGCACACAGGAAGCTCTTAATACATATTTCTTGATTGATTTCTCTCGATTTTAATTGGAAGAAGGCGGAATAGGGAGTAAAGAATGAGACTTAGCAATAGTGACACGAGAAAAAGAGGACCATTGTTCACAGATGAGAACAGAAGGAAGTTCGGAAGTCAAGTATAGAGCATGTTCTATATTTTTAAAAAATCTAGTAGTATGAAATGGAGATTCATGGTTTCATTTGGATTCTCTTTTTGTTTATTGCTCTTTATTTAGAAATGTCTTTCTTGGTATTTTAAGTTCAGAATAAAAAACAAAAATTATTTTTAAAAAGAATAAACAAATATAATGGCAGGAAGAACATTTCCCTACTCTGTACTTTTTGCAGTGGGGCAAAATCACCTCTGGCTCACTACCCTGAGAAGTCCTGCTAAGTGGTCTAGTACCATGGGATTTTGCGTGGTCTGTCTGGTAGAAGGTCTGACTTCTGTTCTTAATATGCAATAAGTACATATATCTGTAATTACTGAAAGAATCCAGGTTTAATAAAAATCAAAGCAGTTTATGACTAAGTAGGATAGGGACTCAACCTGCTGTTTCACTGATATGGGGGACTCCTGGGTGAGGAGACATCTACCAATGCAGGTTGGCACCATCTCTGCAACTTAGTCTAGAGAGTTTCATGGGGCCACTGAGAGTTTGAGTGATTCACCCAAGGTGGCTTGGCCATCATATGTGTCAGAAGTGGGACTCAGATTGAGGATTTCCTAGCTTTAAGACTAACTCTCTACCCATTTAGGACAGCTTCCCTCTTACAAACCATTGATTGTCAGCCAAGGTTTTTTGGGTAGTGAATTATATTTCATCTTTGTTGTAAATATGCAAGGAAGTAGATCATTGAAAGCAGATTTGATTCTTGTGTTTTGTCATCTACAAGTGACAGTGAATCATAAACTCTATTAAAAGAGTATACAATGTCATATGGCATTGAAAAAAAATCAATATGGTTTTGAGGTCAGAGTCGAGGTAGGCTTGGGCCTCTAGCTTTTTAGAGCAACATTGTGATTCGGAGCATCCCAATTTTGGAAGAGAGCAACAGAAATGCTTAAGGGGCCTAGAGAGAGAACTTTATGAGAATGAAGCATGAAGTAAATACAAGGAAGACAGTTCAAGGAGTGTGTGGATATTGGCACTCCCGGCTACTTCAAGTACTGGGAGTAATAAAGAACAAGATCAGACTGACAGAAAGAGAGGGGGATGAAAGATGAATCTGGGCAGAAATGTGAACACCATGGAAATGACTTTGGGGCTACAGAAGAGCCCTTGCCCTGAAATCAGGCAAGCTTCGATTTACAAAGGGCTTCAGAGGTCATTTGGGCCACCCTACTCTACTGCTGCCAGGACAATATCCCAAATATATCTTTCTGATCATATCGTCCCTCTCCTCAGAAAATCTTCAAAGATTCCCCATTGCCTACCAAAGACAATAGAAACCACAGATCTTGGCATCTGGAGACTTCCACAGCCTGGTTCCAGTTAATTTTCCAGCTTTATCTCACACTCTGTGTGTTACAGGTTCTGGTCAAATGGGGATACCTTACATCCCCACAATCAGCCAGTCCTCTTCCATCTTCAGTGCCCCAAATGAACTCTTCCCTCCCCCTTTTTTCATGGACCAACTTAGTCAAGAAGCATTTAGGTGCTATTTCTCCATGAAGCCTTTCCCAACATTCTACTTCCCTCAGATCAAAACAGTCTCTCCCTCCTCAAGTTCCAGAATCTCAGTGTGATCTCATGACACTTTTCATGAAAGGTCTGGGCAGTTGGATCCATTCACCAACAAACACTTATTCAGTGTTTGCTCTGTGCCAGGGTGCTGTGCCTATGAAGTCAAAATCAAGACAGGCTCTGTCCTCAAGGAATTTGCATCTTACTGAAAGACCTAGCTTCATCTCTCTCCCCCTTATATCAGTTATGTGTGTACATGGCTTCCCCTCTTCCTGGATTGTAAAGTCCTTGAAGGAACATCAGGGTGTAATGGGGAAAGTAGTAGAGCTGGATTTCCATTCTTGGCTTTGTAACTTAGTAGCTATGTAGTGAGTCATTTTCCTCTCCAATCTTCAGTTTTCTCATCTCTAAAATAAAGAGAAGTTTATCCATCTCTAAACTCTCCTAACAGTTCTCACAGTCCATGACTCTTATCTTGTATTCTCAGTACTTGGCATAGAGCTTTGCACATAGTAGGTTATAAATGTTTGTTGAAATGAACCCCTGCTTGAAGCACGGATCCTTCCAAGTAGGAGCTCAAAGCTTGTTGAAGTATTCTAACCACAAGGGAGGGGAATGGTCACTAAGGAGTTAAACCAGAAATTAATTCTTTTTCCCATATGACTATTTCGGGGAAAACCCCCCACAGTTTAGTAAAACCAGAATCTTCAGAATAGTCCAATGGAAGCTTTCAACTTGATAGGACTGTGTTAAGAGTAGAAGTTGGAGGAAAAGGGTCCATGTCTCCCATTAGAGTCTAACTCAGGGGTGGGGAACCTGTGACCTTGAAACCACATATGGCCCTCTGGGTCCTTAAGTGTAAAAGGCTGCACTTGAAGACTAGAGGGTCACATGTGGCCTTGAAGCTGAAGGTTCCCCACCCTGGTAGCCTGAACCATCTTCCATAGCTGGGAACTAGAGATGAGACACAGGATTCATCACCAACCTCAGACAAGGGGATTTATTGCTAGAAGATCCGTTCCCCCCCTCCCCCGACCTCCATAACACAGCTTAAAGGCATGGATCCCAAATTAACATATATAGGGAGATTCTGGCTCAAGTTGGACTTGTCAGGGTTTTTTAACTTAGATTTCAGAAGTTGGTGAATGGAAAATCTTGAGATAGGTTTTTAATGTGTATCTGAACTTGAAGGATCAGAGATTTAGCAACATTTTATTAAGTACTTGCAATGAGGGACTGATGCTACTTTTTCAGATGTTTTGAGAATCAATCCCTCAATGCCCTCAGGACTGTCTCCCAGCTTATGCTGACACAGTGTTGCATTACATAGTATATTATCAATATGCAAAAGAAAGTGTTTTGTGAGATCTGGAGCTGGTGGGATGGGGAGCTCGTTAATAAGTAAGATCAGGCTAATCCCCACAGAGGAGGTAGAATTGGAGTTGAGCTTTAAAGATTGTGTAGGAGGGCATTTCAGGCAGAGGGAACAGTGTGGACAAAGGCCCAGAGGCAGGGGAGAGCAGAAATAGTCCATTTGTTTAGAGCATAGAGAACAGGGAGGGGACTGATAGGAATTTAGCCATGGGGAACAATTTTCTTTCCTCACCTTTGCCTCTTGAAAGCCCTGGTTTCATTTAAGATTCAGCTCAGGTTCTCCCTTCTACAGGAGTCTTTTCTCATTCTCATCCCTCTTTGACTGGGAGTACCTTTACCTCTCATACTATCTACACTGCATCTTCTTTGTCTATACCTTGTATGTACCAACAGTATTTATTTTGATGTTTCTTTTCCTGGAATGTAAGCTCTCTGAGGTCAAGGGCTATTTTCCTTGTGTCTTTGGGCACATAGTAGGTGCCTAATAGGTACTTGTTGATTAATTGGTGCCAGGTTGTAGAGGGCCTTGAACTCCTGGCTGAAAAATGTGAACATCACTTGGGAGCCATTCAAGATTTCTCAACAGAAGTGTGATGTGACCAGATCTTCGTGTAACAAAGACCATTCTGTTAGTCCATTGCAGGCAGGAATAGAATGGGGAGGGAGTGGACAATGTGCAGCCCCTTCCAGGATGCTGCATTGGAAGAGCTCTGGGGTGAGTGACTTCCTGTCCAGTATCTAGCTGGCCCCCATTTGGTGTAAGCCCATGCTTGGGGGTTGAAAGAAAAAGGTGAGCAGAAGCCTCCTTCCCTTTGTTGTTTCAAATCCAGATCAGCATGGGGACCGCTGGCCAAATTGCTTCTACTTTAGGTTCCCTGAGTTAAGGCTATTGACAGAGGAGAAAAGCATTTTGGAATGGAGTGCCAAGTTCCTGATGTCGTTTGTGGAGTTAGGCCAAACAATTTAAACAATTTCAAATCGGCAGCCAAAAGAGCCATTCTTGTTTAAAATCCAGTGAGAGGATTTGGCAGGGGGGGCAGAAAAGGTGGGGGGCACAAAAGACAGAGTTTAGACCACTGATCTTTTTTTGGTGTTCTCAATTTAAGTTCTAGCAGGATTTAGTGTAATGCAGAAAGCCATCCTTCTTAACCTTAAGGAAATGGCTCCCCCTGAAAGCTCTCAATTGACAATAGCATCTTTGAGGGCTGTGCCAGGCACCAAATGGCTGGAATGGAGTCCATACATTAAGTACTGAAAGCGGCCTGAGCTAACCCGCTTATTGACCTCACAGTATTTACTCCTGTAATTTCAGAGGGAAGCAGTCACCACTGATGGGACTTGTGGGTTTAGGGCTTATTATTCTCATTATTAATATAATAAAAGAAGATGATTAGTAATACCTAACATTGATGCCATACTTAAGAGTTCATAAGCAATTATTATTGCAAGTGGCATTGCAAAACCATGCTGGAATCACTGCATATCAGACCTGGAAGGAGCTGAAGAGATCATTTAGTCAAACCCTTTCATTTTACTGGTGGTGAAATGGAGGCCCAAAGTGGGGAAGAGATTTGTCCAAGGTCACATAACAAGTGGGGAACACAGCTGAGATTTGAAAATCCCCAACTTTTCTAACTTATAATCAGACTATTCAGCCTCTGTATTCTTGAAATCGTTCTTTGTATGATGGAGATGGGGTAAGGGGGGAGAGAGGGAGAGAGAAAGAGAGAAAGAAGAAGGATGAGGAGGAAGAAGGGGAGAGGAGGAAGGGAGAGAGTATAAAGGCAAGGTGATCACCAATTATTCTTTGGGACAAGTCCCACTTTAAGAATATGATGTTACCAGTTAACTCTTTAAGGTCTGAGCTCTGTTTCTTTTGACTCTTCACTTTCCTGTTAGATCCATAGACATAACAAGGGTGGGGCAACAAGAGCATACAATTTTAGAGTGATTGGAAGCATTTGCAGTTCTTTGCCAGCACAGAAACCACAGGGTTTCATACTTAGTAGTTGCATAATATTAAATGCTATCAGGTGGTGGGCTAAGGGGATGGGCAAGCAGCCCTCCTGTGCCCCAGCATAGTGACTTCCCAGGTCACTGTCTCCCTTTGGAAGGCATGTTTCATGCCTTTTGCCCCAGGTCGGATGTTCCTTGTCGTGTCTCTGAGTAGCACATACTGCTTACCCCTGCTCTGAGGAGATGGCCATACTTGCTGCATATGCCCTGTCATATTCTCATACCCCAGACTCTGACATGCCACAGGAGGGCCCACCGTATTCTAGGAAGGTCTAGAGCCTCAACTCTATAACCTCTTTGGAGTCCTGGACCCTTTGGGGAGACTGGACACTTTCTCAGAAACACATCTTAAAACATACAAAATAAAATTCAGAGTATTACAAAAGAAACAAAATGTATTGAAGTTGTCAGAATATTTTAAAGTTCATGACTCATAGTTTAAGAAGTCCCCCTCTAGATGTATTTGCTTCTTGGTTCTACAGACCTGTGTTTTCTCAGTGTCCCGACCTTCATGGAGGTCAGAGAGGATTTCAGATTTTGTCTTGGCTGTGCTATGGCTGTGGCCAACTGGACTTTCGTGCATCATTACCATGGTTGATCCAGCTGCCCTCTGTTTAGGAGGTTGCTAGCCAGCTGTTTGTCTGGATGTGTGTCAAACAAAGTCAGCTTAGTTCAGCTTGTTAACATGCTGGATTGCCTACTTTGTTATTCAGATTTGCTGCCCACCATTTGTAATATGCTGATCATGTTACCCCTATTTTTCAGAACTTGTCAGTGGTTCCCCATAAAGTACAGGTCAACCCTCTTAGCTTAGCATTCTTGAACTCAACCTCACTGCTGCCTTTGGCACCATTGATTAACCCCTCTTCCTGGATTCTGTCTTTCTCTTGCTTCTGAGGCAGTGATTTCTTTCTGGTTCTCCTACCTGTCTGAATGCTTCATTCATTCTCCTTTTCTATATCATCCATCTCTTGCCCCTTAAGTATATGTATTCATTAAGGTTCTTCTCTCTCACCACTTTCTTTTAGAGATCACATTGCCTCACATGGGTCTCCCCCAGGCAGATGCTCCTAAACATCTCTCACATATCTGGCCCTAATCTCTTTCTGAAGTTCCAACATTGTACCACCAACTGTCTAGATGTCCAGCAGACTTCTCAAGCTCAACACATTCAAAATGGAATCCACTGTCTTCCCCCTAAACCTACCCCTTTCATCAAAGGCACCATCATCATTCTAGACAATCAGGCTCATAACCTCCTCCACTCTACCCTTTCCTCCTCACTCCCATGTCCAGTCAGGTAATTCCAAGTGATTCCTGTAGACTAAATGTGCCATGTATGTATGGCATTTTCTTGGGGGGCAGGGTCGGAGAAGTGGCTAGCAGCTGTAGAATAAGCAGAGCAAAGAAAAAATGTCTAGTTAGCCCCAATTCATCTCTAATTGTTAGACTAAGTTGGAAAAGAAAATATTTCTTTAAAGGATTGACTCATTTAGCCAGATCAACACCTAGCCACACTCTCCAGCAATTTCTACAGTAAGTAAATGGGGAGAAGGGAGAACAAAAAGAAAGGAAAGAAAGGAAACTGGACATGCTCATGCTCTTCCCAGTTTCCTTTTCTCACTCTTTACCATCAGAAAGGTTCTAGATGTCAGTACAGTAAGAGAAAGTACTCTGGGCTATGGAGTGGGGAAATGAGGAAGAGGGACTTTGTGTCATCTACTGTGGGATAACCTCCTGCACTGACCAGGTGCTGCAGGGAACAACTAGATTGCATGGAAATTTGCTTTGACTTCTCCTTCATTACCCCAGGGAAGGTTGGTACTGACGATAGACTTGGAGTCAGGAATGGCTGGATTCAAATCTCATCTGACCCTAGACAAGTGCTGCAGGTAGGCTATCTGAGCCTCAGTTTCCTCTTTGTGAATTGAGGATAACAATACCTGTAGTACCCATCTCACAGTATTATTTTGAGACTCAAAGGAGAGAATATAAAGGTCAATCGTTGTTATCTTTATTAAGTCAGAAAGAGAAGTGGTTCATCCTTTTGAGCTGAGCATGTATAGATAGAGGGCTGTGAATGAAGGCTGAGAGAGCAGGTAGAGTTCCATTGGACACTATGATGGGATCCCAGTTCCACCCCACTCCTAGGGGGCAGCTGCTTGCTCAGTTGCAAAGCTTGACAATCCTCCCATTTCTCATGATCATCTAGCTCCCCTCTCCCTGCCTAATTAGCTATCAGACAGACTTTCCAGGTGGGAGATGTCACTGACAGTACTGTTCAGAAGCACACAACCCAAGTGGGTTACTGTGACTCCCGTGGATGCGAGATAGCCGAAGGCCTTGATGCCTACCCTTTCCCTGCTCCGCATTGTTGGCAGAATGGAATTCCTATGGTTTGGTCCACATTGTAACAGCCTGGCTAGTAAGGAGTGCAAGTATCTCATCCCCATTTTGCAAAGGAGGAATCCAATGTTTAGAGAAATGAAATGATTCTCTCCAAGTCACACAAGAATCAATTGTCAGAGCTAAGACTCAAATCTAGCTAGGGCTTCTGGTGCCAAGACCTGAACCATTGCCATAAGAAGACTGCTGCCATGGCGGGGAGAATAGTGACTTCATCTGCTAGGGCAGGAGCATTGAAAACATCTAACAGTTTATTTTTCCCACTCCAGTTTTTCAAGGACATGCACTCAACAGCTCTAATAAAGGTTTCTTTGTCAAGCTTTTGCTGGTGGAACATACAAGTCCATTTGGAGAAAATCCTACTTTGTTTCAGACACATGCTCAGGAAAAAGAATAAAGTATGGATGAATGGACTTCGAGAAAGGCGGGGGACTCCAGGTTCTCAGTAGCAGTATATGGGCAATGTGCGAGAGGGAGTGGGGGCAGGTGGGGGGGCAGAGGAATGTCTCTATTTTCTCTTTTGTTCTGTACTTCTTCACCTCTGTTCCCCCTACATCTAATGGGAGGTTTGGCAGCATTAACATCTGTGTCTCCATCCCATAGTTGAAGTTGAAAAATTATGAACTCTGGATAATGAAATGGTGAATTTGATTCTATCTTGATGGTACAAAGGGATTTGCTGATGTGCTAAATGAGACAAAGATAAATAACAAACAGATGTTCTCACAAAATGTTCATTAAATCCCTGCCTCGTAGAAGGTGCAGAATTAAATGTGTTCCCATTTTAAACATGTTCTGGAGTTTTTCTGGAGTTTTTATATCTTAATGCTCAATTTAGGGAAGACTAGGTTTCTCTATAAAAATCATTGGAATCAATGACTTAAAGACCATTCACTTGTTCAAAGTGGGTCATCATGGCTGGTTAACAACTTTTTCTTATTGCTTTTGACAGTTCTAATTATGCCTAAAATGCTTCCTCATTCCAATGTGGAGGTGCCCTGGAGCCTTGAAGGCTGGGCTGGCAGAGCAGAGTCTCTGGAAGATGCCATCAGGTGGGAAAAGCTGTGCATGCAGGTGCAGGGTGGAACTGTGTGTGCCTCCATAGCCCCAGGGCCCATCAAGCCAAGGTCCAGCACCAGAGGGTTGGCCAGCAGGTGAAGGGGGAGAGGGAGCATGATCAGGAAGGAGGCCCCATTACAAGGAAATCATGGAGCCTATAGGTAATCAATCCTTCATTTCACAAACATTTATCAAAAGGATGATTTTTCTATGGAGGGTGCTGTGTTAGGTGCTCCTAGATGTAATCAAGAAGTTCTTAAATAGACATACAGATAAACAGAGAGACAGATACACATCACTTACTAAATGGCTACTATGTTCCAGGGGGGATGCTGAGGAAGTGTTGCCTAAGCCTTTGGGATCATAAGCATCCTAAAGCATCTATAGCCAAGTGTTCCTAAAGATGGGTGGGTGAAGCAAATTATAGACCCTAGAAAATAAGATGTCAAGTGGTCAGTGATCTACAAGACCATCTCATCTAACCTCATTTTGTAAAGGGGAAAACTGAGGCCCTGGAACGGAAAGGCACTTGCTCAAAGTTGAATAATTTCTTTATGGTAAAGCTGGGATTTGAGACCAGGTCTCCTGCTTCAAGTTCATAAAGCAGTGTGCCATAGGAGATTAACCCCTGGATTTGGAGTCAAGAGATTAGATTCAAATTTTTACCTTGAATGTGATTATAGGCAGATCATTTAGCTACTCTAATTACTTGGAAAATATGAATAATAATACATAAACTCCCTACCTTTCAGGGTTGTTGTTCCCTGAGGAGAAAGAACAGAAAAGTATCTGAAGAGTCACTTGTCAGATACATTGTAGATAGCATTCTTGGTCAGCTACAAATTAGACTAGTCCAGTGGTGTAAACTCAAATAGAAAGAGATCACTTTGAGCAGTATATTGACTTAGAAAGCTACCAATTAAAATTATCTCTGTTAGATTTTTATTTATTTTGTTAAGCATTTCCCAATGACATTTTAATCCAGTTGGGCCCGCGTAGAGCCTGGAGCTTTGATGGCCTCTGAAATTCTTTCCAATTCTGAGCTTCTATGGTTCTGAAGGAAAAGAAAATCTCAAGATGGGGGAGGGGAAAAGTCATTGGTATCACATTTCCCAGAGAAGCCAAGAAGAAGACTGAGTAAAATACCTCACATTTAACGTGAGGTATTAGAATCATAAATGACTGAGGTTGGAAAAGACCTTGAAGATCATCTGCTCTAATTTCATTTTACAGGTGAGGAAAATGAGGTCCAGAGAGGGAAGGGGCCTTCTGCAAGGTCTTATAACCCAGTTACTGGAAGAGGCAGGTCTTGTACTCTGTTGTCTGGACAACCAAGTTTTCCTTCTATGGAAGTTGTGCTTGTTTTTAACAAAAGAAATAACTAAGCACAGAAGCAGTGTCTTAGTCTTCCAATATAGGTTCTCTTCATTTGCTAATCAAGGTTTTTTATTGGAATCTGTCCTGTAGAAATGCACAACAGAGATGTGGGTGTATTATTTCACAAAAGCAAAACTTACAGAATGAGGTATGTGTCATGTGTCTGTTTGGCCAACCCAAACACAGCTTTATTTTCCAGTCTCACTTGGGTGTGTTCTCCTTCTGGGCAGAATCCATGCTTTTGTCAGTAGTGTCTGATGTAAGCATCATTCTTCAGTAAATTAATTTAATATGGTTAGCATTCTAGCAGTCACAATCACATTCCTTAAGAAATCTAATTTCATTTCCGATGACTTTTCATAGTGATTTGTAAAGTTCTGATGCACACATCCTAGAGGTGGGCAGGAGTGTTGGTCATGTTGAAATGGTTGTACCTAAAGTGGAGGCTAAGGTACTATATTTCATTCCTGGCATGAATTGTCTTTTTGGATAATAGATTGAATGGGTGATTCTCTTGGCAGAAGGGTTGCTGAATATTCTGATGTCCCCAGATTCTGCCAATGTGGTAGATAGGTAATAGTCCCTTTTGAGATGGACCTTATGAACACCATCTCATTCACCTTCACACATTTGATTGAAGCATGTGGTAGTGGAATGGAAATGAAAGTATTAGCACTACATTTGAGGATGGGAGTTTAGTTATTTAAGATGGAAGCTTGGAATACAGCAGCCACACCTCTTTGTCCATGTAACTCTGACACATGAGGGACACCCCTCACCAAGAGACCTTTCTCTCAGGTGAATTACAAAGTGTAACATTTAGTGGAAAACCTACTTCTTTTCCATCAGCATTCAAGAAATTTGATCGGGGGGAGGAGCCAAGATGGCAGAGTAGAAAGACTCATGTATTCTAGCTCCGAATCCACAGCCCATAAATTTCCTGTAGGAAGAACTTCCCACAAATTCTGGATCACTGTAAGGCACACAGAAACGCGGTGGAAAAGATTTCCATTCTAGAGAGCCCTGGAGAGCCGTTCCCAGGGTCCATTGCACCCTGGAAGGCGGAGCCCACCCCAGCGCTGCCCTGGCTGCAGCCCCAGAGGAGAAGATCCGAGCAGGCTTCAGGGACGGAACCTCCAGTGGCCGGGAAGGTCCCTCCGCCCACAGATGCTACAGGTCGGTGAGAGAGACGTCTGGGCTGGCTGAGAGGGGAGCGAAGTGTCTCCGTGACTCGGGCCCCCTCAGGAGGAAGAGGCGGAGGGAGCGGCAGAGGCAGAGGCAGCGGCAGAGGCAGCAGCGGCAGCCTGGAACTCCCAGAGCAGCAGGCAGAAGTTCAGGTCTCTGCATAAACCCCCTGAGGGAGCTGAGCCTTGGAGATGGCCCTGCCCCCACCTGCTCCATTACTTAAGGTCTCTGCATAAAGCCCCCGAGGGAGCTGAGCCTGGGAGGCGGCCCTGCCCCCACCCCAACACCAGAACTTAAGCTCACATTGAATAGCAGCCGCTCCCGCCGCAGATAGCCCTGAGACTGGGAAGCAGCATTTGAATCTCAGACCCCAAGCACTAGCTGGGCGGATCTAGGCGGGGGTGGAGAGGAATCTCAGAAGTCAAGTAACTAGCTGGGAAAATGCCCAGAAAAAGGAAGCAAGATGAGACCATAGAGAGCTACCTTATTGGGGAAGAGATGTTCCTTCCCCCCTTCATTTCTGATGATGAAATACAATGCCTTCCATTGGAGAAAGATGTGGAGGTCGGGGCCTCTCTATCCCAGACATCCGAGGTGGATGTCCGGTGGCCTCAGGCCATGGAAGAGCTCAAAAAGGATTTTGAAAATCAAGTTAGACAGGTGGAGGAAAAACTGGGAAGAGAAATGAGAGAGATGCAAGAAAAGCATGAAAAACCGGTCAATACCTTGGTAAAGGAGACCCAAAAAAATGCTGAAGAAAATAACACCTTGACAAATAGGCTCACTCAATTGGCAAAAGAGGTTCAAAAAGCCAATGAGGAGAAGGATACTTTCAAAAGCAGAATTAGCCAAATGGAAAAAGAGGTTCAAAAGCTCACTGAAGAAAAGAGTTCTCTCAAGATTAGAATGGAACAGATGGAGGCTAATGACTTTCTGAGAAACCAAGAAATCATAAAACAAAACCAAAAGAATGAAAAAATGGAAGAGAATGTGAAATATCTTATTGGAAAAACAACTGACCTGGAAAATAGATCCAGGAGAGACAATTTAAAAATGATGGGACTATCTGAAAGCCATGATCAAAAAAAGAGCCTAGACATCATCTTTGATGAAATTATCGAGGAAAACTGCCCTGAGATTCTACAACCAGAGGGCAAAATAAGTATTGAAGGAATCCATCGATCACCACCTGAAAGAGATCCAAAAAGAGAAACTCCTAGGAACATTGTGGCCAAATTCCAGAGTTCCCAGGTCAAGGAGAAAATATTGCAAGCAGCTAGAAAGAAACAATTCCAGTATTGTGGAAATAAAATCAGGATAACACAAGATCTAGCAGCTTCTACATTAAGGGATTGAAGGGCGTGGAATAGGATATTCCAGAAGTCAAAGGAACTAGGACTCAAACCAAGAATTACCTACCCAGCAAAACTGAGTATAATACTTCAGGGGAAAATATGGTCTTTCGATGAAACAGAGGACTTTCAAACATTCTTGATGAAAAGACCAGAGCTGAAAAGAAAATTTGACTTTCAAACACAAGAATGAGAAGAAGCATGAAATAGTAAACAGCAAAGGGAAGTCATAAGGGACTTATCAAAGGTGAACTGTTTACATTCCTACATAGAAAGACAATATTTGTAACTCTTAAAACATTTCAGTATCTGGGTAGTTGGTGGGACCACACACAGATGTACACACACATACGCACACACACACACATGTACACATGTGCACGCACACACACACATGTACACGTGTGCACACGCGCGCACACATATACACATACACAAAGCACGCACACACAGAGACAGAGAGCACAGAGTGAATTGAATAGGATGGGACCATATCTTAAAAGAAATTAAGGTAAATAGTGAGAGAGAAATGTAGTGGGAGGAGAGAGGGTGAAATGGAATGGGGTTAATTATATCTCATTCAAGAGGCAAACAGGAGACTTTTTAGTGGAGGGAAAAAGAGGAGAGCTGAGAAAAAAACATGAAGTTTACCCTCATCACATTCGACTAAAGGAAGGAGTAAAATGCACACTCATTTTGGTATGAAAACCTATCTTACAGCACAGAAAAATGGGGAAGAAGGAGATAAGCAGGGAGGGAGGGATGATGGAAGGGAGGGCAATGGAAGAAGGGAGCAATTTGAGGTCAACACTCTTGGGGAGGGACAGGATCAAAAGACAGAATAGAAACAATGGGGGGCAGAATAGGATGGAGGGAAATACAGTTAGTCTTATACAACACGACTGTTATCAAAGTCATTTGCAAAACTACACAGGTATGGCCTATATTGAATTGCCTGCCTTCCCAAAGGGAATGGGTGGGGAGGGAGGGATGGGGAGAATTTGAAACTCAAAGTTTTAGGAACAACTGTTTAGTATTGTTGTTGCTACTAGGAAATAAGAAATACAGTTAATGGGGAATAGAAAGTCATCTGGCCCTACAGGACAAAAGAGAAGATGGGGACAAGAGAAGGGAGGGATAATAGAAGAGAGGGCAGATTGGTGATGGGGAAAATTAGAATGCTTGGTGTATTGGGGTGGGGGGAGGGGATAAATGGGGAGAAAATTTGGAACCCAAAATTTTATGAAAATGAATGTAAAAAGCTAAACAAACAAACAAACACACAACCAAACAAATAAATAAATAAATAAGAAAGAAAAAGGAAGAAAAAAAGAAAAGGAAAAGAAAAAAGAAGAAAAAAAGAGAAGAAAAAAAAGAAATTTGATCAATTTCCATGGAAGGCCTACTTCAGTAGCTTGATTGCAGGAATATGTTATGCTCATAAAGCTTATAGAAGTAGAAGATGAAAAGAAAGGTGGAGGAGAAAGAGAGACAGAAAGACAGAGAGACACAGAGAGGCCAAAAGAGTAGAGTGAAAAGTGGGAAGTGAGAGAAGGAGAGAGAAAGGGATAGAGAGAAGGGGAGCGATGGAGAGAAAAGGGGGATGGAAAGAAGGGGAAAGAGAAAGAATGTGAGAGGAAAGAGGGAGGGAAGCTTCTCCACCCTCCCCTTACCTCTTTTGGTTGCCTACTAAACCCTTCCTAGCTCAGCTGCCATGAGCACTGGAAGCAGTGGAAGAAGATGATGCTGAGCAGCTGCTCCAATTCAGCTGTCTCAGGACCAGCTTGGGGGTGAGGAAAGGGCAAGATCACAGAGATCAGGGCAGACTGCACTGGTCTCGTCAAGAAGAGAACTTCCTCCTTATGGTTATTGGAAAGGTTGGATACTTCTTTTGTTAGAGGATTTTGGAGATGGAAGGGCCTTCCCCGAAATACATGTGGCCCAATACACATTGGATATGGGAAGAAAGAAGAAAATGTCCAATGCCTTGGCCATTCAGGTGGACGCAGAGGGAAAAATTAAGTATGATGCAATTGCTCAACAGGGACAATCAAAAGACAAGGTCATTTATAGCAAGTATACTGACCTGGTTCCCAAAGAAGTTATGAATGCAGATGACTCAGACCTGCAAAGACCTGATGAAGAAGTTGGTAAAGAGATTACAGAAGAGACACGGGAAGCCCTAGAGAAATCTGTATCTCAGAAGGTTGCTGCTGCTATGCCAGTTTGAGCTGTAGATAAGACTAGCTCCAGCTCAGTATATTCAGTACATACCATCTCAGAAAGTAGTAGCTTTCAATTCTGGAACTAAGCAAAGAGTTATTCAGATGGTGGAAATGCAAAAAGGTCCAGTGGAGCCTCCAAGATTCAAAATTAATAAGAAAATTCCTCATGGGCCTCCTTCTCCTCCTGCACTTGTCATGCATTCTCCTAGCTGAAAGATGACCATGAAAGAGCAGGAAGAGTGGAAAATTCCACCTCGTATTTCAAACAGGAAAGATGCAAAGAGTAGAAAATTCTGCCTTGTATTTCAAACTGGAAAAATGCAAAGGGCTATATTATCCCATTAGACAAATGTCTGACTACTGATGGGAGAGGACTACAGACAGTTCACATAAGTGAAAACTTCACCAGACTTGCTGAAGCTCTCGGCACTGCTGATAGAAAGGCCCATGAGGAAGGTGCAGGCTCAAGTGGGAAAAAAGATGATCCAAAAGGAAAAGGAAAAACATGAAGAGAAGCTTCGAGAAATGGCCCAGAAAGCTTGGGAGAGAAGAGCTGGAATCAAAACTCAGGTAGATAAAGAGGACGGGGAGGCTCAGGAACAAGATGAAATAAGACATGATAGACATAAAGAGAGACATGATAGGAATCTTTTCAGAGTAGCTTCTGATAAGAGGTCAAAACTACAGAGAAATGAGAATCGAGATATCAGTGAAGTCATTGCTCTTGTTGTGCCCAATCCTTGGACTTCCAATGAAGTTCAGTATGACTAGAGACTAAGGGTATGGACAGTGGTTTTGCTGGTGGAGAAGATGAAGCTTATAATGTTTCTGATCAACCATGGAGTAGTGGCAAAGAGATGGCCTAAAATATCTACAGACCCAGTAAAAATCTGGACAAAGACATGTATGGTGATGACCTAGAGACCCGAATAAAGACCAACAGATTTGTTCCTAATAAGGAGTTCTCTGGCTCAGATCATAGGCAGAGAGGCTGAGAAGGACCAGTTCAATTTGAGGAAGATCCGTTTGGTCTGGACAAGTTTTTGGAAGAAGACAAACAGCATGGAGGATCTAAAAGACCCTCATATAGCAGCCACCCTAAGGAACATCAACATGAAGGCAAGAAGAGGAGGAAGGAGTGAGTAGGGTAGCCTCTCAAAAGAAAAATGAACTGTTATCCTTAACTCTAATGACAATGGTCATTGGGGAATTATATGTAAATGGTCAGGTTGAAAACCAAATCTGGGATTGTAGATCCCACTAGTTTTTATTACTGGGGCTGGGGGAAAGGAATGTGTACTTTAAACTTGTCTCTTTATTTTTAAAGGGGATGGGCCATATTCTGAGTGCAAGACTTTTGCTTCCCCCTCTCTGTCAGCCCATCTTTCCCTACCATATTAGCATTGACAGAAGCTCCATGCTCCCCAGTATGCCAAATTAAGACTTATATTTTAGTGACATTAGTTTGGAGGGATTAACATTTCATAGTAGAACTATCCTTGCTGAGTAGTTGGGGGAGGTCTTCATATAATGGAGCTGTCCACCACTTGTTGAATGTTTGCCCCCATTGGGTGTGTGTGTCTTATTTTAATTTGGAATGGGAGAGTCAGCTTCTGTGTGGTGCAACTGTTTTAAATAAAACATTTAGATAGACTTGCCATAGTATAACATTTTTATTTCATAATTCATCAATATATTTATGCTAATTCAGATCAGCCCCTTTTGCTCCTTCACATCTCAATGTCTGTATTTTTGGTGCTGAACATGGACCCCAAAAAGATGCAGATTAGCACTGCTAGGGAAAGTACGTTAAAGTTGAAAGAACTTCTCTAGTATTCCTTAGTTAAGGGGCTGACCCCATAAATCCAGAAAGCAAAGCAATGTATTGTCCTTGTGCTTCTCTGAAATAAAGTTCATTCAGTTAAAATTTAAAAAAAGAAAAGGAGGAAAGATGGGACTAGGTAGAGAAAGACAGAAAAGGAGAGAGAGAAGGGAGAGAAAAGGAGGACAGAAAGAAAAAGGGAGAGGAAAAAAGGGGGAGAGGAAGGATGGAAGAGGGAGAGAAAGGGACAGAAAAAGGAAGAGAGAGAGAGAGAGAGAGAGAGAGAGAGAGAGAGAGAGAGAGAGAGAGAGAGAGAGAGAGAGAGAGAAGCTGGAAAACAAAGCCAGCTTCATTTTGATTTCTACATGGTTATTCAATTGTTGTCACTTGATTTATAAAACAGTACAAAAAGTGAGATTTAAATGCAATCCTGTGTATCAAAGTGAGAGCATGTTTTGAAGACAAAAAAAAATCGATGAGATCAGTAAGAAACTGAAATTTAAGAATAGGCACTATAGAATCTTCCATAGTTCAGGTGAAATGAGAATCATTCCTTCCTCTTGCCCCTTTTCTTTCCTTCTTTTATAGTTTAGCTTAATAACTAAAATTATAAAAGCTTTTTTTTATGATAAAAATGGTACTTTAATAGAAAACTGAACAACATTGCCTTATATCATCAGACCCTTGAATTCTCTCTTCACTACATGAATTTCACAAGGTCTAGGTCACTCTAGCTAAATCCAGAAATGGTAAATATTTCATTAAATCCTTCTTCATATCCCATTTACACCAAACAAAAGAAGTAACCCTGTCCTTGTCAACAGGAAGAAGGAAGGAATGAAAGTCTAAGAAAACAAGGCCAATTCATGGTCACAGCAGATGCCTCTTTGAAACCAACAGCAAAAAGTATGCTCCCCAACATTGACATGTCCCAGGCACACTGCATCCGACTGCTTCAGCAGTGGCAAAAGCACTAGATCTGAAGCCAGAGAACCTGAGTGTGATGCTTTTGTGGTCTACCTGGTTGGCTTTGGCTAAGTCCAAACCTCAGATTCCTCCTTTGTCAAATGAGAGGATTGGACAAGAAATCGCTGAGGTTTCTTCCTGATGTAAATTCTGTGACCCTCTCCAGCCTCAGGTTAGACGCTGGGGTTCTGCTCCCCCTCCCTTCCAAGCTCTTTCTTTCCATCATTGTTGCTAACAATTAGGGGGATGGCCAAAGAAGAAGAAAGGGGCATAGGGAACCTAGAAATCTCTGATCCTGAGGAATTGACAGTTGGCTATATTCTGTCATTTGGCTGCACTCCCTCTTCTAGGATGGAAGTTTTAGGTTGTTTGCAGAGGTGATGAGGGTCTGAATTAGAGGGTTTCAGTGGAGGTAGAAATAAGGGAACCCAAGGTCATTTGGCCTTTTGGGAAGGAAAAAAATGTCAACTCAAGGTTGTTTGTTTTTTTAAGGCCTTAAATACTGAAATGGCTCCAAGATTAAGGAATAAAAAGCTGATTTCTTGCCCCCCCCCCCCCTTTCCTCACTAATGGCATCTTATTTTATTGGTAATAACATAAGAATCGTCCGACTGGGTAAATACCTAGGATCCATGCTGCTCATTATTGTGACTCTGAGTGGGGACCCATGTGAGGGAACATTGTAGTTCTTTCTGAAATTACTCTCAGAAGGATAGCTATGTCCTTGGAGGCAGGGCTAGGGGTGGGAGTGTGGGAGGAAAGAATTTAGTTTTCTTGTAATAACCCCTAGTGAATCTGTTACCTGTAGATTTATCTAAACTTATAGGAATCCTGTTATTGTTCCTATCTGTACCACCTTTGGAAGTCATGAGTTCCACATGTTTACTCCCTGTTGGGTAAAGTAGTCTTTATTTTTGATGGGGTGAAAATTACCTCTTTCAAGTTTCTGGTACTGGAAATTTGGTGAACAGCTCTTTGTTGCCAACTATCACTCAAATCACAATCTTAGAGATTGCAATCTCAGCCTTCATCCTTCCAGATAAATAAGTCCTGTTTTCATTAGCTTCATGCATGGGGAAAAGCTATCTTCATGTCCTCCTTCATCTTAGTTGCTTTACTATGGACTTTCTTCATCTCCATGGCATTATTATATCTTTCTTGACTGTGATAATGACATTTCCCAAAAGCCTCTCCAACTAACTCTGGATAGAATTTGTTTTCTTTTTGATTACCTGGATCTTGGCTACCAGGAGAGGAGAAAAGCAACTTCCTTAAGGGAGTGTTTGAGCAACTCTAATGGGAATCCTGGTCATTCCACTCCACAAAGGGACTTCCAGAACATTGGGTGAGCCTCTTCGATTTAGTCAATAATGTTCAATAAATGTTTAGTAAGCACTTAGTTTAGTAAGGCATGAGTGCTAAGCCCTGGAGATACACATACAAAAAGAGAATGACACTCCCTGCTCTCAAGGAGTTTACAGTCTAATGGAGTGTGACAAAACACTAGAGAAAGTTTCATAAAAGCTTGTCTAGCAGTTTAAGGATATTTTTAGTCCCATATTTCTCAACCTCCTTCCTATCTTCTTCTCTCTTCAAAGCCCATGACTTAGAGCAAAACTGGAAGGTTTTGTCTCTGAGACTGGCCTTCTCAAGATTGGCTTTCTGGGCCTCAGGCTTGACATGACACATTCTGTGATGGAGGGTTTTCAACATAGGCTAGAGCTCCACACTCTATTTGTTTCTTTTTTTGCCATAGGGAGCAGGTAACAGTTTGGCCATCTGCCTCATGATGCATTAAGACTTATGTGGTTCCTGAAGTAACTGGATTATATCCAACTGTAGCTTGTCTAAATGAGATTCAAGACCTCCAATTGAATCCAGATACAACAAGGGAGCAGTTAAAGGAGTAGAAGTCTAGAGGTCATTCTTCTTTTGCAACCTGGATACCAGGAGAACACCGATTTTAAAAATGTGGGTTTTTCCAGTAGCAGGGAATATGGGATCATTGAAAGTGTGGTACAAGTTCTCAAATGCCATTCAATCCAATCTCAATCAATACATTAATTAAGAAACATTCATTAAGTGCCTACTATGTGCCAACCATTGCTATCTCCTAGTGAATTCTATACTGAGCTCTTTGTTAATCTTCAGGGCTTGTCAAAGTGTCTCATATGTGTATGTGTGTATATTTACATACATACATGCATACATATATGTATATACTGGCAGCATGAATTTGAAAAGAAAATAGTCAATACAACAAAATGGAAGTCTTTAATCAGGTCAAGTGAGTTGAAGCTGGGGTGCCACACAGCAAGTGCTGGGGTACCAACCCCCTAGGGGGCTGGGAACAGGTTAAAACTATATAGGGTACTAAGGCCCATGGAATGATTAGGCTGGGAGTGGGAAGGATTGGACATTTCACAGTCTCATTAGATAAGTTGTTTTGCATAACAAGCAAAGGCCCCTAAAGAAAGCTTGGAAATCTTGGAAGGGAAGAGTTGGGAGATCTACAAAATAATCTGAGGCTGGAAGTGACTGTGTCTGGTCAGCTTCAGGCTATTCTTTGGATACCAGGGCAGCTTCAGTCAGTTCTTATTGAACCATATTTGTCAATAGATATACACACACATATACACATATACATATACATACATACACTCTATGGTCTAACTGTATCTGTGTGTGTATGTGTATAAATAGATATGAGGAATTCAGAGAAACATGGGAAGACTTATGAACTGATACAGAATAAAGTAAACATATGATATAAACAATAACATACGTGACAAAATGCATATACACGTATGTCTGCAGTCTTTCTGGAAAGTTCTAAGAGCTCAAATTGTTTTTATGACTAAGATGACATCAGTCACCTAGAACAAGTGGTACACATATTTAATATTCTCAAATGTGAATTGTCTTTCCCTAGAAGATGTTTCAATCCCACTTTTTGTTTAGCATAGTCCTAACACTTTCTACTAGCATATTATCCAAATTCTTATTCAGGTCAAACCTTTAGAAATAGATATTTTTGGGAAGTAGAGCCAAGATGGCAGAGTAACAGCACAGACTTTCCAGAGCGCTCCTACCAAGCCCAGCAAAATACCTGTAACAATGACTTAAACAAATTCTGGAGCTGCAAAACCCACAAAATGGTGGAGTGAAGCAAATCTACAGCCCAAGACAGCCTGAAAGGTCACCAGGAAGTGTTTATCATGCCACACACCAGCATAGAAGACAACTGAGTAGGTATTGGGGAGACTGAATCTCTCACATCTGTGGCAGTTTCCAGACTTCAGGACCCCAAAACACCAAGGATAAATTGGAAGGTCAGTGGAAAAAGCCTGGGGGACCAGTACAGGAGAGTGACATGGTCCATCTCCAGCCCCAGGATGGCAGGGGAGGGGACAGAGGAACTCATGTGGCAGCCACTGTTTCTGGAGCTCTAGGCCCACAGATTGTGGGGGGATCAAGTGACTGACAGCACACCCCATACCCCCCACTAGAAGCAGAGAACTACCTTGACAAAGAGCTCAATAGTCAAGTAAATGACTGGGGAAATGAGCAAAAACCAGAAAAAGAATCAGACTATAGAATCTTCCTTTGCTGACAAAGAAGACCAGAGCATTCAAACATAAGAAAACAAAAGTCGAAGCTCCTCCATCCAAAGCCTCCAAGAAAAATATGAATTGGTCTCAGGCCATGGAAGAGCTCAAAAAGGATTTTGAAAATCAAGTAAGAGTAGTACAGCAAAAATTGGGAAAAGAAATGAGAGTGATGCAAGAAAATCATGAAAAACGAGTCAACTGCTTGCTAAAGGAGACCCAAAAAAATGCTGAAGAAAATAACACTTTAAAAAATAGACTAACCCAAATGGCAAAAGAGATCCAAAAATCCAATGAGGAGAATGCCCTAAAAAGCAGAATTGGCCAGATAGAAAGGAGATCCAAAACCTCACTAAAGAAAATAATTACCTAAAGATTAGAATGGAGCAGATGGAAGCTAATTACTTTATGAAAACTCAAGAAATTATAAAACAAAACCAAAGGAATGAAAAAATTAGCAGACAATGTGAAATATCTCCTCAGAAAAACAACTGACCTGGAAAATAGATCCAAGAGAGACAATTTAAAAATTATGGGACTACCTGAAAGCCATGATAAAAAAAGAGCCTAGACATCATCTTTTATGAAATTATCAAGGAAAATTGCCCTGATATTCTAGAACCAGATGGTAAAAAAAATATTGAAAGAATCCACTGATCACCTCCTGAAAGAGATCCAAAAAGCAAACCTTTTAGGAATATTATAGCCAATTTACAGAGTTTCCAGGTCAAGGAGAAAATATTGCAAGCAACCAGAATGAAACAATTTGAGTATTGTGGAAATATAATCAGGGTAACACAAGATCTAGCAGCTTCTACATTAGGGGATCAAAGGGCTTGAAATGTGATATTCCAGAAGTCAAAGGAGCTAGAATTAAAACCAAGAATCGCCTACCCAGCAAAAGTGAGTATAATACTTCAGGGGAAAAATGTTCATTCAGTGAATTAGAGGACTTTCAAGCATTCTTGATGAGAAGACCAGAGCTGAGTAGAAAATTTGACCTTCAACACAAGAATAAAGAGAAACATGAAAAGGTGAACAGGAAAGAAATCCTAAGGGACTTACTAAAGTTGAACTGTTTACATTCCCACATAGAAAGATAATATTTGTAACTCTTGAGACTTTTCTCAATATTTGGGTAGTTGGAGGGATTATATACATATAGACAGAGGGCACAGGGTGAGTTGAATAGGAAGGGGATGATATCTAAAAAATTAAAATTAAGGGATGAGAGAGGAATATATTGGGAGGAGAAAGGGAGAAATAGAATGGGGCAAATTATCTCATAAAAGAGGCAAGAAAAAGCTTTTTCAATGGAGGGGGAAAGGGGGGAGGTGAGAGGGAAAAAGTGAAGCTTGCTCTCATCACACTTGGCTTAAGCAGGGAATAACATGCTCACTCCATTAGGTATGAAAATCTCTTACACTACAGGATAGTAGGGGAGAAGGGAATAAATGGGGTATGGGGGGATGATAGAAGGGAGGGCAAATGGGAGGAGGGGGTAATTAGAAGTAAACACTTTTGAGGAGGGACAAGGTCAAAAGAGAGAATAGAATACATGGGGCGGGGCAGGATAGGATGGAGGGAAATATAGCCTTTCCCAACATAACTTTTATGGAAGTCTTTTGCATAACTATACATGTATAACCTATATTGAATTGCTTGCCTTCTCAGTGGGAATGGGTGGGGAGGGAGGAAGGGAGAGAAGTTGGAAGTCAAAGTTTTAAAAACGAATGTTAAAAATTGTTTTTATATGCAACTGGGAAATGAGAAATACAGGTAATGGGGCATAGAAATCTATCTTGCCCTACAAGAAAATAGAGGAGATGGGGATAAGGGAAGAGAGGGGTGTGACAGAAGGGAGGACAGAGTCGGGGGAAGAGGTAATCAGAATGCATAGTGTCTTGGGGTGGGGGAGGGGAGAGATGGGGAGAAAATTTGGAACTCAAAATCTTGTGGAAATGAATGTTGAAAATTAAAAATAAAGAAAGAAATAAAAAAAGAAATAGATCCCTTAAAAAATAGATACTCTGGGAGGGCTTGAAACAATTTTCTTGATTCCATCTCTGATATCTGACCCCTGAGTTGCTTGGAGAGATGTCAGACTAAATCTGTTAAGCAAAGGAGAATATCTTGCCTCTTGCTAGCCTTGCTTTAGCAAGTAGTAAATGGTGTCTTAGATAAATGACTTCTATGACACAGATCTTATGTGGGTCTCCTCCTCCCTTTCTGACTGCTCTTTCTCTGTCTTTTACTGCATCCTCATCTTTCATCCTCTTGGTGTGAGTGGTCCTTCAAAGTTCCTTCTTAGGCTCTATTTTTTTCTCTATTTAGATTTTTAAACTTGGTGTTCCCAAATTGCCATTATGATTTGGAAATTTCTGCTCACTCCCAACCTTTCCCTACAGCACTTTCAGCTCACTGCTAGGTGTTTCCACTTCCATATCCTTAGGCTCAACATATCTGAAGGTGAACTGATTATCTTGTTCCCAAAACATGCCCCTCTCCTTAATACCTCTATTTCTGTTGATCTCCATCTTCCCAGTTACCCAGATTCACAGTATTCAGTCAATGACAAATCCTGGCTTTCTGTCTCTGAAATAAGTCACATTTAGGTCCTTCTCTCTCTTTTCACAGCTATTGCACTTATTCAGGTTGATATGTCTCTTTTTTAAGAAAATTAACATTTTATTGATCTTTTTGTTTTTTATCATGGGTCTATAGTCAGCCTTCACTTGTAACAAAGAAAAACATTTAAAACTAACCCACCCAATGACTATATCTACACTCATTTTGCCACATTTCTGTGAAAAAGTGGGAGATGTATTTCCCCATCTCTTTTCTAGGTTTAAAATTGGTCATTACACTCACATAGCATTTGGTTTCATTTTATTGTTCTTTTTTATTTAGATTGTTATAGTCATATATACTATTTTACTGGCTCACATTACTTTATTCTCTGTCAGTCCATATAAGGCTTCCCATGTTACTCTGAATTCCTCTTTTCCTTCATTTCTTATGGGGTAATGTATTACATTCATATATCACAATTTTATCAAAGCTCTTTCACTTGCCCTCCCTTTTCTGTGCTAAGATCTCTCCTCATATTTCATGGAGAAAATTGAAGCAATTTGCTATGAGCTCCCTCTCTTCCCCTTTTCAAAAATTATATAAGAAATTCCTTGATATCTTTCTGTATTCATTTTTTTAACTTCAGTCTTCTTCCAAACTCCATACCCATTTTATCTTATCTCCTCAAGCAAACAAGACGAAACTCCTTTGACAGGGACAATGTCTGTTTTTTTGTCTTAATACAGCAGCCCCCTCCTCCAAAGTGGTATATGCTTGGGCACCTAGTAAACATTCACTATTCCTTCTATTTACAATGGCTGTCTTCCTCCCAGCCTGCTCATTCTGCCTTTTTGTTCATTATTCCAGGCCCACTAAAGTGACACTTCCTCAGGAAGCCTGAAAGGACCATTGTATCCTGGGCCATCTCCAGTCATCCTGATGAATGTCTGGTCACTGGATTCAGATGGCTCTGGAGGAGAAGTGTGGCTGGTGACCTGCACAGCCCTCCCTCACTCAAAACAAGGTCAAGTGCAAGTCATGTCATTATTTCTCTGATAGTATGGTCTTTTTCAGCAATGAAGGACAAACACAATGTTGCAAAAAAAAGGCAAGGGAAATAAAGTAAGTGAATAATGTATGCTTCAGTCTGCACTTGGAGGTCAGCACGAATTAGAGATTGTAACAAAAGGTAGAAAGTTTGACGTCATAGAAGACATAGAAGAACAAGATGTACAAGTGTACCAAGAATAGAATGGATCACAGTATACATAGGTAGGGCTTCAGTTGTATATTAAGGTATTCCTTTGTGAAGGAAGCCTAGGAACTAGTTGGGAGAAGCAAGGTAGAGACCCCAGAGGTGCAGATCAATTGCAGAGAGAAACAGAGAGCATAGTGCCATCAGTGTGATACTACTGACCACTTGGATGGAAAGAAATAATCTATGAAGAGTTTAGGAAACGTATCAAGCCTGTCTCATAGCTGTAGTGATCAAGAACTGTGATTATTTGGGCATCTCTTCTGGGACTGTCTCTGTCAGCATCAAAGTAGCTAATAATTTCATGCTTTGACTTAATGATAATTTTATTTGATTAAAGAACCAATAAATGTTATTTTGAACCTGATTCTTACCAAGTGAGAACTGCTGGTTGAAGAAGAAATGATGATAACATTGGAGAGAAGGAGCCAGGATTGGTGATGGAATGCTAAGCACATTCTTTCATACATTCTGTATTTCTGGTGAATGCATTTTATAGGGTGCAGAGAAAATATATAGGTGGAAGGGAAGGGAAGGAAAAGAAAGAAAATAAGCATTGATATAGTTCCTACTAGGTACCAGGCTGCTATGCTAAGTGCTCTTTACAATTTATCTCAATTGATCCTCAACCTGTGATGTTGGTGCTAGGTTTCCTTTTTACAATTGAGGAAAATGAGGCAAACAGAAATTAAGTGACTTGGTCAGGGTAAGTGTCTGAGAAGGGGCTTGAAATCAGGTGTTCTTGACTCCAGGCCTATTACAGGCTTTATCCACTGTCCCAACTGTCTCATATATGAAAATTAAAGGGGGACTTCAGTCCAAGAAGGATAGGAAACTCTCAAGAATGAAATTCTGAGATTACAAAGAGAAAAACATTCTGATGAAGCATAAAAAAGGGAATTGTAGAAAGAAACCAGTTTAGATACACATGGATCTTACTGCCTACCTTAGATTTTTCAAAAAACACATACCAAAGATACAGCTAATGAATAATGAATATGAACATACAATGCAGAGAGCCTGAAAGCATAGGCTTAGGAGTTGAGATTGGTCTGGGAAGCTAAGAGGAGAATAAAAGAAGAGAAGGGACAACTGGGTGGTAATTGATGACATTAAGGGGATGAAGTTTCATTTGCCAAGGGGAATATTTTGGGAGAGAGGCATCATGATGCAGTGAAAAGAGGTGGATTCAGAGTCACAGGTCCTGCTATTTGCTGCCTAGGGGACCTCAGGCAAGTGATTTTACTTCTTTGGGCCTTACCTTCTTCATACACTTCAAGTGAGGACCTCAAAGTCCTTCTAGCTTTAAATGTTTGATATATGACCTTTGGATTGCAAAGTCAGAACAAAATAAATGACTAGTGAGGAGTTGGACCCTAAGATTACTAGGGAGATGGTAAGAAAGTACCCAGCTGCCCTTGCTTGATAAGGCCCAGATGAACTTTCTGGCTGTCCCTGGTAGTAACCTTTGAAAAATCAAAGAAAATGGAAAGGGTACTGCAAAATTAGAGAGGACCAAATGTTCTGATTTTCCAAACTGGAAGTTTGTAGAATCTGACAAATATAGGATAGTGAGCCTCACATTGATTTCCTGGTAAAATTCTAAAATGTAATATTAAAAAGATGTTAGCAGATGTGTATATACCAAAATGGGGATCCCTGGAATGTCATTAAGAAGAGGTCAGGAGAGTACAGTCAGGGCAAGGTTACTACATAGATCACAGGATCCAAGGTCCAGTGCTGGAAGAGCAACCCCATCATTTTGTTGTTGAGGAGACTGAGTGAAGCAATGCATTTGACTATTGCTTGCCTACTCTTTTTACTGATGAGATGGAAAAAATATGGCCTAGGTGGATTTATAACTGATTGGTCTGGATCTGTTCTCTCCGGCCAGACGGAGAGGGCTATTTGTGTCTGTAGCCTTCCTGTACCTAGGGGGCGCTGTGTTGGCCCTCTACCACGCAACTGTCTTTGCGTGCTGTCAGTTTCTGCATGCCCCACCCCAAACTGCTCTGAAGTTTCTCTCCCCAGAGGCCCCTGCGAAAGCCTCACGTGACTCATTTCCACCAACTGGGCTCAGTTGAGGTCGAAGCGCAGGCGCAGTGCCACTGTTAGGTCGGGCATTGCCTTCTTCTGCTCCCACAGTGCACCTCGAGTGGAAGCTCCACGACGACGACGAGGGCGATCGACGGCGACCACGAGGGCGACGGCGACAGATGATTTTCAAAGTTTGATCATTTGGTGGCCTTTATTTTCGAAGAGAAATCCCTATGGAGCCAAACTCCAAGCAGATAGAAAAAAGCAAACCTGCTCCTGGAACTACAGGTACTGAGAACATGATGCCTTCCACCATACAACCTGGTGATGAAGACAAATGTGATAATAATGAAGTAGAAAGATGTGGATTGTTGAGAGATCAACCCAGATTCTCTGACAGTATTTTTTGGGACTTTGAGATAAACATGTTAGCTGTAAAGGATGATACTCCAATCCATTTCTGTGATAAATGTGACTTACCTATTAAAATTTATAGGCGCATGATACCATGCAAGCATGTCTTTTGCTCTAACTGTGCCATTTTGCCTAGGAAAGGAAAAGATAGAGTATGCCCAGGCTGTAATAACCCTGTGCAGAGAATTCAGCAATATAAACAGGGTTCTATCTTTATGTGCAACTTAGTTCAACGGTGTAAGAGAACCTACTTGTCCCAAAGAGACTTAGAGGCTCACATCAACCTTCGTCATAGGAGAACTGTAACATCTGGTACTCAAACTCTGATAAAAAGTGTTCCTCCTCCTATTGACCCACCACCAGCCAAGATGCCTGATGATTTTACAGTGCCTTTAGATAGTCATCAAGTGAGCCATATTTAACCAGAGCAGCACATAAGAATGCCATAACCTCCTTTACAGCATCTACCACATGAGGGAACTGGGGCTCCTTCTGCAGAGTTATTGATGCCTCAACCTTCACCCTCATCTGGTCTGGTCAGACAGGAATCCCTTCAATTTTCAGCAAGAAACTGTAGCAGTCTAATAACTATTCCTATTAAAGATGATTCACATTCACATGCCAAAAAACTAAGACATCATCCTCATGAGATTATACCTGCATGGCAACTTTATGGACCACCACCAACTCCTCCTCCTTCAACACCACCTCCTGCACTACCAGTAAGCCATCCAATGCAACATCCTTCCCAGGCAACAGATACATCGCTTGTTTATAGCCAAGCTCCTCCTCCACTCGTGACCTCTGTTCTCCCATCAGATCCTCTACCTTTGGGAAATATTGTTGGCCAGATGTTGCCATATGTGAGTCCTCCTCCACCAGGACCCCCTCAACATGATGATTTTCCTGTAAATGTTCTTGGACCTCAATACAATTATCCTAATGCTTGGCTAAAGTTTACTGAAGATCAAGGGACTCTTAACCCTCCACTCACACAGCCAGTTGGAATGACACCTGGTATGTGGCCTGCACCAATAGGGCTACCTTCACCTCCACCAACGCAGGATCCATCTCAAGAACTACATCAAGCGGATCAGACAAGATATAGTCCAAAATACCAATGAATGGACTGTGAAGATACACTGGGAAGGAGTCTGGAACTGGAACTGGAACTGAACTGAAGATGCAATGGAGTTCAAGGGTACCACTGAATTGTAGATAAAATGGGGATTGGGGGTGGAACTGAACTGAAGGTATCCTGATAAGGGTTGGGGTGGGGAGGGCCCTTTAGTCTTTTGATGAATTTGGAGGGAGGATATGCCCTTCATACAGAAGTAGCTGTGAAACACCCTTAGGGTCTTTTATCTTAAAATGCTTTTTAAGCCTTTATCTTAGGACTGTTTCTAGTGTGATAAATTGCCTCAGAGTTGATTGTTTTATAATATTATTTTATGGGGGGAAGAAAATCATCATTTTATCACTTCTAGAAGTATTGTTTTTATTAAATCCTATATTTAGTTTTTCTTGTGATACATCTTGTTAACCTGTGTAAAATATTTCATTATGTTTGGTTAAAAAAAAACCCAAACCAAATAAAACAAAAACAAAAAAATAAAAACAAAGAAAAAAACACAAAAAAACACAAAAAACCACAAAAAAAACAAATAAACAAAAAAAACAAAAAAAAAAAAACCCAAATAAACAAAAAAACAAAAAATAAATGAAAAAAGAACCACCTAGCCTGATCCAAAGAGTAGTCAGTAGTGGTTCAGTGTTCATTTGAAAAGCACTCTCTAGTGGAACAACCCAGGAATTTGTTCTTGGGGTCTTTGGTTTATTTATTTATTTATTTATTTATTAACATTTTTTAACATTTAACATTTTGTTGTTTTTTTTAACATTTTTAACATTTTAACAATTCAAATTGTTAAAAATTCAAAAAAATGGTTAAAGACAACGTTAAGGGTAACAATGTTAAAGGCAATGTTAAAGGTAAAGACAGTGCTCATCAGATTTGTAGGTAATGTGTTTTCCCTCAACAAGCAGAGAGAAAGAGTTAACAGGCTGGATGATGAGAGTTAGAATCTAGAAACATCTTGACTAGCTAGAATGTTGGGATGAATGTAATAAAATGAGTTATTGTAGGGCTACATCCAACATTTTCACTTGGCTTCAAAAATCAGCTTGACAGATAGGAGATGCAGGGGGTGTGAGAGTATAAATCTGAAGATAGTCTGGGTGTTTCAGTGGACTAAGAGTGTCACCAATATGAATCACCAGTATGATGAGGTAGGTTCCCCATCCCACCCCCAATCTCCTCTGATTTGAGATTGCATTAAGACAGGCATAGGCTAAGAAGGTGATGGATATCTATCTGCTGCCTTCTCCATAGGTGAGGGCCTCACATGGCCCACTTTCTCTCAGCCCTCACCCTTCCCTGTAATATTACAAGCCAAAATACTTTTCCTTGGCCACCACTTGCCTATGTGTGTCATCTTTCCCTACTAGTATGTTAAATAATGGACAGGGAGTAGTTTCAATTGGTATATAGTAAAAATATAATAAATGCTTTTAATTGATTGATCAGCAAAATAATTTCTGTGAGTCCCTCTGTTGAATGTCACCCAAATGCTTTCCACCATCCTTCCCCTTCTTCCCCTTGTTCCTGTATTTTCTTACATGAATATACCTCACCAATAAAGAGTACTACCCTGCTCAACCACCTTTGTCCTGTCTTGTTTCTTTTAAATGCAGTATACTCATCCAGGGCCTTATTCTGTTCATGAGTTTTGTGTCCCACCAAGCCTCAATGACATTCAACTGCCCCCTTGCATTAGGGCTGTTAGGCCTAAACTTTGGGCATCTGCATAAAGAAATTTATGACTCTGGGTCTCAGGAAAGGCTCTTTCCTTGGATTTTTGTCTCCTGTGAATTTCGGACTATCTTAAATGGAATTATGTAATTACTTAATGGAACCCTGGCTGATATTTCAATGACTTTTAGCTTATTCATTCAATTCTATCACATTTTGAAAGTTTTTTTCATGGTTAGGGATAAAAATTAAACATTCATTCAAAAGCATTTAAGTGCCTATGATGCACACTGTTCTGGCTTAGCACTGAGTCAGATTAAGGAACAAACAAAACAATAGTCCCTGTGCTATATGGACTAAAAATCCTTTTGAATATTTCATTTAAAAATCACCACTTGATGCAGCAATCCAGGGCTCCTTGACAATTCAGCATATTTGGGCAGCTTTCAAAGCCTTAGTGCCTTGGGTTGCTGGAAGGTAGGAGATGTTCAGATCTTTTTTGCAGCCTTCTTAGCCTTTAAGGCCTTGCACTTGGCTTCTGTCTTGGGGAGGGAGTGACAACCATTTCCTTCTTTGCCTTCAATACCATCTTGGGTGGGGGCGGGGGGCAGGAAACCAGGCTGCTTTTTAATGTGCATGTTGAGTAATTGTAATGGAGGTTTTGCCAGCTATATCCCAATCCCAGCTCTGTGCCTTTGGCTGGCTGGTCTTGCATTAGATGAATGCCTTCTGTTGCCCTCATTGCTACCATTTTCTGGTGAGGATCTGTATTTTCCTTCCTGGGGAGGGCTTTTTTTGGTCACTGCCTCTAGACATCTTGTCCAGAATGGTTTAAGCTCCAGCATTCCATGGATGCTCCAATATCTGGGTCCAGAGTGGCTTGCAGCAGTAGTGGGGCTACTGCTAATTCTGTGAGCAGGAGACAGCAGGACTGAAAGTATTGGTTTTGTTTAGTTTTATGGTTTATTATAGCTCTGGGGCACTTTCAGAGTCCTTTAATTTAGGACCTTGATCTTAGGGAAAGGTATGGGGGGAAGAATTTAGACTTGACAGCTCCAAGCTGCTAACTCCCTCTTCCATTCCCCCTAGTGTGTGCTTCTGTGTGGTTCCCTTGGCATTGGGGGCTAGAGCTGTCATTTGCAGTACTTGGGAATCTTAGTGCACTAATTCAGTATAGCAAAAACAGCACTGGCCTAGTAAGATTTGGCTTCCAGTCCTGTTTCTCTTACTTACTAGCTATGTGACCCTGGGCAATATACTTTCAGTCAATGCAGTGGGCCTTTATTAAAGCACCTTCTATGTGCATATCCCTTCCTCTATCTGGGCCCCTGCTTCCTCATCTAGAAAATATGGGAGTTCGACAAGATACTATCTCTGGTCTCTTCCAGTTGTGGTCTATGTATATGTTTAGTAAGGTGCTTGATTCAAGTTTGAAGAAGGTTTAGACCTGATCCCACAGGTCTTCAGCTCAGTAATGTTCAGTAACTCCCTTTTGCTTATGGAGTAGCTCATACCCCTTTGCCTGGCATTCAAGATCTTCCATGATGCCCTGGTGCCGCCCATCTGTCCCAGTCTTCTCTCACTTTTGTCTCCTTTGCCTTCCTCTTTGGCACCAACCCAGCTGAATAGCTTTCATTCTTGCCAACACGTGGCACTTGTTCAGTTTCATGACTTTGTTCTCTCTGTCCATTTCCTGTGCCTGGCATATCTCCATTCCTATTGTTTGGCTGGCAGATCTTACCCATCTTTTAAATCCAATCTTCTCCAGGACTCCTTCTCTCACACCCACCAGCCCCATATCAATGATGACCTTCCCCTTCCAACTGTCACACTTATCCTAGAATGTTATATGCCATAGTAATCTGTGCTTATAATGATATCTTACCTGCTTCCTAGATGGTAAGCTCCACGAGAGAAAGAGCCGAAGTTCATCTAACTTTTGTTTCTTCTGCAGTACCTAGCACTATAACGTGCACATAGTAGATACTTCATTGTTGATGCAATTGAATTTGATGCTGTTAATTCTTGGAGGATTGGAACTTCAGTTTTTATCATCAGTTCTTTTATTATACCAAACTCTCATTATTGGTAAGTTGTAATTTTTATGGCCAAGATGGAGAACAGGTGCCATCTTTCTGTTTCTAGCTAAGCAAATAATTTTTAAGGGGGAGGAGGGTAAGGGCTTGAGAGTAGAGGCTTATGACCTAGGAAACTGTCTGTAAGAGGCATCCAGCTTTGGTTTTCTCACTTCAAAAGTTGACTTTGAATCATAGCTCTAGAGCTGGTAAAGATGAAGAAACTAAGTCCCAAAGAGGTAAAGGGACTTGCCCAAGAACACGTATAAGATCATCTATCTAGAAGTAGAAGGGGAGGCTACCTCGTCCCACTCCAATAAGGAAACAGGCCTAGAGAAGTAAAATGACTTAGGATCCGAGGGTCTTAGCTCTAGAGCTGGAAGGGGTCTTAGAAGCCACCTGATCCAACCCTCTCATTTTACAGAGGAAGAAACTGAGACCCAGGGAGGGGAAGTGACCTGTCCAAGATCACTTAGTATGTATAAAAGGTAAGATCTGAACCTAGGTTCTCTGGCTCCAAATCCCTTACTTCTCAAACCTGAATTTTAGTGACAGCCTGAACTTGATCAGAGTAACTTTTATCTTCTCAGCCATTTCTCTCTTGGCCATTATAATATAAGATTATAGTTTGCACTTACATCACCAATCAATACACATTTATTGATTCATAGTTTCCCTCTTTGTAGCTAAAAGCCATATTACAGTCCCTGATCTAGCTATGTTTTGTTCTTTATTTAGGATTTAGGCCTGTTGATATGAAGTAGGAACTTCAGGAAGATAGATGTCTATGTGCAGAGACCAGAAGAAGAGACAACTTTATTCTGGGCTTTGTTTCTTTGTTTCCTCTGGGTTTTCTACCTTATGACCTTGTCTAAGGGTCATCCAATAGCCATGGCTGTGCTAATACAGCAAATTGACAATTCAGCTCTGAATGTGAAGCACATCTGTCACAAATGGAATTACTTCCTTTGCAGTAGAATAATGCATTATCATATGTGGAATTAAAAAAATAGTGTATTCTAGGCATATGCTTCCAGTTCTACACATAACTAAGAATTGTGTGGTGTATATTAATATACATAAAAGTTCAAAGACAAACTCCAAGGTTCCTTTAGAAGAATAGGGCTATTTATAGTAATTTATTTATTCATGGATTCAAAGACTTTCAGTCTAGTTCTTTTTAGGAGAGTGAGTGTGTGTGAGTGTGTGCATGTGTGTCCATGTATGTGCGCATTGTGCATGTGTGTGCATGAGTGTGTGTGTGTGTGCGCACGTGTGTGTATGTGCTAGTTGGGGGAGAAACTTCATTCTACCTCAGACTGTAGAATGCATTGCTCACCTCCCTTGTACCTTTCCCCCAGAGATTCAGGCCCACAATGAGAGAATGTTATGATATGATCTCAAAGAGCAGACCATAGAGGTATTGGGGTGCAGCGATAAAAGCACTAGACTGAGGGACTGAGGACCTGACTGTGATTCCTCGCTTGGGATACTAGCTGTATGGCACTTCCCCTTCCTGCACCTCAGTTTTCCCAGCTACTAGAAAAATGAAGATATTAGGCATGATAGGCTCTAAGGCTCCTCCCACCTTGAAATCTCTTGCTTGAAAAAACTGCACATTTGATTTGTTTTGTTTTTCCAAAGGTTCTGCCCTAATAACCTTAATTAATTAATTGATGATTAACCTCTCATTTTCTTCCTTCTTGCCCTTTCCTTCCATTTTTCATCAGAATTTATATAGAGAAGAATGGATGGGGTGGGGAGAGGGGAAAGGTCTTTGCTTATCTCTCAGGAATGACTCCTGGAGAAATAGCCAGGCTGTTGTGCATCAGAATCCCACCCTGACCTGCAACATGGGGGCTGAGATGGCTATGGACTTGTTTCAAGCACATAGATCATTCGGTGCAGGAGTTTCATATTGGAAACTTTGTCAACAGAGGAGAAAGGGGGCTGTCATGGCCGAGAGAAGCTTTGCCTTTGTTATCAACCAAAGATATTGGGAGCTAGGAATTGTTCCCTTTGACCATCTGCTTGGTCCCCCAGGGCCCAGGCCCGGGTTGGGCCTTGCACTCTGCTTTTCCCAGGGTTGTTTAGTTGGCAGCGTTGCCTTTGCAGCTTCCACAGCGCTAGAAGCAGCAGCATTTGGAGAGCTAGCTCTTCTTCCCTCTTCTGGTCCAGGGACTGCCAACTCGCTGCCGGGAAGGTATTTATGAAACTCCCCTTGTCACGTTTCCATCTTCTTTCAACCTGACACCTTGAGACCCCTGTGATGTTTCCTTTCTCTTCCTGATTGTTTAGTCACCCCCAAATATGTGGAGGGGCTAGGGTTTAGCCTCATGAAGCTGTGCCAGTGTGACCTTGGACTGAACGTAAGGGCTGCAATTGGGATCAGGAAGAACTGTGTCTGACGCCCCCTCCAGATCATTTACCTACTGGGTGGCCCTGGACAAATCTGGTGACTTCTCTAGGCCTCAGTTCCCTCATTGGTAAAATGGGGAGAATAAGGTCACCTAACACTCAGTCGTTGTGAAAATCAAATAAGACAGTACTGTACGAAGTGCTTTATGATCCTTAAAGTCCTTATACAGTCTGTCCCAAAATTTGTAGTGCAGTTTTTGGAACACTCTGTATAGATGTTAGCTATTTTTATTATAGTTACTGCTCTCTCTGAGCCTCAGCGCCTCATAAGAACTTGCAATTGCAAAGTTTACAGATCAGTTTCCTCACTACAACCTTGAGTTCTCACACCTCTGTACCTTTGCACTGTTGTTTCCCATGACTATCCTTCCTCTCTCTCTTCCCCCCTCCCCGGCTCTCCCCCCGTGGAATTCTTGTACTCATTTTTTAAATCCCAACTCAAATATCTCTCTCTTCTGTGATCTCCTCCCCTCTCTTCCTCAGATCTATGCCTTCTTATGTGAGAGGCAGTGCAAGTGATTAACCTTGCTATACAGATAGGAAAACTGAGGCTCAGAGAAGAAAAATGATCTGAAAGGATGAAAGACAGGATTGGGACATGATGTTCTATCCTGTACTCTTTCAGAGACAGTCTACCACCTCTTCATGCCAGGGTCACACAATCGGTAATGGTAGAGTGGTCCCCAAAGTGTGGTCTCGGTACCACCCAGGAGTCCCTGAGACCCTTTTAGTGGATCCAAAAGTTCCAAACTGTTTTCATAAAAGTACTAAGACATTTTAATTTCTGATATGATAAATATCTATCTATCAATCTATCTCCCACATAAACAAAAGTTCTTGGTGGGTGTTTAACAAATTTTCAGGTTATAAAGGAGTCCAAAAAGTTTGAGAAGTGCCATTCAGAGGCTTCTCCCTATTCTGGTACTCTAGGACTTTGCTTTCTTTAGTTTTCTTTTGATGCATATCCACTGGAACTGTTTATTAAATCAGGGCCCCCAAGGAATCGTATTGATGGAATGAAAATGCTTAGTCAGTCATTTAGTCAGCTAATAAATGCTAGTTAGCTAATTGGCTGATCGGCATCCTCTTTGGCACTGAGTTTGGGGGTCTTTGTAGCCAGATCTCTGGGTTGGTGAGATAGGACCATTAAGGGACCCCTGAGATCATCCAGCCCTACTCCATCATCTAAAAATTGGGAAACTGAGGCCCAGAAAAGAGAAGTAATGGATTTAATTACTCCCAGTGAGTTAGTGGCAGAGCAGCTCTTCTGACTCCTTGCCCAGTGTTTGCACAATCCAATGCTGGAGGTTTCCAACATTTAGGAATGTGGTCCTGAGTCTGCCAATGGGAGGGAACCTATTCTTTGAATTTTATAGACCAAAGTATGTAGGTCTTTGTGGCTGGAGGGATTAGAGTGACCTTGCAGTCTGTTTTACAGAGTCCACAACAACAATGAACCTACTAGATGTAAGGAACTGGGGATGTAATGATGAAAAAGACAGAGTCTTTGTCCCCAGGGAGCTTATAATGGAATAGGTGGCCTATGGAATATTGACAGAATCACTTGATGCAAGATAGAATGTAATCATTGCCAGGCCAAGAGAAGGGAAGGAGAGGAGAACAGGGGCTAATGGAGACCATTGCCAAACCACTGCATCTTTCTGTCTTGGTTTCCTCATTGAGTAGAAAATGTTTGGTAAACCCTAGAGTTGATAGAAGTAAGTGTTCTCTCTGCTTTGGGCTGAAACCTTCCCTAGGTGTTATTTTCTCCCTTAAAGCATGATCTTCTTGAGAACAAGGACTGTCTTACTTTTCATTTGTATCACTTAAGAGCACAGTGCTTTGCACAGAGGAAGCACTTAATAAATTCATTCATTCATTTAACATTCATTTACCAAGCATTTAGTATGTACCTCCGTGTGTCAGATATCATGCTAGGAGATGGACACCTAAAGGCTCAAATGTAGTAAGTTACCATGCTCAAATAGTTAATATTCCAATGTGGGGAAGGGGCAGGAATAACATGGACATAGATAAAGAAATGCACAATATATAAGAAATCATTTCAAGGAGAGGTACCAGCAACTGTAGGGATCAGGCTTCATGTAGAAGAGCTGAACCTTGAAGGAAATGGGATTCTACACAGCAGAGGTGAGGAAGGAAAGCATTCCAGGTATGGGGCATAGGCAGCGCAAATGTACAGTGGCTGGGAATAGCAGATAGATCAATTTGATTGGAATGTAGGATATGTGAAGAAGAGAAAGCTGAAAAGATGAGTAAGCACCAGATTGTGAAGGGCTTTAAATGTTAAGGAGCAGCTAGGTAGTACTGCAATGGATAGAGTGCCAGGCCTGGAATCAGCAGGACCTGAGTTCAAATCTAACTTTAGACACTTACTAGCTCTGTGACCCTGAGCAAGTCACTCACCCTGTTTGCCTCAGTTTCCTCGTCTATAACATGAGTTAGAGAAGGAAATGCAAACCACTCCAGTAAGTGCCGAGAAAACCCCAAATGGGGTCATAAAGCATGACTAAATAACACAACAATTGAATGTCAGACAAGGAATTTGTATCTTGTCTTAGAAGGAGAAGGAAACCAATGGAACTTTATTATGCCGAGGAATGACGTGGTCTGACACGTGCTTTAAAATGTCAGTTTGGTGGGTATGTGAAGGATGAATTCAAGAGGCAAGAGACTGGATGCAGGGAGAAAAATTAGGAGGCTTCTGAAGTAATTCAGGTAAGTGGTGATGAGAGCCTGAGCTAATGTGGTGGGCCTATGAGTGGAGAGAAAGGGATGGATGGTGGAGGTATTGTGGAAACAGAATGAATGAGACTTGGCAACCAACTGGGTATGAGTGGGGGTGGAGTGAGGGAAAGAAGATAGTTGAGATTGATTCTTAGGTCTGGTCTGGATGATCAGAAGGGTGGTAGTGTCATTGCTAGAAAGAGGTAAGTTTAGAGGGGATGGAAGGTGGGGGTAGGTTTTGAGGGGAAGCTAAGTTCTGTTTAGGATGTGTCATATTTGAGCTACCTACTTCAGAACATGCAGCAGATAGTTGGTGATGTAGGACTGGAGATCCAGAAGGAGGCTAGGGTTGATTATATAGATCTGAGAATCATTTCCATAGTAAAAGTCATCAAAACTGTAGGAGCTGATGAGAAAGTGTAGAGGGAAGAGGGGCTGGGACAGAGCCTTAGGAAACACTCATATGGTGATGGGGTGAAACGTGCAAGGTGATGTAGCATAAGAGACTGAGGAGTAGCCACAAAGGTCGGAAAAGGACCAAGAGAGAGCGATGTCTTAAAAAACAAGAAAGAAACTATCCCAAAGGAAGGGGCACTCACTGGTGTTAAGTATTGCAGGAAGGTCATGAAAAACGAGGACTGAGAAAACACCATTCGATTAGGCCATAAAGAGATCACCATTGGTGATCCGTTGGAGGGAACCGTTTGGTGGAAGTTGGAAGCTAGAACACAAAGGTTGGGCAGCAAGGAAGAGTGCTGGCAATTGGTGCAGAAAGCTTATTTTTTCTAATCGTAGGCTTGTAGCCTAGATCTTGAGCAGGAAGCAATCATGGCAATCATGTCCTCTTCATTTTACAAAAGAGGAGACAGTTTCAGGAGCATTGAGTTGCAGAGGTGGGATCTGAACCCAGATCCTCTGACTCCACAGCCAGTATTCTCTATGCCACCATGGCTTTTGGTTGTAAAAGGAAAGAGAAATATAGAATAATAATAACAGTTAAAATATAAATTTTAAATAAATAGCATCAGGTACTGTGCAAAGTGCTTAACAATTTATTATCATCTCACTTGATCCTCACAGCAACCTTGGGAGGTAGGTACTGTTATTATCCTCATTTTACAGGTGAGGAAACTGAGGCAAAGACTGATTAAATGACTTGCCCAGGGTCACACAACTAGTGAGTATCTGAGGACAGGTTTGAACTCAGGCTTTTCTGATTCTAGGCCCAGCTCTCTATCTATCCAGACTCTATCTTTGTTGTTAACTAGTCTTTTTTTGACTCACATTCCCACTCTCTGTGACCTCATTTGAGGTTTTCCTGGCAAGGATATTGGAGTGATTTTCCATTTCCTTCTCTAGCTCATTTGACAGATGAAGAAACTAAGGCAAACAGGGTGAAGTGACTTGTGCAGGGTCATATAGCTAATAAATGTCTAGGGTCAGATTTGGACTCAGGAAACTGAGTCTTCCTGACTCCTAGCCTGACACTGTCCACTGTGCCACCTGGCTGCCCAGAATGATAATTTGAGGCAATGATAGGCTTTAGTGAAGGTTTTAGATGAATAGAAGGTGCCTTAGCTGTAACCATGGGGAATTCAGCAAACACTGAGGACTAGCTGTGTAGTGGTGCTTAATCAATATTTGTTGAATGAAAGGTATGGAGCAGTGTAGCGGGGACAGATACCCACTGGAAATAAGGCATCATTCACACCCTCCAGGGTCTTCTTGTCTAGTAGGGAGATATACATTACCTTCATTGAAGGGGCAAGAAGGAAAGGAGACTGAGAAAACATTCTCACAGAGAGGCAAGTGACATAGTTTTCATGCAAACACAATCATCTTAGCTTTGGTTCTCCTGCTAATTAAAAAACCGTACTGGGAGCAATTGGGCCTTTCCCGGATTGGCCATGGCCTCAGCCTGATATTGATCAGTGGGGCAGTGTGGTTTAAAGTCCCTCTGTTCTGTAGCTTTCCTTTAAATAGGCTTCAGATGTCTATGTACTTAGGCCCCCAGATGCCTCAGGCAGTTTTCAATGAGCATGATGGGTACACTTTAGCCTAGCCTGTCTAAGGAAGAGAAGGGAACCAAGGCTAACTCTAGCCCTTGATTGATTGAGGAGGTGGCTTTGGAATACCCAGTTTAGCAATTCTAAGGGCTTTGTGTCTGGACGTGTGAACCTTAGTTAAGCTTTGTCCTAGGTTTTTCGAAGCAGCTGGGGCTTTGGGTCTAGGAAGACATTAATTTGTGTCTCCAGGGGCTGTACATAAATCGTGATGCTGAGAAAAGGATTTTTCTTTTTCCATTCAGAGCCCAGCGGGGAGGGGAGGGCAGGCAAGGAGCGGGTCTGTTTCTTTGTGTGCCTCCCAGCTCCCCATTGCAGTTTAATTGACAAGAAGGAGAGCATTGTGTGGCCTATTACTGAATTCGAGATGCGCCATTTGTTTGCATGGCATGTTCTTGCAATCAGCACCTTACTTCTTGAAAAAGCTTCTCATTTCTATGCCAGGTTGATGCAAATGTCATAGTTGCAGGAGATACCAACCTAAACCTTGAAAAATTTTTAAATAATTTAGAGTTGCTTTCTTTCTTTCTTACCCATTTACACCATTTCATCCTTTAATCACATTTCAGGTCAGCAGGAGAGCTAGCTCAACAATAATATGTCAGACATTTCCTTTGTGCATAGGACTGTGCTGGGGGAGATAACAGAGTCTAAGTAAAGCATAATTCCTGCTCTCAAGGAGCCAATAGTATAGTATTAATTGGGTAACAGTCTAGTTATGTAGTTTTCTAGAAATAGCGCTATTTCTCTGCCCTTTGGCCATGGAAGGAATTCTTAGTGTCATTATGGAGTGGCATGAGTGGTAAAGTAGATGGTAAAAGACCGAATCCTATCCCTTCCCCTCCCCTTATTAGCTGTGTGATCTTGGGAAAGTCCCTTCCCTATTTTGCTCCCCAGTTTCCTCCTCCGTAAAATGGGGGAGGGGGTTGGACCAAATGACTTCTAAGATCCATTAACATTATGCAAAAACTGGCATTTTATATTCAGAAATCAGCTCGTGGTCCTACATTGGGTACATCCTTTTGTCAAAGAACTATTAAGTTTCTACTTTATGTGCTAGGCATTGGGGGCTGGGGTAGGATAGAAAGATGAATGGGTTAACTCCCTCTAGTTGCTTGGAGTCCCTGAGGCTAGGGAAGCTACTAGAAAGATAGCAAAAGTAGAACCAAGTGTTCTGGTCTGGTCAGAATCCTCCAATAACAGTGTCAGAGCTAGAAGGGATCTTTGTGATCATTGGATCCATTCACCTCATTTTATAGAGAAGGGGAGTGGTTGAATTAACAGTGCAAGTGAACCAGGACCTGAAATCTTCTGACCTTTGTGGTATCTGGGTGAAGGATGCTGTAATGAGTCAAGAGAGTCATGTTCATAAGAGATTTAGAGCTGGAAGGGACCTTTTAAGATAAGGAAAGTAAGGCCTAGAGAGGGAGAGTGACTATTTTCCTCACCCTTCCACATCTCCTTTTGGTTGAAGAAGTTCTCTTACAGCCACACCATGGGTCAGTGGATCTGTGGATGTCCCCTCCCAGAATGCAGATCATAGCCCAACAATGCACACCAGATGTAGTGTGACTCTTGTTGATATCCTCCCCTTAGTTCCCTATAGGTGAGGAGGCAGTAGTGGGAGGGAGGAAGAGACTGAGGGAGGGAGGAAGAGACAGAAAGAGGGAGGAAAGGAGGGAAGGAAGGTTCCGCCCGTTGGCTGCTGGGGGAGGGGAAGGAGAAGACTTCCCAACATTTCTGTTGACATTTCTTGGACCAGTACAACAAACATGGGCTGTCCATTGATTGCCCCTTACTCTCATTACATGACTGCGCCATCATTTTTTCTGGTCGTACTTTTCTCTGATGACAGGCTTTACAATGCTTCTCCTGTGTAATGGAACTTGTTGCAGCCAGCTCACGCCTATCACATAAAATCTAACCAAAGGGTACAGCAATGTAGGGAAGGAGGATTTCTTTCGATTCATCGTCTCTCTCTGACTACTTTTCACTTGGATGGGTGGATCTTCCCAAGGCTTTCAGGTTCTGGCAAATTGGCTCCACATCAAGCAATACAGTAACTGGCTTCCAAAAGAAAATGTTTAGGTGCATGTTGTTTTTTTTTTTTTTAGATAGATGTGTGTATGAGGGGATAGAGTGATATATGTCCTTAATCTTTAAGAATGATGTCATACAGAGGAACTACTCTATTCTGTCACAAACTATCCTGCGATGCCATTGCCAAGAAGATATAGTAAGGCACATAGTATGCTGCTGTTTCTGTTAGAAGTTATACATCACTTGAAAGACTTGACTGAAGTGCCACCTGCCCCATGAAACGTTCCTTGACTTTCTTTGGTCTCATAGGAAAGGTCATTGCTTCCTAGAACCTCACCTAATCAGTTCATTGACTGTGAGCAAGTGATTTTTTTCTCTCTTTGAGTCTCAATTTCCACATCTGTAGAATGGGGGCAATGCAGATACTCTTTATTTCTCAGGATTTATGTGAGCAGTGATCTCGAAGTGAGAGCTACAGCTGCTGTTACTATGACCACCTCCTCTGTGCTTCTCATGGTCTGTTTTGAAATATGCTTCTTTTCCTCTTCTCCTCCTAACAAGATTGTAGTCTCTTAGTAGGAGCCATGACATGACTTCTTTAAATTTCCCCTCATTACCTAGTTCAGTGTTCTACACACTATAGGCTCTTTTTTTACTTTGCAAATTGCTTTAATGTCTGAGTTTTAAAAAATTTTATTCTTATTTTCAGTTCTAAATTTTGCCCCTCACTCTACCCCTACCCCACCCATTGAGAAGGCATTATACATTGATAATTATTATACATATGAAGTCATGCAAAACATATTTCTGCATTAGCCATGTTCCTGGAGGCAAAAGCTAGAAAAATGAAAGAAGGGAAAAATATGCATCAGTCTGCATCAAAGTCCATCAGTCTCTATCTGGAGGTGGATAACATTTTATATCATGAGTTCTTTGGTTTTGTGGTAGATCGTTGTATTACTTAGTTACTGAGTCTTTTATTATTGATTAACTTTATTGCTGCTATTGTGTACATTGTTCTCCTGGTTCTTTTCACTTTACTGTGCATCAGTTTATATGTTTTCCCAGGTTTTTCTGAAACCCTTTATCATTCCTTACACCACAATAGTATTCCATCACATTCATATACCATTGTTCAGTTATTTCCCAATTGATAGGCATTCCCTCTATTTCCAATTTCCAAAAGATACTACTATAAATATTTTTATACATGAGTCCTTTTCCTTTCATCTCCTTGGGGTATAGACCTAGTAGCAGCATTATTGGGTCAAAGCATATGAACAGTTTTATAGTTCTTGGGTTGTAAATTGTTCTCCAGAATAGTTAGACTAATTCACAGACATAGTTCTTAAAATTTTTGTTTTATTTGAAGAGATTATCTGTCCACAATGAGCTTATCCAAGAGAGAACTTCAGTATTTATCATGACTGCTGTTATTCTTCTGGAAGTGAAAGGCAAGTGAGAGAGTTTTTAATGTACATCTCATTGATGGCAGTGGTGAATTATATATTCTTTGGAGACAATTATAAAGTACCTCTCCCTTTTTCTTTGGGGTTCTTATATATTGACTACAAATTTCTGTAGTTCCCATCAGTATTGCTCATTTTTATATGGCTCATTTCTTCTGAATAGAATATAAGGTGAGCCTTAAGACCTCTGATTTTCTCCCTGAAAGTATCTATTGTATGTCATCAATTGAGGATAGATTTAATAGGCTGTTTCCTGGGAGGGTAAAAAAAATGTGGCAGGAAAACTTAGCCAGGAGATCAGTCTGACAGCTGAAGCCCTCTTTCTACAACAGACTTACAGTTGAAAAAGTACTGTCTTTAAAAATGCCCAAATTTCAAAAAGAATTAGAACATATAGATGTTAAGAACAGGAAAGGACCTTAGAGGTCATTGTCATCCCTCTCTTCTTACAGTTGAAGAAACTAAGGCTCAGGGAGGCTAAGTGTCAAGGTCAGGAAGAGCATGAGGTTGGACTTGAACCCAGTTCTTCCTGACTCTAAATCCAATGTCCTGTCTACCACACCACACTCCTCTAGGTTACCACCCCGAGGATCCCACTGGAACATGTTCACTTTCCATTGGTTGGTCCATGTGCTTATCACATGACTTGCTCACCTTCTTTTGTGGTGACTCATTTCTTTAATGACATCCTTTACACCAGGGGTTCTGAACTTTTGTCTCGCTCTATGTGCTATATTCTGGTGAAGACTATGGATCTCTTCTCAGAATCATGTTTACAAATTCATCCAATTAAATACCTTACTCCCAAAAAACCACCTACAGGTTAGTGAAAATAAACATGTTAAGTTTTTCCCATCCAAATTCACAGACTCACTGAAATCTATCCATGGACCATATCCATTCCCCTCCCCCCTTAAGAACCACTGGTTTACACCATTTCCCCTGTATAATTCTTGTTTGTAATGTGATTCTGCCTGCTCATTGCCCTTAGAGTGACAGCCCACGTGCCTCTCCTTTGCCTGCCTTCCTGGCACCCTCTCCTCATTGCTCTTTGGGTAATCCTTGCCTTCTGTTCTTCAGAAGCTTCAGATGTTCCAATGCTTCATGACTCACAACCACCCAGCAACACACACACATACACACACACTGCCTCTGAGTCCCAGGGCCAGTCACTTCACCTCTAAATGTCCCCGAGCGGCAATCTAAGACTAGGATGTTGTAAGCAGGTAGTGATTTGCTGTGGTGGAGGGAATTTCCTCACCAGGGGGGCCCTAAAGCAACAAAATTACAAGCCTGGTGCTAAAAGAACAAGAGCATGAAGGTGGTAGTTAGTGGTGAAGCTCTGGACTTAGAGGCAAAGGACCTGAGTTCAAGTTTGATTCTACCATTTACCAGCTGTGACATTAGAAAAGTCACCCTTTGTAAACTTCAGTTTCCACATTTGTAAAATGAGGATATTATTTGCTTTGTTTGCCTCATAGTGTTGTTTTGAGGAAAGTATTTTGTCTACCATGTCAAAGAAAAGTAAAGTGGTACTAGTATTGTTTTGAATCAGTAAGCTTCCCCAAGTCCATTCCCCCCTCTTTTTAGGGGATCACTCTGCTCTCCACTCTGAAGATTTCTTTGCTTCTCCACCACCTTTTCCTCCAGGGTACATGTTTCTGGAGCTCAGGGCTTGTGGTGCCTAGCCTGCATTTTTACTTGTTGACACCAGTTACTGTTTGACCTTGAGCAAGGTACTTAACCCCATAAGATAGGGACTCTATACTTTGCAAATGAAGAAACTGAGACTCCTGCAGAGGAACTGGCTTGCTGCTTCTGGTTACGTGATTAGTGTCCAGGTCAGGTGTTCTACCTCCAAGTGCTGTGTGTTTTTGGGGGGAGGTTTCTTATTCTAGTAGCCATTGTATATCTTCTTCCTGGAGTACTCTTTGGCATTTGAACACCAATCAGAGCTCCATAAATGGTGATTCTGTTTGTAGGAAACTATATTCGTGATAGCTTATATCCTACTGGGATTTAAGGTTCACAAAGCTCTGGCCTTACCCAATGGCCCCAGGATGTAAGATGTTCCAGTATTATTACCCCCATTTTTATAGGCAACAAAATTAAGGTCCCGAGAGCCAAGACTGAGAGCAACATTATCAGAGCTCATATAGAGTCAGTTAAGCATTAGTCTCTGTTAATGTCTGCAGGTATAAAAGTTTACTTTTTCCCATAAAGCTGTTTAAATTGAAAACAAAATGCATTTCTATTTTTAAAATTCTGTGAAATGCTCTGGGGTTCCAGTAAGAGTGCTGTGGAAATCCACAGATGGCTTTTGTAATTGGCCGATATTGAAGAACACAAAGGTGCCCGAATTAATGGAAGAGTGACATCACCACAGGATTGGAAAGGGGAGAAACATATGGTGGGTTAATGCAAGCGCTTAATAAGATAAAGTGAAAGTTAGAATCTGAAAGTGGGGATGAATTCATTTGGACTAAAATCCCCTGAAATTAGCCAACAGAACATTAGTGCCTAATCACTTCTTGCTAATGGATTTCATAGAGTCATGCATTATTAGATCTGGACAGAACCTTAGAGACCATCTAAGCCATTCCTCTTTTTCTATTGAGGAAGAAACTGAGGCAAAGAGAAGGGATGGGGTTTATTCAAGGTCACACAAGTTGCTGCTAGCAGAGTCAGGATTTGAACCTTGGTCTCTTGACTCCTAGGCCCCTGCTCTTTCCATAGTTCCACTGGTAGAGTCCTCCCAGGCCTGCTCTCAGCACAGATAACTCAAATGGTTCCTCCTCAGTTGCACTTTCATTTGTCCTTTCTCCCTCTGATTGTGGCTCAAGAGGCTAAAACTCGAAGTAACAGGGTGTCCAAGCTTTCATGTCTCCAGGGTAATGATCCAGAAAAGCCAGTGATGATAATGTGCTCCCCTGTACCACTAGTTGTGGATTTGATGATGCTAGCGTCAGGCCTTGTGGTTTTCCAGGATCCTTCCCACGTATGCACTTTCATCCCATTTAGATCTCATAGACACCAGACAAGATAGATAGGAGAAAGAATTATCCCCATTTTATAACTGAGGCTCAGGAAAAGGTAGGCGGGCACTTGGCCAGGATCTCATTGCTGGGGGGTGGCAGGATTGGGATAGGATGTTTCACTGGACCAAGGAGAAAGTCAATATAGAAAGCATTCATCAACCTTAGAGACCAAAGACCAAAGTCTCCCATCCTAGTTACCATTAATCTGAATGAACAGTCTGCCTCCTGAGAAGTGGGTCCACCTGGGAAAGCCACAGCATACTCTGTAGGGAGGCAGGAGGCTCCCATTCTAGTCTTGGTCCTACCTCTAAAGTTGCTGTGTTACTTGAAAGCAAGTCACTTAACCTCACTAGATTCAGTTTCCCCAGTTATTAAATGTTTCTAAAAATGATTTCTTCTCTTTGGAACACACATGGTTCTATTAAATCAATAATTCTTAGAGACAAGGATTGGACTTAGGGTTTTCTTGATACAGATAAGAGAATTCCCTCTAATGATTTAGGCTGTCAACTTTTCTGCCAGTCTAGAAACTTGTGGAGGGCAATGACATCAAACTCTAAAAGAATTGGGGGCTGTTAATGTATATATTAGGATCCCTGCAGGCCACACATTGACTTACTTTTAAACTGTGATGCTGTATGTGTTGTGTGGCATTTTTGTTTATTTTGTTAAATTAAATTTTGTTAAATTAAATATTAAATATTTAAATTTAAATTATTTAATATTTAATATTTTGTTAAATATTTCACAGCTATATTTTCATGTGGTTTTGGAGATACTAGGGAGTGTTGTGGGCTACATACAGCATACTGCTTCTGGTCTAAAACACTTAGTGGTTAAGCAACTTGTCCAGACTCACACAGCCCCGAATGTGTCAGAGGTAGGGCTTGAACCCAGGTCTTCTTGGCTCTGAGGTTGGCTCTTTCTTTACTTTTCCACAATGCCTCTAGCAATCATTTTTATCCACCTTGTAAAACAGTAGCTCCCAATTTGTATGGCTTTTATACTTTACAAAACACTTCCCTCATGGCAGCCCCATGAAACAGAAATTGCAAAGATTATCGTTCCCATTTTTCAGAGCAGGAAACTGAGACTCATTAGCCTAGAGAAGAGGAAGCTGGACCAGATTTTCAGACAGGGCAGGAGCCTGGTTCATTCCCTGGTCCATTCTCTGTTCTCTTCAGCTAGCTACCTCTTCCTCAGCCCACTGGTTTTATCAATTGATTCAATTGATATGTCACAAAAATGCAAGTTATTTATTGAATTAGTACAATTAATGCTGATTAACTCTGGGAGTTATTATCTTCCTGGCATTTCCTCATAGCCACAGAGCCCAGTAAAGGTGATGCCTATTGGGAATGTGCAGCTGTGTTTCTGCCTAGGCTCCATTTTGGAAAGAAAACTTGATAAACAGGTAGAGTTTTTTATTGGGACAGTGAAGCTCCCTGTTTCTTCCACTGCCTCCCTCACCCCCAACCCCAACCCCTGACCTACAACTGAGGATAAGCCATGTGCCTGGAAGATTATGGAGGATTTTTTTAAACAACCATTTGTGATTTCATAGAAGACAGCAAGAATTGGGCAATTTTAAAATCAATCCAATTTCCCCATTCCATTTTAAGGTATTTCAGCTCACCTTGCTCTGCTTTGCTGAGAAAGTTGCATCAAGTAGGAGAATTTTATAATGTACTAACTGTACGTGATTAGAAGGTGACTGACCATCAGGGAACAAAATTGCCTTCAACAGCACTTGGGCCCAAGAGCAGCTCAGAGAATTTAGGCTCATGCCTCAAGCCTTGAAGCGCCCATTATTATACATTCAAAAAACATCGAAAAATTGGTCAAAAAATATTTCCCTATTTAAAAAGAGAGTAAATAAATAGTTCATTAACTCATTTCTCTCTCCAGGTCTTAGCTGGGCAGCATGGAACAGTGGGAAAGGGTGCTAGGGTTGGAGTACCAGGATCTAGGTTCAAGTCCCAACAGTGCCCCTGTAGGCCCTCAGACCAGCCATGCATGCTCCTCAGCCAGATGAGGCACTGGGCCAGGAGGCTTTTAGGCCCCAACAACTCGGGAGCTGGGACACAGAATACTTACCCCTTCTCGGGGCACTTCTGTTTTCTCTTCAGTAAAATGGGGACAGTAATCCACTGGCCACTGTAGGTTGTGAATTGTAAAGCACCACAGATTTTGGAATTGCTGCTTATTCCTGCTCCCCTAAAATCTCCCCTAAAGGGGGATTGGGAAGGGGGAAATGGGGAGGAGTTGCAAGAATACTCATGCCATCTTCCTTTTCTTTGGCATGTTAAAATAGACAATGATTTCCTTATAACAACTCTGAAGTAAGTAGTGCAAATAATATTCCCAATCATTCAGTAGGTAAACATTAAGTGCCTACTGTGTGCCAGACACCATGCTAAGTGCTGAGGACTACAAAGAAAGGCAAAATATAGCCCCTGCCCTCAAGGAACTTAATGAGGAAGACAATAGGCAACAAATATGTACAATCTATGTATTGGTATAACAGGGAAAGCAGTAGAATTGAAGGGTTCGGAAAGGCTTCCTGTAGAAGATGGGATTTTAGCTGGGACTTATCCAGCTCAATCCCCATTTTAGAAACGTGAAATTTGAGGCTTCAAAAGGGTGGCTTTCCCAAGGTCATGAAGCTGGTAAATGGTAGAGCCAGATGTGAACTCAGGTCCTCTGCCTCTAAATCCAGGGCATTTCCCCTCGCCCTGCCCCCCGCCACTCCACTCCCCGTTACCCCCCATACTCTTGTTCCTTCTGGACCAGACTTGTGATTTCAGCATTTTGGGACACTTCTAGTGAGGAAACTCTCTCCACCACAGCAGATCAGAGCCTGCTCTACAACTTTCAAGACTTAGGCTGCTGCCCAAGGACACTTAGAGGTTAAGTGACTGGCCCAGGGACTTACAGGCTGTGTGTATGTGCCAGTGAGCATGCATGTATACATGTGTGTGCACATGCTTGTGTGTATAGGGAGCCAGCTCTTCATCTGCTACACCATGTGTCTTCCTGTTACCATCACTGTCATGATGATAACTAGATACTTGAGGTAGGTGCTTATCATTCCCATGATGCTGTGGAGCCATGCAACACTTCAGTGTTCTGATTTCCCTCCCTCAGCCAGGCTGGAAGTGCCTGATGGCCCCTGCTGGTGAGGGTTTGATTTATCAGTACCAGATTTAGTGTGGACTCCCAGTGTTAGGCCTGCAACAGCTCAGAACTCTGGAGCCAAAGTGATCCACCAGCCTTACCTCTCTGGGAGCAAGGATTCCTGGTGTGAGCTTCCATACCTAGAAAAGCTTCTGAAGAACTGAGCGATGGAGAAGCACATGGCGGAGGACCCAGAGGACAGTGGGGAAGTGCATGGCAGCTATGAGCAAGCAACATCCCATTACAAACAAGCACTTATGCAGGAGAAATGATGTGGAAAAAATCATGAAAGAAATGAGGGTGGACTTGGCATGTGATGAGAACTGATGAGCAGCTCCTGTTTTCACTGATAGCCTAGAGATGGCATTCTAGTAGACAGGGCCTGGCAATTCGGGTTGGGAAAAGCTGAGTTCAAATCCTATGTCAGATGCTTACCAGAGAGTCTTTAATCTCTCTCTAGGCTTGATTTCCTCCTCTGTGGCCTCTAAAGACACATCTAGCTCTAGAGCTTGGATCCTGTGACCCTATATCAAATGAATTTGAGGAAGGCTCCAATCACATGGAGCAGATCTCTGACTGAGAGATGGAAAGGGTGGGCAGGGCTAGGTAGGCCACGGTCTGTGTCACCGAGGTCCCGGATGGGTTGGAGTGTTGACCCACTGCTATCTGTTGGGAAGGTAAGAAGATGACATCTGCTTCTTCCCCCGCTCAGTGACTCCTGATAGCTTCCTGTGGATGTGTTGTGGATGTGTCTCATTGTCTACCTCAATGGCAGGTAAGGAGCTAGACAATGGGGCAGAGCAAATTTTGGGGAAACCCCAACATGAAAACCTACAACTTCTCTCCCACCTGCTCCTCATGCTAGTGTAGCCTGTAGATGAAAGCTAGTCAAGTTGTTTGGATGTCAACCCTTGTTCTGGAAAATCACTAATCACTCTGACCTGGTGCTCTCCCCAAAGGAAACCAAACCAAAGGCTTCCTTCTCCAAATTGTTTTGGTCTGCTCTGGTCTTCCTTGCCAAAATTACATGAGGTCTTTATAATACTCCTAGATCCATGGCACCACTAGTCTTCAGGCCTGGGAGGGTGGGGTTCACATAGTAGCCACTCTATGCCACACTGAAAGGATGACCAAGGCACCATCCCTGGGAGAGAGGGTCAAAAGTATTCCCATTTGACAGAAAAGGAAACTGAAACTCAGAGAGACTGTATTCAACATAACGAGCACTGATTCTTTTGAAAGGTTTGGGGACACAATGGAAATCTCACAGTCTTGGCTCTTAAGGAACTTAGAATTAAGATAGGATAATGGAAAGAACCCTAGATTTTGATGCAGAGGATCTGGCCAAGGAACTCTGCTTCCATTTTCTGTCCTATCTTTTATCATCCATATATACTCCCTTAACTGTATCTATTAATGTAATAATGATGACAGCAGCTTCCAGTTCACTAGGGCTTTACAATCTCATGGCTTCCCTGGGAGGGAGTAATATAACTATTATTATTCCCATTTGACAACTGAGGAAACTGAGGCTCAAAGAAACAACCTGCACAAGATAACACAGCTGGAAAGTGACAGGGCCACGATGTGAAGCTAGGCCCTATAGCTTCAAGTACTAAAAGCAAATCTAGTACTCTTCTCAATATTCCCACCTGATTAGGTGACTGCTGGGAAAATTAAACAAGGAATTATGCTATTTTAAGTGACAACTCAAACTGAGTTTGAGAGGGGTGACCCGATCTACTCATTGTTATTAAATTAGAAAGTGGCAGAACCAGCCCAGTACTCCAGATCTCCCAGATCCCATTACCATCTCCTGCCGTGGTACGGATCTGATTCACTGGAGGCCTAACCTGTGCTGAAAATAGCTAGGTGGCAGGTTCTGTTGAAAGGATCCTGACCCCCACCAAGATCTGCCCAGAATGGCATTCTTCTTTACAACCTCTTCTTAGAATCCCTAGTTCCCTTCAAGATTCTGTCAAACTGTTCTTGATCTTTTACGATGTGCTGTGTTAAGCTCTAGAGGCACAAAGAAAAAGCAAAACCAGATCTTGTCCTCAAAAGGCTTATAGCCTGATGATGGAGACCATGTAGACATGAATAGTCACAGGCTGGACACATACAGGGGAGCTGGAGGGTAATTCTTGTAGTAGTAGGGGGGAGGGAGGAAAAGTCTCCTGCAGATGGAGAGTTTGGAGCTGAGTCTGTATAGAAGCCAGGTATTCGAAGACAGGGAAATTCCCTGATTCACCAAGTTGTTAGTAGCATCCCCCCGCCCCCCACCATAATGCACTTACTCTTATGTCCCAGCCTTTCTGCAGCGCTGGCTGATTCCTCAAGGGCAGGGACTGGTTCACAGTGCTATTTGTGCCCACAATGCCCAAGAGAATTCCTGGCACACATAGGTGTTCCATAAATCTTTGGGATGGACCATGAATATTTCAGCTGGAGTGTACTAACCCCATCAACTGGTCAGACATGGCTTAATCGCCCTCCATGAAACTAGGCTTCAATTCAATTAACATGGATTAAGTACCTAGTACAATTTCCTTAATAAGTACATTAGAAGAATTCTTTTTTCTTGGTTTTACTACACTCTTGTAAATTTGACCCATTGTTAAGGTTTTTAAAAGTGATAGAACTTCTACATCTTCCCCTTCTTGGGGCAGGATATACACTTTTAGGAGTACATTGATTGTTATCAAATAGAGTTTTCAGAAAAGTTAGTACATGTGTTTACCACCTTCATCCTGGGAGCTCTCCATATTGGTCTAACCTTGGATGATTCACTTCTCTTTAGGCATCCTGGAGACCCCCACCTTCATTTGGGGGGGGGGAGTAATCTCCAGAATGTCCAGATTAGAAAAGGAGCAAGTCAAAGCTCCAAACCATGAGACTTTGTGAGGATACCATTTTGGCTTAGTCTGTGCAGCTCAGAGCTCCAGACCTCAGTCAGTCTCCCAGATAGCAGAGAGTACAGGCCTGTGGTCACAATTCCCAAGGATACCCACTTTTCTAAGAAACAGTGCGATACTATGGAAAGACTGTGAGGTCCAAGGCCCTGCCTTTAGATTTCCCCTCTGACTCTACTTACTTCTCTGAGCTTCTGGGTTTTTTTTTTATTTGTAAAATGAAGGGGTTGGATTAGGTGCCTTTGAGGTTCTTCCAGCTTTAGGTCTGTGTTCCTAAATAAATCAAGTAATCTGAACATCAAAAGTCAGATTATGAGAGAAAATTATTCATGCTTAAGAGAGATTTAAGAAACTTTACCTGGCCTGGGTGGACCAGGTACAGCCTGATAATGCCAAGGCCAGGTTCCATTGTGCTTGTGTAACTAAGTTGGGGAAGGGTCAGGGGTCATATTGGTCATTTTCTGTCAATACATGGCACTCTAGTATTAATTGGGCCATGGTGATAGAGAGAACTTGGTTTGTCTTCTAGATTGTCATTGTCTTATTGAATACCAGAGCTGATAGTACAGCCCCTTCCTTTTAGAGAGGAGGAATTTGAAACCTAGAGGAGGAGAAAGGACTTGCCCAAGGTCACACACCAAGTTAGTGGCAAAGCCATGCCTGGAGCCCAGCTTTTCTGACTCCTGACTTGTGCTTCTCTGTTTAGTGAAAAATCATAGAATCCTGGAACGTTGCATCAAGAATCAACCTTAAAAGTCATATGGCCTAACAACCTCCTTCAGAAATGGACATTCTTCGGCTTCCAATTGAAAAGTCCATTCTTTAATACACTGAAAGGAAATTCAAACCATGCTTTCCCCTCTTCCCTGCCATCCCCCAAAGTAATGAGAATTTTTCTACTGGAAATCATCTTCCTTTTCTTTTCAATCCATAGACAGACTTGTTGGGATGCAGCCCCATTCTCCTTGCCCACCTGAGTTACTGGGTCATTTTTCTTTAGAGGTTCATTGCAACCTGATTCAGTTGTGTTCAATATTATGTCTATTACCACAAACAGGAAATTGTCTTTCCTCAGTTTTGATTGGCAGGGATGGTTCTATAAACATTATTGAATGACATTGGTGCCACTGTATGGTGGAAGGGGCCTTGCTTATCTTCTTCATAAAATGATCCTTTGGACTGAAAGCATTCGAACTTGTTTTTTCATTGCCCAGGGCAGGGGAGGGAGGGTGGGGGGGGAACAAGTCTAGAAAAATTGGAGGTTGAAAGAGGAAAGACAAGTTTCTTACATAATTCTCTTTAACTACATGAGATGTCCCATTTTGAATTTCCTTGCTACTGCAATAGGAACCCTGTTTTTAGTGAGATCTGTGGTCTGGGTCATGTGAGCTGCTGACCAGGCCAGTGAACAATTAAGGGGAGGATTTTAGTGAAATTATGAGTTCGAGGAAAAATAACTCATTTCTCTAACACTTGAAGATCTACAAAGTGCTTTCCTCATATTGCACCCCCCCGAGACAAGTAATATGTTTTGTCATACCCATTTTATAGATTAGCAAAAGTAAAGCAAAAGCAACTGTGATGAAAGACCCCTAGAGTTGCCCAAGGTCATATGGAAAGGGACAGAATTTGAACCCAGCTCTGCCTCCAAATTGATTATTCTTTTCTCTGCACCATTTCCCCCTCCTAAGTATTATAAAATGTTAGTGTTTCATGGGTGCTTATCTTATCTGGTCCAAGATTCTCATTTTACAGATGAAAAAACCAAGGCTCAGAGAAGGAATGGGATTTATCCAAGATCATGTGGCTAGAAGTCAGGCCCCCTAAATTCAAATCCAGGGCTCTGCAGTGTTGTTTCCAGAAATCTGGCAGATAGAGAGAGCGTAGGCTAGACCTGGGAGCGGAAGAAGGCCCGGACCTCCATGTGTCTTTGGGCCTTCAAGTGAGATAAGGGACCTACACATTTTGTGTCCCAGATTCCATCTTTCTGTAGTGTCGCTTCATTATTGACCTGATCCAACAATGTGCACTCATTGTTATACCACGTACAGAGGATGATATGGGAGAAGGGGAGAAATGGGGCAAAAGGCTTCAGACCCACAGGTGGCATTTTTCAACACATTCTCCTCCCCACACTCCCACCCCCAGCTTTGGTAGCCCTGTGAAAAGTTAGCCAAGACCTTCACTATAGAAGGAAGGGTTGGACTACATGGCTTGCTCTTTAGCTAGGCTCATATATATGACCTTGGACAATTCACTCCCCCACTCTGGGCCCCAGTTTCCTCCTTAGTAAAACCAGAGGATTGTGCTCTGAAGTCTCTTCCATGAGTTGAGTTTAATCTGCAAGCTGAGAAGAGCAACACAAGGAACTCACTGAGTTTTCTGGGGAAAGAATCTCTTCATTCCCTATGGCATCATTCTGAGTTCCAGGAACATGGTGGGGTTTTTTTGGAAAAATGCTTTGTTGATGTTTTTGCACATCGCTGTCTTCCCGTGCCCCTCACCCCCGCCCATCCTGATCACCCTCCCCTTCGCCTCACTCCCTCAGCCAATGAAGTTCTCCCTTGTAGTAATGGAGAAACAAAGTACAATGGAGAGCCAGAGCTTTTGAGAGGCCCTGGGCTCAGTCAGGATGGCTCCTTTGCTTCCCCGAGGGACACTGTGGAGGGCCAGGGCAAAGAGAGACTGGGGGAGAAAATGAATGGAAATGAAGAATTGTTTATATACTCAGGGTACACTTTGGGCAGGGTGCCTGGCACAGAGGCTGGCTCTATTCCAAATGGAAAGGCTAGAGACAGGGCCTGTGCTTTCATTGGCATGCCTGTGCCATTGCAGGTTGGCACCTTCTCTGCAACCTTGACTCTTGAGAGCTGCTTAGAGCCTACTGAGAAGTGAAGTGATTTGCTCAGGGTCACACAGCACATATGTACTGCAAGACTCGAATCCAAGTCTTCCTGGCTCTCTCCCCTCTGATATGTTGCTTATCTTTTGGTGTATTATTTTAGTAATGATTTGAAATATACAATCTGGAATATTCTAAGCCTGTACCAGCTTTATCCCTAGGGAGAAAGGTCATTGGGTGAATCCTGTAGGCCTTTATCTTTATGTGTTATCATAGTCATCATCGTATCTCCCATTGCTATAGTAACCTTTTGGTTTCTAAAGTGCTTTCCTGCCAGCAATGGGATGAAGGAGGAGGGAGTGTATTGTTATCCCCATTCTACAGAAGAGAAAACTAAAGCTCATGGTCATCACTGGAATTGGAACCCAAGTCTCCTGCCTCCAAATCTTGGGCTCTATCCATTAAGCCATGCTGCTTTTCATTTGCACATTCAAAAAAGGCCAAGGATAAGAGAATAGATCAGGAGTGGAGAACCTGTGGCCTTAAGGCCACATGTGGCCCTCTAGGTCCTCTAGTATGACCCTTTGACTTGATGTTTGGATTGTGTCAAAGGGCCACTCTTGAGGACCTAGAGGGACATATGTGACCTCGAGGCCACAGGTTCCTCATCCCTGGAATAGACTATTTGTTTCTTTGTGTATTTTCTGTTGCCCATGGCTTAGTGGCTGATGCTTTCCAGTATGTAATTCCAGACTTCCTCACTCATAATCCCAGGCCATCTGAGTCCAACCAACTTGCTGCTAAAATAGAGCCAGTGGAGGCCAACAAGCCTCCTCCAGGGTGGCAATTGGAATTTGGGACTCAAGGGGCTTCCAAGGAGGCTTGGGAGGCTCCCACTTAGGAGCTAAGGAAATGCAATATCAATGGCCAGCCTCATCCTGAACTGAACTCTGTGGGATGTGAAGCCTATACAGGAAGTCCAGCACATTGGAAGACCGCCCTCAGGCTTCCTGTAGCCTCAGCCCACCCTGGACATCTTTGTGGGAGGCAGGAGACTGTGACTTTCATTCCAACCTGCTTTGTCAATGATCATTCAGAGCCACTGGGCTTTGGCAGCAGTTGTTTGTCTGTTTTCCAATGGCTACCCTTCAAATACATACATGCAAGGGAATGCCTACATTTGGGTGTGCATTCAGAAAGCCAGCAGACTCCTGTGCTGCCCATATGGTTGTCACTCTGGGTCACAGCTTCCTCCTCTGGAAAATATAGAGATTCCTCTCTTAAGAGAGAGATACAAGAATCAAGGTGCAGAACAAACAAGGAAAGCTTCCATTTTTGGACGGGGTCACTGCACACATTTGTCTTCCTGCTCTATATTTAATTTTTACAAGTTTTTTTGCTTTCAGTTTTTAAATACAAAGGATTAGGGAAATTAGCAATAGGGATACCAAAAAACTAGGGCCTCTGAAACATTTTTTTTCAAAAGCAAAAAGGACAGAAGGAAATTCAGAAGGGAGAACAGATAAGCAGGATAGTGTTGAAAGTAACATGTGGACTTTATTATATACTTTAAAAAACTCAAGCAGTACGAAATGAAGATTCAAAAAAATCCTCTTCTTGTATTCTGCTGTGTATATGGAAATGCTCTTTTTTGGTATTTAAGTTCACAGTTTAATTATAAAATACAGAGACCCTAAGCTCTAGAGCTTAAAAGGGACCTCTGAGACCATACAGTCCAACCCCTTCATTTTACAGAGGAGGAAACTGAGGTCCAAGGAAAGGATTTATCTAGGCTCACATATGGGATCTGAGCCCTAAAACTGGAAGGGACCCCAAAGACCATATAGTCCAGCTCCTTCATTTTACAGAGAGAAACCTGAGGCCCAGGGAAAGGAAGAGACTTGCCTCAAGTCACATAGGTAATAAGTATCAGAAGTCAAATTTGGACCCAGGTTCTCTGTCACTATATTCAGGACTCTTCTTCCTATACCATGCTGATAATGCCTGTGCTGCCTGCCTCTCAGGGCTATTATAACTAATGATACTTTCCTCAGTCATATGGCTAAAGACAAGTCTTCAGTTTCTTTCCATGTAAACTGGGGATCCTTCCCAAAGGTGTGGTGAGGCAATGTTCCTCCACTTCTGGGCTCTGGCAGATAGTTCTGGAAGCCCCAAAGAATGGCAGATTCAGATGCTGGGTGTTTACCTTGTAGTTGCCCAGCAGTGAGGAACCAGAGGCAAACAAGGCTCCAGAAGGGCTAGGTTCAAATCTTGGCCTTTATCCTTGCTTCCTCTGTGACCTTAGGAAAGTCACTTCTGTCTTTGGACTTCTATTTCTTCCTTCTTAAAATGAGGAGGTCGGACCAGAGGAATCTGGGTTGTCTTTCAGCTCTAAATTCGATAACCTTTTTAGGGAGGGGGGGTGGGGCTGAGGGTGAGTGCATAGCCCAAGCCCTCAGTACCTTGAATATCTCCACCCTTTCCTTCCATGCGCCCAGATAGGACTCAAAAGAACCTTGGTGAAATAGAAAGAGCATTGAGTTAGTCGAGTACTGCCTCTGCCACTTGCTCACTACCAGTGTAACCTTGGGCAAGGCCCTTCCCATCTCTGGGACTCAGTTTCCTCCCTCCTCTCTCAAGTGAGGGGGTTGAACCAGATGACATTTAAGGGCCTTCTCCCTCCCAGGGTCTATGATTCGATGAATTTTTGTGATCTAACAAAATGAACAGTGGACTGGGATTCAGGGGACTGGTTTCCAAATCCTATTCTGCTGTTGACAAGTTGTGTGATCTTTAGCAAGTCCATTCCATCTCTACGCCTCAGTTTTCCCATCTATAAAATAAGTGTGTCAGATTTAGTGACCTCAAAGGTCAAGTTTTTTTCGGACAACGGTTCTTTTTTTAAAAAAATCCTCTATCTTACATTTTCATTGACAGATTTTATTTTGACACAATACTCATCTCCTAGTAGATCCCATGGTATCATCCTTTTAAAAAGTGGCTACAACTGATAACACATACATCTTCCCACTCTTCTAGTTTACAATTTCTTTTTACATTTTTTGTTGGTATCTTCTGTTTTTAACATTGTCTTCATTTTCCCAATATATTCCTCCCCTTTCCCTTCCCAAAGAACCATCCCTTATCATAAAGCAAGAAAAGTTTAGCAAAACTAGTGAACACATCAAGCAAATCTGACAGCATATGCCATGTTCCTCACTTGCAGTCCTCCACCTCTATAAAGACAGGAGAGAGAGAGAGATGCCTTCTCATGTTCCTTCTTTGGGACCAACCTCAATCATTATAATTTCACAGCAATGAGTTTTGATTTTTATCTTCACACAGTCACATGATATGGCATAGGCATATTGTTTCCCTGGTTTTCCTTACTAAACTTTGCATCAGCTCATATGTTTTGAGTATTTCTCTGTAGTCTTCATGAATATAATTTATTATAAGGTAGGAATATTCCATTACATCCTTGTACCATGATGTGTTTAGTTATTCCCTAATCAAGGACATCTACTTTATTTCCAGCTTTTTGCCACTACAAAAAGAGCTACTGTAAATATTTCGGTGTATCTGGGACTTTTCTTTGTGTCATCAATCTCCTTCAATCTTAGCAGTGGGCTCTCTGGGGTATGGATATATTTGTAACTTTCTTAACATAATTTCAAATTGCTTTCCAGAATGGTCAAACCAAATCACAGCTCCACCAATAAGGGTGTTAATGTGCCTGTCTTTCCACACCCCCTCCAACACTGACTATTTCCATCTATTGTCATCTTTGCCAGTTTTTTCGGTATGAATGTAGTTATGGATAAACCTTAGTTTACCATTTTTTCAGCAGAAAGTCTGTCTGCCTATCTATCATCTATCTATTCTTATACACAGACTTGCAAGGGACTGCACCATGCTATTTCTCTGTGTATTCCCATCAGTCACTGGAAATCATTGGCCATTGTAGTTGACCAAATTCTGTTGTCTTAATTTTCATTATTATGGGTATTAGGTACACTTGGTTCTTCTTTCTTTCATCTGAATATAAATCTTCCCCATAGTTTTGTGATGAATTAGTGGTTTTTCAATTGGTTTATCTCAGTAATTCCCAGAATCTTGCACTCTACTAATGTTTGCCGAATGAGTGAATGAATCAGTATAATTATAGGCTTCCAGTTAGAAAGGGTCATCTATTCCAGTTCATTCCTGGTGACCTTACCTTCCACTGAGGTGGAATAGTTACATGAAGTTGCCAAAGGCTATGGATTTTTCTCCATAGAATCAGCTTTCAATGGCTTGTCTTCATCCATGTGAATGTGTACAAAGTCACTTTTCCTGCAGTCCATAAAAATGTCTACTTTTAGGACTGAAAGGGAACTGAAGAGGCCACCTAGCCAAACTACCCCTTTTACAGATGTGAACACTAAGGCCCCGAGAGGCAAAAAGACTTGCCAGAGGAAATCAGGGTTCAACCTCAGGTCTCTTTATTTCACATATTGTACTTCCTGGTTTTAAAAAAGATTTTAACTGAATAGTAATTCAATTGAAATTAATTGAATATTTTAAAAATATTCAGCAATATTTAAATGGTTTTTTAAAACATTTAAGGAAAAATGCAAAACAGATTCAATTGCATCGAAATGTTTTTGTTTTGGGGGCTTTTTGGTAATGTTGAACAAACTGGAACATAGGGCTAAGGATGTCTCTCTATTAATATCTCTGTTTTTGGTTCCAAGGCTATTTGCCACATGGACTTAATGCCAAAGACGAGTTAAACCAAAAATGTTCCCTTCCATCAACTGCATTTCAGAAAAAAAAAAAAAACATGAGATTGAAATGTCCCCATCCAAAATTGTATCCTCTTGCTGATTGCCCTTCATATCATGGATCTAGTAAATGCAGAGTCCGGAGTGCACATAAAACTCTACCAAATCAAAATGGACAGAATCGTTTTTTTAATAGCTCTGACTCCCTGTTGGACCCTCTCTTCCTCCTGTGCCTGCCCTCTTCTAAGTAACTCCAACCTGGAGGCTAAATAAGGCCAGACTTGTACAGAGAAGAGGAGACTCTTGGGGGTAATCTTGGACTGTCTCTCTTTGCCTCCATTATCTGTTCCTCTGGTAAAAGTAAAATTGCTTTCTGTCTGATTTCTATTTTCCCTACCCATAAAATGGTCTACCTTATGGCAGAGTTGGGTGTCATTTCCCAGCCTTTTCCCAGTCCTGACCAAGCTGTGAACTTTCCAGGTTTCTAGTTCAGAAAAACAATGGTGCCATGTAAGGAGTACCCAATTTGGAGTCAGAGGATCTGAGTTGAAAACCTAACACTGATGCTTATTAGCTCTGTGACCAGGCCAGGGCCTTCTCTTGTCTGGACCTCAGTGTCCTGTGTAAAATGAAGGGGTTGAAATAGATGAGTTTTAAGTCCTCTTCCAGCTCCTGAACCAGGCCAGTTGTATTCTCCACCACTAAATGATGATGCTCATTTGTATTTGTTCATTTGTTTTGTTCGATGAAAGAAAAGGAGAATAAGCGAGACCAGAATTGGAGGCAGTTTGAACGTTTTGGGAGAACAGTATTATATATAAGCCTAAGCAGTTATCACTTCTTAAGTTCTGCATAGGCAGGCTTTGAATAGATTACCCTTCCCCTGTTCTGCCCCCACCACTCCCATTTCTACTATCAGCTTTGAAGAGACACAAAGAAGAAATTCTCAGGTTGTTGTCATGCCTACTATTTTTTGGTTTGTTTTTAAAGAGTCTATCTGCTTTGAGCCCTGGAACACATAGATGTTTGGGGAAACACTACCCACGTTTCTCTACCAAGAATCTGTTAACAAGACTGCAACACCCCAAAATAGTCAGTGGCCAGCACTCTAGGGAACTTTCTGGCAATGGTCAGCAAGATTCTCTGTAGGTCAAAACCCATTTATATTTAGGCAGTTTCGAAATTAGCATATACATATATACACACATAGGACAACTAGGTGGCACAGTGGATAGAGTGCCAGGCCTGGAGTCAGAAAGACTCATCTTCCTGATTTTAAATCTGGCCTCAGACACTTACTAGCTGGGTGACCCTGGGCAAGTTACTTAACCCTGTTTGCCTCAGTTTCCTCATCTGTAATATGAACTAGAGAAGGAAATAGCAAATCATACCAGTATCTCTGCCAAGACAACCCTAAGAGTTAGACATAATTGAAACAGCTAAACAACAAATACACATACAAACATATCTATCATGGGCACCAGCAAATTCATGACATACCAGGTAAATTCCTAGCTCAGAACAAATATTCGGTTAATCAACAAGCATTTACTATGTGCCAAGCACTATATTAAGTGGTAGGAGTGTGTATGTTCCTCCTTTGTTGCCGAGGAAGACCACGCCATCAGAAAAATAATGCCATGGCTTACACTTGACTTTGTTTTGAGTGAGGGAGGTGCAGGTCACCAGCCTCACTTCTCCTCCAGAGCCATCTGAATCCAGTGACCAGATTTTCATCAGGATGACTGGAGATGACCCAGGATGAGGGAATTGGAGTTAAGTGACTTGCTCAAGGTCACACAGCTAGTGAGTATTAAGTGTCTGAGGTGACACTTGAACTGGGGTCCTCCTGACTTCTGCACTGGTGCTCTATCCTAGCTGCCCCAGATGGTGGGAATGCAAAGACAAAAGTGGAACAATTCCTGCCCTTGAGGAATTGACATTTGAATGGGGGAGGAGATAATAGGTACATATGTAGATGTATAAAAAATAGCTCTAAGGTGAGTTCATAATAAATGTAAAGATGCAAGACAGAAACATTCTATATAGTGGGAGAACAGTGGATTCCTTTTCTTGGGTCCATCTGGAAAGGAGGTCATATTAAATTTTGAATTCCTGGCTCATATAGGGAGAGGCTGGTGATGATTGACTTCTTTGGCCAGAAAATAGGGATAACAACTTTCATACCTTCTTCCCCAAAAGAAGGAAGAGAGAAGAGTCAAGATGTTCTCTAAGAGAAGATGAAGTCCAAGGAGGCACTGGTTTCTGCTCTACTGCCTACCCAGGAGAAGGGAAAAAAAGGTTTCTACTCTTCTGCCCAACATGGAGAGAGACCAGAGGGAGAGGTCTTAGATCTGTGTTGTTAAGCCCTACCTATGGTTTGGGTTTTACTCAGGCCTGCTCAGCTCTCCCTTTCAGATGGTTGAAGGCAACGTTGTACTTCCTTCATTCCAAGCTGAATGTCAATAGAAGATTCCTTTTTCAAGAGAGGAAACACTTTAGAGTCAAGAGCATCCAGCTTTATTCATGAAAATGAGCTGCCTCTGCAATCCAGTGAATATGACTTGTTGTGGCCCACTGTAATTCTGACTGGGACCAAATGCAGAGGGGTAAGGTAACAGGCTCCCCCCATTCCTAAGAATGGCAAAATAGGCAAGCTCCTAATGGCATAGGATGCAACCATCATATTAATATGTGATAATCACTGGAGAAACTCAGTATATGTTAGTGTCTGTTAGGTAGTGATCCAGATTCAGACGACCAACCCTGCTTGCAGATGGGTGTACCTCTGCCAAAAGGTGGAAAAATATTGACTCCAATGCCACATCTTCCATGCTCCATGCCTGATACCCACTCCTTCCCCCTTCAGTCCAATAGGGTAAGCTCCCTCATCTGACTATATAGGATTTGGTTTCACTTGTCAATGAATTTACCACCAAGTTCTATTATTGTCACTTGTGTGTGCATTGCGCCCCTACTAGAGTGTAAATTTCTCAAGCATTGAAACCTGTCTTTTATCCTGTTTGTGTTTCCCCCAGGCCCTAGCATAGTGCATTCTGGGGAGGGTGACCAGGATGTGACGGGCCTGGAAGTCTTGCCATACGAGGATTACTTGAAAGAACTGAGGATGTTGAAATTTCTGAACAACACAGCAGTTACCTTGAGATATTTCACAATATGTCACAACCAGATCCCCATACCCCAACTTTAAAAGCTTTAAAGAGCTTTTAAAGAGGTAGAGGAAGCAATAGACCAGGAGCAAGAGGTACAAGTCACAGAGAGACAGATTTTCGCTCCATGTTTCCCTTAGAAATAGCCGCCATCCCCTAACAAGCAAATCTCTTCCAGGAGGCAGTGGGTTCCCCTACGCTGGAGGTATGAAAGCAGAGACTGGCCGACTACTTGTTAGGAATATTGTCACAGTATTTCTGCTAAGTAAGGTCTGGATAGAGCCAAATGCTTTCTCGTGTCCCTTCTTGCTCTGAGAATTTGTGATTCTTCATGGTCCACTTAATATATGTTCTTTGAATGAATGAATGAATGAATGAATGAATGAATGAATGAAACATTTAAGCTCTCTCAAAGCCATTACGATCTGCTCCCAAGTTAGGAGGATAAATAGAGCCTTGCTAAAGTAGGTCTGATGTCTGAGAGCCAAATTTTCAAAGCCACATGTCTCATAAGCCCCCTTTAAATGGCTTTCATTCTCTGTTTACTCGACTTTGAAGTGAAGATAATTTCCCATTTGCATTTGGCGGAGCTCATAAGATCCTAGTGCTAGAGCTAGAAGGGACCTCAGAGGCCATCTAGTGCAAAGCCTTCATTTTATAGAAGAGGGAACCAGAGACATGAAATGACTTGGAAGCACACACAGGTCAGGAGTAGAGAGCTGCCCTTTTTTCTCTGCATTTTGACTCGGTTGTTTGGTGCATTTCTAACTAGTTGTACCTATCTGCAGATGGGCTGCTTTCCTCATACAGACAAGTAACATGTGCACAAAATTTTCCAATATTATTGCAGACCCATTAATCACTTTATGATGTAGCACAGTGACATTTTGCAAGATTCCTTGGAAGTAACATGTTTGCCTACTTTAGTAAGAAGAAAAAATAAAGGCATATACTAAAAATGAATTTCTACAAATTACCATATAAAAATACTCATTGTGAAAGTTGGAGGATGGAGAAGATTGAGGAGGAGGGGCAGGGAAGGGTCCCAAAGGGCTGTGCCAGCAGCCTAAGGCCTGAAGACCTCGGACCTATGTCATGTAGGCATTATTGACTGATCCACATAACATTTCTGGGGTGGAAGAAAAGAAAGAGGTCCTTGAGAAGTGATTCCATATGTGACCCCCTGCCTTTTGCATTGGGAATGTGGGGGGAAAAACCAATTGTGTTGTAATTTTAGGCCACAGTGGGGTTTTTGTACCTGTCAAAATCTGACAAGAGTGATGAGGTTGGGGTGTGGGGATCTGGTTGTGAATCCCAGCTCTACTTACCTCTGTGATTTTCCACGAGGCATTGAGTATCTCTGAACTCAGCTTCCTCCTCATGTATCTGTCTGCAAAGCAGAGGGTTTTGGCTAGAAGGTCTCTAAGTACTATGATCTGGGGGAATAAGTGCAGTCTCTCTTTAGACACATGCGATAATTTCATGCAATTCATTTGCATTAACCCTCTCCCAACCTCTTTAGCCTTTAGCCAAAGTCCTACTCCCAAAGAGCTGTCAGGTGTCTATGTTTGGGCAATCTCTTCCTGCATTTTAAAACATTTTTATACTCTTTTCAAAGCCTCAAACCACTACCTCATGTTTTCCTCAACCTGAAGACAGTCAGCCCTTCAAATTAATGTGTGGATCTGGTTCAAGCACAGAATATTTCCTCTAGAAAGTTGAGCTTGAAAAAGAGTTGAGAACGATTAACAAGGGACCATAGGGACTCATCTTCTTGGCTTGTCTAGTGAACTGGAAGCCATAGAGCTGTTTCTTTTAAAGAGCTGAAACTTGGCCTGATAGAATGTAATCCAGTTACCCAATTGCCAGTTTAGATGGTGCAAGTTTATGATGTGTAATTATGGAAGCTAATGTACCTTGTTGTGCTTTAAAGAGAAGAAGGAACTGGAAGACTGACTCTCTCCTACCTTGGAGGGTCTTAAGCCACAGACTAACAAGGCAGATCCCAGAGTTAATGTAAAACTTGCCATATGGTTAACACAGCTTTAGGCCTTAAATGTGACCATCCGTGTTTGTAAAGAAAATGCACCCCTATGTTCCTTAAATCCCCATCTGTTTAGGAGGGAAGAGCATTCCCACATGACCCAGACTGCAAATGAATTACCAAGAAGAAAAATGCCCAGATGATCAAATTTGACTATCCACTCTGCATATTGCCTAGCTTAGGAATTCCCAGGGGTTGTCTTTGCTAATAAAATGTGCCTCCAGTGTACCATGAAGCTAGGTAAATAAAGAATCGCAGTAAATGTTCTCTCTGCCCAATCAAAGGTGGTCCAGGAGGGGGAAAATAAAGCATTAGAAGGACTAGGAAATGCTCCATTGATTTGATATTTTCATCAGGAAAGGTTTTTCCATTTTTCTCTGAAATGTCACTGGTCAGCTTGGATGCAGGGAGAAGAATATGACGTTCTCCTCTTCAGCTTTATGGACCATAAGCATTGCTAAACAGCTTCACATAAAGGCAGAGAGGATGGAGAGAAAAGAGGGGTCTATATAGCTCAGAGGGGGAACTGAAATAAGCAGGAATGCATTAATGGTATTATCCAGTTACAAAATAAGACCCTATGAGCACCTTGTTTGACAAGCATTGTGCCAGTAGACTGGGGGTTAAGAAAGATGAAACAATCCCTGCCTTCAATGAACTTGTCTTTTCAGACAGAGCATTTTTTTCAGGGCTTACTGAGTGCCAGGCATCGTGTAGAACACAGGGGACATCAAGACAAGAAGACAAACACATATTTCAGCAAATACAGAGTATCTACCAAGTAATTTCAAGAATGAGAGAATGATAGTGTGCGGGGGACTCAAGAAAAGCTTCCTGTAAAGGTGGCATCTTGAGCTGGGCTTAATTTTATTTTCTTTCTCATTATGAATATAAACATTTACATGTACATTGCAGCATACAAAGAAAAGGAGAATTATATGTGAAACTCACTTTTAATGAATATGTGTGATGGAATACAAGAAAACTGCCCTTCTCTGATTTGTGCTTTAAAAGAAGCTAGGGACAGGTAGAGGAGAGAAGGTAGTTCAGTCCAGAGGTAGGAGACAAGATGCGTACAGGCAACTAATAGTAGTAGTAAACAGGCCAGTTTCACTACTAGTAGCTACTATTAGAATGGCTAGAGCGTAGAGGAGAATGATATGAAATAAAACAGGACTGGTACGTATGTAGATTCCTGATTATGGAGGGCTTTAAATGCTAAGCTGAAGCAATAAGGAACTATTGAAGATTTTTTGATAAGTAAATGTGTGTGGGGTGAGGAGGGTGGTGTTTAACCTTCTCCATTATCACCAACAACATCCATTTTGTGTCACTAATGACCATAGGTTACTAATCCAGTTATAAAATGGTAGGAAAATTTGCTTTGCTCTTAAGAAGAGAGAATTATATCTGGTATAGATGTTGAACTGAGGCAGTTCGTTACTTACACAGGAGCTAGTTGCAGTTCTTTTAGCCAAATTGAGCTCACATGTCTATACTTCTGTGTTAGAGATATAGGTATACATAGAAAGATACGTAGATACACACACATACACACACTTTGATGTAGCTATGACCTCATTCATCTAGGGAGGAGGTTCTTCACTAGCACCAATCCCTTAAGTGTGGGTATCCACCCAAGCTTTCTTTTGGGCCCATCAACTTCTGTGGCTTCAGTTATCATCTCTTTGTAGATACTCTAGTCTTTCTATACCTGGAGAACCAGATCAGCAACCTTTTGTTTATTTTGCACTTGATGTTCTCTTTATCTTCCCCTCTACTACTCCCAATCTAACCTTCTTTCTAATTTTGCTATCTCTACCGAGAAATCATCCCTTTCTACAAGGTTCACAGGCCAAACTCATTTTCCACTCTCTCCTTTCTCCCTTACCCTATGGCCAGTTAGTTGCCAAGTCTTGCCTATTTTACCTCCACAACATCCCTCCCACTCATACAAGCAGGACCTTGTCACATCTCACTGGGCCTACTACAATAGCTTCCTCATTGATCTCCCTGGTTCATTTCTTCCCTCTCCAGTCCATCCTCCCCACAGCTGCCAAAAAGATATTGCTCCTAAAGCACAGAGCTGACCACATCACTCACATGCTCAAAAATCTCTAGTTGCTCCCTATTGCCTGTAAGGTCAAATGCAACCTCCTCTCTTTGGTATTTAAAAACCTTCACAATCTGACTCCAATCACCTTTTCTAGGCTGATTATTTATTTCTCTTCTTTATGCATTCTAACCAAACTTGCCTGCTTGCTGTTTCCTATACATGATATTATATTGTTGTCCCTGATAGAATGTAAGCTTCTTCAGGGCAAGTGCTATATCATTTCCGTCTTTTTATCTGCAGCATCTAGCACAGTACTTGGCGCAAAGGTGGGTGGGTCTTTGTAAATGCTTCTTGGCTCATTGATTGATCGATTGACTTGGGGCCTGACTGAATTTCAGTGAAGGGACTAAAGACACTACCTCATGTCTTAACTGTAGAGAAACACTTGTATCAGAATAATATGAGGTGCAGTCTAAAGGCTAAAAAAGCACCATGGATTTGCTCAAAATCCAAGAAACACCAACAACCTTTGGTCTTAATTCCAGTGTCACCCAAAATCAGCTTCACTTTTCCTACCCTAAGAGGGATCCACACATGCTTTGCTAAACCCAGCTCACATTTTTGCTTTAGGTTGAGTTTGGAAAACAAGTGACAGTGTTACAGGCATTATCTTCAGCAGGCATGGCAGCATCAACACTCGATAAAGCCGCTGTGACTGGTTCATTGTGTTTTCAACGGCTCCACATAAATCAGCCCCTCCTTGTAACGGAACAGCTCATACAGGGCCCACAAAGGGATAAAGCAAATTGTGATTTCCTGATATCAGTAGGTAACTGAAGCAATGTGTCTGTGTTAATAAAACTAACAACACTTCCATGGACCTCTTCACCTGAGGCTTTCATCACTTGTATCATCATCTTATTGGTTCTTGTGAAAAAAAAAAAAAAAAAAAAAACTCCATTTCCAGTCTGGGATGTTGAAGACAATACTGGCAAGCCATAGCAAACTGATTCCTACAAAAATGGGTTACTCTTCTCATCCCAAAGATAAAGGAAGGTTGTTATATGAGAATTGATCCAGTTGACAAAGCCTTTGCATGCCTTCCATATGCATTCCTGTAACAACTGGCCAGAGTAATACTGGATTAGGAGTGAGGAGGCCTGCCCTTTTATCCTGGTTTTGCCACTAACCAGTCATATGGTCATGGTCGAATAATAAAATCACAGAATTTTGAAAAATCATGAGTTGAAAATGCCCTTAAAGATCATGTTGTGTAGTTCCCTCATTTTACATATGGGAAAACTGAAGCCCATGGAGGACCTTATCCAAGATAACGCAGCAAGTGACCAACTCAAAGAAGAATTTTAGACATGCAGATTTTAGTGTAAGGCAAGGCAAAACTTTCTAACAATTCAAGCCACCCCCAGGTGGGATGGGCGTTGGAAGGTAGTGGCTTCCTCCTCCCTGGAGGTGTTCTAATGGATTTCCACTTGTGGGGGTTTTTGTTTAGGTGCAAGTTGAATTAGATAACCTCTGAAGTTCCTCCCCACTCTGAAGTCCCATAATTCTGTTTGTGCTGTCTCTATCTTTATAGCTTCCCCACCAAATATAGTGCCTCATGAAGATGTGCTTAATTAACAATTATCTAATTGAGTTAGTCTGTTCTTAACTAAACTGCAGGGGAATACCAGAGAAGCAGCAGGGGTCTAGGGCATCAGGGCCTAGTAAGTGCTCAATTAATCCTGGGTGGCTCCTTTTATGCCCATTTCTACTATGCTTTCCCCAGTTAGCACCTCATTTGCAGTCTACCACTCTGATTACTTTCTCCTACTTTGGCCCTAGGGCCAGAGAGCAAAGCCCTGCCTACCCCTGGACTAAGCTTCCCAGTATATCCATCTCCCTTACCCAGCCATCCCTTGAGTAACTATTTAAAGAAACCTATTCATTGAATGGCTGTATCTCACTCAAAGTGAGAATGTGATAAGACCTTAGCCTGAAAGGACCAGGGTCTCCCATTGCATCCTGGTCCATCTCCAGTCAACCTGATGAATATCAGGCCACTGGACCCAGGTGGCTCAGGAGAAAAAAGTGAGGTTGGTGACCTTGCTCAGCCCTTCTTCACTCAAGTCAAAGTCAACTGCAAGTCATGTCATCATCTTGATGTCTTGGTCCTCTTTGAGAATGAAAGACAACTGCAACAACAAAATCTCCCTTACCCAAGGGAGGAAATGTTATAGCCCTAAAGAAAAGCCAAGTCCTCACTGGGCAGTGGGACAAACTACATCTGGCAAGGTGATCTATCAAGCTGACATACATTAGTTGTGGAGCTATGGCCAAATCAGTTAACTTGACCCAAATCTCAATGTTTTCCTCTCTATAATGGGGGTGGTATCTCCCTTGCAAAGTTTTTGTGAGGTTCATAAAAGATAATCTGTGCAACTTCAGCTCTCTTGTCAAATTTAAGGTGCTGTATAATGTTTGTTGTTGCTAACACTATTTATTTGCAAAAGGAGAAGAAAATCATTTGGGGGGGGGACATTTTCCCCTAAGGTTTTAATAAAAGGGACGGATCAATTTTTTATCAGTAACAAGTGATCCATAATTCCCCATTTGGCTGCCAGGGTATTCTTACCACTGAGAAATTTCTGCCTGATAAATGATTTCCATTTGTTAGTGGTTCTTTGTCCTGGCTAGGTAGAGACTGGACCCTGTACAACATAATTAAAATGAAATCGCTGCCCCCCCCCCAAGCAATTTGCACACTCCAGATAAAGGCAGCAAAGCTCTTCCTCTGCTTGACTGGCTTTGGATGGTGTGAGGGGGCTGGTCCAAGATGCCTAATCTGCTGCTCCAGGGGCATGCAGCACCTGTCTATGCTTCCATCACCAGTACAGAACATCCAGATGGAGAGGCATGCATTTGCTTGATGGAGTTCAGAATTGCTATTTGCAATTACTCAGAAAGCGTCTTTCAACCTTGCATACTCTGTCAGAGCCAGAAAGCAATGTCAAGATTGGGGCTCAATACCTTATTTAGAGGTATTAGAGAGGAAAAAACTCTTCTCTTTAGTCACACAGTTAATAGGTAGCAGATCTGGAACCTGGAGCCAGATTTTTCCAAGATTAGTGTTCTTAGACTGGAAGATTTACTAGACTGAGAGGCAGGCCCCTCTCTAGTCCCAGCTCTTGCTAATTATCTGTGTAGCCCTTGAGCAAGTCCTTTCATCTCTCTGGCTCTCAGTTTTCTCTTCTGTAAAATCAGGCTATTGGACTAGATGAATCCATAAGGTCCATTCCTGTTTGACTATGCTTTAAAGAAACTGGATTTTCTATCCAAACTAATCACAAATAATTACAGAATCAGGAACCACCTGATTGCTACAGCTTCCAGGAATCTAGGGTAAAAGTAGAGAAGATAACTGAAAACTCGTAGATGAATGGCATCCTGCATGCATGGGACAGTGGGAAAGCTGGGCATCAAGCAAAGCCTTACAAGTTCATTTCTGAACCTTGGATTTATCTCTTTATCTCATCTGGAAGCCACACAGAACTGTTGTGAGGAAGTACTTTGCAAAGAGTAAAGGACCAGAAATAATGAGAGCTCTTGCAATTAGAAACCTTTCTAGAAGTAGCATAGTGGATTAGGGCCTAAACTGGGAATCAGGTAGGGTTCTTTCAAATATCACCTCTGACACTTACTGCTAGCTATGTGATGGTGGGGAATTCTAGGAAGTTGCTTGTACCTCAGTTTCCTTATGGAAAGTGAGGGGGTTGGCCTTACAGGTCCCTTCTAGCTTGAACTCTGACATTGGGAAATTTCTCCAAATAAACAATAGCGATTTTGCTTTGCTAAAATCATAGATTCAGGGTTGGGAGGGACCTGAGAAATCATCTGGTCTCCCTCCTACCAAATGCCTGTGCCTGATGAAGGGTTATGCAGCTTCTCCTCTAGACTTCCAATGATAGGCAACAAGCTCTTCACTTTATCAGGCAGCCTATTCCATTTGGGGATAGTCCTTATTGCAGACAGTCTTTCTTATATCCAGTAAAATTGTTTATCCCTATAACTTGCACCCATTGTTGCTTGTTTTGCCCTCCAAAGCCAAGCAGAGCAGGCCTAATTCTTTTTCCACCAGAGAAACCTTCAGATATTTGAAGCCTGCAATCCTGTTCCCCTTCAATTATCTCTTTTCTGGGCCAATGTCCCAAGTTCCCTCAAGTGATTGGCTTGTGATAAGGTTTTACAGTCAGCTAATGATCTGGGCTGCTCTTGTCTGGACTCAGTCCACTTGGTCAATGTCCCTCCTCAAATCATCTTTAGGGCTTGGATCTCTTTCTGAAACTGACACCTACTGAGGACTCTTAGCAAAATCTTAAGAATCATGGAGCCTGAGAACCAGGAGGGACCTTAGAGAAGAACTAAGCAAATGCCATTACCTATCAGATGAGAAAACTGAGGCCTAGGAGGGGAAATGATATGTGAAAGATTACACAGGGAGTCATCCGGTTAAGCATTTCTTAAGCTGTGTGTGCCTAGCCCTGTGTGCTGAGTGTTGAGGATACAAAGAGAGGCAAAAACCAGTTTTACCCTCCAGAGGCTTAGAGTCTAACAGGGGAGGCAGTAAGGTAAAAGGGGAAGGTATTAGCAGGTGATGGGAGAATTGGGGGGCAGGGGGGTAGGATAGACCTGAAGAATGTACAATTTGAGCCAAATCTTGAAGGATGCCAGGGGAATCAAGAGGTAGAGGTGGAGGTGGAGATGGAGATGAAGGAGCATGGTGTTCCTAGCAGAGGGACCAGACAAGTGATACAAACACACGCAGGTGGGAGATGAAGTGTTGCATTTGAGGAACTCAAGAAGGCCAGTGTGGCTAGATCCTAGATTGTGTGGAGGAGAGTTAAATATAAGAGGAGGGAAAAGTAGGAAGGTGCCAAGTTGGATGAAAAGGGTTTAAATGCCAAACAGAGAACATGATATTTAATACTGGAGGTGACAGGAAGCCATTGGAGCACACTGAGCAGACCAGTGTTCTAGAATCCACTTGGAAGGTGAATGGAGGTTCCTAGGACTCATATCTCCTGTCCTACTAGTCCAGTATTTTTCCTATAAAACTACGGTCCATCTCTCACTCAGTAAAAGTGAATAACTCTTCCTCATCACCCTTGTTAAACTCTAGACTCTGAAGTTACACTGAGCATTTAGGATAGGAAGAGCTTACCCAGAATTACCAATTTAGAGATTCTCCAAGTTGGAAGGGAACCCAGAGGCTGTGTAATTTAAATAATATCCAAGCAAGTACTCCCTATATACCAATGCTAATAAGTAGGCAGTCATCCAAATGGTAGAAATGGACCCCTGTGGCCAGCAGATCGACTTAGAAAACAATAAATTAATATTATCTACTTTTGATTCTATTTTTATTTCTTATGTTAACCATTTCCCAATTACATTTTAATCTGGGTCCTGCACACTGTGGAGTTTGAGGCCCTACATGCTTGGTACCTGTGTGCTTGAAGATTTAGTGAGGGGAGAAGTGTTAATAATACAACCTCCTGAGATGATAGCCACTCCACTTTGAGACAGACAGCTGTCATTGTTGGGAAGTTTTTCCTGATGCTCAGCTTAAATCTACTTTCCTGCAATTTCTGCTCATTGTTCCTGGTTCTACCTTGTGGAAACTAGAAGAACAAATTTCCTTCTTCTGTCTGACAGCCCTATGTTTCTTCTTCGGCAGTCTGAGCATGCATTGGCTTTTATGGCTATTTTATACATGGAGCTTGTAGTCCACTAAAGTCCCCAGATCTTTTTCAGAAGAATGGCTATCTTAGAAGGCTATCTTGTCTTCTCTGCCTCGTACTTGAGAGATGAATTTCTTCAAAATCCAAGTATATGACCAAGTATAAGTTTTTAGTCTAATGTTCTAACTCGTCAGGATCTTTTTGAATCCTGATATTTTCATCCAGTGTTTTAATCATCTCTTCCAGCTTAGTGTTTTCTGCAAATTTGATGCGCATGTTATCTATTTTGTCGTTGTTTCGTCGTGTCTGACTCTTCGCGATCCCATTTGGGATTTTCTTGGCAAAGATACTAAAGTGGTTTGCCATTTCCTTCTCCAGCTCACTTCACTGATAAGGAAACTGAGGCAAACAAGATGAAGTGACTTACTCAGGGTCACACAGCTAGGAAGTGTCTGAGGCCAGATTGGAACGCTCAAAAATGAGTCTTCCTGACTCAGCACTCTATATCCACTGAGCCACCTAGCTGCCCCATGTTATCTATGCCTTTGTCTAAATAATTGATAAAAAATGTTAAATAATCCAGGTCCAAACACAGATCTACCAGGCACTTCAGTAGAGATCTCCTTCTAAGTTGACAACCAACTATTAATGACTAATTTCCTTTTCCTAGTTCTTTAAGGTTTCCTCACACTAACCCTATTAGATCAATTATACAAGTATTATTCTATTTTACAGATGAGGAAACTAAGGCCCAGGAAGTTAAAATAACTTGCCCATGGTCACACAGTTAGTAAATATTAGCATTGAAATTTGACTCTAGCTCCTGATTTTCTATCACACTATACTGCCTATCACATGGATCCTTGGGGTGACTTTGGGCAAGTTCCTTCCCTTCTCTTAATTTGGGTTCCTCCTCTGTAAAATGAAATCCCTTCCAGCTCTAGAGCTGGTGATGATAACAGTCATTTTAAATCCTGGTGGAAGGATGTGCCCCTGAATTTCTGCGTCTGTATTGGGGTAGGGTAGGCATAAGAGGAAACCGGATAGATGCACATTTTCTAGAAAGGTTTAATTCAATTCAGTAAAGGTTTATTAAGTACCTACTATGGTCAAGGTACTCATTAGACTCTTAATGACCTAAAGGGACTGAATAGCAGTGGGCCACATTAGGCAAAGGGAGAGAGGAAAAGTTAAAAAAAAAGTTTTAGGTGAATTTAGGGGGAAAAGATAAAGATTAGGAAGGTACTGAGAGGTCTCTTGTTTGTAAGCAATTGAAGGCTAGTCTTAAGTGAACAGTAAACTAGATTCCAAAAGCCTAAAAGAAAATTAGCAAGCTGTTGTTGGATCTTAAGCCAACCCTCTATAAGGAGAAAGGAAGCTGAAAATGTCAGCAGCTTGTGTGACAATACCTCTTGTGGGGTCTAGCAGTGCCTGCAGGTGTCCTTAGCAGAACTGGGGCAGAGGAAGAGGAAGGACAGTGGACTGGGAGGAAAAACTGAAAGGAGGAGGAAGAAGAAGAAATACAGTGGATGTGATGGAGAGAGTACCTGTAACAATGCCTTGACCCACTGTTCTGTGGGATGCCTTTCAAATGATGTCTCCCTCCTACTAGATCTTGGGGATAATGTGCAGTCCTTTGATGAGGCTCCTGAGAAAAGTGATAAAAGGGAATTGAGATTATTTTCACATTTTGATTCTTAAATTGCCCAATTTGGGAATTGCTCATCCCTTAATCATTTTAGAGGATGATAGGGAAGACAATGCTTAGGACATGACAAAGTGACTTAGAAAGGGCATGAAAGCTGTTTTCAAGTCCTTGAAGGTCTGTCATAAGGAGGATGGATTAAATTTGTCCTGCTGGACTGCAGAGGGTAGAATCAAATGACAGGGGAAGTTGCAAAGAGATAGGTTTCAGCTCCATGGAAGGAAAAACTTGCTTACAATGAGACCTGACTCTAGACCACCTTGGGAGGTAGGGAATTCTCCTTCACTGAAAGTCTACTGAGCTGGACAAACACTTTGGCAAGGATGTTATGGCAGGGGTGGGTGGGCAGCATCCACTCACTTAAGGATTATATAGAGAGTAGCTGTACGTCTGAGGTTGTCCTTCTGGAATCCCTGTTCCATTCTACTGCTTGCTTGGAAATGATTTTCCTGTTTTACCTCCACCAAAGGGTAGGCTGGGATAGAAGAGAAGCTGACAATTTCATCAGCCAACTTCACTGCTTAGTAGCGCTCTGCTAAAGGAGACTCATGGGGAAGGAGGCTGAAACAGTGGGCGAAAATGAGAAGTTGGGTTTCTTTTGGTTGATTGAATTTCCCTGTGCTAGTTATCTCCTGTGAAAAGATCAGATAATTGTCCAATTGGAAAGAAAATTTCCTGAGAGGAAAGGGGAGGGGCTAGGGCTGAAAGAGCTAGTTTTTTTTTTCCCCTGCTCATTTTGTTTGACTGTAGCGAACATTGGACTAAACAAGCTGTACAAAGGAGTACGACTCCCTTGGTTCCCATGGACCCTGATACTACTTGCAGAGTATTCTATATGTATCTTTAAAAGATCTCTCCTTGATGATTTTTGTTTTGTTAAGTAGATTTCCCATCATAGCCCTTTCTCCCCAACGATCTCTTACAACAATACAAGAATAAAAAGTGTTTGGCAAAACTAACATTCCCCAAAAGGTTGACCTTAATATGCAGTGTTCTATACCCATAGGCCCTTACTTCTGCAAAGATGAGGGGAAGGTGCTTTCTCTATCTCTTCTTTAGAACCCAACTTGGTGATTAGACTTTCACAGCATTCCACTTCAATAATTTTGTTGCTTTCCATTAATGTAATAATTCTTCTGGTTCTGCTTACTTCACTTGGCAGCAGTTCATATAAGTCTTCTTATGCTTCTATATATTCATCATATTCATTTCACTTAGCACAATAATAGTCCATTACATTCTTGTACCTCAATTTGGTTAGTGGTTCCCCAGTAGATATCTATGTGTTTCCAACTCTTTGCTACCACAGAAAGTGCTGCTATAAATATATTAGTGAATCTGGGGCCTTTCTTTAATTATTAAGCTTCTTAGGTATATGCCTAGTAATGGTATCTCTAGGTCAGCTGGTATGGATGTTGCAATCTCATTCTTAGTATAATTCCACATTGATTTTCTTTTTTGAAAAAAAAATAGTTTGTTTATTTTTACTTCTCAGCATTAACTGCCAGTTATAAATTTTCTCTCCCTCCCTCTCCGCCCTCCTCCCCAAGACGGCATGCATTCTGATATAGATTCTACTTATACATCCATATTACCCATTTTTCACATTAGTCATGATATAAAGAAGAATTAGAACTAATGGTTTTCAGAATGGTTGGACCCACAGTATTCATAGGCCCACTAACAATGCATTAATATAGCCATCTTTCCACAACCCTTCCAATGTGAACCATTCCCATCCTTTGTCATCCTTGCCAATTTTATGAGGATGCAATGTACCTCAGGATTGCTTGATTTGCATTTTTCTTATTTTGCAATTCTTTTTTTTAAAGACAAATTTATTTATTTAACTTTTTACATTCATTTTCACAAAATTTTGGGTTCCAAATTTTCTCCCCTTTTATCCCCTCCCCCCACCCCAATACACCAAGCATTCTAATTTTCCCTATCACCAATATGCCCTCTCTTCTATCATCCCTCCCTTCTCTTGTCCCCATCTTATCTTTTGTCCTGTAGGGCCAGATGACTTTCTATTCCCCATTAACTGTATTTCTTATTTCCTAGTAGCAAGAACAATACTCAACAGTTGTTCCTAAAACTTTGAGTTCCAAATTCTCCCCATCCCTCCCTCTCCACCCATTCCCTTTCGGAAGGCAAGCAATTCAATATAGGCCATATCTATAGTTTTGCAAATGACTTCGATAATAGTCGTGTTGTGTAAGACTAACTGTATTTCCCTCCATCCTATCCTGCCACCCATTGTTTCTATTCTGTCTTTTGATCCTGTTCCTCCCCAAGTGTTGACTTCAAATTGCTCCCTCCTCCCATTGCCCGCCCTTCCATCATCCCCCTCACCTTGCTTATCTCCTTCTCCCCCACTTTCCTGTATTGTAAGATAGGTTTTCGTACCAAAATGAGTGTGCATTTTACTCCTTCCTTTAGTCGAATGTGATGAGGGTAAACTTCATGTTTTTTTCTCAGCTCTCCTCTTTTTCCCTCCACTAAAAAGTCTCCTGCTTGCCTCTTGAAAAAGAGATAATTTACCCCATTCCATTTCACCCTCTCTCCTCACACTACATTTCTCTCTCACCATTTACCTTAATTTCTTTTTAAGATATGGTCCCATCCTATTCAATTCACTCTGTGCTCTCTGTCTGTGTGTGTGTGTGCGTGCATGTGTGTATGTGTGTGTGCATGCACACGTGTACATGTGTGTGTGTATGTGTGTGTGTGTGGTCCCACCAACTACCCAGATACTGAAAAGTTTTAAGAGTTACAAATATTGTCTTTCCATGTAGGAATGTAAAGAGTTCACCTTTGGTAAGTCCCTTATGACATCTCTTTGCTGTTTACTTTTTCATGCTTCCTCCATTCTTGTGTTTGAAAGTCAAATTTTCTTTTCAGCTCTGAATTCATTTCAAGAATGCTTGAAAGTCCTCTGTTTCATTGAAAGACCATATTTTCCCCTGAAGTATTATACTCAGTTTTGCTGGGTAGGTAATTCTTGGTTTGAGTCCTAGTTCCTTTGACTTCTGGAATATCCTATTCCACGCCCTTCAATCCCTTAATGTAGAAGCTGCTAGATCTTGAGTTATCCTGATTGTATTCCCACAATACTGGAATTGTTTCTTTCTAGCTACTTGCAATATTTTCTGCTTGACCTGGAAACTCTGGAATTTGGCCACAATGTTCCTAGGAGTTTCTCTTTTTGGATCTCTTTCAGGTGGTGATCGATGGATTCCTTCAATACTTATTTTGCCCTCTGGTTCTAGAATCTCAGGGCAGTTTTCCTTGATAATTTCATGAAAGATGATGTCTAGGCTCTTTTTTTGATCATGGCTTTCAGGTAGTCCCATAATTTTCAAATTGTCTCTCCTGGATCTATTTTCCAGGTCATTTGTTTTTCCCATGAGATATTTCACATTCTCTTCCATTTTTTTCATTCTTTTGGTTTTGTTTTATGATTTCTTGGTTTCTCAGAAAGTCATTAGCCTCCATCTATTCCATTCTAATTTTGAAAGAACTATTTTCTTCAGTGAGCTTTTGAACCTCTTTTTCCATTTGGCTAATTCTGCTTTTGAAAGCATCCTTCTCCTCATTGGCTTTTTGAACCTCTTTTGCCAATTGAGTGAGCCTATTTTTCAAGGTGTTATTTTCTTCAGCATTTTTGGGGTCTCTTTTAGCAGGGTATTGACCTGTTTTTCATGCTTTTCTTGCATCTCTCTCATTTCTCTTCCCAGTTTTTCCTCCACCTGTCTGACTTGATTTTCAAAATCCTTTTTGAGCTCTTCCATGGCCTGAGCCCACCGGACATCCACCTGGGATGTCTGGGATACAGAGGCCCCAACTTCCACGTCTTTCCCTGATGGTAAGAATAGATAGTTCCTCATCATCAGAATTGAAAGGAGGGAACATCTGTACCCCATCAAAGTAGCTTTCTATAGTGTTATTTTTCTTCCCTTTTCTTGGCATTTTCCCAGCCAGTTACTTGACTTCTGAGATTCCTGTCCACCCCTGCCTAGATCCTCCCAGCTAGTGCTTGGGGTCTGAGATTCAAATAGGCTTTCCGCAGCAGGTGCGGCTGCTATTCAATGTGAGCTTAAGTTCTGGTGCTTGGGTGGGGTCAGTGCCGCCTCCCTTTATGCAGAGACCTTCAGTAATGGAGCGGGTGGGGGCAGGGCCATCTCCCAGGCTCCGTTCCCTCAGGGGGTTCATGCAGAGACTTTCGGTAATGGCCCTGAACTTCTGCCTGCTGCTCCGGGAGTCCCAGGCTGCTGCCACTGCCTCTGCCGCTGCCTTTGCCACTCCCTCCACCACTGCCTCCCGAGGGGGCCGGAGCCACGGAGACACCCCGCTCCCCTCTCAGCCAGCCCAGACGTCTCTCTCACTGACCTGTAGCACCTGTGGGCGGTGGGACCTTCCCGGCCGCCAGAGATTCCATCCCTGCAGCTTGCTCGGATCTTCTCCTCTGGGGCCACATGGCCAGGGCAGCACAGGGGTGGACTCCACTGTCCAGACAGCGACGGACCCCTGGGGATGGCTCTCCAGGGCTCTCTGGAATGGAAATCTTTTCCACTGTGTTTCTGCACACCTTGCAGTGCTCCAGAATTTGTGGGGAGCTCCTTTTGCAGGAAATATATGGGCTGTGGGTTCGGAGTTAGCATACGTGAGTCTTTCTACTCTGCCATCTTGACTCCTCCCCCGGGAGTTCTTTTTACAGGAAATTTATGGGCTGTGGATTCGGAGCTAGCATAAGTGAGTCTTTCTACTCCGCCATCTTGGCTCCTCCCACTATTTTGCAATTCTTTTGAGAACTCAGCAAACATTTATTAAGTACTCAGTAGGTATGTCTGTAAACATTTATTAAGCATTTACTGGGTGCCAGGCTAAGCCCTTAGGAATACAAAGAAAGGCAAAAAACATATCAAGGAGTTCATACTAGAATAGGTGAGACAACATGCAAACAACCACGTTACATGCAAGCTGTATTGCTGTTTGGTCTTCATTCTGGAACAGGACCGTGGCATGGGGAGGTGATGTCATAACTTACAAGTGAACTGGATTTAAGTTAACATATAGTGCTTACTGTGTGCCAGGCACTATGCTAAGTGCTTTACAATTATCTCATTTGATTCTCACCACGACACTGGGAAGTAGGTGCTCTCATTATCCCCATTTTACAGGTGAGGCAAACAAAAGTGACATGACTTTCCCAGGGGCACACAGCTACTAAGTGCCTGAGGCTGGATTTGAACTCAGGTCTTCCTGACTCTAGGCTTGATGCTTTATCTACTATACCACTAACTTCCTCTAATTATAATTATTATGGATTACTATCAATGATGCTAATATTATCTTATCATTATTATTATGGCTTGACTCTAAGAAGTCCATAATTCATTAACATTATCACTCCCTCATTAATCTTTACCCTAGTTAACTGAGGGTCCTGCTCCTGGTTCCTTCCATTTTGCTGACGGGGCTAATTTTATTTCGTTGACATCGTGACTTCCAAAATCATTATGTGGAGCCACGAGTTATGACACACTTGTCATTCCCTGCCTCCAGTTGTGCTCTTTGCCACTGGTTAAGAGATGAGAGAGGCTCACTTTTGAGTGGCAGGACTTTCCTGCTCTGGACAAATAAACAAGCTTGCATCATAGCTGATTATTTAACTCTTTGTCTTTGGCTGCAAAAGTGATGTGTGTGTGTGTGTGTGCTTTTACATACATATAATACATATATACATATATTGTGACTTGTTCTTTGCTTGGAGTGAGGAAACCCATCAGAAGCTTCCAAAATACAGTTAACAAAACTCGGGTAATCTGCAGAAAGGAAAGGATTAGGGAAATGAAGAAATGTAATCATGTTTAATAAAACGTTTTTAATTGGGTTTTAGGCCAATCTATTTTACAGAAGCAAATAATGAGCAGTAGAACGAAGTGCTAGGTCATTACAAGCATTTGAAATTGTTACTGGGTGATATTGATACTGTGGGAGAAGTAGAATAGGTGGAGGGATAGAGAGCTGGCTACCAAGACAGGCAGGCTTGGGTTCAAGTTCCCACTCTAACCCAGCCTCCTTGTGTGACCCTGGGCAAGTCATTTAATCCGTCTGTGCTCCAGGAACCTCTTAAATACTGGAGATTGTAGAAAATTCTCCAACTTGCCTTGGTAGGGGCATTTTCCTTACCCGGGAGTTCCCTATGCTGATAAAAGCACCTAGCCAGTCCTTATCTATTTCTATAGCTAATGTAAATGTTTTTATAAGTGTTCTATTTTTCAGGAGAGTGGGCCCCAAATCTCAAAAATGTCCAGGCTCTTTCCTACTTCTGTGCTTTTGCATATATTCTACCCTCCTACTGTCATCTACTCCCTCCTCATCTAGGCCTTTTGAGGTCCTTCTCTTCATTCAAGGTATAACTTAGGAGGTCACCTCCTCCAAGAAGCCTTCTCTGATAACCCCCAGAAGAATTTCCAGTTTCCTTGGCCTCCCCCTCAGCTCTAACTCTTACCATCCATATTGTGCGCTTATGGCTCTCCCAGTAATCCGCAAGCTCTTTGAGGACCAGGACTGTGCTCAGGTCCTGACACATGAGAGGAGCTTCTGGTGATTCTGATCAATATTCATAACAACTTCCGTAGCATTTTAAAGCTTCAGAATGGTTGCATCTACATCATCTCATTCATCTCATCTGAGCCTCACTGCAGCCCTGTGGGGTAGGTATCACAGCCATCATTATCCTCATTTTGCAGTTGAGGAAAATAACACTCAGAGCATTAAATGACTTGCCCATGATCTCACTAGTTATTGCCAAAGGTGGAATTCAAACCGAGTTCTCTCCTGATTCCAAGTCAAACCTGCTTTCCAGGACCTCTCTCTGTTTAATGAATATTTACCGAATTGAATTGAGTGGACAATGTCAATCACTAGCCTTGGCATTACTGGTTTCAAAATGTCTCAACCTGAGCCAGTTGATATATTCTTAGCTCTGCTGTTTAGGAAATATGTTGACCTTGATCTCATTATATCCCCTTTCCAAGCCTCTATTTCCTCTTCTGTGACATGAGACAGTGTGGATAGAGTACGACACTCAGAAACTTGTTACCAGTCACTTGACTACAGCTTCAGTTTCCTTATGGGAGTAGTAATACTTAGTACCTAACACACAGGTCTGTTGTGAAGTTCAAATGTGTATAAAGTTGTTTTGCAGATCTTAAAATGCTGTAAAAATATCAGTTATGATTATTGGCTTATTATTTATTGGCAGTACTAAAATCAGAAACATAACAGTTGTATCACTGAGCCTAAGTTTGGGGTTCTTGTTAGAAAAATACCTTGTCACTGACAGAGAACTAGAAAGATGGGAGCATCCATTATAATAGGTATGAGGTCTTTCTGTAGGGAGGGAGCAAGCTTTTCTCTACACATGGATATGCTTAATTACTACAACTAGATAAAGGGATTCCTTTAGATGGTAAAAAGACTCACACTATAAACAGTGGACTGCACTAGTACTGGTACCTTGACAAAGTTGTACATGTATCAGAAACAGAGAACTTGAGGTAGGTCATGGATTCAAAGTTCTGATTTCACAGATGAGGAAACTGAGGCCCAGAGAAATAAAATGACTGTCCAAGGACATTTGTAGGATCATAGACCTAAAGCAGGAAGGGATGTCAGAGGCCATCAAGGCCAGTGATTTCAAATAGAAGTAAAAATATGAAGGGGGCCATTGTAAAATAGTTTCACATTGTTGCATCATTTGGATTCAGAATTTGAAAATATCCACGAAGTTTAGTGAAGTTGACATTTTTTAAAAAAAAATTTATTGATAAATTTTGTTTTGTCACATTATACCAATCCCTAAGGTAGTCCCAACTGAATTCTCTATAATGGACAGGCCCCAGGAGATAGGTACAGAGAAGAGCACTGGCTTTGGAATCAGAGCACCTGAATTCAAGTCTTGACTCTACTACTTCCTACCTACATGACCCTGGGCAAGTCACTTTACCTCTGTGGACCTCAGTTTCCTCCTTTGTAAAATGAGGGGATTGAACTAGATGACTTCTGTGGCCTCTTCCAGTTCTAGGTCTCTCATCCTATGAATTAAATAAAAAAGAGCATATGACTAAATGTATCTAACTCACCTTTCTATCTCCTTCAGTTTCAGCACAGTCCCATATGGTTAGATGGATTCTTTCTTCATAGGTACCCACTCTACCCTTTGTCATCCTTCCTTCATGATTCTTGTCTACCTCTTTTCTTAAGAAAGTTCTTCCTCCAAGTCTTTCATGAAGCCCTGGAGGCTTTCCTCTGGTCCTTTTAGTCTGAGAAGTGGAGACCACTATAGTACTTAGGCAGCCCATGGACTGAGTACCATTGTCACTGGGTAATTGGCCCACCTGCTTTTCCTATAATGGGTGTCCTCTGTGAGGGGTTTTACATCGCTCCTTATAACAGGCAACTTACTGCCTGCTTCCATCCATCATGTACCTTCCTGTTTGCCCTTTGGGCTACCTGTGACTGGAAAGCTTCGGAGATCCCTATTTGGGGGCCATAGTGTTAAATAGATGGGATTCTGTGCGATCTCTCCTCCCTGCCCCCATTCTTGGCTTAGCTCCTGTCTCTCTCCTTTTCCTCTGCAAGTTAGTTGTGTTGCCTGAATTAACCCAGTGAGGCATCTGCCCATTCTACTTCCTTTCCCCTTCCCATCACAATATGACTTTGCCAAATCTGATTATTTGTTGAATCCTGTTGTTACTTTTGGGTAAAGGATATTTCAGGGCAGAACTGGTTTAGTCCAAGAAGAACTATAGTGCATTTGACAACTTGTGGGTGTGTTGTTGACTTAAATCCTAAATTGTTTAGATTTTGACCTTAATTAATGTTCAGTTTGGAAGGGTTGCAATTAAGGCTTTGGCCCACTTGAAATAAGTTAGTTTGTTTGGAACACCCTGCTTTCCCTGCTGAGTATTTCATTTTAATTCTTTCCTCTCACAATTCATTCCTTAATAATCAAATCATTAAGCAGCACTACGAATGAAAAAAAAAACAATCAAATTCTTCATCATGGACTTCAAAAGATGGGCTGCTCTGGTTGAAAATCAGAGCCTTCCTGTAGTTCCTAGGAGCCCCAAACTTAAGGGACCTTAATGATTATCTTGTCTAACTTTCTTATTTTATGCAGAAGGAAACTGAGACACAGAGAGCAGAAGTGACCTATCCAAGGTCACTGCAAGTTAGCAGCAGGGCTGGTACTATCATAATAAGTACTATCATAATAATAACAGCAAAAACAATAACTGCCAGTTTATGCAGGGCTTTATATGCCTGGCACATACTAGACAAATAATAAATGCTTATCCATTGATTGATTACAAACTAGGAATCTGGGCCAGGTACCACAAATGGAGCCCAATGCAAGCAACATAAAGTTTGCCCTCATTGGGAGTGGTTGACATGGAGACCCAGCATAAGGCTACTGCTATTGAAGGCCCAGGCCGGATTTGTGGGCAGGTCAGGGGAGTAGCTCCCTACCATCTAGTAGCTCCCTTGTTTAATTACTCTTTCTGATGGGCTGCTAAGCGGAGTTGGTTTTATTCTGCTGAAGAATGGTGAGCACCCTCTGCAGTTGGTCGCCTAGAGCAAGGCCATGAGTCAGGCCCACGTTTTCAGTGGCATTCATGCAGACCCTGGCATTCAGAAGAAGCCATTTTAAAAACCACAGCTGTGCTGGTTGCTAGCTGGGAAGGAACTGGAGACATCTTGTCATTTCGAACCAAATCATTCTGTTGGCCACAAGGCAGAACAGCAGTAGGCTCAGATGGGGAAAGCTGAAGTCATTATCCAAAGGTCAGACTTGATAAGCAGCCTCTCTGCTGTCTCTCTCCCAGACTCCCATGTGTATCTAAGGAGGGGAGTAGAGAAAAGAAATCCAGTCTCAGAAAAGCCTTTATTAAATAGCCTTCTGCAAAGGAGGGGTAGTGTGGTCAGGGAAGAAAGTATTGGATTGGAAGTCAGAGACCTGGATTCCAGGCTGATTCTAACTGCCTGTGTCACTCTGGGCAAGTCATTTACCCTTCTGGGTCTCAGTGTCCCTCTGTATAAAATGGAGGAGTCGGACTGGGTTGCTATGATTTCTCCCAGTTGTGAGTATGTGATCCTGTGATGATGAAGCTGTTTTGCATAGACACCGCAGGGGGCAAGGAGTGGCTGGCAAGTGGGGGCAGCCTCAACTGTAGCTAAATTTAGGTGACTAGAAACTCAGTATAGGGATAGCAATATCATTAAGAAGAGTAATAATCACGATGATGATGATGATGGTGGTGGTGATGATGATGACGACGACAACGACGACGATGATGATACATTTCTCCAGGATGGGCAGAGGGAGGGAAGGGAAATTTGGACCTCCATTTTGTTAGCTGTGGGAAGCTCCAGGAATGGACCCAGGGAAGTGCTTCAGGGACTGATCTTTCAAATTTCAGTGTGAGCATTTATACCTCGGAAATCCAAACGCTACAGATTCCCAGGCTTGACTTGTTGATTGTGTAGACTTGAGAAACTGATGGAGTTTATAATGCAGATTAAATTTAAAGGGTATGTTGTGGATACATCTCCCACTCCCACCCCCAGTTTAGCATTTACCCATACTTGTCAGAGTGAAGCCACTCTGCACAGATACACAAGTGCAATTGCCTTACAGAATTGCCTGGGGATACTAGGAGGTTAAACAAGTGCCCAAAGCCACCTAGCCCAGAAGAGGCTAAGGCAGGACTTAGCCCTGTGCCCACTACCCCATAGGACCTCTGTAGCACCTGTTTCCCAACTACAACTATATATGAGCAGGGCCTTGGGATTTGGGGCGTATGACTGAGAACAAGTTAAAGTTCATGGATACCTAGGTCTAGAGCAAAAAAGGACCCAGAAAGCATCTCATCCAATCCCCTTATTTTATAGAGGAAACTGAGGCCCAGGAATGCTAAGTGGTCCGGCCTATTCAAGGTCCCATAGGTAGAAAGCATCAAAGGTAGGTTTTGAACCCAGATTCTCTGACCCAACAATCAGGGTTCTTTCTACTCTACCATTTTGCCTCCTCCATTATTATCATTCCAATTTTACAAAGGAAGAAATCAAAGTTAAAGAGGTAAAGCAGTTTGTCTCAGTTCATTGGGCTAGGGTTCCATTCTGGCCTCATGCCAGGGTTTTCTTACATCCAGTCTGATGTGCTTTCCTTCACACCCCATGGCCTCTTCAGTTAGGGAAGCAATTCTGAAAATGTTCTCATCTGGTCCTTGGATCCCGATATGCTTTAGTAGCATCTTGGGGTATAGAAGTGGCTATCGGAATGCGGTTCAGGCTGTGTGTGCATCTTGCTTCCACGTGCCCATGGATCTGTGACCTTGTCCAGGCCCATTTTTTCCTTTGGGGTCTTTTTCATCCTCTGTGTTGCACATGTGCTTTTGAATTGAGATGAATGCAAGATTTGGGATGGAAGATTGTATTAGTGCTACTTTATCCAGGAGAGTTTATAGTCTTAGGAGCTGTAAACGTTGTCTTCAAAGACTCATGTTGTTGTACCCATAAGAATCTTATCCAGTTAAGCTTTATTGGATTTCAAGTCTACTGATATCTGTTGCCTGCCTCAGTGTGGGTAAAGTGCTCTGCTTAGTACTTTAGAGGCAGGAAATATGATATTTAGTGGTGATTGGTATATGACATGTCCCTGCCTTCATGGAGCTTTGCCTAGTAGAAATGAAAAAGAAAATAACTCATGTTTCTTTACCATTTGCAACTTCACACACACACACACACACACACACAGATCCTGCCTAGCCAGTAGGGCACATTTTATTCCCGTCATGCAGAGGAAGAGACAGCGCCCCGAGAGATCAAATGGCTTGCCCACAGTCTTATTGCTAATCATTTGGCAGAGTTGGACCTTGAATCCCATGTACTATTCTCTTTCTTCTACACTAGCCTCCAGAAAGGTGGCCCCAGACATGGATTTCCACACCTGCAAAGAAAGCTGATTTTTGAGCATGGGCGTGTCCAGTGGCCCAGAACTCAGTTTCCCTTGCTCGGATCAATTTCGGCTTCTCTCTGGGCCTTATGCATCCTCCCAGCGTGTACCAGAATGCACAGCTCTGGCCTGGCATAGCCAATCAATCAGTCAATCAATACACATTTATTAAGTATCTACTATCTGCCAGGCCCTTTGCAAAGCACTAGTCAGAATGGAAACCTGTTCGTTGATAGGTCCAGAGAGCTTTTGGCAGTCTCCGGTATTGTTAGAAACTTAATAGAATTGTCACTCCCATTAAACTGTAAAATCAACTGTTTCCATTGGGAGGGTATAGTTATTCTATTGGACCCCAGTCCTAGAGAGGAGCATGACCCCTAAGAGTATTTGGCAAGCAGTGGCAGTGGTGGTTTTGGCCTGGAGTGGACTTTCAGTTTGCTTGTCTACACATCAGGCCGAGCTCCAAGAGGGAAGACACCTGTTAAGAAGGGGCTTGCTTAAACCCATTTTGGTAAGTTAAAAAGAAAAGTGTAAGCTGATTAGGCAAAATTCCAAAGATTCATTAGTTTATTAAAATGGATTGAAATGAGTGTTAGAGAGATTTAAATAAATTAACCTTTAATGAGTACCCAGGGGCCCCCGGAAAAGAATGACAGAGGATTAGGGGTATTTTGTCTGATTCTTGCATAATTCACACTGATTAGGTTTTTCTTTTTCCTTTTCCACCCCCCTTCCCCCTGAATGTGCATTGCTTGGTAACAATACTAATAAATAAAAAAGAATAAATTTAAAATATCTCTAGATTGTAATTGTTGCCTCCTCATATGTATATACAAATGCCTTGCTGCAGTTTCCTGCCAGGCACTTTGCATTTGGAGGAGAAAGTCTGCAGAATAAGATTCCTGCCCCTGAGTTCTCTTAGAGATGGAAGAAGCTTGGGTCAGGGGGGCTCATTTCCTTGTTAGCGTGCTGGTCTGCTGGGAGCAGTAGATTCTGAATGAAGCAGGGTTCCATGTTATTAAGGGTTACTAATTGAGGGCAAGCTATTTTGAAAATATGATGGCGTTTGGGTGGACTGCCACCTCGATGGGGGTCAGGGGAGCAACATGGGAACCCCAAAAGTCAATCATTCCAAACTCATAGAATTTAAGAACTGGAAGGGACCTCAAAGGCCAGCCAATCTAACCAATTTTGGAAAAGAGAATGCTCTGTGAGGCATCCTTGGCAAGTAGTCATCTAGCCTTTTCTTAAAGACTTCCAATGAGCAGGAATCCCCTTCCGCCCTTCCACAGCTGGACTGGCAACCCTAATCCTGACATCCAGCCTAAATGTCCTCTTGGCAACTTCTACCAATCATTCCTTGCTCTACCCTCTGGGGTAGACCAAATTGAAGATCATATTAAATTTCTCTTCCATATGACAGCGATTTAGATACCTAGTTAGGAAAGTACTGTCACAGAGAATTGGAAGGGACCTTAGAGATTATCAAGTTCAACTCCCTTATTTTACAGAGGAGGAAACTGAGACCCAGAAAGTTCAAGTGATTTGATCAAGTCATACATACAGTAGGTAGCAGGGCCAAAATTCAAGCTCAGTTCCTGTAACTACAAATCCCAGACCTTTCCAACTGTTCTATACTGCCCTGACAGCTGATGGCACAGTAGATAGAGCACTGGACCTGGAGTCAGGAAGATCTGAGTTCAAATCTAGTCTCAGATACTTACTAACTGTGTGACCTAGGCAAGTCACTTCACCTCCATTTGCCTCAGTTTCCTCAACTGCAAAATGGAGATAATCACAGTACCTATATCTCAGGGTTGTTGTGAGATCAAATGAGATACTATGTGTAAAAGCTATTTATTTAGCAAATTGCCTAGCACACAGTAGGTGCTAAGTAAATGCTTATTCCTTTCCTCTTCCCTTTTATTCCTCTTGAAGGCAGCTCTAATATCCTCCAGAATTTTTTTCTTCTCCAGCTTTAACACCTCCAGTTCCTTAAACATATCCTCAGGATAAGTTTACCAGGTTAAGAACTGGAGGCAGTTCAGCATCCGATCTGCTGTCCTCTGAACACTCTCCACTTTATCCATCACTTTAATCACATGTCCTGAAATTATGCTGATTTCCAGGCTCTGTTCTCTCCCCTTTTTTGGAAACCAGGAGAAAACTTGGCCCTCTCCATCCTCTGTATGTCTTTCACTCCCTGCTGTCTTTCAGACATCACCAATTGTAGGTCACCAGTCACATCTTCCAGGTTTGTCAATAATAGCAAAAGGTGTAATTTATATGAACTGTGTGATTTGAGCCCATCTCTGACAATGAGGTGCTCTTTTCCCATCATCTTAGTCATTTTATGTGCTAGCTCCTTATTAGTCATTTTTGTTCTGTCCTTTCCAGTCCAAAGATCATTCTTATCAAAGAAAATAGAAACAAGATAAGAATTGATGAGCTCAGTCTTCTCTGGGTTATCATTTGAGATTTCAAGTTTCCCCAAAGTCCTGCTTTCACTGCAGCTCCAAAATTTTGATATGATAGCTTATTGTTTTAATTTTCTTTAATGAAATTATCTATTGTTTCTATGATTTGTTCTTTGACTCACCAGTTCTTTAGAACTATTTGGTCTCTAAGTTTGAATCGTTCCTTCAGAGGCTTTTCATTGATTTTTTTTTTATTTTTTAATTGCATTGTGATAAGTAAAGACATATTTCATATTTCTGCATTCATTTCTTATGCCCTAGAATATGGTCAGTTTTTGTAAAAGTGCTATACACAGCTGAAAAATGTGCATATTTCTTTCTAATCACATTCAATAATCACCAGAAGTTGATCACATTGATCACATCTACCTCCCTTTTTCTATAATTCCATTCAGGTCCCAAACTTCTTTCTTAGCAGAACCCCATGGTTAGGAGCTGGGATATGGATGTAGTCAAAAAGATTGGCAAGTGGTGCAGAATGTCAGCATTGGCATCAAAGAGCCATTGAGAGGAGAGAAGTGTTAGAAAAACCCAGAGCAGGGTCCAAGTGGAGGAAGGTGGTCATCAGTGTTAGGTGCTCCTGAGAGTTCAAGAAGCATGAGAACTGAGAATAAGAAAGAACAATTCTATCTAGAACAGAATCTTCCCTTTTGAGTTTCTTCTGCCTTTGAGAGAGGAAATTATTATTCAGAAAAGTCAAGATTTTATTAGTTGCTCCATCAGATATCAGAAACATTGAAGTCCTTTTCACTGTTATGTTTTTGTGTCAGTCTTGGGGTCTCTTCCCTAAGCTCCTCATCTCTTTCCTCTTTCTGTCTAGGTGGTACATGGTATCCTCTGATGGCAATAGCAATTCTGTTTCTGCCTCCGTTGACCTGGACTCGGATGCTCTTTGTCATGCTTGCCCTCTCTGATACCAGGATTACTTCACTTGATATCTGATGCTACCCATCCCTTCTCTCTTACCTTTCCGCTTCCTTTTGAATAAGATATAGACTTCTAGTACCATATTTTATAGATCCCATCCCACTAATGACAGCTAGGAAGTCAAACTCACCTCCTTCTTCTTTCTTATTAGCCATACTGAATGCTAGGCAGCATTAAGAAAAGCTTGAGTGTGTGTGTGTGTGTGTGTGTGTGTGTGTGTGTTTAGACCGATGATTTCATAGTTATAAGGTATAGAAATTTCCTTTGCTGGTACAAATCATTTGTAACTTAGACTTTAGAGAGTTGTTTAGATCACTGTTGTGCAGGGCAAAGAGTTCTAGATCTAAAAAAGTCAGAACATGTGGGTTCAAATTCTGCCAGTGACATTATTTATGTGACCCTGGGCAAGTCACTTATTCCCTCTGAGCCTCAATTTTCCCATCTTTGAAGTGATAGGGTAGGACTAGATGACCTCTGAAGTCTAGATGCTATAGTGGATTGAGCTCTAGGCCTGAAGTCAGGTAGATTCGAGTTCAGATTCTGTCACAGACTCATACCATCTGGGGATCCCAGGCAAGCCATTTGACTTCTGTCTGCCTCAGTTTCTCCAGCTGTAAAATGCGTATTATAATGGTGTCTACCTCCCTGAGTTGTAAAGATCAAATGAGATATTTGTAAAGTGCTTAGCCTAGTGCCTGCCCTTCCCTTTGCTCTTCCAGCTCTAAATCCATGATTTATGAAATGAATTGCCCACAACCACACAGTGTGTGTAAGAGGCAGGACTCTAACCTAGGTCTTGCTTTCTCTAACTAAGCCTGATCCCTCTAGCAACAGTGCCACACTGTCCAAAAGAAGGGAGGTTATAGATCTGTTACATTCTGACATGAACAGACCACATTTGGAGAAATGTGTACAATTCAGGCTGCCATATTTTACAAGGGACATTGAAGAGCTTGAGAGCATCTGTCCATAGGAGAATGGTCAAACCAGCAAAAAGATTAGAGACCATGCTGTATGTGGATCAGCCTAAGGCACCAGGGATGGATATTCTGGAACCAAATGAAACGGGATAGTTGAAGTCCTCAAGTATCTGAGGTTTGGTCATATGGGGAAAGGACTACATTTGTTCTATTTGTCAATTGCTTTACAATCACTCTTTTTTTTATTGTGTCCTTACAATGAGCCCATGAAGTAGGTGTCACAGGTATCATGTTCCACATCTTATAGACAGAGACACTGAAATTAGGTTACTTGTCTCTGGTCAGACAATAGTACCTGCAGAACTCCCACTTGCCTGAGTGAAGCTTAACCAGATTAAAATGTTTGCTGGGGGTAATAAACTTGAAACTGATGAAATGTGCTAGCTTACTTTCAACGTGGCTTGACGAGGAAAAGGGAGTGAAGGAGGGGGAAGGGGAGACATCACAAAGATTTATATCCGTAGGAGGTAGGAAAAGGATTTCAAGTCACCTTCTTTAGGAATATCTTCCCTGATCCCCTTCCCATTTAGAGGACTATAGGTGTCAAACACAAATAGAAAGGGATTCCTGCAGCCCGCATATTGACTTTGAAAACTATAAATTGACACTATCTATACAGTACTGTGTTTTTATTTATTTTGTTAAACAGTTTCCAAACATTTTAATCTGGTTAAGCTTCACTGCTTAACAGATGGCAGCCATGGATTGGCCAGAAAGTTCAGTTACCCAGAATTCTCAGTGTCTTTAACATTCTATATGAAGAGGACTTTCTTCAGTCCTGTATCCTGATCCTGAAGATGCAGGTGGTCTGGTTTTCTTAAAGTGGTACAACTTGTAGCACTTAATCTTTATTGAGTATTGAGGCTTTTTCCTACTTTAGAATACCAGCAGAAAGATGGATAAGGCAAAATTCTCCCGTAATTTTCCACTAAAAGGTAAATTTGTTTTATTCTGCTTGGAAGTTCATTGGGGTCTTGGGGTAAGAAGTGGCTGGCTGCAGGCCAGGAGGTCATAGAGCTGAGATTGGAACCCCAGTCTTCTAACCTGTTGTACCTATGCTCCCCAGATCAAACCCTCTGTGAGGGAGATGGATTTTGATCTGAGTGTTAAAAGTTAGGAGGGCTTGATTGGGGAGGTGAGAGGAGAATTTCCTGTTGTTGGAGCTAGAAGTTATATGTAGAAGTGGTGGGAGAGAAGGAGGAGGCATTGGGGGAACAAGTGAGGCAGAGGGTTGGAGGCAGGGAGAGCAGAGGGGTGGCTGGATGGCTATACTTGTTTTTCTGGCTCTGTTGGAGAGCACTGAGGTAAAGATGAATTAGGAAATGAAATTGAATCTGTGGCAAAATTGGTATATGAATTTACCGTTTCCACGTGACCTTACATTCCAGATTTACATGCAACAAATCTTTGGCTCAGAGTACTTTATGCATGGAAAGTGGGCATATGTTTAATCTAGGGGAAGCCAACTGAAGATGATTTCTGGGTGTATATTCCAGACGTGTGGGTAAAGTCAGTCTGAGGAGAAGATACTCTCCCAAGAAGATTGTAGTAGAATGTATGTAAGCTTCTTGAAGGCAGAGGCTGTTTTTCATTTTTGTCTGTGGACCCCCCAGGGACTAGCATGATGCTTGAAGCATAGTAGATGCTTAATTAATGCTTGTTTTTTGTTGTTAAGAGCTTTGGTATGTAATTTTGAGAAAAAGGCTTGTAGTTGAATGGGAATGTTTGGTTTGGCTAGAGCTCTCTGTATTAATATTACTGTTATCATTAGTGCGTTAACTCTGTATTCAATGATCTAAGGCTATTTTTCAGCCGTTTTCAGTCATGTCTGACTCTCTGTGACACCTTTGGGGATTTTCTTGGTAAAGATACTAGAGTGGTGTTTCACACAGATAACACAGAGAAGGCACTGGAGTCTTGGGACTTCAGCCTGTAACAGGCTGGTCTGGTCAGACAGGCAGACACCTTTGGAGGGGTTAATAATCTTATTTTATTTTTCTCAAAAGGTTGCTGATAATGAGAGCACCAGCTCCTTCAACATTCCCTAATCATTCTTCTCTCAGGGGCGGGCAAGAACGGCAAGGGGTGAGGGGCAAATACCCCTACATCTCACTGGGGTCCATCGAGACAGGCACAACTTGTTCACTCCCCTAATTCCCTCAAGCCTCGATGGGGGCCAGTCAAGACACGCACAGATTTCCCCATAGATTCCCTGTGGTTTCCCCATTCACTAACCAGTGTTGTTTTATAGGGCAACAGACAAGGCATTAAGCTCACAGGTCAACTTTAGCAGTATCATCATTATGCTCAAGCCTAGTAAATATTACATTATGTCATCCCTTACCTCATGGTTCAGCCTCAGTAGGACTACCTATCATGATTCTAGGAACTACTATCTAGAATCCTTGGAGCTATTCTGGGAGTTATCTAACACCTGGAAACTAGACATTGCCGTGGCCATGGATCCTGAAAAACTAACTCTAAGAAGGGATAACAAAACCCTCCTTATGTATAAGTGGTTTGCCATTTCCTTCTCCAGCTCATTTTACAGGTGAGAAAACTAAGGCAAACAGGGTGAAATGACTTGCTCAGAGTCACACAGCTAGGAAGTATCTGAGGCCAGATTTGCACTCAGTGAGAGGAATCTTCCAGATTCCAGTCCAGTGCTCTGTATACTATCACCTAGCCCCTCCCCCTCGGGTAAGTAGTTTTGTACAATCAGGGGTCATCAGAGAGTGAAAAGTAACTTAGAGGTTATTTTGTCGAACCAGGCTCAATTTACTGAAGAAAAAACAAAGTCTAAGATTTAGGAAACTTACCTAGGGACACATCCTTAGCAAATAACAGAACTGGGACTCCACATCCAATGTTATTTTTACTGCTACAGAGTTACGAAACTCACTTTGCACAGGATTCCCACTGATATTTTTGTTTTGGGAATTTGCTTTCCTGTTTTTGCATCTGGATTTAAAAAAGGTATTCCCTTGTTGCCTTTTATAGCTTATAAGGTATAAAACAGCTTATATTTCTATAACGATTTAGAAATGTCCTCTACCATTGAAGATTGATACCCATTAGAGGGATTTAAAGCAAAGACAACTTCCTGGTCATCAAGTCCAACCTCTTTATTCACTGAGGTCCAGGGAGGGGAAGTGACCTGCTTGGGGCAGTAGGTTTCAGAGGCAGGACTGGTCTCAAGGCTGCCTGACTCTGAGGCCAGCCCTCCAACTACTCTACCATCCACCTACTTGATTTTCTCCAGACACATCCCCAGCTGTGTAGTCCAGGACAAGTCACTTCCTCTCCCTGGGCCTCAGTTTCTCCATCTGTGAAATAAAGGGGTTGTACTTGGTGACCTGGAAGTCCCCTTTCTGCGTTGGCCCTCTCATTCTCTGAAGCTAAACAGTCTAAGTGGTTATCACTCATTTTGTAAAAGAATGATGGGGGCTCAGAGAAAATCAAATAACTTGTCTAGGATCACGACTATTAAATATTAGAGCTGGAATTTGAATCCAGGTCTTCTGACTCTACTTATAGCATTATAACCTCCTGCCCCTGGGTCAAGAGCCATATGAGGGGGTAAAGGGGACCCCTATTCAGGACTGAAATTCCAGACCATTTCATGTGAAGGTCACCTTGTACCTTAGGAGGTATATACTGTGATGGGTGGTAGCTTCTCCACCACCCATTTGGGGGATGGTGTAGCAAAGGGCCTGGCACACAATAGGAGCTTAATAAGTGTTTTTTGACTGCCTTTTGAAGAAAGAGTGCTTACAGAGTGCCCCAGCCCCAGCTCTCTCAGCAGGCCTACTGTGGAGGGAGAAGACCTTTATGGGAAGGGGTCAGGGCCTTGCTCAGTGGGCAGATGCAGGTCCCCTAACCACCCAGACTATTTCTTTGCAAAAGAACACTCCTCTAATCCAGCCCCTCTTCAGGGCTGCTGACCCTCATCGAATCTAGACTGGGAAGGGCCCTTAGATATCATCTAGTCTCCTCCTCTTCCCCTTATTTATAGAATTGAGGTCCAGCAAAATTGACTTGTCCTTGGTGTGGCTGGCTCCAGGAGAGGAAACTCCCTGTACCAATGTGGATTGGCTCTGCAGCTTGTTGGTCAGAGACTTTCCTGGGGCACTCAGAGGCAAAGCAATTTAGTATGTAAACCTAGGAGTTCTGGCTTAGTGAGGAACCACAGAGTGTGCTGATCCCTGAGTAAGGAAGAGCTGAGTTCAAATCTGGACTCAGATGCTTAATAGTTATGTGACCTTGGGCAACTCACACCTCACCTCCATCTGCCTCAGTTTCCTCATCTCTATAATGGGGGTAATATTAACCCATACCTCTCTGAATTGTTCTGTGAATCAAATGAGATAATAACTGTAAAGCTCTTAGCACAGTACCTGTTACTATATAAATGTTGATTATCATTATTTTGTGTTGAAATCCCAGTTCTATCCCTTACTTTAAAAAAAATCCATTCAACAAATATTTATTAAATCCCTGTTGTGGGTGGAGTAGAGAGTATTGTGTGTCGAGGGGAGATAGTTAAATCATTTAACACTTGTGCAACCAGAGACAAAGTGTTTCACCTGTGTGGGTTACTGCTGGAAATTAAAAGATTAAGCAAGTGACTTCCTAGGTCTGTATCTTCCAGCTGGAAATCTCCAATCCTGTGGATCCTATTTGAGACTTCAAATCTTTTCTGCAATGCTCTCCTGCTATTGGCTAGTCATATTAGAGTGTATTTTCACAAAATGGGGTTAGATTATAAGCTTTTGGGGTGTAGCAGCTTCATGCTTCTCTAAAAAAATTGAGACTGCCCTCTGCAATTCTTGCTTGTTCCAAATTTTACCCTTCAGATAACCTCATGATTATCGCCCCCATTCACCGTTTCAGAAGACATGGCAACCCTTCTTGCCAAAGTCAACCCTTTTTTGTTCCCTTCGTGTCTCATCCACAGCTTGCCTCTTTGGTTATAATCTCTCTAGCCCAAATTTGCACTCCTTCCTTATCTACTAACTCCTTCCCTGCTTGAACCAAAGAGTTAGATCTCCTCCTTCTCTTACCTGTATGCCTTGAATGTTCTTCCTTCTCACCTCCTCCTCTTTAAACCCTTAGTTGAAGTATCACCTACTCCAGTAGACCCTTCTCCAATTGTTAGTGATTCCTCCAGCCTAGAATTTGTACTTACTTATCCATGTACTTTTTATATATAACCTCCAACCCTCCCTTCTTTTCCCCTCCCCATCCCCCCTTCTTTCCCCCACCAAGAAGCTCCTTAGGGCAGGAACTATTTGGTTTTGTCTCTGAACCTCCAATACCTAGCTAGCTCAGTGCCTGGCACAGAAATAACATATTTATTGAGTTAAATGTTTGTATCTCCATCCCTGGGCCTAAGGCATGGCACACAGTTGGTGCCTAATAAGTGTTCGTTGTTGTTAGTGTTCACTTTAGGCGACACAAATTGATCTGTGATATAATGAGAATCATGGCGTCACGAGGCAGGTCATAGCACAGTTTTCTTCTTTGTGGTTAATATTGTTTGGTTTCTCAGTGGGTGGGAGAAGGGCAGGAGGGGAGAGAGTCTGGAACTCTAAATTTTAAAAAAATGATAAAAATAAGAAAATAAAACGAGAAGTCTGTCTCATCCTATGGCTACCCTTCAATGAATCCAGGATCTGATTCCAGGGAAATGCTACCTATCCCAGTGCTAATCACAGACCCTTCACCCCTTTTCAGCCACATGTTCCTTTAATCTCCATGAAGGAGCCCCCCTCCTGTGCTGCTGCCCTTCATCAGCCTCTTTTCCTATTTCCTGAACTCTTGCTCTTGCCTGCCTAGGCCAGCTTGACTCAAGTCCTTTTCCAGTCAGACATTATCTCTGGTGATGCCGCTTAGAAGCCATTGTTACCAATAGACTATGTTCAATTTTTATAATAAGTTTTGTTGATGCCTTTATTTTTATATCATGGTAGCTTCTGGATGTGCCTTGGCCTGACAGAGTCCTCCTTTGTAACAAACTACAAATTAAGGAAAATTGTATTTGATATTCCATGTGGCAGTCAATGGCAGTCACCTACCTCTCAGTCAAAAGGAGCTAGAGTTCTTCATCTGTTCTCTGGGGCCAAGATTATTCTAGTAGGTCAGGGGTGGGAAACCTGCAGCCTCAAGGCCACATGAGGCCACAGGTTCTCCCCTCCTGTAGTAGGCCATTACAAAAATCTACTTAGCCCAACTTTCCCTTGCTTGTAATTCCTTTGTCCTTTCTTGAGTCTCATCATGATTTTGCCTGCCATGAAGATGGAACCTCCTTAACAAGAAGTTTCTCCATTGCATTCCTTAAATTGAAGCAAAAGGGTCTTAGGTTAAAGCACCCTGCTCATGAGGGAGATGAGTCATGGAGGGAGCAATGTTCTATCTTGTTTTGGGTGTGAACACTAGGACAGACAACCCAATTTCTTCCATGGTCTCCAAACTATCTGTTGTACAATAGGGTGGTTTAAAAAAGCCTTCCAATTTCCTCCTGAATTCTTCCAGAGTCTTCAGTCCCTCCTTCCTTTGTGCATCTGACCCTTTTATTCTACCTTTTCATAAAAGAAATAAACTCGTCTTTTGCTTGCATGAATAAAGCATTCAGGTAAAGTTGGTATCTGCTTTCAGGTTGAAATAATTTGGGCTACACAACCATGTGCCCCCAAATTTATTATTATTCACAGAAAGGATAAGAATAAGAAAAAAAAACTTAGAGCAGCAGTGCAATCAACCCATATCCCTGTTCCTGTAACTCCCTACCCCCAATGAAGAAGTGTTCAGTGGCTAGCAGTTGGCTAATCATTGACTCCTCTCTGCTCTGGGCAACCAAGTTGTCCTGGGGGAACCCTGAGGATAGAAACACCTACTTTTGGCAACATGGCCTTGGCAGGGAACCTGGTGTGTGTGTGTGTGTTTGTGTATGTGTTTTCCTTTTTCTTCCTCACAGGATCATGGTGGTATTTAGAGCTGGAAGGGGCTTTGTGATGTATGTGGGAGGGTGGGGTTGTGTGTGGGTGCGTTCAGTCATTTTCAATCACGTCCAATTCTATATGATCCCGTTTGAGTTTCTTTGTTTTTGGTTTTTTTGCAAAGATACTAGAGTGGTTTGCCATTTCCTTCTCCAGGTCATTTTACAGATGAGGAAACTGAGGCAAACAGGATTATGTGACTTGCCTTGGGTGAAGCAGCTAAGTAAGTGTCAGTGTTGTTGTTCAGTCATGTCTGACTCTTCATGACCCTACTTGGGGTTTTCTTGGCAAAGATACTGAAGTGGTTTGCCATTTCCTTTTCTGGCTCACTTTGCAGATGAGGAAATTGAGGTAAACAGGGCTAAATGACTTGCCCCAGGGTCACTCAGCTAGTAAGTCTCTGACGCCAGATTTGAACTCAGGAAGATGAATCTTCCGGACTCCAGGTCCAGTGTTCTATCCACTGCAGCACCACCTACTGGAAGGGACTTTAGAAATCATTAAATGAAAATTCCTCATTTTCATATTAAGAAATTGTGGCTCTCAACAATTCAGCCTTTCCATCAATCAGCAAGCCATCACCAGTGTGGCAGGCACTGTGCTGGGTTTGGGGGATCTCAACACAGAAAAAGAGCCTTTTTTATGTATACCCTTTATATCTAAAAGTAGAATGCCCTTCCTTGGCAGGTGTGGCTCCCTGGATATCTCCAAGCCAAAGGCTGGCCACTCAGTGAGGGAAGGTATTTTTGAGTTGGGATTGAGGTCTAGCCTGGGCTATCTGGTCTCTGAGGTCACTGGACAGCAAGCGCGGGAGCGTTCACTTTCTTTTGCTCTATGCTCCTGTACTTTCCCAGCCATGGCAGCATCCCCACTTGTTTGGAGGTTTAATTAGAGGGGCTGGCTTGTAACTCTCCTTGCTTCTAAAGTGCCTGGAGTACATGTTTTGCCTTCAGGTGTCAGACATACTGTGACAACATGCAATATGCCCATAGCTCCCAGCAGTGTTGTTCAGTAGCACAGCCACTCACCCTTAACTCCAACATTTCCATGGGAGTAAATGTGCACCCTGGCATGGTCTCTTTAGCATGGTCTACCACAGCTCAATCTCCTAGGAACCTGGCTTTCTTCTCTTGTTTGTCTGGCAGACTCCTCTGAAAGGAATTTTCTTTAAAGTTAAAGCTTATTAGAGTGTTTCTTCTCCAGAAGACAATTATGTCACTTATTTCTTTGTGCGGAAAGAAAAACAACGGGGCATTAATTTTTTTTCCCCTGGCTTTCTAAGAGCTTTGTTAAAAGGATTGTCAGCTTAATTCATTGTACTGTAATAACCCAAAAGACAGTGGCTATTTAGATGCATGATTCATTTACTAGTAAGAGTAGTTGAGGAGTTATTGGAGAACTTGTTTGTATATACATGTGTGGTGTGTGAGTGTGGTGTGTGTATGCGTGTGTGTGCTGTGTGTATGTGTGTGGTATGTGTATGATGTGCGTGGGGTTGCATGTGTGTGGGTGTATGTGTGTGGTATGTGTATGGTATGTGTATAGTGTGTGGTGTGTGTGTGGTGTGTGTATCTGTGTTTATGTGCATGGTGTGTTTATGTGTGTGGTGTGTATGTGTGTGGTATGTGTGTGTGAAGTGTGTGGTGTGTGTATATGTGTGTGCAGTGTGTGTGGCATGTGTATGGTGTGTATGTTTGTGTGTGGTTTGTGTATGTGTGTGGTGTGTGTGGTATGTGTATGCTGTGTGGTGTGGGTGTGGATGTTTGTGTATGCATGTGGTGTGCATGGTATATATGTGCATGATGGGTGTGGTATGTATGTCTGTGGCATGTGTGTGGTGTGTGTGGTATGTGTGCTGTGTGTGTGGTATGTGGGTGGTATGTGTGGTGTGTATGTGGGTGGTATGTGTTTGTGTGTAGTGTGCGTGTGGTGTATGTATTGTGTATATGTGTGTGGTATGTGTGTGGTGTCTGTGGTGTGTGTGGTATGTGTGTGGTGTGTGTAGTGTGTGTTGTGTATAGTGTGTGGTGTGTCTATGTGTGTGTGGTGTGTGGTTTGTGTGTATATGTGTGTGGTGTATGTGGTGTGAGTGTTGCATGTCTATGGTGTGTGGTGTGTATGTGGTGTGTATGGTGTGTGTGGTGTGTATGTGTGTGGTATATGTGTGTGGTGTGTGTGTGGTGTGTGCATCTGTGTTTATGTGCGTGGTTTGTTTATGTATGTGGTGTGTGTGCTGTGTGTGGTATGTATGTGTGTGGTGTGTATATGTGTGTGCGGTGTGTGTGTGCCGTGTATGGTATGTGGTGTGTGGTTTCTGTATGTCTGGGGTCTGTGTGTGTGGAATGTGTGGGGTGTATGTGGTATGTGTGTGTTGTGTGTGTATGTGTGTGTGGTGGGTGGTGTGTGTGACTATGTGTGTGGTGTGGGTGCATGTGTGTGATGTGTCTGTATGTGTGTGTGATGTGTGGTGTGTGTATGTGTGTGTGGTGTGTATGGGGTGTGGTGTGTGTATGTGTGTGGTGTGTGTTGTGTCTATGGTGTGTGTATGTATGTGTGGTGTGGCTGTGCAGGTGCTTTGTGTGATGTGTGTACGTATGTGTGGTGTGTGTGTGGCATGTGTATGCTGTGTGGTGTGGGTGTGGGTGTTTGTGTATGTATGTGGTGTGTGTGGTGTGTATGTGTATGGTGTGAGTGGTGTGTATGTGTGTGATATGTTTCTGGTGTGTGCATGTGTGTGTGGTGTATGTGAGTTATGGGTGTATGTGTGTGTGATGTGTGTGGGTGTATGTGTGTGTGGTGTGAGTGGTGTATGTATATGTGTGTGGTGTGTGTATGTGTGTGGTGTGTGTATGTGTGCTTTGTGGTGTGTGTGTGTGGCATGTGTATGCTGTGTGGTGTGGTTCTGGGTGTATGTGCATGTATGTGGTGTGTGTGGTGTGCATATGTGTGGTGTGTGGTGTGTACATGTGTGCTATGTTTGTTGTATGTGTATGTGTGTGGTGTGTGTATGTGTGTGGTGTGTGTATATGTGTGTGGTGTGTATGTGTGTGGTGTGTCTATGTGTGTGGTGTGTGTATATGTGTGTGGTGTGTTTATGTGTGTGGTGTGTCTATGTGTTTGTGGTGTGTGTGGTGTGTGTATGTGTGTGGTGTGTGTATGGTATGTGTATAGTGTGTGTTGTGTGTGGTGTATGTGTGGTATGTGTATGGTGTGTGTATGTGGTATGTGGTGTGTGTGTGTGTGTGTGTGTGTGTGTGTGTGTGTGTGTGTGTGTTGTGCCTGGCTCAGGGGGGAGAGGAAAAATGAAGTGAGATGCAGAAGAAATGCAGTCAGTATTTCTGACCCTTTCCTGGGAAAGGCCTTTGTCAATGTAAGTAGGGCCTAAAAGAAACCAAGGGGAAGACCTATCATTAAAATAGTCATTTTCTGAGGCCCACAGAAGAGTACAGGGCTGTATGTTTGCTTCCTGAATGAGGTGATACCTCACAACAGGCTTTGTCAAGTATACAGCAAAAGGTCAAGTGCAAACCATTTATTAGTGTTTCTCGACAGTCTTTGGGCTCTGTGTGTGTGTGTATGTGTGTGTGTGTGTATGTGTGTGTGTATTTGTTTGTAGAGCAAGGAGGAAGGAAGGAAAGGGAGAGACAGAGAGAAAGACAGGCAGGGAGAGGAGAGAGAGAGAGAGAGAGAGAGAGAGAGAGAGAGAGAGAGAGAGAGAGAGAGATGGACGGACGGACAGACAGACAGATAGATGGACGGACAGACAGACAGACGGACAGACGGACAGACAGACAGACAGATAGATGGATGGACGGACAGACAGATGGACGGACAGACAGATGGACAGACAGACAGATTTTTCTTACCCCCCCACCCCCAGTCGTATATATTTTAAAGAAGAGGTCAAGGGATATTTCTTCCTGTGGCTTAACCCCTTTTTATTCATACTACAGACCACATGCCTCATAGGATTTTCATCACGGTGACTTAAGAGCTATCTAAAATGGAAGCCTCCTGAGAGCAGAGATGATCAGTATATAGCAAATTTTTAGATTTTAGATTTTAGAAATTTAGATTTTTAGAGCTTGAAGTTCATGGGCTCATTGATAAAGGGTTGAGAAGGACTTCAGAGGTCATGTCCATTACAGATGAGGAAACTGAGGACAAGAAAAGTTGAGGGAATTGGCCAAGCTCACACAACTGGTAAGTAACAGGATTTGAACCCAGGTCCCTGACTCCAAATTTAGAGCTCTTTGCATTGTAACCTGCTCCCTTCCTAGATCATCCAGTCCACCCCCTCATTTTTATAAATGATGATGATGGTGTAATTACTGACACTTATATCATGCTTTAATATCTGTAAAGTATTTCACGTACATTTTCTAATGTGATCTTTGCAACAACTCTGTGAGGTGGTCACTACAGATATTATCATTCCCATTTTACAGAGGGAGAAACTGAGGCTCCAAGAGCTGAAGCTATTTGCTACGTGGTAGGTAGCAGAGCTAAGATTAAAACTTCAGTTCTCTGACTCAAGGTGCCATACTGGGTGTCTTCTGCTCATTTGACCAGTGTTCTGGCCCATTAGTGGCCTCAGATTTGAAAGCAAGACTTCAGAAGTTTTGTGATTCTGTTGATGTATATATCTTGAGTGTCACAGATCACGAGTCCTCTGTCCTTTCATAGTCTAATCAGCTGGGAGCCAACTTTCTTGCTGCTGATCCTCTTTGTACTTAACTGGCTGGTGCTTGAACAACAGATACATCAGGGTGGGCAGCTGTGCTCAGGCCCTGCCAACATCTGCACTCTGCTGCCATGACCTTGGAGAGCCCAGAGTTGCCCCATGACGAGGCATCAGAACAGCACGTTAGCCAAGGGACCTGAGGCATCTGGGTCAGTATCTGCGGTGAAGGTTGGCCAGATATGATGAGCTACTTTCTCTATGATTTAGGAGCCTGGGAACCTGACGATTCTTGTGACTCAAATGGTAACATCCATCTTTGATGAGAGTAGATATTTTTGTTTCCCAGGGGAACTGAGGAAGGGGCATTAGAATTTGGGAGCTATTCTTCCTCAATTGTGTTTGGGATACTTGGTTTCTTAGTTTCAGCTTAGCTCTCTTATTCCCCATGTGACCTGGGGCAAGTCATATCCCTTCTTTGGACCTCAGTTGCCTCATTTGTAAAACGAGAGGATCAGATTTCAGTGACTGCAGAAGTCCCTTCTAGCTCTAAAAAAAGGTTGAAATCATAGCACAGGAATATCAGAAATGATAGCGTCTACATTTTTGGTGCCAAAAGGATGTTGTTACTTTGGCCATTCCAGCTGTTTTGTTTGAGGTCCTTATAAAGTAGACTTTCTCACAGTGCCTTTAGCTCATAATTAGCCTCAATAATGATTTGTTGAATGAATGAATGAAATGAGGGCTCCTTTAGCCTTTTTCAGATGCTTTTCCAATAAATAGCAATTAAAAACACATTAGTAAAAACAGAAAATTTTGGTGTTTTTCTTTATAGAGCTAGGCCTATATGATTCTGTGTGTCCCTGATGACTGATTGGTTGCATCTTACTCAATTCCTTTGATGGGAAACAGAATCCTTCCCTTAGGTTTCTATGGAGGTGCTTCCCTGTGGAGGCAAGGAGAGGACATGTGGCATCAGTATTTACTCACGTTGTCTCACATTTTCTCAAAGAATATGGAGGATGCATGGCCAGCCAAAGGATCTAACTGTTGCAAAACTTCATAAAGGGTGCTTTTAGTTCTTGAAATTGGGCCTGTGTTTGAGAATCAGGGATGGAAAGTTGTCATGACCATGTCTGAAATATAACTCTTTTTCTACTTCACTTTCTGACTCTATTGTAATTCTACCAGGCCTTCAAGACCCTGCTCTAATGTAACTTCTGTGAAACCTTTCTTAATTTCCTTCTCCACACCCCATAGCACTGTTTATACTTCTTTTAGGCACTTATTTAGCATCACAGTTATTTGTATAAATGCCTTATCTCCCCTGACAGACCTTAAAGACTCAGAATCACAGAATTTCAGAGTTGGAAGGAAATTAAAAAAACCATCCAATTCAATTCATCTTATACTTATGAAACTGACTTTTTGAACCCAAATGCAAGACTTTGCATTTGATTTCATCTTATAGATTTGAGCCCAGCATTCTTGCCTGTCGAGATCTTTTCATCGTTCAGTGCATTAGATACCGCTCTCACCTTTGGGTCACCTGAAGATTTGATAAGCATGCTGTCTATGATGCCTTTTACAAGTCAAGGATAAAATGTCTATTTGGGAAGTAACTGGTCAAGCACTTGTGTGGGAGTCCATGCACAGGAGATTGACCAGAGGAGCTGAGGATTTGGAAGGCTGTATTACCTTATGGCAGAACTATTTTTTTTTCTCTGCTGGGGCCAATTGCCAAGCAAACACTGGAGATTTTTATGATGATGAATTGTTGAAAACCTAGTTGCCAGTGAAGTAAGGCCATGAGGAGAATGTGGTGTAAGTTTTAATCATGGAAATGTGGGTTTGCTTCACTGTAAGAAATGTCAAACTGCAGCTCACCATTGGATTATAGAAAGGCATTGAGAGTTGCAGAACTGTGCTTAGCTATATAGTTTACAAAGACTTTCTGATAGATTTTGAAAAGGCACCAAATTTGGAGATCAAAGACCTGTGTTTGATTCCTACCTCAGTTTCTTACTCTGTTCTTTTGCGACCTTGGACTGTGACAACCCCCTTAGACCTCAGTTTCCTCGTATGTGAAGTAAGGGGGTTGGACTAGGTCTCTGAGACAGGGCCCCATCAGCCCTCAATCCTCTGATCCTCCAAATCCGAAGGCCTAGTGAAGAGGAAAAAGAGAAATGACCTAATAGGAAGCACGTGCCACATAGTAGAAAAGTTTCCAAGGCCTACTTTCCATGCTTTTTTCTTACATTTCAAGGACTGAAACTTCCCCACTGAAATAGCTTCCCTGCTCTCAGCCTTAATTTACCCATTTATAAAATGAAGGGTTGGGGTAGATGATATTTAAGGTTCCTTCTAGGCCTTATAGTCTTTAATTCTGTCAGAATAGATTCCATTGCTTCCAACTCAACTTTCTACTAGTTCTTGGAAGGTGAAATTGCTCGGTCAGCCTCCTTAATGACTGCAAAGACGACTGCTCATTGTCCCTCTAGATGTTAATGCTCCCTCCCTACTTGATTTATCTTACATTTATTTATCCGCATACATGTTGCTTTTCCCCTCGTAGCACGTAAAAGCTCCTTTTTGTTTTTGCATTCCTCTTGCTTGGCACACAGTAGGCATTTTAGAAATGTCTGTTTCTTTGATCCCCACTGACACAGCTGCCCCAGGCTGCTTTCTCTGGCTGAAGATCTAGTTTGCAAAACCCAGCACTTGGGGAGTGTGGAGCCTACTTGCTCTCCGTAATTGTTTCAGCTTTATGAAATCAATCAGTCTGAAGGAAAGACCTCATTACAGATGTGACAAGATAGATTCCAATTTCAATATCAGAGTAACTATCTCCCCATGCTCCCAAATCCACAATTATGTCTTTCAACAGATAAAGTCTCTCCAGGGAAGAAGTAAATCCAGCTCCCCTTTGGGGCCTGGTCATCTAATGGTCAACTGGCAAGTCCTCTGGCCTACTCTTGGTTTTCAGGTGGAAAATCAGGAAATAGAACTCACTTCTTGTGACATAGAAGCCGACCAAAGGAAGCTCTGATTCCTTATCTTGCCTCTGAGACCTGCCCGGATCCTGCAGACAGACTTCCTTGTACCCAAGATACAGTGGTCAAAAACTCCTGCTTCCATTTCTCAGTCCTGCCGAACAACAGTTACAGACTTTAGCTGAAAGGAAACGTTAGAAAAGATGTCTACCACACGTCACTTTAAAGTTGGGTTTGCCCTTCTAATTGGGTAGGGGAGGGGCTGGAGAAAGGGAGAGAGTTTGGAACTCAAACTTTTTTTTTGAAAAAATGTTAAAAATAAGTGAAAGATAGAATAAAAAAAATAAAGGTTGTTGTTTTAAATTTGAGGAAGGTAACTTGGCTATAGGGTCTGAGCTTGATATCCTCCAGTATATCTTTCTTCTCCTATATAGCTGCTTAGGCATATTTTGGTTTTTCCTCAAGGAGGTCAAACCCCTTAACATATCTGATTGTTACTTTTCTTATCTAATACACCTTTTCCTGGGTAAAGTCAGTCCCAAAGGAAAAACCCTGAGCACATTCCAAGTGTAGGAAACCAGAAAGAAATGAGCCTTCTTCCCTCTCCCCTCTTCCCTCCTTCCCTCCCCTCCCCTCTCCTCTCCTCCCTTCTCCTCTGCTCTCCTTTCCTCTTGCTCCTCCTGGCAATGAGCAAATAACACAATTCACAGCTGGAACTGAGTGCTGATTAAAGCATTTCCAGGGAGTGATTCAACTCTTAGGAGGGAAAATTCATTTCTTTCATGTTTAGAAGCTCCTGGTGATGACAAATATGGTTTCTTAGCCTGAGTTTGGTACACGCAAAGGGTAATTACTGACTCCTCCAAGTATCATGAATGATTTATCCCCAAGCCTGTGTAAAAGAAAGTTGGAGGGGTACACCCTTGAGAGTACAAAGATGTCTCCCTGGTAAGAAATGGACTATAGACCCCCAAGTTCAAGGAACCTCCTCCATTTCTAGGCAGTTAGCATCAGACAGGTAGGGGCCAAGTGTCAAGGTAGACATTTTAGAGGGCCCAAAGGTAGCAGAAGGCCCTATTCTCTTAGACTATAGGGGAGATCTGTCTTGGTTACAGTCTTACATAGATCTTTGAGGCAACCATTAGCTCATTCATTGGGAGGGAAAAGGGTTGGGTTGTACTTTGGCAGGAGGCCCAAGTGTGTGCTCATTTCCCACCCCTCTCTTCATATTGAATGTTCAGAACCAACTGAGGCCATAGAATGGAGTGGGCCTTGGGTGCAAGCAGACTGTGCTCCTCTTTCCTGCCTCTTCTGCCCTTTTCTAGGTAATAGGACTGTGTCCACTCCCTTGGTGAGCCCCTAGTAAACTGTGGCTTAGAGATTTACAAAGAGAAAGGACCTCAAGGATCCTCTAGTTCAGTTCTCTGTTTGGGGCCAAGAAAGACTAAGTTAGGGTCACCTGGGGAGTGACTAGCATTGCCAAGATCGAAGCACAAGCCTTCTGACTCCATATTCTAACTCTGTTCATTCCCCTGTACCATACTGCCTTCTGATACTTGACTTAATCTGTACTTAGAACATCTATAGATTTAGGGCTGGAAGGAACCAGAGATCATAGAATTACAGAATTTTACAGTTGGAAAAGAACTCTAGGGACTCCTGTCCTAGACATACCCAGAAGGAATTGCTGCTATAACATCCTTGACAGCTGTGGCACCCAGAACTGAATAGTCTTCCCAGTGGGGGCTCACCGAACAGTGATATTATCACCTTCTCATTCCTGCAAGCCATGTCTGACTCTCCCAGTTCAGCACAAGATGACAGACAGTAACTTTTCTGGCAGCCATATCACACTGCAGATGCCTGTTGGATGTGTGGTTTTGTAGAAACTCCCAAGTCTTTTTCAGATGTCTGGATAATTTAAATATCTTATCAATACTCTGTCTCATGTCTCTCCCCGCCAGGCTTGGGGTCCATTTCCCAAACTGCTCATCTATTCCTGTACAGAGGGTCTGGCACATATCTTTATTTGTAGTTTATGTATAGATGGTGATCATATAATCTAATCTCATCTTACAGAGGAAGAAAGTCTGGGATGGGAAAGGATGAAATGGCTCAAGGAAAACAAGCAATTGAGTGGCAGAGTCAGAATGGCTTTTGACATGAAATCCAGGCCTCTCCTTATTGGGAGAACCTTCATGTCACTAGCATCAGAGTCGTCCCCAACGTTTTGCCCTGGAGAGCCTCAAATCTGCCCCACCAAAGCCCAATATCCTCCACTCTAGAGTCACCCTTCCCCACCTGTGGTTTTCGTACAAGCTTGAAGGTAAAACATTCAGAAGTAATGCTCAGAGGAGTCAGTAGTTGCCCTTTGTTTGTGATGAAAGAAGATTTTTTCTTGCCCTCTCATCCGTCTCCCCTTTATCTGGTAGTTATTTTAAATAAACTGGTCTCATAGAATATTGAATGTAAATAATTGCCTAATTAGTATTATTAAACTTCATGAAGACTTGGTCTTTATTCGATCCTGGGTACATTCTATTCTAGAATGGCAACTGGTATAACTCAACAGGTTGAACTAACATTTATTAAATGCCAACTGTGTGCAGAGAACTGTAAGATACTGGGGGGAGATGTATAGTTGACCCAGCCCTTGCCCTCATGGAGAATAAAATACCAGTATAGGTAACTAGAGAACCTAGTAATCTATATTAAGTATATTAGCAAGGTGCAGAAAAAGTGATATGAGTTTCAAGGGTAAGAACAGGGAAGATTGTTACTGCCTAGAGGAGCAAGGAGGACTTTCTCCATTGCTTGCTCTCTTCTATATTTTTCACCAATTAACAAACTTGTACTGGGTCATACCCTCCCTCTCCTAGTAATTCAGAGCCTGTGGCTGTCATTATTGAAACCTCACTCACCACTGCCTGCTCCCTTATTCCTATCCCAGTTAATCCGTATCCCCTCGACCTCTTCCCCAACATCCCACCCTATAGCTCCCACCCCTTCCATGATGCCCTCTGCGATACCTGTTCCATAGGGAACAAGCTCACTTTCATCTTAAATTTCTTTTTAATTCCCTACTCTGATCTTTCCATCTAGTTTCTCTCACTGAAACCCAGCTACCACCTGATGACATAGCCTCCCTGGCCTCCCTTTCCAGCACTGGTTGCCCTTCTGTTCCTTGTCTCAACTTACCTTTTGATATTAGGCAGGGGAATTGGAATGTTCTTTGTTCTCGGCTGCCCATTCTGTGTAACTCGTTCTCTTTTGAAGTTCATTCATCCACATACATTACCCAGTCAGAATTCTGGTAACTGTTGTCCATTGACCTCCAGAGTCCTGCCCTTTGTTTCCTCAGTAAATTCAGTGCCCAATTCACAGTCTTTTTCTCTTCCTCTACTTCTGTCCTCATACTGGGGGATATCAACGTACATACTAACACTCCCTCAAACCTCCTCCCCTCGCCCTTCCTCAGTTTGCTCATTTCTCATGACCTCTTCCTCCACCACACCCCATAAGATGGTCGTACCTTTGATCCCTCTCTCACCCACCCAAATCAGACACATCCATGCTCTTGAAATTCTTTCATCTGATCACAGTCTTTTCTTATTTCACCTCGCCCTCTGCCTTGTGGCCGGCCCCAAACTCTGTTCTTGGTTCTTTCCAGGGCCTCTGATCCATCAACCTCTTAGTTTTTTCCCTTTAGGTCATCACCCCTGCACTGGTTATGGTCTCTTCCCATCCCCATCTCAACTCCTTGGTGAACTAGTTCAGGTACCCTGGTTTCTTCTTCTGAGACCCTTACTCCCCTTATCTCACTGCAAAGACAGCTGTGCCAGATCTCAGCCCTGGATCAATCATACTATCTACTGTCTTTGATCTTGTGCCCATGCAAGAAACTCATGAAACCATGCAAATTTGTGTTATTGTTATTAATGATAATAACCGTTAGCATTTGTCCAGTGCTTTAAGGTTTGCAAAGCACTTCACAAATATCCCATTTGATCTTGATTACCATAGTTGCTATTAGTATGCTCATTTTACAGATGAGGAAAATGAGGCAGAGAGGTCGAGTCACCTGTCCAGGGTCCAACCATAATAAATAATAATTGGTAAGAATTTAAGGGGAATAAAAACCCTGGTGACTTATTGTGAGGGGCAAGTGTGGATTAATTCAAGACCAAGTGATGTCAAATTAATCTCATAGTCTTTTTTCATTGTATTACTTAACTAAGCTGGATAATTGAAGGGCAGCCATGGATGTATTTTCTCTCCCTGGACTCAGAACTTCAAGAAGGTATTTAAGCAAACTTTTTCTGAGATCTTTGTCCTGAGACAAGATAGAAAAGGCAGCCCAATGATACTCAGTAGAGAGACATGCAGCTGGTTGAAAAACTACCCAAAGAAGACTGGTTAATGGGTTGACATCATCCTATCTAGGAGTCTGTTCAATGTTTTCTATTAGTGACTTGATGATGACATAGCTGGCTAGCTTATTAAATTTGTAAATGGCACAAGACTGAGAAGATCATCTTCTCTGGCAAGTGGCAGAATCAAGATTCAGGATGATCTCAACGGGCTGGGAGGATGAGGAGCTGAGACAAGCAAGAAGAAAGCAAACAGGGGGGAACTGGGGTAGTGTTTGGCAGCACTCTCCAAGTCCCAGATAGGAGAGAGTGAGAGACAGAAAACCGAAAATCTACAGTGCCAGCTTACTCTGAGTCCACAGTGGGCTGTTTCTGCCCCCCAAAGCTTGCTGTCCAAATTGGAGGACCTTCTAGTCCTGCCATCTATCCTCTGCCCTGCTCACACTCCAGTCGGAAGATGGTGTAAAGTTCAAGGAATGATAGTTTTTTACTTTTTTCAAAATAAAATTTTGTTAATTTTGTTAAAATCTCCTACATTTCCCATTGGAGTCTTCCTCTCTTCTTTTCTCAGAGACATCAATATTATAACAAAAAAAATACAAAAAGAAAAGAAGGAAGGAAGGAAGGAAGGAAGGAAGGAAGGAAGGAAGGAAGGAAGGAAGGAAGGAAGGAAGGAAGGAAGGAAGGAAGGAAGGAAGGAAGGAAGGAAAAAGAAATGAAGGGAAAAGAATTCAGCAAAACCCATGAAGTTATCAAATGGGTCTGACCAACACAGTGCACCATGCCCAAGTCTCCCGCTTTTGCAAGAAGTCAGATGCGATGCTTGCCATATCTTAAAGGAACTGCAAATAAAAGGGTGTCCAGATAAGGTTGACTAGGATCTGAAGGGTCTGGCAGTCATTTCGTATGAGAATTGGTTGAAAACACTGGGCATATTTTAACCTAGAGATGGGAAATCTTAAGTGGTGGTGATGATGGTTGTAACCGAATGTTTTCCTTCAAATATTGGAGGTTCCCTCACAGTAGAGAAGTAAAGTCAGATTGCCCCACCCCCAATTCTTTCCATTAAAGTAGAAACTCCTCCAGGGCAGGACTGTAGCATTTTTTGTTGTATCTTCAGTATTTGAACACAGGAGCCTATGCGTAGTAGGTGCAATTGTAGAGCTAGAGCTGGAAGGGACCATCATTTAGATCATCAAGGTCAACACTCCTTATTTTGCAAATGGGGAAACAAAGAAATCTTGATGACCCTGATCTCCTTGTATTTGGGCTCAGGCCATCTCTTCAGCCTTCCCCCCTCCCCTTCTCCTTTCTGCTCTTCCCTCCTCCCATTAATTCTTCCTCCTGCTTTGTTCCTGCCTTAATCTTCACCCCCTTCAATGGGGCCTATAACCACAACCATTTATTTTGGAAGATACCCTGCTTCCCTCCCACTATGGAAACAAGTGAAATTACTTCTGCCTCAATAGCCTTCAAGATGCTTTTCCCTTCAGATAAATTGGGGAGGCTCCTTGTACCACCAATTCTCAGAGGGTTGTTGTGAGGACAAGTCATTCACTAAATATGTATTTAGCACCTACTATGTGTCAGGCACTGGTGGGGCAGGGAAAAGAGTACAGTACTTGGAGTCAGTTCTCTGTGCCTCAGTTTCCTTATCTGTAAAATAAAAGTATTGGACTAAATTATTAAGATTTTTCCAGTTCCTCTAGATCTAAAATAGATCTAGACAGGTTCTAAGTCTCTCTCCTCTCTTCCTCATCTATAAAATGAGAGGTTTGGCCTCAGCTCCTCATCTGTGATCCTATAAACTCAGCCTGGTGAATTTCTATAGCTCAATATTAGAAATTCCTTTGTAGTCATCAGAGATACCAGTGATGGAAAAAGCTGCCCATTAAGTAGTGAGTATCTTAAAATGACAAGTTCTGTGATAACTACAAAAATATAAAAGGAAGGAACAACAATAACAGCAACCAATGCTGAGCCCTGACTAATTAGAATGCCAAGCTCGGCCTTCTTTGCAGAGGTGGGAGGCTATGGGTGTGGAACACTGAATACACTGTCAGGTACTACTGATGTATTGGTTGGTGTTGTGGAAGCACTTTTCTTTCTTTTTTTATCCTTTGTTAAAATGGGTTGCTGGGTAGGAGAAGGGGGAAGAATTGATTGGGAAATAAAGGTGATCAAAAAACAAAAGCTATCAATAAAACTTTAAAATTCAGTTCTTGGAGCAGAAGCTGAATGATGACATGTCAACTCAGGGATAGAGGCTAACCAGGACTAACTGACCTTTAAAATTAGGCCCTTTGACCTCTTGAGGCTTTAGATTTCTAGTATGTACAATCTTGGGCTGAAAATCATTTGTCTGATGGCATTGAGGAAAGGAGTGCTAGCCTTAAGACACAGGAGAACTAGGCTTAAAGCCCCACCCTGCTTTTCACTACCTTAGGCAAGTCACTTTTCCTCTTTCAACCTCAGTTTCCCCATCTGTAAAAGCTTAGGCAATCAATCTGATGAAGCCCATGGATGGGCCTCCTCTCAGAAGTGGTTTTTGAAATGCCTAAAATAAAATCAATAGAATTTCAAAGGAAGAAATTCTTTTGAAAGACAGTGATCAAAATGTCTTAAAAAACAGTTTGCACACTCCAGGTTAAGAACCTGTGCTGATGATCTCGGAAACCCCTTCCACCTAAATATGACACTCCTGTTTGTAGAGTCCTTTCAACGCAATCAAAATATTTTGTATTTTGTTGTATCTTCTTGTATTTTCTTGTAACTCTATGTAAAAGGCTTCCTCTAAGTCTGGGCATAAGGGATTCTTTGAGGAGTAGAGGTAGGGAGGGAAGTAACACAGTTTGGTTTTTCTTTTAACTATGTGATCGTGGGCAAGTCCCTTAACAAACTCTCAAAGCCTCAGTTTTCTCTTTTGTAAAATGGTATAATGCCCCATTCACTGCCAGACCAGCTCATAAGGTTACTATGAAGAAGGTGCTTTAGCAAACCATCAAGTTCTACACCAGTAGCTGTTGACATTATTACTGTTAAAATGTCAGTAGCTCTCACGTGGCAATGTTTGTTAACCAGAATCAGAATATGAGTCAGTAAGAAGCAAAAATACCCAGAGCCTGCTGTAGGGTATCAAGGAAACCTGTTGGTTTCTTGATTTATTTAGTGTTTGTTGGCCTTAGGAGATGCCCAGAGCACTTTGGTCAGATCCATTTAGAAAGACCATTGGTCAGATCCATTTAGAAAGACCAGTGTCAAGACAGTTCTCTTCTTTCTTTGCCACATGCAGATCAGGTATATGGACATATGGACTTGATCCATTGACTATGTTAGGTTTGGGGTATTAGAAAGATGAATCTCTTGGTATTGTGCCAGCTGAAGTAGTCAGTCCATCAATATTTATTTATTAAGTTTTTACCTCTTAGCTTAGAATGTAGTGTTTTTGCTATAAATTAAGTAGGAGACCTCATTGAGTCTCAGTTTCCTCTTCAGCAAAATGAGAGGGTTGGACAAGATGACCTTTTAAGGTCCCTCCTATGTCTAAATCTTGGTGAGTTCTCTAGTGGGAGATAGGCTGAGTAGCATCTCTCCTCATTAGCTGGATTGTTTTATTTGTTTTTATCATATCTGACTCCTAAGCAATATATATATATATATATATATATATATATATATATATATATATATATATATATATATATATATATATATATATATATATATATACATTCATCGACTCCACAACCATTTCCAAGGTGCCACCCATGTCCAAAGCCTTGTGTTAGGATGGTCACTAATCAAGATACAGAAAGAAGGCTCACTCCTCTCTGTACATAGGATGCTCACTATCTTCCAGTGGAAGTAGGGGAGGTGGGAGGAATGAGCAATCCCTAACACAAATGGGCACTGCTCAGTACTTCTGCGTACCCACACCACCAATGGCTCTGGGAGTCAGTCCAGCAGTACAGACACCACACATCTCTGTCTGCCCGTCCTCTATAGCCTCCCCTAAATTGCTCTTTTAGAATGAAAGTTCCTTGTGGGCAGGGGCTGGTTTTAGTTCTCTTGGTGTTCCCAGTGCTTAGCACAGGGCCTGGCCCACAGAAAGATCTCCACCAATGTTTGTTGCTTGATTTAGTGACAGGGGGTCCACCCAGTGAACTAGGGGCTTCCTTGCTTTCTCCTGACATCTCTGGGATACCAAGGAACCAAGGATGTCCACCTGAACCCCTGTGGGATGTACAGAGCCAAATGATAAATACTAGATCATGACTATAATGCAGAATAAATTGTTGGAAGTATAAGGTACTATATGAGGCTAGGGAAAGAAAGTCCATCTCCAACTCAGAAAATCAGGGAAGACTTCCTGGAAGAAGGGACATTTGAACTGGGACTTGGAGAAAAGGTATGTTCTCAAGAATTAGAGATGACAGGCAGCTAGGCAGTGTAGTGGATAAAACACTGGCCCAGAAGTCGGGAGGATCTAAGTTCAAATTCACCCTCAGACGCTTATTAGCTGTGTGACCTTGGGCAAGTCATTTAACCCTGATTGCCTAAAAAAATTGAGTTAGAGATGGAAGATTAGAATATTCCAGGAACAGAAACCAACAGGAGGAAAAGACTGAAGAGAAGAGAGCAAGGGAGGCTAGTAGGTGACCCAGTTTGGCCAGAGAATTGCACAAATGGAGAGGAGTGGTATGAAATAGCTTGAAAGGCAGGGAGGAAAAGGTTGGCATTCAAGGCTAATGAGGCTTGATTTTCCACCTGGTGAAGGGTTTTAAATAGAGTTGCATGACTCTATCCATGTGAGTGGATCTGTGCAATATATCTGAAATCTCAATGAAGTCCTGTGCCAAACCAAACTCCGGTACACCAATGTGACAGATAAAATACATATTAGACCATTCCTAATTTTCTAAAGGCCAGGGCAGTTGCAGCAACATCTTGATAAATTAGGGCCATCAGTTAGTCAGGTGGCTTTTTTATTCTGAACTCTCTTTTTCAGAAAAAAGTGAGTCAAATTTCAACCATCGCAGTGGCAGCTCCCAGCGGATCTTCTAGGGTGAGAGGAGTCAGCCCTGTCCTCTGTTCCTAATAAACCCATAGTCCTCCACAAGCATAGCAAGAGGTTGCGATCAGTTACCTGCCCCTAGGGGGAGCAGCTTCTGGTGAACAAACACGGCTCACACCAGCCTTGAAAGGGACCATATTGCCAGGGCCTATCAGGAATGAAATATCTGGGTGAACACCTAGATCCCAGGGACTGAGATGGAAATGAGAACTGAAGTGCACAGAGCAGGAAAGTCCTCAGGTCAGAGGCTCTGGAATTAGAAGGGACCTGGGAAAGCATCTTGGTCAGCCCCCTCATTTTACACATGGCAGAACTAACTAAGGCCCACACAGGGGATGTGACTTGATTAATCAGGGTTGTACAGCTAATAGTAACGACTATGGATGGCACAGTAGAGAGAACACTGAAGCTGGAGTCAGAAAGACCTGAGTTCAAATTCAGCCCCTGACACTTCAATTTTATAAACTTTGATTAACTTCCTACTATGTGCCAGGCAGTTCACTAAGCACTGTGTGACTCTGCGCAAATCACTTTATCTCTGTCAGCCTCAGTCTCCTCATCTGTAAAACAAGGATAATAGTAACATCTACATCCCAGGGTTTCTGAGGATAGAATGGAATGATAATTGTAAAGTGCTTGGCACAATGCATAGCATATAGAAAACACTATATAAATATTTGCTATATATTATATTATATTATATTATATTATAATATATTATATTATATTATATTATATTGCATTACATTATATTACATTGCATTGCATTATATTACATTGCATTACATTATATTACATTGCATTACATTATATTACATTATATTATACAGCTGGCATATAGCACTTTGAAGTTTATGAATGGTTTTACAGTTTCTTATTTATTTTCACCCTCACAAATTGAGGTAACTGTTACAGGTATTATGATTCCCAGTTTATTTGAAAAATGAGGGTCATAAGTGGGTGAGGTAGGGTTTGAACCCAGGTCTTCCAAATCCAAGTCCAACACTGTAGTCCTCTGAAAGGAAAGGAGATGAGGGAAGACCTCCCCATAAAAGGGAGTATGGGATGCTTCTCCTGCCTTGGGATGATCGAACTTTGTGGTCATGAACCTGCAGACACGTCTTCCCTTCTGTCTCATTGCCCTCTCCCGCTTGCCAACACCAGATCCATCTCAAAACCATGGGAAGATCATGAGCTCAGGCACAAGAGCAAGGGCTCCCTGCACAATATTCAGTATTCAAGAAAAAGGTTCAAATGCTATTCAGCGGTAGATTCTTGTTCAGTGATTTTTAACTGCAACAGAAAGGACATCAGCAAAAGAGATAATAACTAAAAGGCAGTAAGCACACTTTCTGGCGCATTTGCTATTTTGTGACCCTATCAGAGTTGTCTGACTGACTGTGCCCCACACTGGGGTTATCCTGCCAAAAATACTGGAATACTTTGCCATTTCCTTCTACAATCTGGTATATAGTAGGTACTAAATAAATGTTACTTTATGTCTGCCTAGTGGGTTTTTTCTCATGGTTTCTAACTGCCAAAAAAGGCTGACCCTCCAAGGGTTCCCTCCTTCATATTCTATAGTGTAGCTAGTGATTGGCCAGGAAGTTGAGTTACCCAGAATTCTCAGCTGTCCCCAAGATTCCAAATCTAGACAACTTGCTTTATTGTATCGTGGTCGCCAAAGAGGGGAGAAGCAGGCAAGGCAGGTGGTCTGTAAGGCATAGTGCTCTACTTCCTTGTGGAAGTACATTGCCAAGTATTCTTACTCATGGTTACCAGTAGTGAGAAAGAACACCAAGTGGAAGAAATGGATGACGAGGAAGAATATATATTGCTCATTCCAAAAGATTCTCTTGAAATGGGTAAGTTTCCTCTATTCTGCTTGGAAGTTCATTGGGGTCTCAGTGAAAGAAGCAGCTGGCTCCAAGCCAGGGCTTCTTAGAGATAAGGCTTCAGTCCCAGCACTCTGAACCCAGTTCAGATGCGCTGGACCATGCTTCCTTAGTGTCGGTCCACATTCACAGCTCTAGGGAAGGACTTAGTTTTGTGATTCTGAGTCTCGTCCGTGTCCAGGAGGACAGAGGGAAAGGATACAGCATTCATCTGCTTGTAGGGGTGGAAGATTCTGGAGGGCAAAGGGAAAGGAGAGAGACTTACTCGTTGTTGCAGTGGAGGTGCTGGAAAGGGGGAGCAGCTGCTTGCCTTGTATTGGTGGAGATGGGGAGAGGATAGTTTGGAAAATGCTTGGAGGTGTGCAGTTTTTCAGGGGGTAGCAAAATGAAAGTGTGCTTAGTAGCCTCCCCTACTAAGGGGAGTTTAGCTGGAAATCATGTAACAATTAGGTAGGCACCTGGGAGCCAGTAAAAATCGGAGGGAAACTTGAGAGTGCCTTTCCAACTGAGGAAACCTTACAAGTATCTTCAGATGCACAGCAGGGGGGATAGGGTGCTTGGGTATAGCCCAGGGGCTTACCATCAGTGTAAGAAGGGGACTGCTCCAAGGTGAGATTCACTGAGGAATCCCAGCTTTGGAGTGTGGAACTATTAGTTGTTGGGCTTTGCTGGTTGGTCCATTGGTTGGGTGCTTTTAAGTTGCCTTGTGTGGACTTGGAATTCCCAAGGCCTGCCCTCCCACCGGGATTTTTTAAGAAATGATTGTCTTTGGCTTGTGAGATGAGACCATTTATCAAGTGATGGGACAAGGACGTGGGATGTGTGGCCATTCATTGTCATGTCTGTAAGTCTGAGTGAGGACACCTTCATTCAAGAAACATTTACTTGGTGTCAACTGCCAGGCAGCTGAGAACTGCCTGGAGAGAGACCTGGGCTTTGAGTAAGGAAGCTCTAAGCCACTGGCCATCCTTGGATGCCTTGTTATTCTGTGCTCCTGGGCAAGTCACCTGCCCTCAATGTTCCGTGTAATTCCTTGTCTGTATTATGAGGGCTCCAGTAGTACCTAATTCTCAGGGTTTTGAGACTGAGAGAAGACATTTGTAAAGCACTTTGCCCAGTTGCTGGCACATGGTAGTTGCTGAGTAAATCATGCCTTCTTTCTTCCTAGTGAGTTTTTTGTCTTGGTTTCTAACTGCCAAAAAAGGCTGACCCTCCAAGGGTTCCCTCCTTCATATTCTATACTGTAGCTAGTGATTGGCCAGGAAGTTGAGTTACCCAGAATTCTCAGTGTCTCCAAGATTGCAAATCTAGGCAACTTGCTTTATTGTATCGTGGTCGCCGAAGAGGGCAGAAGCAGGCCAGGCAGGTGGTCTGTAAGGCCTAGTGCTCTACTTCCCCTTGGAGTAGATTTCCGTGCATTCTTACTCATGGCTACCAGTAGTGACAAAGAACACCACGTGCAAGAAATGGATGACGAGGAAGGCTATCTATTGCTCATCCCAACAGATTGTCTTCCAATGGGTACGTTTTCTCTATTCTGCTTGAAAGTTCATTGGGGTCTCGGTGAAAGAAGCAGCTGGCTCCAGGCCAGGGCTCCTTAGAGCCAAGGCTTCAGTCCCAGGCCTCTGACCCCACTTCTGATTCTCTGGACCATGTATCCTTAGTGTCTGTCCACATCCAAAGCTCTAGGGAAGGAGTTCGTTTTGTGATTCTGAGTCTCGTCTGTGTCAAGGAGGACAGAGGGAAAGGAGACAGGTTTCTCTGCTTGTAGGGGTGGAAGATTCCGGAGGGCAAAGGGAAAGGAGAGAGACTTCCTCATCGTTGGTTTAGGGGTGCTGGGAAGGGGCCAGTAGCTCCTTGCGTTGGATTGGTGGAGATGGTTGAGGCTAGATTGGAAAATGCTTGGAGTTGTGCAGTTCTTCAGGGGTTAGCAAAATGAAAGTGTGGTGAGTAGCCTCCCCCCGAGTTTAGCTGGAAATCATGGAACAATTAGGTGGGCACCTGGGCGCCAGTAAAAATCGGAGGGAAACTTGAGAGTACCTTTCCAACTGAGGAAACCTTACAAGTATCTTCAGATGCACAGCAGGGGGGATAGGGTGCTTGGGTATAGCCCAGGGGCTTACCATCAGTGTAAGAAGGGGACTGCTCCAAGGTGAGATTCACTGAGCAGTCCCAGCTTTGGAGTGTGGAACTATTAGTTGTTGGGCTTTGCTGGTTGGTCCATTGGTTGGGTGCTTTTAAGTTGCCTTGTGTGGACTTGGAATTCCCAAGGCCTGCCCTCCCACCGGGATTTTTTAAGAAATGATTGTCTTTGGCTTGTGAGATGAGACCATTTATCAAGTGATGGGACAAGGACGTGTGATGTGTGGCCATTCATTGTCATGTCTGTAAGTCTCAGTGAGGACACCTTCATTCAACAATCATTTACTTGGTGCCAGCTTACAGGCAGCTGAGAACTGCCTGGAGAGAGACGTGGGCTTTGAGTGAGGAAGCTCTGAGCCCCTGCCCAGCCTTGTATGCTTTGTAATTCTGTGTTCCTGGGCAAGTCATCTATCCTCAATGTGCGTGTAATTTCTTATCTGTATTATGGGGGCCGCAGTACTCCCTACTTCTCAGGGTTATGAGACTGAGAGAAGAAATTTGTAAAGCACTTAGTCCAGTGCCTGGCACATAGTAGTTGCTGAATAAATGGTGCTTTCTTTCTTCCTAGTGAGTTTCTTGTCCTGTTTTCTAACTGCCAAAAAAGGCTGACCCTCCAAGGGTTCCCTCCTTCATATTCTATAGCGTAGCTAGCGATTGGCCAGGAAGTTGAGTTACCCAGAATTCTCAGTGTCTCCAAGATTGCAAATCTAGGCAACTTGCTTTCTTGTATCGTGGTCGCCAAAGAGGGGAGAAGCAGGCGAGGCAGGTGGTCTGTAAGGCATGGTGCTCTCCTTCCTTTTGGAAGTACGTTGCCGAGTATTCTTACTCATGGCTACCAGTAGTGAGAAAGAACACCAAGTGGAAGAAATGGATGACGAGGAAGGATTGCTACAGTTCATCCCAAAAGTTTTTCTGAAAATGGGTAAGTTTGCGTTATTCCGCTTGGAAGTACATTGCACTTTGAGTGCAAAAGCTGCTGACTCCAGGCCAGGGCATCTTAGAGCTAAGGCTGCAATCGCAGTCCTCTCAACCGAGTTGTGATGCTCTGGACCAGGCTCTCTTACTGTCTGTCGGTCTCTCTGCCTGTCCACATCAGAAGCTCTAGGGAAGGATTGCCTTTTGTGATTTTGAGTCTCATCCGTGTGAAGGCAGGCACAGGGAAAAGACACAGATTCATCTGATTGTAGGGGTGGAAGATTGTGGAGGGCAAAGGGAAAGGAGACAGACTTCCTTGTTGAAGGCAGGAAGCTGAAAGGAACTGTTTCCCTTGTATTGGTGGAGTTGGGTGAGTGTAGTTTGGAAAATGCTTGGAGGTGTGCAGCTTTTCAGGGGGTAGCAAAATGAAAGTGTGCTTAGTAGCCTCCCCTACTAAGGGGAGTTTAGCTGGAAATCATGTAAGAATTAGGTAGGCACCTGGGAGCAAGTGCAAATGGGAGGGAGACTTGAGAGTGCCTTTCCAACTGAGGAAACCTTACAAGTATCTTCAGCTGCACAGCAGGGGGGATAGGGTGCTTGGGTATAGCCCAGGGGCTTACCATCAGTGTAAGAAGGGGACTGCTCCAAGGTGAGATTCACTGAGGAATCCCAGCTTTGGAGTGTGGAACTATTAGTTGTTGGGCTTTGCTGGTTGGTCCCTTGGTTGGGTGCTTTTAAGTTGCCTTGTGTGGACTTGGAATTCCCAAGGCCTGCCCTCCCACCGGGATTTTTTAAGAAATGATTGTCTTTGGCTTGTGAGATGAGACCATTTATCAAGTGATGGGACAAGGACGTGGCATGTGTGGCCATTCATGGTCATTTCTGTAAGTCTCAATGGCTACACCTTCATTCAAGAAACATTTACTTGGTGTCAACTGCCAGGCAGCTGAGAACTGCCTGGAGAGAGACCTGGGCTTTGAGTAAGGAAGCTCTAAGCCACTGGCCATCCTTGGATGCCTTGTTATTCTGTGCTCCTGGGCAAGTCACCTGCCCTCTTTGTTCCGTGAATTCCTTGTCTGTATTATGAGGGCTCCAGTAGTACCTAATTCTCAGGGTTTTGAGACTGAGAGAAGACATTTGTAAAGCACTTTGCCCAGTTGCTGGCACATGGTAGTTGCTGTGAGTAAATCATGCCTTCTTTCTTCCTAGTGAGTTTTTTGTCTTGGTTTCTAACTGCCAAAAAAGGCTGACCCTCCAAGGGTTCCCTCCTTCATATTCTATACTGTAGCTAGTGATTGGCCAGGAAGTTGAGTTACCCAGAATTCTCAGTGTCTCCAAGATTGCAAATCTAGGCAACTTGCTTTATTGTATCGTGGTCGCCGAAGAGGGCAGAAGCAGGCCAGGCAGGTGGTCTGTAAGGCCTAGTGCTCTACTTCCCCTTGGAGTAGATTTCCGTGCATTCTTACTCATGGCTACCAGTAGTGACAAAGAACACCACGTGCAAGAAATGGATGACGAGGAAGGCTATCTATTGCTCATCCCAACAGATTGTCTTCCAATGGGTACGTTTTCTCTATTCTGCTTGAAAGTTCATTGGGGTCTCGGTGAAAGAAGCAGCTGGCTCCAGGCCAGGGCTCCTTAGAGCCAAGGCTTCAGTCCCAGGCCTCTGACCCCACTTCTGATTCTCTGGACCATGTATCCTTAGTGTCTGTCCACATCCAAAGCTCTAGGGAAGGAGTTCGTTTTGTGATTCTGAGTCTCGTCTGTGTCAAGGAGGACAGAGGGAAAGGAGACAGGTTTCTCTGCTTGTAGGGGTGGAAGATTCCGGAGGGCAAAGGGAAAGGAGAGAGACTTCCTCATCGTTGGTTTAGGGGTGCTGGGAAGGGGCCAGTAGCTCCTTGCGTTGGATTGGTGGAGATGGTTGAGGCTAGATTGGAAAATGCTTGGAGTTGTGCAGTTCTTCAGGGGTTAGCAAAATGAAAGTGTGGTGAGTAGCCTCCCCCCGAGTTTAGCTGGAAATCATGGAACAATTAGGTGGGCACCTGGGCGCCAGTAAAAATCGGAGGGAAACTTGAGAGTACCTTTCCAACTGAGGAAACCTTACAAGTATCTTCAGATGCACAGCAGGGGGGATAGGGTGCTTGGGTATAGCCCAGGGGCTTACCATCAGTGCAAGAAGGGGACTGCTCCAAGGTGAGATTCACTGAGCAATCCCAGCTTTGGAGTGTGGAACTATTAGTTGTTGGGCTTTGCTGGTTGGTCCATTGGTTGGGTGCTTTTAAGTTGCCTTGTGTGGACTTGGAATTCCCAAGGCCTGCCCTCCCACCGGGATTTTTTAAGAAATGATTGTCTTTGGCTTGTGAGATGAGACCATTTATCAAGTGATGGGACAAGGACGTGTGATGTGTGGCCATTCATTGTCATGTCTGTAAGTCTCAGTGAGGACACCTTCATTCAACAATCATTTACTTGGTGCCAGCTTACAGGCAGCTGAGAACTGCCTGGAGAGAGACGTGGGCTTTGAGTGAGGAAGCTCTGAGCCCCTGCCCAGCCTTGTATGCTTTGTAATTCTGTGTTCCTGGGCAAGTCATCTATCCTCAATGTGCGTGTAATTTCTTATCTGTATTATGGGGGCCGCAGTACTCCCTACTTCTCAGGGTTATGAGACTGAGAGAAGAAATTTGTAAAGCACTTAGTCCAGTGCCTGGCACATAGTAGTTGCTGAATAAATGGTGCTTTCTTTCTTCCTAGTGAGTTTCTTGTCCTGTTTTCTAACTGCCAAAAAAGGCTGACCCTCCAAGGGTTCCCTCCTTCATATTCTATAGCGTAGCTAGCGATTGGCCAGGAAGTTGAGTTACCCAGAATTCTCAGTGTCTCCAAGATTGCAAATCTAGGCAACTTGCTTTCTTGTATCGTGGTCGCCAAAGAGGGGAGAAGCAGGCGAGGCAGGTGGTCTGTAAGGCATGGTGCTCTCCTTCCTTTTGGAAGTACGTTGCCGAGTATTCTTACTCATGGCTACCAGTAGTGAGAAAGAACACCAAGTGGAAGAAATGGATGACGAGGAAGGATTGCTACAGTTCATCCCAAAAGTTTTTCTGAAAATGGGTAAGTTTGCGTGATTCCGCTTGGAAGTACATTGCACTTTGAGTGCAAAAGCTGCTGACTCCAGGCCAGGGCATCTTAGAGCTAAGGCTGCAATCGCAGTCCTCTCAACCGAGTTGTGATGCTCTGGACCAGGCTCTCTTACTGTCTGTCGGTCTCTCTGCCTGTCCACATCAGAAGCTCTAGGGAAGGATTGCCTTTTGTGATTTTGAGTCTCATCCGTGTGAAGGCAGGCACAGGGAAAAGACACAGATTCATCTGACTGTAGGGGTGGAAGATTGTGGAGGGCAAAGGGAAAGGAGACAGACTTCCTTGTTGAAGGCAGGAAGCTGAAAGGAACTGTTTGCCTTGTATTGGTGGAGTTGGGTGAGTGTAGTTTGGAAAATGCTTGGAGGTGTGCAGCTTTTCAGGGGGTAGCAAAATGAAAGTGTGCTTAGTAGCCTCCCCTACTAAGGGGAGTTTAGCTGGAAATCATGTAAGAATTAGGTAGGCACCTGGGAGCAAGTGCAAATGGGAGGGAGACTTGAGAGTGCCTTTCCAACTGAGGAAACCTTACAAGTATCTTCAGCTGCACAGCAGGGGGGATAGGGTGCTTGGGTATAGCCCAGGGGCTTACCATCAGTGTAAGAAGGGGACTGCTCCAAGGTGAGATTCACTGAGGAATCCCAGCTTTGGAGTGTGGAACTATTAGTTGTTGGGCTTTGCTGGTTGGTCCCTTGGTTGGGTGCTTTTAAGTTGCCTTGTGTGGACTTGGAATTCCCAAGGCCTGCCCTCCCACCGGGATTTTTTAAGAAATGATTGTCTTTGGCTTGTGAGATGAGACCATTTATCAAGTGATGGGACAAGGACGTGGCATGTGTGGCCATTCATGGTCATTTCTGTAAGTCTCAATGGCTACACCTTCATTCAAGAAACATTTACTTGGTGTCAACTGCCAGGCAGCTGAGAACTGCCTGGAGAGAGACCTGGGCTTTGAGTAAGGAAGCTCTAAGCCACTGGCCATCCTTGGATGCCTTGTTATTCTGTGCTCCTGGGCAAGTCACCTGCCCTCTTTGTTCCGTGAATTCCTTGTCTGTATTATGAGGGCTCCAGTAGTACCTAATTCTCAGGGTTTTGAGACTGAGAGAAGACATTTGTAAAGCACTTTGCCCAGTTGCTGGCACATGGTAGTTGCTGTGAGTAAATCATGCCTTCTTTCTTCCTAGTGAGTTTTTTGTCTTGGTTTCTAACTGCCAAAAAAGGCTGACCCTCCAAGGGTTCCCTCCTTCATATTCTATACTGCAGCTAGTGATTGGCCAGGAAGTTGAGTTACCCAGAATTCTCAGTGTCTCCAAGATTGCAAATCTAGGCAACTTGCTTTATTGTATCGTGGTCGCCGAAGAGGGCAGAAGCAGGCCAGGCAGGTGGTCTGTAAGGCCTAGTGCTCTACTTCCCCTTGGAGTAGATTTCCGTGCATTCTTACTCATGGCTACCAGTAGTGACAAAGAACACCACGTGCAAGAAATGGATGACGAGGAAGGCTATCTATTGCTCATCCCAACAGATTGTCTTCCAATGGGTACGTTTTCTCTATTCTGCTTGAAAGTTCATTGGGGTCTCGGTGAAAGAAGCAGCTGGCTCCAGGCCAGGGCTCCTTAGAGCCAAGGCTTCAGTCCCAGGCCTCTGACCCCACTTCTGATTCTCTGGACCATGTATCCTTAGTGTCTGTCCACATCCAAAGCTCTAGGGAAGGAGTTCGTTTTGTGATTCTGAGTCTCGTCTGTGTCAAGGAGGACAGAGGGAAAGGAGACAGGTTTCTCTGCTTGTAGGGGTGGAAGATTCCGGAGGGCAAAGGGAAAGGAGAGAGACTTCCTCATCGTTGGTTTAGGGGTGCTGGGAAGGGGCCAGTAGCTCCTTGCGTTGGATTGGTGGAGATGGTTGAGGCTAGATTGGAAAATGCTTGGAGTTGTGCAGTTCTTCAGGGGTTAGCAAAATGAAAGTGTGGTGAGTAGCCTCCCCCCGAGTTTAGCTGGAAATCATGGAACAATTAGGTGGGCACCTGGGCGCCAGTAAAAATCGGAGGGAAACTTGAGAGTACCTTTCCAACTGAGGAAACCTTACAAGTATCTTCAGATGCACAGCAGGGGGGATAGGGTGCTTGGGTATAGCCCAGGGGCTTACCATCAGTGCAAGAAGGGGACTGCTCCAAGGTGAGATTCACTGAGCAATCCCAGCTTTGGAGTGTGGAACTATTAGTTGTTGGGCTTTGCTGGTTGGTCCATTGGTTGGGTGCTTTTAAGTTGCCTTGTGTGGACTTGGAATTCCCAAGGCCTGCCCTCCCACCGGGATTTTTTAAGAAATGATTGTCTTTGGCTTGTGAGATGAGACCATTTATCAAGTGATGGGACAAGGACGTGTGATGTGTGGCCATTCATTGTCATGTCTGTAAGTCTCAGTGAGGACACCTTCATTCAACAATCATTTACTTGGTGCCAGCTTACAGGCAGCTGAGAACTGCCTGGAGAGAGACGTGGGCTTTGAGTGAGGAAGCTCTGAGCCCCTGCCCAGCCTTGTATGCTTTGTAATTCTGTGTTCCTGGGCAAGTCATCTATCCTCAATGTGCGTGTAATTTCTTATCTGTATTATGGGGGCCGCAGTACTCCCTACTTCTCAGGGTTATGAGACTGAGAGAAGAAATTTGTAAAGCACTTAGTCCAGTGCCTGGCACATAGTAGTTGCTGAATAAATGGTGCTTTCTTTCTTCCTAGTGAGTTTCTTGTCCTGTTTTCTAACTGCCAAAAAAGGCTGACCCTCCAAGGGTTCCCTCCTTCATATTCTATAGCGTAGCTAGCGATTGGCCAGGAAGTTGAGTTACCCAGAATTCTCAGTGTCTCCAAGATTGCAAATCTAGGCAACTTGCTTTCTTGTATCGTGGTCGCCAAAGAGGGGAGAAGCAGGCGAGGCAGGTGGTCTGTAAGGCATGGTGCTCTCCTTCCTTTTGGAAGTACGTTGCCGAGTATTCTTACTCATGGCTACCAGTAGTGAGAAAGAACACCAAGTGGAAGAAATGGATGACGAGGAAGGATTGCTACAGTTCATCCCAAAAGTTTTTCTGAAAATGGGTAAGTTTGCGTTATTCCGCTTGGAAGTACATTGCACTTTGAGTGCAAAAGCTGCTGACTCCAGGCCAGGGCATCTTAGAGCTAAGGCTGCAATCGCAGTCCTCTCAACCGAGTTGTGATGCTCTGGACCAGGCTCTCTTACTGTCTGTCGGTCTCTCTGCCTGTCCACATCAGAAGCTCTAGGGAAGGATTGCCTTTTGTGATTTTGAGTCTCATCCGTGTGAAGGCAGGCACAGGGAAAAGACACAGATTCATCTGATTGTAGGGGTGGAAGATTGTGGAGGGCAAAGGGAAAGGAGACAGACTTCCTTGTTGAAGGCAGGAAGCTGAAAGGAACTGTTTCCCTTGTATTGGTGGAGTTGGGTGAGTGTAGTTTGGAAAATGCTTGGAGGTGTGCAGCTTTTCAGGGGGTAGCAAAATGAAAGTGTGCTTAGTAGCCTCCCCTACTAAGGGGAGTTTAGCTGGAAATCATGTAAGAATTAGGTAGGCACCTGGGAGCAAGTGCAAATGGGAGGGAGACTTGAGAGTGCCTTTCCAACTGAGGAAACCTTACAAGTATCTTCAGCTGCACAGCAGGGGGGATAGGGTGCTTGGGTATAGCCCAGGGGCTTACCATCAGTGTAAGAAGGGGACTGCTCCAAGGTGAGATTCACTGAGGAATCCCAGCTTTGGAGTGTGGAACTATTAGTTGTTGGGCTTTGCTGGTTGGTCCCTTGGTTGGGTGCTTTTAAGTTGCCTTGTGTGGACTTGGAATTCCCAAGGCCTGCCCTCCCACCGGGATTTTTTAAGAAATGATTGTCTTTGGCTTGTGAGATGAGACCATTTATCAAGTGATGGGACAAGGACGTGGCATGTGTGGCCATTCATGGTCATTTCTGTAAGTCTCAATGGCTACACCTTCATTCAAGAAACATTTACTTGGTGTCAACTGCCAGGCAGCTGAGAACTGCCTGGAGAGAGACCTGGGCTTTGAGTAAGGAAGCTCTAAGCCACTGGCCATCCTTGGATGCCTTGTTATTCTGTGCTCCTGGGCAAGTCACCTGCCCTCTTTGTTCCGTGAATTCCTTGTCTGTATTATGAGGGCTCCAGTAGTACCTAATTCTCAGGGTTTTGAGACTGAGAGAAGACATTTGTAAAGCACTTTGCCCAGTTGCTGGCACATGGTAGTTGCTGTGAGTAAATCATGCCTTCTTTCTTCCTAGTGAGTTTTTTGTCTTGGTTTCTAACTGCCAAAAAAGGCTGACCCTCCAAGGGTTCCCTCCTTCATATTCTATACTGCAGCTAGTGATTGGCCAGGAAGTTGAGTTACCCAGAATTCTCAGTGTCTCCAAGATTGCAAATCTAGGCAACTTGCTTTATTGTATCGTGGTCGCCGAAGAGGGCAGAAGCAGGCCAGGCAGGTGGTCTGTAAGGCCTAGTGCTCTACTTCCCCTTGGAGTAGATTTCCGTGCATTCTTACTCATGGCTACCAGTAGTGACAAAGAACACCACGTGCAAGAAATGGATGACGAGGAAGGCTATCTATTGCTCATCCCAACAGATTGTCTTCCAATGGGTACGTTTTCTCTATTCTGCTTGAAAGTTCATTGGGGTCTCGGTGAAAGAAGCAGCTGGCTCCAGGCCAGGGCTCCTTAGAGCCAAGGCTTCAGTCCCAGGCCTCTGACCCCACTTCTGATTCTCTGGACCATGTATCCTTAGTGTCTGTCCACATCCAAAGCTCTAGGGAAGGAGTTCGTTTTGTGATTCTGAGTCTCGTCTGTGTCAAGGAGGACAGAGGGAAAGGAGACAGGTTTCTCTGCTTGTAGGGGTGGAAGATTCCGGAGGGCAAAGGGAAAGGAGAGAGACTTCCTCATCGTTGGTTTAGGGGTGCTGGGAAGGGGCCAGTAGCTCCTTGCGTTGGATTGGTGGAGATGGTTGAGGCTAGATTGGAAAATGCTTGGAGTTGTGCAGTTCTTCAGGGGTTAGCAAAATGAAAGTGTGGTGAGTAGCCTCCCCCCGAGTTTAGCTGGAAATCATGGAACAATTAGGTGGGCACCTGGGCGCCAGTAAAAATCGGAGGGAAACTTGAGAGTACCTTTCCAACTGAGGAAACCTTACAAGTATCTTCAGATGCACAGCAGGGGGGATAGGGTGCTTGGGTATAGCCCAGGGGCTTACCATCAGTGCAAGAAGGGGACTGCTCCAAGGTGAGATTCACTGAGCAATCCCAGCTTTGGAGTGTGGAACTATTAGTTGTTGGGCTTTGCTGGTTGGTCCATTGGTTGGGTGCTTTTAAGTTGCCTTGTGTGGACTTGGAATTCCCAAGGCCTGCCCTCCCACCGGGATTTTTTAAGAAATGATTGTCTTTGGCTTGTGAGATGAGACCATTTATCAAGTGATGGGACAAGGACGTGTGATGTGTGGCCATTCATTGTCATGTCTGTAAGTCTCAGTGAGGACACCTTCATTCAACAATCATTTACTTGGTGCCAGCTTACAGGCAGCTGAGAACTGCCTGGAGAGAGACGTGGGCTTTGAGTGAGGAAGCTCTGAGCCCCTGCCCAGCCTTGTATGCTTTGTAATTCTGTGTTCCTGGGCAAGTCATCTATCCTCAATGTGCGTGTAATTTCTTATCTGTATTATGGGGGCCGCAGTACTCCCTACTTCTCAGGGTTATGAGACTGAGAGAAGAAATTTGTAAAGCACTTAGTCCAGTGCCTGGCACATAGTAGTTGCTGAATAAATGGTGCTTTCTTTCTTCCTAGTGAGTTTCTTGTCCTGTTTTCTAACTGCCAAAAAAGGCTGACCCTCCAAGGGTTCCCTCCTTCATATTCTATAGCGTAGCTAGCGATTGGCCAGGAAGTTGAGTTACCCAGAATTCTCAGTGTCTCCAAGATTGCAAATCTAGGCAACTTGCTTTCTTGTATCGTGGTCGCCAAAGAGGGGAGAAGCAGGCGAGGCAGGTGGTCTGTAAGGCATGGTGCTCTCCTTCCTTTTGGAAGTACGTTGCCGAGTATTCTTACTCATGGCTACCAGTAGTGAGAAAGAACACCAAGTGGAAGAAATGGATGACGAGGAAGGATTGCTACAGTTCATCCCAAAAGTTTTTCTGAAAATGGGTAAGTTTGCGTTATTCCGCTTGGAAGTACATTGCACTTTGAGTGCAAAAGCTGCTGACTCCAGGCCAGGGCATCTTAGAGCTAAGGCTGCAATCGCAGTCCTCTCAACCGAGTTGTGATGCTCTGGACCAGGCTCTCTTACTGTCTGTCGGTCTCTCTGCCTGTCCACATCAGAAGCTCTAGGGAAGGATTGCCTTTTGTGATTTTGAGTCTCATCCGTGTGAAGGCAGGCACAGGGAAAAGACACAGATTCATCTGATTGTAGGGGTGGAAGATTGTGGAGGGCAAAGGGAAAGGAGACAGACTTCCTTGTTGAAGGCAGGAAGCTGAAAGGAACTGTTTCCCTTGTATTGGTGGAGTTGGGTGAGTGTAGTTTGGAAAATGCTTGGAGGTGTGCAGCTTTTCAGGGGGTAGCAAAATGAAAGTGTGCTTAGTAGCCTCCCCTACTAAGGGGAGTTTAGCTGGAAATCATGGAATTAGGTAGGCACCTGGGAGCAAGTGCAAATGGGAAGACTTGAGAGTGCCTTTCCAACTGAGCCTTACAAGTATCTTCAGCTGCACAGCAGGGGGGATAGGGTGCTTGGGTATAGCCCAGGGGCTTACCATCAGTGTAAGAAGGGGACTGCTCCAAGGTGAGATTCACTGGGAATCCCAGCTTTGGAGTGTGGAACTATTAGTTGTTGGGCTTTGCTGGTTGGTCCCTTGGTTGGGTGCTTTTAAGTTGCCTTGTGTGGACTTGGAATTCCCAAGGCCTGCCCTCCCACCGGGATTTTTTAAGAAATGATTGTCTTTGGCTTGTGAGATGAGACCATTTATCAAGTGATGGGACAAGGACGTGGCATGTGTGGCCATTCATGGTCATTTCTGTAAGTCTCAATGGCTACACCTTCATTCAAGAAACATTTACTTGGTGTCAACTGCCAGGCAGCTGAGAACTGCCTGGAGAGAGACCTGGGCTTTGAGGGAAGCTCTAAGCCACTGGCCATCCTTGGATGCCTTGTTATTCTGTGCTCCTGGGCAAGTCCCTGCCCTCTTTGTTCCGTGAATTCCTTGTCTGTATTATGAGGGCTCCAGTAGTACCTAATTCTCAGGGTTTTGAGACTGAGAGAAGACATTTGTAAAGCACTTTGCCCAGTTGCTGGCACATGGTAGTTGCTGTGAGTAAATCATGCCTTCTTTCTTCCTAGTGAGTTTTTTGTCTTGGTTTCTAACTGCCAAAAAAGGCTGACCCTCCAAGGGTTCCCTCCTTCATATTCTATACTGAGCTAGTGATTGGCCAGGAAGTTGAGTTACCCAGAATTCTCAGTGTCTCCAAGATTGCAAATCTAGGCAACTTGCTTTATTGTATCGTGGTCGCCGAAGAGGGCAGAAGCAGGCCAGGCAGGTGGTCTGTAAGGCCTAGTGCTCTACTTCCCCTTGGAGTAGATTTCCGTGCATTCTTACTCATGGCTACCAGTAGTGACAAAGAACACCACGTGCAAGAAATGGATGCGAGGAAGGCTATCTATTGCTCATCCCAACAGATTGTCTTCCAATGGGTACGTTTTCTCTATTCTGCTTGAAAGTTCATTGGGGTCTCGGTGAAAGAAGCAGCTGGCTCCAGGCCAGGGCTCCTTAAGTTCAGCCTTGTGTGGACCATTGGAATTCCGTTTTGTGATTCTGAAGGAGGACCTGCCCTCCCACCGGGATTTTTTGGAAGAAATGATTGTCAGTTCTTCAGGGGTTAGCAAAATGAAAGTGTGGTGAGTAGCCTCCCCCCGAGTTTAGCTGGAAATCATGGAACAATTAGGTGGGCACCTGGGCGCCAGTAAAAATCGGAGGGAAACTTGAGAGTACCTTTCCAACTGAGGAAACCTTACAAGTATCTTCAGATGCACAGCAGGGGGGATAGGGTGCTTGGGTATAGCCCAGGGGCTTACCATCAGTGGCAAGGTGAGATTCACTGAGCAGTCCCAGCTTTGGAGTGTGGAACTATTAGTTGTTGGGCTTTGCTGGTTGGTCCATTGGTTGGGTGCTTTTAAGTTGCCTTGTGTGGACTTGGAATTCCCAAGGCCTGCCCTCCCACCGGGATTTTTTAAGAAATGATTGTCTTTGGCTTGTGAGATGAGACCATTTATCAAGTGATGGGACAAGGACGTGTGATGTGTGGCCATTCATTGTCATGTCTGTAAGTCTCAGTGAGGACACCTTCATTCAACAATCATTTACTTGGTGCCAGCTTACAGGCAGCTGAGAACTGCCTGGAGAGAGACGTGGGCTTTGAGTGAGGAAGCTCTGAGCCCCTGCCCAGCCTTGTATGCTTTGTAATTCTGTGTTCCTGGGCAAGTCATCTATCCTCAATGTGCGTGTAATTTCTTATCTGTATTATGGGGGCCGCAGTACTCCCTACTTCTCAGGGTTATGAGACTGAGAGAAGAAATTTGTAAAGCACTTAGTCCAGTGCCTGGCACATAGTAGTTGCTGAATAAATGGTGCTTTCTTTCTTCCTAGTGAGTTTCTTGTCCTGTTTTCTAACTGCCAAAAAAGGCTGACCCTCCAAGGGTTCCCTCCTTCATATTCTATAGCGTAGCTAGCGATTGGCCAGGAAGTTGAGTTACCCAGAATTCTCAGTGTCTCCAAGATTGCAAATCTAGGCAACTTGCTTTCTTGTATCGTGGTCGCCAAAGAGGGGAGAAGCAGGCGAGGCAGGTGGTCTGTAAGGCATGGTGCTCTCCTTCCTTTTGGAAGTACGTTGCCGAGTATTCTTACTCATGGCTACCAGTAGTGAGAAAGAACACCAAGTGGAAGAAATGGATGACGAGGAAGGATTGCTACAGTTCATCCCAAAAGTTTTTCTGAAAATGGGTAAGTTTGCGTTATTCCGCTTGGAAGTACATTGCACTTTGAGTGCAAAAGCTGCTGACTCCAGGCCAGGGCATCTTAGAGCTAAGGCTGCAATCGCAGTCCTCTCAACCGAGTTGTGATGCTCTGGACCAGGCTCTCTTACTGTCTGTCGGTCTCTCTGCCTGTCCACATCAGAAGCTCTAGGGAAGGATTGCCTTTTGTGATTTTGAGTCTCATCCGTGTGAAGGCAGGCACAGGGAAAAGACACAGATTCATCTGATTGTAGGGGTGGAAGATTGTGGAGGGCAAAGGGAAAGGAGACAGACTTCCTTGTTGAAGGCAGGAAGCTGAAAGGAACTGTTTGCCTTGTATTGGTGGAGTTGGGTGAGTGTAGTTTGGAAAATGCTTGGAGGTGTGCAGCTTTTCAGGGGGTAGCAAAATGAAAGTGTGCTTAGTAGCCTCCCCTACTAAGGGGAGTTTAGCTGGAAATCATGTAAGAATTAGGTAGGCACCTGGGAGCAAGTGCAAATGGGAGGGAGACTTGAGAGTGCCTTTCCAACTGAGGAAACCTTACAAGTATCTTCAGCTGCACAGCAGGGGGGATAGGGTGCTTGGGTATAGCCCAGGGGCTTACCATCAGTGTAAGAAGGGGACTGCTCCAAGGTGAGATTCACTGAGGAATCCCAGCTTTGGAGTGTGGAACTATTAGTTGTTGGGCTTTGCTGGTTGGTCCCTTGGTTGGGTGCTTTTAAGTTGCCTTGTGTGGACTTGGAATTCCCAAGGCCTGCCCTCCCACCGGGATTTTTTAAGAAATGATTGTCTTTGGCTTGTGAGATGAGACCATTTATCAAGTGATGGGACAAGGACGTGGCATGTGTGGCCATTCATGGTCATTTCTGTAAGTCTCAATGGCTACACCTTCATTCAAGAAACATTTACTTGGTGTCAACTGCCAGGCAGCTGAGAACTGCCTGGAGAGAGACCTGGGCTTTGAGTAAGGAAGCTCTAAGCCACTGGCCATCCTTGGATGCCTTGTTATTCTGTGCTCCTGGGCAAGTCACCTGCCCTCTTTGTTCCGTGAATTCCTTGTCTGTATTATGAGGGCTCCAGTAGTACCTAATTCTCAGGGTTTTGAGACTGAGAGAAGACATTTGTAAAGCACTTTGCCCAGTTGCTGGCACATGGTAGTTGCTGTGAGTAAATCATGCCTTCTTTCTTCCTAGTGAGTTTTTTGTCTTGGTTTCTAACTGCCAAAAAAGGCTGACCCTCCAAGGGTTCCCTCCTTCATATTCTATACTGCAGCTAGTGATTGGCCAGGAAGTTGAGTTACCCAGAATTCTCAGTGTCTCCAAGATTGCAAATCTAGGCAACTTGCTTTATTGTATCGTGGTCGCCGAAGAGGGCAGAAGCAGGCCAGGCAGGTGGTCTGTAAGGCCTAGTGCTCTACTTCCCCTTGGAGTAGATTTCCGTGCATTCTTACTCATGGCTACCAGTAGTGACAAAGAACACCACGTGCAAGAAATGGATGACGAGGAAGGCTATCTATTGCTCATCCCAACAGATTGTCTTCCAATGGGTACGTTTTCTCTATTCTGCTTGAAAGTTCATTGGGGTCTCGGTGAAAGAAGCAGCTGGCTCCAGGCCAGGGCTCCTTAGAGCCAAGGCTTCAGTCCCAGGCCTCTGACCCCACTTCTGATTCTCTGGACCATGTATCCTTAGTGTCTGTCCACATCCAAAGCTCTAGGGAAGGAGTTCGTTTTGTGATTCTGAGTCTCGTCTGTGTCAAGGAGGACAGAGGGAAAGGAGACAGGTTTCTCTGCTTGTAGGGGTGGAAGATTCCGGAGGGCAAAGGGAAAGGAGAGAGACTTCCTCATCGTTGGTTTAGGGGTGCTGGGAAGGGGCCAGTAGCTCCTTGCGTTGGATTGGTGGAGATGGTTGAGGCTAGATTGGAAAATGCTTGGAGTTGTGCAGTTCTTCAGGGGTTAGCAAAATGAAAGTGTGGTGAGTAGCCTCCCCCCGAGTTTAGCTGGAAATCATGGAACAATTAGGTGGGCACCTGGGCGCCAGTAAAAATCGGAGGGAAACTTGAGAGTACCTTTCCAACTGAGGAAACCTTACAAGTATCTTCAGATGCACAGCAGGGGGGATAGGGTGCTTGGGTATAGCCCAGGGGCTTACCATCAGTGTAAGAAGGGGACTGCTCCAAGGTGAGATTCACTGAGCAGTCCCAGCTTTGGAGTGTGGAACTATTAGTTGTTGGGCTTTGCTGGTTGGTCCATTGGTTGGGTGCTTTTAAGTTGCCTTGTGTGGACTTGGAATTCCCAAGGCCTGCCCTCCCACCGGGATTTTTTAAGAAATGATTGTCTTTGGCTTGTGAGATGAGACCATTTATCAAGTGATGGGACAAGGACGTGTGATGTGTGGCCATTCATTGTCATGTCTGTAAGTCTCAGTGAGGACACCTTCATTCAACAATCATTTACTTGGTGCCAGCTTACAGGCAGCTGAGAACTGCCTGGAGAGAGACGTGGGCTTTGAGTGAGGAAGCTCTGAGCCCCTGCCCAGCCTTGTATGCTTTGTAATTCTGTGTTCCTGGGCAAGTCATCTATCCTCAATGTGCGTGTAATTTCTTATCTGTATTATGGGGGCCGCAGTACTCCCTACTTCTCAGGGTTATGAGACTGAGAGAAGAAATTTGTAAAGCACTTAGTCCAGTGCCTGGCACATAGTAGTTGCTGAATAAATGGTGCTTTCTTTCTTCCTAGTGAGTTTCTTGTCCTGTTTTCTAACTGCCAAAAAAGGCTGACCCTCCAAGGGTTCCCTCCTTCATATTCTATAGCGTAGCTAGCGATTGGCCAGGAAGTTGAGTTACCCAGAATTCTCAGTGTCTCCAAGATTGCAAATCTAGGCAACTTGCTTTCTTGTATCGTGGTCGCCAAAGAGGGGAGAAGCAGGCGAGGCAGGTGGTCTGTAAGGCATGGTGCTCTCCTTCCTTTTGGAAGTACGTTGCCGAGTATTCTTACTCATGGCTACCAGTAGTGAGAAAGAACACCAAGTGGAAGAAATGGATGACGAGGAAGGATTGCTACAGTTCATCCCAAAAGTTTTTCTGAAAATGGGTAAGTTTGCGTTATTCCGCTTGGAAGTACATTGCACTTTGAGTGCAAAAGCTGCTGACTCCAGGCCAGGGCATCTTAGAGCTAAGGCTGCAATCGCAGTCCTCTCAACCGAGTTGTGATGCTCTGGACCAGGCTCTCTTACTGTCTGTCGGTCTCTCTGCCTGTCCACATCAGAAGCTCTAGGGAAGGATTGCCTTTTGTGATTTTGAGTCTCATCCGTGTGAAGGCAGGCACAGGGAAAAGACACAGATTCATCTGATTGTAGGGGTGGAAGATTGTGGAGGGCAAAGGGAAAGGAGACAGACTTCCTTGTTGAAGGCAGGAAGCTGAAAGGAACTGTTTGCCTTGTATTGGTGGAGTTGGGTGAGTGTAGTTTGGAAAATGCTTGGAGGTGTGCAGCTTTTCAGGGGGTAGCAAAATGAAAGTGTGCTTAGTAGCCTCCCCTACTAAGGGGAGTTTAGCTGGAAATCATGTAAGAATTAGGTAGGCACCTGGGAGCAAGTGCAAATGGGAGGGAGACTTGAGAGTGCCTTTCCAACTGAGGAAACCTTACAAGTATCTTCAGCTGCACAGCAGGGGGGATAGGGTGCTTGGGTATAGCCCAGGGGCTTACCATCAGTGTAAGAAGGGGACTGCTCCAAGGTGAGATTCACTAAGGAATCCCAGCTTTGGAGTGTGGAACTATTAGTTGTTGGGCTTTGCTGGTTGGTCCCTTGGTTGGGTGCTTTTAAGTTGCCTTGTGTGGACTTGGAATTCCCAAGGCCTGCCCTCCCACCGGGATTTTTTAAGAAATGATTGTCTTTGGCTTGTGAGATGAGACCATTTATCAAGTGATGGGACAAGGACGTGGCATGTGTGGCCATTCATGGTCATTTCTGTAAGTCTCAATGGCTACACCTTCATTCAAGAAACATTTACTTGGTGTCAACTGCCAGGCAGCTGAGAACTGCCTGGAGAGAGACCTGGGCTTTGAGTAAGGAAGCTCTAAGCCACTGGCCATCCTTGGATGCCTTGTTATTCTGTGCTCCTGGGCAAGTCACCTGCCCTCTTTGTTCCGTGAATTCCTTGTCTGTATTATGAGGGCTCCAGTAGTACCTAATTCTCAGGGTTTTGAGACTGAGAGAAGACATTTGTAAAGCACTTTGCCCAGTTGCTGGCACATGGTAGTTGCTGTGAGTAAATCATGCCTTCTTTCTTCCTAGTGAGTTTTTTGTCTTGGTTTCTAACTGCCAAAAAAGGCTGACCCTCCAAGGGTTCCCTCCTTCATATTCTATACTGCAGCTAGTGATTGGCCAGGAAGTTGAGTTACCCAGAATTCTCAGTGTCTCCAAGATTGCAAATCTAGGCAACTTGCTTTATTGTATCGTGGTCGCCGAAGAGGGCAGAAGCAGGCCAGGCAGGTGGTCTGTAAGGCCTAGTGCTCTACTTCCCCTTGGAGTAGATTTCCGTGCATTCTTACTCATGGCTACCAGTAGTGACAAAGAACACCACGTGCAAGAAATGGATGACGAGGAAGGCTATCTATTGCTCATCCCAACAGATTGTCTTCCAATGGGTACGTTTTCTCTATTCTGCTTGAAAGTTCATTGGGGTCTCGGTGAAAGAAGCAGCTGGCTCCAGGCCAGGGCTCCTTAGAGCCAAGGCTTCAGTCCCAGGCCTCTGACCCCACTTCTGATTCTCTGGACCATGTATCCTTAGTGTCTGTCCACATCCAAAGCTCTAGGGAAGGAGTTCGTTTTGTGATTCTGAGTCTCGTCTGTGTCAAGGAGGACAGAGGGAAAGGAGACAGGTTTCTCTGCTTGTAGGGGTGGAAGATTCCGGAGGGCAAAGGGAAAGGAGAGAGACTTCCTCATCGTTGGTTTAGGGGTGCTGGGAAGGGGCCAGTAGCTCCTTGCGTTGGATTGGTGGAGATGGTTGAGGCTAGATTGGAAAATGCTTGGAGTTGTGCAGTTCTTCAGGGGTTAGCAAAATGAAAGTGTGGTGAGTAGCCTCCCCCCGAGTTTAGCTGGAAATCATGGAACAATTAGGTGGGCACCTGGGCGCCAGTAAAAATCGGAGGGAAACTTGAGAGTACCTTTCCAACTGAGGAAACCTTACAAGTATCTTCAGATGCACAGCAGGGGGGATAGGGTGCTTGGGTATAGCCCAGGGGCTTACCATCAGTGCAAGAAGGGGACTGCTCCAAGGTGAGATTCACTGAGCAATCCCAGCTTTGGAGTGTGGAACTATTAGTTGTTGGGCTTTGCTGGTTGGTCCATTGGTTGGGTGCTTTTAAGTTGCCTTGTGTGGACTTGGAATTCCCAAGGCCTGCCCTCCCACCGGGATTTTTTAAGAAATGATTGTCTTTGGCTTGTGAGATGAGACCATTTATCAAGTGATGGGACAAGGACGTGTGATGTGTGGCCATTCATTGTCATGTCTGTAAGTCTCAGTGAGGACACCTTCATTCAACAATCATTTACTTGGTGCCAGCTTACAGGCAGCTGAGAACTGCCTGGAGAGAGACGTGGGCTTTGAGTGAGGAAGCTCTGAGCCCCTGCCCAGCCTTGTATGCTTTGTAATTCTGTGTTCCTGGGCAAGTCATCTATCCTCAATGTGCGTGTAATTTCTTATCTGTATTATGGGGGCCGCAGTACTCCCTACTTCTCAGGGTTATGAGACTGAGAGAAGAAATTTGTAAAGCACTTAGTCCAGTGCCTGGCACATAGTAGTTGCTGAATAAATGGTGCTTTCTTTCTTCCTAGTGAGTTTCTTGTCCTGTTTTCTAACTGCCAAAAAAGGCTGACCCTCCAAGGGTTCCCTCCTTCATATTCTATAGCGTAGCTAGCGATTGGCCAGGAAGTTGAGTTACCCAGAATTCTCAGTGTCTCCAAGATTGCAAATCTAGGCAACTTGCTTTCTTGTATCGTGGTCGCCAAAGAGGGGAGAAGCAGGCGAGGCAGGTGGTCTGTAAGGCATGGTGCTCTCCTTCCTTTTGGAAGTACGTTGCCGAGTATTCTTACTCATGGCTACCAGTAGTGAGAAAGAACACCAAGTGGAAGAAATGGATGACGAGGAAGGATTGCTACAGTTCATCCCAAAAGTTTTTCTGAAAATGGGTAAGTTTGCGTTATTCCGCTTGGAAGTACATTGCACTTTGAGTGCAAAAGCTGCTGACTCCAGGCCAGGGCATCTTAGAGCTAAGGCTGCAATCGCAGTCCTCTCAACCGAGTTGTGATGCTCTGGACCAGGCTCTCTTACTGTCTGTCTGTCTCTCTGCCTGTCCACATCAGAAGCTCTAGGGAAGGATTGCCTTTTGTGATTTTGAGTCTCATCCGTGTGAAGGCAGGCACAGGGAAAAGACACAGATTCATCTGATTGTAGGGGTGGAAGATTGTGGAGGGCAAAGGGAAAGGAGACAGACTTCCTTGTTGAAGGCAGGAAGCTGAAAGGAACTGTTTCCCTTGTATTGGTGGAGTTGGGTGAGTGTAGTTTGGAAAATGCTTGGAGGTGTGCAGCTTTTCAGGGGGTAGCAAAATGAAAGTGTGCTTAGTAGCCTCCCCTACTAAGGGGAGTTTAGCTGGAAATCATGTAAGAATTAGGTAGGCACCTGGGAGCAAGTGCAAATGGGAGGGAGACTTGAGAGTGCCTTTCCAACTGAGGAAACCTTACAAGTATCTTCAGCTGCACAGCAGGGGGGATAGGGTGCTTGGGTATAGCCCAGGGGCTTACCATCAGTGTAAGAAGGGGACTGCTCCAAGGTGAGATTCACTGAGGAATCCCAGCTTTGGAGTGTGGAACTATTAGTTGTTGGGCTTTGCTGGTTGGTCCCTTGGTTGGGTGCTTTTAAGTTGCCTTGTGTGGACTTGGAATTCCCAAGGCCTGCCCTCCCACCGGGATTTTTTAAGAAATGATTGTCTTTGGCTTGTGAGATGAGACCATTTATCAAGTGATGGGACAAGGACGTGGCATGTGTGGCCATTCATGGTCATTTCTGTAAGTCTCAATGGCTACACCTTCATTCAAGAAACATTTACTTGGTGTCAACTGCCAGGCAGCTGAGAACTGCCTGGAGAGAGACCTGGGCTTTGAGTAAGGAAGCTCTAAGCCACTGGCCATCCTTGGATGCCTTGTTATTCTGTGCTCCTGGGCAAGTCACCTGCCCTCATTGTTCCGTGAATTCCTTGTCTGTATTATGAGGGCTCCAGTAGTACCTAATTCTCAGGGTTTTGAGACTGAGAGAAGACATTTGTAAAGCACTTTGCCCAGTTGCTGGCACATGGTAGTTGCTGTGAGTAAATCATGCCTTCTTTCTTCCTAGTGAGTTTTTTGTCTTGGTTTCTAACTGCCAAAAAAGGCTGACCCTCCAAGGGTTCCCTCCTTCATATTCTATACTGCAGCTAGTGATTGGCCAGGAAGTTGAGTTACCCAGAATTCTCAGTGTCTCCAAGATTGCAAATCTAGGCAACTTGCTTTATTGTATCGTGGTCGCCGAAGAGGGCAGAAGCAGGCCAGGCAGGTGGTCTGTAAGGCCTAGTGCTCTACTTCCCCTTGGAGTAGATTTCCGTGCATTCTTACTCATGGCTACCAGTAGTGACAAAGAACACCACGTGCAAGAAATGGATGACGAGGAAGGCTATCTATTGCTCATCCCAACAGATTGTCTTCCAATGGGTACGTTTTCTCTATTCTGCTTGAAAGTTCATTGGGGTCTCGGTGAAAGAAGCAGCTGGCTCCAGGCCAGGGCTCCTTAGAGCCAAGGCTTCAGTCCCAGGCCTCTGACCCCACTTCTGATTCTCTGGACCATGTATCCTTAGTGTCTGTCCACATCCAAAGCTCTAGGGAAGGAGTTCGTTTTGTGATTCTGAGTCTCGTCTGTGTCAAGGAGGACAGAGGGAAAGGAGACAGGTTTCTCTGCTTGTAGGGGTGGAAGATTCCGGAGGGCAAAGGGAAAGGAGAGAGACTTCCTCATCGTTGGTTTAGGGGTGCTGGGAAGGGGCCAGTAGCTCCTTGCGTTGGATTGGTGGAGATGGTTGAGGCTAGATTGGAAAATGCTTGGAGTTGTGCAGTTCTTCAGGGGTTAGCAAAATGAAAGTGTGGTGAGTAGCCTCCCCCCGAGTTTAGCTGGAAATCATGGAACAATTAGGTGGGCACCTGGGCGCCAGTAAAAATCGGAGGGAAACTTGAGAGTACCTTTCCAACTGAGGAAACCTTACAAGTATCTTCAGATGCACACCAGGGGGGATGTCGGGTGCTTGGGTACAGCCCAGGAGGTTAACATCAGTTTCAGAAGGGGACTGCTCCAAGGAGAGTTTCCGTGAGGAATTCCAACCTTGGAGAGAGGAACTATTGGTTGTTGGGCTTTCCTGGTTCGTGCTTTTAAGTTGCCCTGTGTGGACTTGGAATTCTCAAGTCCTGCCCTCCCCCAGGGATTGATTAAGAAATGTTTGTCTTTTGACTTGTGAGATGGGACCATTTTCCAAGTGATGAGGCAAGGTCGTGTGACTTGTGCCCATTCATTGTCATGTCTCTAAGTTTCAATGTCTACACTTTCATTCAACAAACATTTACTTGATGCCAACTTCCAGTCAGCTGAGAACTGCATGGATAGAGACCTGGGCTTTGAGTGAGGAAGCTCTGAGCCCCAGGCTAGCCTTGGACACTTTATAACTCTGTGTTCCTGGGCAAGTCACCTACCGTCAATGCGCCTTAAATTCCTCATCTGTAAAATGGGGGCAACAGTAGTACCTACTTCTCAGGGTTATGAGACTGAAAGAAGAAATTTGTAAAGCCCTTAGCCAAGTGCTTGGCACATAACATATTCACTCTCAGTGTTTATTCTTTTCCTGCTCTTACTATTTGCAAGCGTATTTTGAGGTTCTTGGTTTATGATGGAAAGTAAAAAATCCCTATCCTCCCTGGGAGCTTCCAGAAGCAAAAAACCTCTGGGGGATTGCCGTGGATGTCTTCTAAGTCTTTAAGTCTCATATACTAGAAATACACTGATTGCCCTTGTGCAAAGTGTTGATGCAAGGAGTTAGAACTTTTATTACAAGATGATTACTTCATCTCTAATAATGTTGTGTTTTGCACGTTTTGTTTCTGATATTTCGTTTTTCGTTTTTGTGTGCCATCACTGACCACCGGTTAGCAAGAGAGTTTGCCTCTTCACATATATTTAGAAGAGAAAGTTAATGGAATATATGAATGTATCTATTAAGCTTTTCTGGATTACATACACACACACACGCATACACAGACACGCACACACGCACACATCACTCAAGTGATATTTTTTATGTGCCAGGTACTATAGTCAACCATAAATGAACTCTTCCTCCTTGAGTTTCTTTTTCTCTTTTTTGTATAGGATATATTTATTTTTATTTAAATCATATATTTTTTTTTTCAGTTTTCAACAATGAATTTCCCAAGTCTTCTTGAATTTCTAATCGCCTTTCATTGTAGTCCTCCTCTTCATTTAGGCAGTGACTTAGATTCAGGAAATATGGGTCCGAATCTGAGCTGCAAGAACCCTGCCATCTTTGATTGTGTTAGCTCTCTCACAAAGTTGTGGTGTGCAAAGTGCTTGAGAGAAATGTGCTTATTGGGCTTCTAAGTGGCGCAGTGGATAGAGCACTGGCCCCGGAATCAGGAGGAACTGAGTTCAAATATGGCTTCATACATTTACTAACTGTGTGACCCTAGGCAAGTCACTTAACCCTGATTGTCTTCCAAAAGAAAGAAAAGGAAAAAGAGAAATATCCTCAATAAAGTAGGCAGCAGGTTTTTCTGAGGGAGGTGATGTGGGGGACGGTGTGCAGAGTCAGGAAGACACTCTTTGCCACTTTACTAGCTGTGAGACCATGAATAAGCCGTTTAACATAAGGCCTCATGAAAGTAGCATGGGACCAGGAACAGGGGGCTGGAGTTAGTTCAGGAATATCTGGGTCTAATTCTGCCTCTGACTCTTTTTGTGACTTTGTGAGCATTGGGCAAGTCCCATAAGCCTTAGTTTCCTTAGCCTTAAAATGGGAATAATACCTAGGTTCTTTGCCTCCAAGCATTATTGTGAGATTCCTCTATCTGCTACCATCTCTGGCATTTGCAAATATTTGTTAGTCCAGTTTGATAGGCTTAAGATGAAACAACAGTTTATTTCCACCAGACAGTGACCAGTTTCCACCTTTCACTTGGTTCTTCATTTGGTATAAGGGGAAAGGATTTGACAAATCCCAGAAGGCCTTTTTTCATGGTGCTTGTTCCAAGGTGAATCGAAGGGCTGTAGAAATAGTCTGTATTCCCTGGACAAAGAGGATCAGCATGGGGATATGTTTTCATTAGAAGGAAACTGCAAAGAAATTTTATTAGAAATTCAATATTCGGCCTCCAAGAACTCAACTGGCTTCTAGAATCCTGAATCCTAAAGTTCATTTTTGGTCCACATGTCCTTAGAGAATAGGGATGAAGAAGGAGAGCAAAGTATGAGGACAAGTGTGGGTTAACAAATAACCCACATTGGGCCAACTGATTTCCTTTCTAACACACTAGTATATAAAAGGCTTATACAAGATGAACTGTCTTTGGACTGTTGCAAAGCTTTCAAGTTCACGTTTTATGAATTTTTAACTGAAAAACTTAAAATTCCAGGTGCTCCTTCCAGTGGGGATGGGGAGGGAAATGGGGAGGTAGAAAAGAAGGTGGGACTTCTGGGATATCAGGCGTCCATGTTTCGTGTATTTTATGTAGTCCGGGTTTTAAGAGAGAGAGAGAGAGAGAGAGAGAGAGAGAGAGAGAGAGAGAGAGAGAGAGCGCTCATACTTATGCAGAGAATGTGAGGCATCCAAAGATGAAAGATTTCATGCTTCTGGTACTGTCTGAAGATCTAGAATTATAAAACTTCTCAAAGCTAATCCAGAGCTTCTAGCATCTCAGCTCCTGAATGAGCTTCCCTTGAATTAGCTACCATTCCTCTTTGGAGAACACATTTTTATGAGGTAGAGAGTGCACATGCTACTATTCACGTTCAATGAAGAAGTAAACTTTTATCAGAGACTAGTTGCAAACATTCTTTCCTAGTTTTCTGCTTCCCTCCCAATCTTGGTTGCATTGCATTTGGTTGTTCAAAAACTTTTCTATTTAATGTAATCGAAATTATCCATTTTGCACTTCAAAATATTCTCTTTCTGTTGTTTGGTCATAAATTTCTCCATTCTCCATAAATCTGACAAATGCACCATTCTTGCTCCCCTAATTTAAAAGTTTATTATCAGTCTTTCTACCTAGATCATGTACCCATTTGAATGTTATTCTTGTGTACGGTGTCAGGCACTGGTCTATGCCCAGTTCCTGCCATACTAATATCAGGTTTTCCCAGCAGTTTTTGTCAAACAGTGAATTCTTACCCCAGAAGCTGGAGTTCTTGGGTTTATCAAAATGTAGATTGCTATATTCATGGACTACTCTGTCTTGAGTACCTAATTTATTCCACTGGTTCCCTCTGTTTCTTAGCCAGCATCAAGTGGTTTAGATGATTGCTGCTTTATAATACAATTTGAGGAGTGGTAGGGCTAGGCCACCTTCTCTACCATTTCTTCTAATTAATTCCCTTGATATTCTGGACCTTTGGTCTTCTAGATGAATTTTGATATTATTTTTTTCTAACTCTAGAAAACTTTTTCTGGTAGTTTGATTGGTATGGCACTGAATAAGTAAATTAATTTAGGTAGAATTGTCATTTTTATTATATTAGCTTGGCCTACCCATGAGCAGCTGATGTTTTTCCACTCACTTAGATCTGACTTTATTTGTGTGAAAAGTGTTTTGTAATTGTGTTCATAAAGTTTGTTTTGGCAGCTAGACTCCCAGATATTTTAGTGTCTACCATAGCTTTATATGGGACTTCTCTTTCTATTTCTTGCTGTTCAGTTTTCTTAGTAATATATAGAAATGCAGCAGATGATTTATCTGGGTTTATTTTGTAACCTGCAACTTTGCCAAAGTTGTTTATTATTTCAAGTAGTTTTTTACTTGATTCTCAATGATTATCTAAGTATGCCATCATATCATCTGCAAAGAGTGATAACTTAGTTTCTTCTTTGGCTATTCTAATTCCTTCAATTTCTTTTTCTTCTCTTATTACTAAAGCTAGCATTTCTAGTAACATATTGAGTAACAGTGGTGACAATGGACATCCTTGTTTCAACCTCGATCTTATTGGAAATGAATGTACCTCATCCCCATTGCATATAATGCTTGCTGATGGTTTTAGGTAGATACTGCTTATTATTTTATGGAAAGCTGCACTGATTTTTGCATGATTCTCTTCAGTGTCTTCAATAGAAATGGGTGTTATATTTTGTCAAAAGCTTTTTCTGCATTTATTGAGATAATCGTATGGTTTCTGTTAGTTTTATTGTTGATATGCTCAATAATGCTGATATTTTTTCTAATATTGAACCAGCCCTGCATTCCTGGTATAAATCCTACCTGACCATAATGCATTATTCTCATAATAAGTTGCTGTATTCTTTTTGCTAATATCTTATCCAAAATTTTTGCACTTTAGTCATTAGAGAAATTGGTCTACAATTTTTTTTCTGTGTTTTGACTCTTCCTGGTTTAGGTATCAGAACCATATTTGTATCCTAAAAAGAATTTGGTAGGACTCCTTCCCCAGTTTTCCCAAATAATCTGTATAGTATGGGAATTAACTGTTCTTTAAATGTTTGATAGAATTCACTTGTAAATCCATCTGGACCTGGAGATTTTTTCCTAGGGAGTTTATTGATGGCTTGTTCAATTTCTTTTTCTGAGATGGGGTTATTTAAGTATTCAACTTCCTCTTCTGCTAATCTGAGCAATTTATGTTTTGTTAAATATTCATCCATTTCACTTAGGTTGTCAAATTTATGGGCATACAGTTGGGCAAAGTAATTTCTAATTATTGTTTTAATTTCCTCCTCATTGGAGGTGAGTTCACCCCTTTCATTTTTGATATTGGTAATTTGGTTTTCTTCTTCCTTTTTTTAAAATAAATTGACCAAAAGTTTATTATTTTTATTGTTTTTTTTTCATAAAACCAACCCAGTTTTATTTACTAGTTCAATAGTTTTCTTAATTTCAATTTTATTAATATCTCCTTTGGTTTTCAGTATTTCTCATTTGGTATTTACTTGAGGTAAATTTGACAAAATATAACATCCATTTCTATTGAAGACACTGAAGAGAATCATGCAAAAATCAGTGCAGCTTTCCATAAAATAATAAGCAGTATCTACCTAAAACCATCAGCAAACCATTTACTTGAGGTATTTACTTTGTTCTTTTTCTAGCTTTTTCAGCTGCATGCCCAATTCATTGATCTCCCCTTTCTCTATTTTATTCATGTAGGCATTCAAAGATATAAAACTTCCCCTAAAAACTGCTTTTGTAGTATCCCATAAGATTTGGTAGGTTGTCTCATTATTGTCATTCTCTTGAATGAAGTTGTTGATTGTTGCTATGGTTTGTTGTTTAACCCATTCCTTCTTTAAGATTAGATTATTTAGTTTCCAATTAATTTTAGTATATTTTATAGCCTTTGATTACATATAATTTTTGTTGTATTATGATCTGAGAAGGATATTTTGACTATCTCTGCCTTTCTGCACTGGATTATGAGGTTTTTATGCCATAGTACATGGTCAATTTTTGTATAGTGCCATGTACCACTGAGAAAAAGGTATATTCCTTTCTATCCCCATTCAATTTTCTCCAGACATCTATCATATCTACCTTATACAGAGTTTTGTTTGCCTCCTTCACTTCTTATTTATTTTGGGGTTAGATTTATGAAGTTCAGAGAAGGGAAGATTGAGGTCCCCCAGTAGTATAGTTTTGCAGTCTACTTCTTCCTGTAACTCCCTTAACTTCTCCTCTAAGAATTTGGATGCTATACCACTTGGAGCATATGTGTTTAGTAATGGAATTACTTCATTGCCAATGGTGGCTTTTAGCAGGATATAGTTTCCTTCCTTATCTCTTTTGATTAGATTTATTTCTGCTTTTGCTTTGTCTGAGATTAGGATTCTACCACTGCTTTTTTTTACATCAGCCAAAGCATGTTATATTCTGCTCCAAACTTTTACCTTTACCCTGTGTGTATATCTCCATTTCAAATGTGTTTCTTGGTTTTTTTTATTTATTTAACTTTTTACATTCATTTTCACAAAATTTTGGGTTTCAAATTTTCTCCCCTTTTATCCCCTCCCCCCACCCCAATACCCCAAGCAATCTAATTTTCCCTATCTCCGATCTGCCCTCTCTTCTGTCATCCCTCCCTTCTCTTGTCTCCATCTTCTCTTTTCTCCTGTAGGGCCAGATGACTTTCTATTCCTCATTAACTGTATGTCTTCTTTCCTAGTAGCAACAACAATACTAAACAGTTGTTCCTAAAACTTTGAGTTCCAAATTCTCCCCATCCCTCCCTCCCCACCCATTCCCTTTGGGAAGGCAGGCAATTCAATATAGGCCATATCTGTGTAGTTTTGCAAATGACTTCGATAATAGTCATGTTGTGTAAGACTAACTGAATTACCCTCCATCCTACCCTGCCCCTCATTGTTCCTCTTCTATCTTTTGATCCTGTCCCTCCCCAAATGTTGACTTCAAATTGCTCCCTCCTCCCTTTGCCCTCCCTTCCATCATCCCCCCCTTGCTTATCTCCTTCTCCCCCACTTTCCTATAGTGTAAGATAGGTTTTCATACCAAAATGAGTGTGCACTTTATTCCTTCCTTTAGTCAAATGTGATGAGGGTAAACTTCTTGTTTTTTGTTTTTGTTTTTTGTTTTTATTTTTTTCTCAGCTCTCCTCTTTTTTCCTCCACTAAAAAGTCTCCTACTTGTCTCTTAAATGACATATAATTACCCCATTCCATTTCACCCTCTTTCCTCCCACTACATTTCTCTCTCACCATTTACCTTAATTTCTTTTAAGATATGGTCCCATCCTATTCAATTCACTCTGTGCTCTCTGTCTCTGTATGTGTGTGCATGTGTGTATTTGTGTGTGTGCATGCATGCGTGTACATGTGTTTGTATGGACCCACCAACTAACCAGATACTGAAAAGTTTGAAGAGTTACAAATATTGTCTTTCCATGTAGGAATGTAAACAGTTCACTTGTGGTGAGTCTCTTAAGACTTCTCTTTGCTGTTTACTTTTTCATGCTTCTTCTCATTCTTGTGTTTGAAAATCAGGTTTTCTTTTCAGCTCTGGTCTTTTCATCAAGAATGCTTGAAAGTCCTCTGTTTCATTGAAAGACCATATTTTCCCCTGAAGTATTATACTCAGTTTAGCTGGGTAAGTGATTCTTGGTTTGAGTCCTAGTTCCTTTGACTTCTGGAATATCCTATTCCACGACCTTCAATCTCTTAATGTAGACGTTGCTAGATCTTGAGTTATGCTGATTTTATTTCCACAACACTGGAATTGTTTCTTTCTAGCTGCTTGTAAGATTTTCTCCTTGACCTGGGAGTTCTGGAATTTGGCCACAATGTTCCTAGGAGTTTGTCTTTTTGGATCTCTTTCAGGTGGTGATCGATGGATTCTTTCAATACTTATTTTGCCCTCTGGTTGTAGAATGTCAGGGCAGTTTTCCTCGATAATTTCATGGAAGATGATATCTAGGCTCTTTTTTTGATCATGAGTTTCAGGTAGTCCCATAATTTTTGAATTGTCTCTCCTGGATCTATTTTCCAGGTCAGTTGTTTTTCCCATGAGATATTTCACATTCTCTTCCATTTTTTCATTCTTTTGGTTTTGTTTGGTGATTTCTTGCTTTCTTGTAAAGTCATTAGACTCCATCTGTTCCATTCTAATTTTGAGAGAACTATTATCTTCAGTGAGCTTTGGAACCTCTTTTTCCATTTGGCTAATTCTGCTTTTGAAGGCATTCCTCTCCTCATTGGCTTTTTGAACCTCTTTTGCTAATTGAGTGAGCCTATTTTTCAAGGTGTTATTTCCTTCAGCATTTTTTTGGGTCTCCTTTACCAAGGTATTGACCCGTTTTTCATACTTTTCTTGCATCTCTGTCATTTCTCTTCCCAGTTTTTCCTCCACCTGTCTAACTTGCTTTTCAAAATCCTTTTTGAGCTCTTCCAAGGCCTGAGCCCACCCGACATCCCCCTGGGATGTCTGGGGTACTGAGGCCCCACCCTCCACATCTTTCCCTGATGGCAAGAATATGTCCTCCTCCTCGTCAGATCCGAAAGTCGCGATCAATTGCATCTGTTCGAAAAAACTCTCTATAGTCTTATTTTTCTGCCCTTTTCTAGGCATTTTCCCAGCCAGTTACTTGACTTCTGAGATTCCTGTCCACCCCCGCCTAGATCCGCCCAGCTAGTGCTTTGGGTCTGAGATTCAAATGGGCTTTCTGCGCCCCCCGGCTGCTAATCAATTTGAGCTTTAGTTCTCGTGCTGGGGTGGGGGCAGGGCCGCCTCCCAGGCTCAGCTCCCTCAGGGGCTTTATGCAGAGACTTTCAGTCATGACAATCCTGCCTGCTGCTGGGGGAGTCCCGGGCCGCCACTGCAGCTGCTGCCTCCACCGCTGCCACCTCTGCCGCCGCTGCTTCCTCCGGAGGGGGCCCAAGTCACCGAGACACTCCACTCCCCTCCTCCAGCCCAGCCGTCTCTCTCACTGACCTGTAGCTTCTGTGGGCGGAGGGACTTTCCCGGCTGCCGGAGCTTCCGTCCCTGAAGCCTGCTCAGGTCAGCCTCTCTGGGGCCGTGGCCAGGGCAGCGCTGGGGTGGGGTCCGCTTTCCGGGGCGCGAGGGACCCTGGGGACGGCTCTCCAGGGCTCTCTGGAACAGAAATCTCTTCCACTCTGTTTCTGAACACCTTTCAGTGATCCAGAACTTATGGGGATCTCTTTTTACTTTAATTCTATGGGCTGTGGGTTCGGAGCTCGTAAACGTACGTCTTTCTGCTCCGCCATCTTGACTCCGCCCCCCCAAATGTGTTTCTTGTAAACAACATATTGTTGGATTATGGTTTTTAATTCATTTCTAAAGTACATAGAGAACCGAGTCAAATGTACGTGAATACAAGTCATTTCCCAATTGACAAATGGTCAAAGAATATGAACAGGCAGGTTTCAGAGGAAGAAATTAAAGCTCTCTATAGCTTATGGAAATGATTGTAGAAAACTGAAAACAAATTAATAATAATAAAAAGGAAGTAAATGGAGGCCCACAAAAGGGAAGTTATTTGCCCAATGCACTGAGGCAAAGGATTAGAGTATCTCTGAGTTGGAAAGGACCACAGAAATCATCTAGGCTAAGGCACACCTGAATTAGCAATACCTTCTCCAACATTGCTGCCAAATGGCCATCCAGCATCCAGTTGAAGACCTCCATTGATGGAGAGCTCATTACCCGTTTGGGCACTTTAGAGGCAGCTTTCAATGTTAAGAGGTTCTTACTTATATCCAGCTTAAATAGATTTCCTTGTAACTTTGACTTATTGCTCCCAGTTCTGTGTTTTGGAGGCTACCAGAACACAGATAATCCTTCTTTCCCATGAGACTTCTTAAGATCCTTGACACCATCTAGCATGCTCCCCTGCCCCTCTCAGTTGCTGCTTCCTTAATGCTCAAATCTGTTACCTTCTCTCCACTACCATCACTACCATCCAATTTCCTTGCCTAGACTCCCGAAATAGCCACCTAATCTCTCCCTCTGCTTGTACTCTCCCCTCCTTCCAGTTCATCTTCAACACAGGTTTGATCACTCCTCTGCTCAGAAAGCTGGAGTGGCTCCCTATTATTTCTAGGGTAAAATACCGATTAGTTACCTTATGCTTGAAGCCCTCCATAATCTGGCTGCAAACTCCTTTTCCATATATTTCCCCTTCTTTTCCTCCATGCCATCTTCTCTTCAGGTGAAAAGTCCTCAGTTCCCTCAAGCAATCCTTCCTTTCATGACCTGGTTTCCACTCCTCTTAAGACATATTCTTTTAGAGCTGGACCTCAAGTCTAGGTTTCTGGACTTCCAGGCCAGAGTTCTTAGCCTTGTGGCCCATTACTTTTTGAAGGCAACTGATGATGGCCAAGGCCTAAGATCAAGGAGACAGAATCCCAAGGATTCCTTGTGTATTGTCCAATAAAGGGGACCTACCCCAGCCTTGGCATGTCCCAGAGGTCAGCATATCTTAGAGTCTCTGAGTTTCCCTTTCACAGGCTTAATCCCTTCCTCTCCCCACTTCCTGTCCAGCTCGTTTGCTGGGGATCCAAGTCTGACACTCTTAGCATCGTCTCTAGTGGGACTTTGTTTTTCCCTCTTCTTTAGGACTGAACCAGCTGACTTTTGACCCATCCACCAGCCACGAGCCACTGCACTTTTGCAACCCTTCTGACAATCCATTGCTGTCAGAAGGTCAGGTTGAGAATGAAGACGAAGAGAACAAGAAACGAAAGCGAACAAGTGGGAGCACAGGTGAGTGAGGAAGAAGCTTGCCACTGTCTTGTCATGCCAACCCTAGCTAGTCGCATAGTGTTTGCACACACTGAGCATCTTATCCAGTCCAGCCAGTGGCCCCAGGAGAAAGAAAGTGTAGATAAGATGGCCTTCTCTCTCCATTTGCCAGATATGGAGCAACCTGGAGTAGTAGAAAGAACAGTGGCTTCCATGTCACCAGATTTGAATCCCTGCTCTCCTACTTCCTGGCAAGGTGATTGGCACTCAATCTCCGTGAGCTTCAATGCTCTTGTCTGTAAAATGAGGATATTGAACTAGATGGTCCTTTAAGGTTCTTAGTGTCAGAGCCATGACAAGAACCCAGGGCTTCTGCTTCGAGATCCCATCTTTCCATTCCATCAAACTCCCTGTGATAGTGGGACAGCTTCGCTTAGGATGGTTCTGCCCAGAGAACCAAAGGAAGAATCATAGACTCACAGATCTAGGTCTCAGAAGAGTCTTGTGGGTCACCTAGTTCATGCCCTCCATTTTACAGTAGAAGAAACTGAGGACCAGAACAGGGAAATGATTTGCCCAGCATCTCACAGAGGTCCCACTGACCTGGGGGCCATTGGCTCAAAATATGGCAGCACTCCATACAGCACATGCTTGTCTTTTCTACCTGCACATTTGGGAGAGTCTTCGTTCCTATTAACTAAGTTCTCCCAAAGAAGGTCCTATCTTTTGGTGTCACCTTATTTTGAAATCTTCCAATGTGATTCCTGTGAGTTTTCTATGCTTTCTTTCACTGCTGTAAAACCAGAGCAAGCTAGTTCAGAGTTTTCAGTTCATAAAATGCCTTAGATAGAATCGTGCTCATGCTTTGGCTACGCTTTATGGAAGCAGATGCTTTTCTAGCCTTTCCCTCATTTGTGCCTCTCCACAGCTCATCAGAAGGGGTAGTGACCTCCCCCCATCCCCATAGCCAGGGAACAACAGAACAGTGCCTAGAACCCAAGCCTTTGGCCCTCTATATGGCATTCTTCGTTCTAGTACGGAGGACAGCTAGCATTCTAGGATTCATTGTTCCAAGCTGTGCTTTTTCTCTGAGTCACTTTGTGTGTCCTTTTTGCATTCTTTCAATTCAGCAAATGCCCAGTTGCATGAACATTTGCTGTGTACCTACTATGTGCAAGATGCTGTGCTGAGGAGCAAGAATATATAGAAAAAGCAAGACAATCACCACTTTCAAGGAACTCATGGGATTTTTTTTTGGAGGGGGGGGATACAATACAGTTTACCCACAAATAAATAAATAGGAGGGAATTTCAGGGAGGGGATAGTACTGCCAGCCACCAAGTCAGCAAAGTCTTTCCAGAGGAATAAGTTTTTGAGTGAAGCCTTGAAGGAATCTCAGGATTCTCTGATGCAGGGGTAAAGTGGGAGGGGCAGTCTAGAGAACACCCAATAGTATATGGAGGGAAGGAAGAAGAAAAACATGGAAAAGGATTTGGTGAGCCAGATTATAGAGAGCTTCAGGCATAAGGTAAGCAGTTTGTATTTTACTTAGGAAATAGTGCAGAGCCAGTACAGCTTTCTGTACAGGGGAGTGAATGGTCAGATCTGTGTAGAGGATGAACTTGGGGGAGGGGACAGTGGAAGCAGAGGGAGCAATTAGGCGACTATTTCAGGGGTCTAGGCAAAGGGCGATGGGGCAGGGAAATAGGGCAGTAACTTAGTTCTTACCAAGAAAGTCCTATCTTTTGGTGTCACCGTCATTTTGCCCTATTTGGAAACCTTCCAGAATTGTTTGTGGGAGTTTTCTATACTTTCTTTCAATGCTATCAAATCAGAGAAAGCTAGCTGTTTTCAGTGCATGAAATGCCTTGTACATAATCATGATCACACTTCAGAAACATTTTTTGGTGGGAGTGGAGAGAAGGTAACAGATTTGAGAGATATGGAAGTAGAATTTTTAGAAATTGATTAACTATAGTGAGTGAGAGAGAGGAGGGGAAGATGGAAGGATGACCTCTATGTTGCAAATGTGGATATCTAAAAGGACTGTGGTACCATCAGAAATAGGGGAATTTGGAGGAGAGACTAAGTTGAGGAGGAGAGAAAGCAAATCTCTTTTTCAATGACGTTAATTAAGTTTGAGACAGTGATGTCTATCCAGATAGAAATGTCCAGCAAACAGCTTTCAGTGTGGGAATGGTGATGTGGGGCAGATGCGTGGGAGAGAGACTAGGGCTCAAATGTAAGATTTGAGAGTCATCTTTGTACAGATGAGAATTGGACCCATGGGAACAGATAAAATCTTAGAAAAGGCAGTAGAGAGATAAAGAGAGACAGGGAAAGACAAGAACAGGACAAGACAGGACAGGACGTCTTGGCCCAGGGTAGAGCCTTGGGGCACACTTGTGCTAAGGACATAGGAGATGGGAGAGCCTGAGATGGAACAGCTGAACCCGAAGTGAACAGCATCCCACAAGTCCAGGAGAGAAAGACTGCTCCAGAAGGAAGGAGTGGCCAGCAGTGTTAAAGACTACAGAGGAAGTCATACGGGATGAGGACTGAAAAATGACCTTTTAATTTAGGAGTTAAGAGATTTAGAGTTTCTCTGGAAGCTGTTTCAGACCAGTTCGTTGGGTTGGAAGAAGTCTAGATGGCAAGGAGTTGAGGAATAATATTGAGCAAGTGAACAGGGAGACAAGTATCAGTGACTTTCTCGAATCTGACTTCAAAAGGGTGAAGAGACAGAGGATGATAGGAGGATGGTAGAGTCACTTGAAGAGTTTTTAATAAGGAAAGAAATGTGGACATGCTTGAAAGGGGCAAGATCTGGAAGAGGCAGGAAGTAATAGGCCCTAGAGAGAGAGGTTAACCTTGGCAAGAAGAAGGGGCATCTCTTTTTCAGAGACTAATGCAAACAAGATAGGAGAGAATATAGGATGATGGAGTAGAATTTTAAGGCTTAGACAAGGTCTTGTTGGGAAGGAATATAGGAATTCTCTAAATGGTTGAGAAGAGAAAGTTTGGAATAGCCACTGTGATAGAGTCAGTCAGAGAATAATACAAGCATAGTCATGTGGCAGTGAAGACCCAGCCAAGATGAGAAGGTATATATTTGTTGTGGTTCAAATTAGCATAGTTGTGTGGCTTCCTCCAGTAGGATCCTGTGTCACATGGTCAGGAGTAGACAAGTCAGATGATGGAGATACAGATATAGCAGAATTGGGATCTGGCAAGCCAAGAATTTGGGCAGCTAGGTGGCTCAGTAGATAGAGTGCTGGGCCAGGAGTCAGGAAGACTCATCTTTCTGAGTTCAAATCTAGCCTCAGACACTTACTAGCTGGGTGACCCTGGGCAAATCACTTCAACCTATTTGCCTCAGTTTCCTCTCTGTTAAAGATGAACTGGAGAAGGAAATGGCAAGCCATTCCAGTATCTCTGTTAAGAAAACCCCAAATGGGGTCATGGAGTGTCAGACAGCACTGAAAAATGACTGAACAAAAGACAAGAATAGTGATAAGACAAGGGGGTAAGGGACTCAATATATAAAGGACAGTGAATATTTGAACTAGTCATCTTGGGAACTAAGTCTGAAGGGTTCAGGAAAATGAGGCCAGAGCAGGGATCTGAAAGAACAGAGATGGATGGGGTGGTAAGGATGGAAATCATGTGTAGGAGGAGGGAAACAGAGGGAGGGAGAGAAATGGGAGTCACTATTAAGGTGTGGTAGGGCATCTCAGGCAGATGGATGTTTCTGTGTAATCCTTAGGGTCCCAAATCAAAGCCCTGCTCAATTCTGAGCCTGGAAAACCAAATTTAAGTCAAATTGTGCCTCCCTGGGACCCTTGGGGACAGTGAGTCATTCTGCATAACCAGGTTTTTCATATGGATGAGTTTTTGCAGCTTTAAGCTCCAAAACATTTTCTCTCACTCTTTTTTTTTTCATTTTGAAGGTCAATTCTTCTAAAATATATTAGCTTCTTCCTAGCCTTCTTCAACACAATTAGGCATAGTTTCTCTTTTCTTGATGAGTTGGGGTCATCATCATTATGAAATAAATTATGGTACTCCCTGTGCAGCAAATCCTCACATCTGTCCTCAGTGCCCAGGAAAGTGCATCCAGCTGTTCTCCTGGACAAGAAACAACCCTTGGTGACTGGCCTTTTCTGAGCTCTCAGTTGGGTGGCTCACTGATTTTCCTGCTTCTTCCTATCTTGCTGCTGGCAGTGGGTTCACCTGTAGCAACCCCTCTACCTAACCTTCTCATTTTCTCCAAGCTTGGAAGCTGAAAAATGAACTTGTTTAGTATAAACAATCTCATGGTGATGGCCTCAGGGCCCTTCCTACTAATAGTGACTGAGCATTTTGACAGCCATTTTTTACTATTGTTGCCTGGTTCTCTGGGTTGAGAAGGGCCCCAGGCTGCTGAGTTCTAGGTACAAAAGGGTAGTTTGTGTTATAGTAAAATGTCTGAAATTCCAAATAGTCACTGAGCCAGGAAAGGCAGTCTGAATTGGTGAAGAGAGCTACATTATGGAGTAGTTTTAACTTTGATTCCTTACAGACGTTGAGAGACTCCAGTTACTAAGCAGGTAAGGGGTTTTAACTAAGGGGCTGATTAACTTGTAATTAGCAAAATCTATTTGCATTCAGATAATGCATGTGCTAACTTCCTTTGAAAGTTCTGTTAAAGAGGGTTAAATAAGGCCCCTTACTGGTTCACTTAGGCCCCTCCACAGTTTATTCACATTATTAATTTGCAATTTCTTTGTTGAGAATACAAAGAAACCTTGGCCTAGCCCAGCTGGTCTCACACTCCAAAGGAGGCTCCAGTGAATAAGGTTTCACTTATTCATTTCTCTCCTAGTTTCTCCTGGAAAGTCCTGTGTCCATGGAAATGGGTAGGTTTTCTTCCCAACTAGTCCTAAGAGAAAAAAAATGAGGGAATATTTCACATGGGGAAAAGCAGTATCGAGTTCTTGCCCAGACTCTAAAGAGGCAGCTAGGTAGTGCAGTGCTAAGAGCACTGGGCCTGGAGTCAAGAAGACCTGAAGTCAAATTGTGCCTCAGACACCTACTAGCTGTGTGACAGTGGGCAAGGCCCTTCACCTCTGTCTCAGTTTCCTCAGCTGTGAAATGGAGACAACAACAGCACCTTTCCAGCGTTGTTGTGAAGGTCAAATGAGATATTTATAAAGTGCTTTGCAAACCTTAAGGTGTTATAGAAATGCTCTCAACAAGTATTGCAGCTTCACTCTTGTCTAAGATCTTTCCCAGCTTCCATAGTCTCTGGTTTTGGGCAACTTGTCAGAGGCCCTGCAACTGGTGGGTTACAGCCTGAGTCACCAAGTCCAGTGGTCCTAGGGTGGTGCTTTTTTGCTTTCTCTTTCTCTCTCCCTATCACATTCCATCCCTAAGTTCCGAGTGCTTGCTTCCCAGTGTGTCTCCCAGCTGCCCCCTTTTTTCCCCTTTTCCGAGACTGGGCCCTCAGGTTCAGACCTTCATTTCCTCTCCCCTGGACTGTGTATTGCAATAGGTAGTAAACCCACAAACTTTTCCTGTGATGCTCTCTCCTGACCCTGTGGCTTGTGGGAACCACTCCAGGCTGGAGCTCATTTCTGAAATACTTGGAAGGCTAAAAATGAAAGACATCAAGTGTTTCTAAGGAGGTAGCACCATCACTTTGTGCCTTGGAGTGGGATATTCTGACCAGTAGAGATTTTCAGTCTCTAAAAGATTGAAAGGCACATTGTTCTTTCCATCTGAATTAAAATAGAAATAACCTAATAGTCCATGTCCATTTTTGTATTGCTGGGGGTGTTCTTATCTGATCATGGATTCTATAAGAGAATATAAAATCTTGAGAACTGAAAGGATGGGCAACTCCCCTCCCCTCCCCCCACGAAAGCATCCTGGGTTTTTTTCCTCTCTGGAATTGACTGCAAATGTGCTGAGCTTTTTCAAAAATCTTTAGGGATGGTAGGGGTACAGAGGAGAAGGGATCAGGAGAGGAGGGTGCCAATGGTTCACTGGCACCTTCCCAATCACCAGGACAGTGCCCTATAGTACAGTTGCCAAACGTGACTCTAGCAGCCAGATTAAAATGTAGTTGGGAAATATTTAACAAAATAAATAAAAATCCAGTAGAATCTAAATAATGTTAATCTGTGGTTTTCTAAGTCAGTCTGACCGGAGGGATCCTTCTATACAACGGTTTAATGGCCTGTTTCTAGTTGAGTTTGACACCACTGGCCTACCATATGGAGGGCTATTAGGTCTTATAAATCAAACTGAAGTTGAGATCAGTCTCCCTTTTTGAGCATATGGAGACTAGCAGTAGAATCCAGTGAGACTGAGAATGACAATGTCAAGGCTTAATCTAATCAGGTGACATTTATTAGGTATAGAATGTCCCATCTAATACTTAAGATGAAACTATTACTTTTACCAGTACAAGATGGGGGAGTTGTGGTCAGAGAACATTTTGTCTGAAAAAGAGCTGGTGGTTTTAGTGGATTCCTGCAGCTCAACGTGTGGTATGGCTGCTGCGAGAGCTCATGGGATCTCCAACTGCTGTGTTGAGAGGCCTGGTATCCAGAACTAAAGAGATGACAGTCCCTTGGTTCTGTGTCCTGGTCATATCACATCTGAGATATTGTGTTTCATTCTGGACACTACCTTTTATTGTTTTTCGTTTTATTTTTCATTTTAAACAGAGTTCCTATCACGTAAAACACTTCCAACTTTTGGTCAGGTGATACTTCTTTTTAAAGCATTTACAAAATAATTTTTTTTAAATATTAATCAGCTGAGACACAAATAATATTTATGTATGCTAACTTCACTAGCCCTTGACCTAATTGTCTCCACAGTATTACTAAGAATTAAAGGACCCTAACTTATTGTTTTTGGTCTAAAGTCCTAAGCCTAATAGCTTAATTTTAGACATAACCTTGGATGTTCCCCACCAACAATCTATAATTTAGTAGATCTGGTATTGAGCTTACAAAACTTTTGACTGCAGGAAATTGCCACTAAGAGTAAGGACATTGCAGGGAATCAATATCTCCCCAACTTCATGTCAATTCCAGGCAGGAGTAGATTGTCAACTTGCATCCAGTCAGGCTTAAAGTCTGCCAGGTGTCAGTGGGGGAACTGAGTCAGAAGAATCTTACCTCAGCCCAGGCTGAACAGCCGCTCTCCCACCCTTCCCGTGAGATCACCTTTTTCAATTCATACCAGCATCTCACATCGTGGATTTTGGATTGGAGGCTCAGACCGTCCTTCTAGGTATGCACACCTGGAGTCAGACTCAGAAGAACAGTCAGTTAATAGTCCCATAGCATCTTAAAATAGCAAGTTCCAATAATCAGGTTTCAAATATGACTATAATTTCACTTTGGCTGAGGAACATCTTTTGAGTCAAGTCTTAAGTGGCTTACATGCCTTTCTATACATGTTCTAGGTCCTGATTAAATGGTAATCATAAAATCACATTTACCATTAAAACCTTAACTTTTCCATCAATGCCAAATTTTACCCGAAGTTACCTGCCTCTAGGAAACTTAGACTAAAATTCTTTTCCCCAAACTAAAGATGTCTTTGATTTATTCTCAGTAACTAATTCAATTGTTTTAATACTAATTGCTTTTTCATCACTTTGTAACATTGGACACCACCTTTTAGAAAGGCCTTTGCACAGCTGAAGTTTCCCTGCTGACCCAGCTTACAAGAACTCGATGTAGCTTCTGAACTGTGGTGAGACATTGGAAGAGGCCTTTCACATAGTAGGTACACAACAACCTTGTTCTATAACAGCATCTTTGCCCAATGTAGGAGGTATAAAGTGTTCAGTGAATGGAGGGAATGCTCATAGCCAGGGCCTGGTCTGTAGCATTCTGCACTTGGAGGTGAATGAAATGGAAACAATGGAGATGCTGCTTCAGTTTTTCTTCCATGGTGCGGAGGCACCAGTCTTGATGGATATCACTGGGCAACATAATGATAGTCATTTTAGTGACTCTGAAGTGCACGGTGACAGGGATTTTCAAGGGTCTCCTGCTAAGAACTGAAGTGAGTGAGAGACGGGATTATAATGGGGGCTCCAGAGACGTTTACTACTTTTAGTATCTGTATATATCAGAGCATCAGACCTGTTGGCTTTTCTCATACAACCTCTGTCTCCTTTGATTCTATAGATCATAAGCTTTAGAGCTGCTGAGGGACCACAGAGGTCAGCTTGTGTTCTCGAAACCATTGAGGAAACAGAACTTCACAGAGGGAGAAGTGACTTGTCTATGATCACACAGATAATAAGTCATATAGACCCAGGGCATATAGAGATAGAGCTATATCTCAGTGTGGCTTACATAGAGGCCATAGCTGAACTCACGAGAACTGGTAAGATAACCAGGGCAGATAATAGAGTCACTGCTGAAGCCCTTGATCACGATCCAAGGGAGAAGAGGGTGTCTGAGAGGAGGGGGTGACCAATAATGCCAAATGCTTAAGAGAGATTCAGAGCATTGGATTAAACAATAAATACAAACTATTGGGAGACAGACTTCTGACAGTGAGATCCCTGTCTTCAGCAAAGTATGATGTCACCTTCAACAAAGGAGATACCAGGGGCAACTTCCTAAAGGAGGTGGACGGCAATCGAAGTGAACTGAAAAGGGTAGGCATGAATTTAGTGGGTGAAGAGCAAGACAGGGCACAGGTAAATATGGAGATGAGAGAGTATAGGGTGTGTTTGAGGGGCAGAAAGGAGTCCAGTTGGTTTAGAGCAGAGTACTTTGTGGGCGTAATGGGAGCTCCAGACCAAAAGGTAGACTGGGAGCAGTTCCTTTGGAGCCTTGAATACCAGGCAAAGGAACTGACATTTTTCTCTAGTTCCCTTCCCCCAGAACCAGGGAGCAGAATCCTTGAAATGAGTGTCTTTTGTTCCTGGGGAGACAAATTATAATGGCTTCCATTGAATCGGCAGAAGAAGCCCAGGCAACAATTCATCTCTCCCAGAATGAAACGGCAGCTATTACCTTGAGTGCCAAACCCTACAATAAGGTCTAAAAGGCCCCCAGTTAGAGTGACTTACTGTTTTCAACTTGTGATGTCAACACCAGCTCCTGTAAACACAGGGTCTTTGCTGGCAAATAATTTTCCAATTTAGTCTTTCTTATTCCCTTCCCTAATTACACTGATCTAGGACACACAGAGGCTGAGCATCATTGACTAATGCATCCCAGATGATGTGAGCAGGACTCCAGTCAGCTCCAGCTCCTCTCTGGGTGGGGTGGGGACCAGTGCCACCTCCGGAATCTTTTTGGCGTGGAAACTTGACTGAGAGGCTGAGGGGCTTTATTGTTCTTTGTGATTGGTTATTGCCTGCTCTGTGACATGGTGCCCTGAGACAGATGATCTCGATTTCTTTGTTTATCAATGCATTTCTTTATTTCTCTCAAACAGTTGCTTGCTTTCAAAGTGGTTCTTCCATGGTTCAGGGTCATCTGCCTAGAGATCATTTTCTAGCTTTCCACAGTAAGGTAGCTGTGAAAAGATTACTCCCAAATAGGATCATTGATTTGGAGGTCATCAAGTCTAACCTACACATTTTACAGATGAAGAAACTGAGGCTAAGGAAGGGGAAGCATAATGCCAAAGGTCACACAAGGAGAAACCTAAATCTCCAACCGGAAGGGGCCTCAGAGGCCATCTAGTTACTTTGTAACTTATTCTCCAATAGGAACTGTAGGCCCAGAGAAGTCAAATTGGAATTTGAACCCAGGGACACTTACCAAATCTAGTGCTCTTTCTATTTTGCCGTTCCAGTTCTCTATCTTCATGCACCCCAACTTCTCTCCCAAATACCACTTTGACATATCCACCTACCTCCAGAATATTCCCATGTGACTGTCCCTCAACACCTTTTATCAGAGGGATCAGAATCACAGCCAGCAAAATTGGAGTTTGAGCCACATTAAAATGTCATTGGGAAATGTTTAATAAAATGAATAAAAATACAGTACAACATAGATAATATTAATTTGTGGCTTTCAAAGTCAATATACAGGGCTTTTTTTTCTATTTGAGTCTTTGCCTTAGACTACTCAGAACATTGAACACAACTCATTTTGCCTACTGCCCCTCAAAAACCCCACCCTACCCCCATTAACTTCTCTGTTTCTTCTGAGGACACTGCCTTCTTCCCATTTACTCTAACTTAAACTATGGAGTCATCTTTTCCTCTCTTCCCCTCTTAGCTCTCATTAATCCTTGAGACCCATCAGTGTGGCAACCACAAAATCACTTGTATTGACCTTCTCCCCTCCCGAGACAAGCAACCTAGATCAAGTGCAGGATTTTTACACCTCTTGTTTTTGCCTAGACTATCATCAGGGTCTCCTAACTGGTTTCCCTACTTCCCCTTCACATTCTTCTGTTCACCTCCCTTAACCTTTTTCTTGTTTATTTTGAGGTTAGATTTATGAAGTTCATAGAAGGGAAGGTTGAGGTCCCCTACTAGTATGGTTTTGCTGTCTTATTTCTTCCTGTAACTCCCTTAACTTCTCCTCTAAGAATTTGGATGCTATACCACTTGGAGCATACATGTTTAGTAATGATATTGCTTTGTTGTCTATGGTGCTTTTTAGCAGGATATAGTTTCCTTCCTTATCTCTTTTGATTAGATCCATTTCTGCTTTTGCTTTGTCTGGGATTAGAATTGCTACCCCTGCTTTTTTACGTCAGCTGAAGCACAATATTGTGCTACAACCTTTTACCTTTACAAAAACACAACCTTAACTGTGTGTATCTCCCCATTTCAAATGTGTTTTTTGTAAACAACATATTGTTGCATTATGCTTTTTGACCCATTCTACTATCCTCTGTTTTATGGGAGAGTTCATCCCATTAACCTTCATAGTTATGATTACTATCTCTGTCTTTCCTTCCATCCTCTTTCCCCTCACTTATGCTTTTAGTTCCTTCCCCTCCACACTAGAGTTTCAGTTTTTGACCACCACCTCTCTGTCTTCCCTTCCTTCCTTCAACCCTCCTCTCTTTTACTCCCCCTTTCCCTTACTACTTCTTTGCTCCCTTTTAGTCTCCTCTCCCTTTTCTTTCCCCCTTCTCCTCCTACTGCCTATAGAGTTAGTTAGGTTTCTATACTTAATTGAGTTTTTTATTCACTCCTTGAACCAAATGAGATGAGAGTAAATCTGAAACAATGCTCATCTCCCTCCCCTCTTTCTTTCTACTGTAATATATTTTTGTCTTTTCCTGTAATGTAATTTGCCTTTTTCTGCCTCCTCCTTTGTACATCTCCCATTCCAATCCCTTTGCACCCTTAAATCACACTATTTATCAGAACATCATTTACTTCATACCCGTTCCTTCTATCTATGTATATCCCTATTATATATAATAATAAATATACAATTCTCAAGATTAACAAGTATCATCTTCCATTTTAGGGATGTAAACAGTTTGCCCATATTGAATAAGAAATTTTTTCCTCTGTTTACCTTTTTATGCCTCTCTTGAGACTTGTGTTTGAAGATCAAATTTTCTATTGAGCTCCGGCCTTTTCATCAGGAAGATCTGGAAATCCCTTATTCCATTGAATATCAATTCAGTTAGACACTAAAATGCTGCAGTTTACCTGGTGCTGAGCTGGCTGATGTAAGAAAGCAGTGGTCAGGTGAAGTCTTTTTGTGTTCCCTTGGATTTACCTTGGAGCTAGCTTGTTAAGTGTGGGGGAGGAGTGGTCTGGCCGTAGGAGGTCTGCTCTGCAGAGGCAGAGCATGGGCAAGCTCAGCTGGTGGTGATCCCAGCTGCCCTAGTGTCTTCTCTATTCCCCTGGGGTGCTGAGGCATGCCTGTGGTCCTGGTGTTGGTGGGTGCGGGCTCCACCACCCCTGGGCCTCTGGATCTCCTCCTGGTTTGCTAAGATGGTGCTGTCTGGGACAGCTCCAGTCCCTCAGTGATCCCCTTCAGCCACAGCAAGAGGGACTCCCCTTTGTGATTTTCCTAGCTTCACAAGCTAAGAGACTCTTTATACCTCCTGCTGATCCCACTGTTCCAGGATTTTTCCTGGTGAAATAGTTTATGAGTCTTTCAAGATCAACAAGGGGAGGGGTAGAGCATTTACTGATCACTCTGCCATTTTGTCTCCCAGAAGTTCAAGTAGGTGACTTACAGACATTTAATCTATGGGCTGATAGTCTCAGAAGCAGCTGCTGCAGTTACCTGGGGCTCTGGGCTCCCTGTCACTTAGTTCCATTGGACTTCTGTCCTGGGCCGATATTCCCAAGATTCCACAGTGCAGCCACTGCCTCAGACTGCCTGGGGCTTCCTGCTCGGCCCTGTCATGACACGGACAGGCTGGTACAGCCTGTGTGCTGTGCACTCCTCCAGCCTTGTACAACAGATCCTTCCCATCGACCTTCCAGGCTGTCCTGGGCTGTGAATCTGCCATAGTCTGTCTCCTATTGGATTCTGTCCCTCCAAAATCTGGTCAGATTCTATTTTTAGAGGTATCTGGAGGAGTTTATCTTAGAGCTTAGGTGAGTACTTGCTCTCACTCCGCCATCTTGGCTCTGCCAGTACTTTGTTTTATAAAGTACTTTGCGTATATTATCTCATTTGCTCTGTTAATGTGAACTATTATTATTAACTAATACCACCATCTTATTGGAGAGAAGAAACTGAAGCTCAGAGAGTAGGGAGTGACTTGTATAAGGTCATACAGTCAAGAAGTGATCGAGGGAAGGCAAATCTAGCATTCTTGTCATTGCCTCCAGTTCAGACTTCTACAAATTAATGCTGTTAAAATGACTCAGCTCCAAGTCAGAATTGCAGCTATGTCAAACATCTAGCTATAAAGCAATGACAACATCTCTCAATGGCCAAGTCCCAGCATTCTCTTTGCCTCTTTTCAGAAGAACTCTGTGAGCCTGCTTCTTCACCCACAGCTCAGCCAAAGGTGAGGAGAGGGGCTGTTAGGGACAGCCCCTTGAATGCTGCCAGCAAGAAAGAAGAGAACCCCAAATACTAATAATGAGGCCTTACACAACAGGCAGGGGCCACTGAGGCAAGAATGGGGCAGAGGGGAAAGGGGGCACCATCACTGCATCAAAGGATTCTTATTTCTTGATGATTCTCTTGATGTAAAGAAGAACCCACATCTACTTCCTCTAATTTTCACATCTTTGGTTGGAATGACCGTGTGTATTTGAAAGACATAGTGTGGGCTAGTGGAAAGCAAGCTGAATTGATGGTCAGAGGCTATAAGTTGGACTCCTAAGACTCCCACTTTTCCTCCTGTGTGAGCCTGGGGAAGTCACTTCCTTCCTTAGTTTTCTTCATCAGAGACTGTGGCTAAATTCCCTTGCACCTCAAAATCCGATCATCCTAAATCAACCCTACTTTGCATTCACTTATTTAGAATTAGGGAGCATCTCTTAGAATTCTTTCAACATCCGCCTTGGTTGTGTTGTATTTGCAAGAGAAGTTGATGTCGACCTTTATGCTAAAAGACCTGTCTTCTTTCTGAAACGCTGGTAAATCTCAGCATTGAGGTGATTCTGGATATTAAGCTTGGAAAGTTTTATGCAGAAGGTATTGAGATTGTGGCAACGAGAAGTTTCGTTATGTTGAGGTAGAGAGAAAAGGGTGACTTTCCCCTGACCTGCAGGAATGATGGCCCTTTGCCGAGAAATGTTCCCAGGTAATAATTGGCTTCACGTTGTAGGCCAGACAGAGAAAAGGAAGTAAAGTACTTTCCAAAATTATGAAGCAAGCAGGGTTTAGTATTGTGGCTTCAAAAGTTAGTTCAGTAAACGCCGACTTTGCTAATTAGACACCGTCCAGCAGCATGCTGTGGGTGGGTTTGCTTTTGCATGTGCAGCTGTTTTTGAAGATCATGACTATTTTTCAAAAAGTACAAATATTGGAGTAGGTTTTTTTCCTTGTTTCTCTTTTCATTTTCTGGCAGTATTGGGGTTCAAGTTATGATGGGGGAGGTACTTGGGAAAGCAGCAGAGACTTGGCAGTGTATACCTTCTTTCCATCTCATAAAAGAGATGAGCTGGCCTGAGTACCTGCGCTTCCCTGTCTTTGATGTCGTCCCTTTGGATCCCTAGCCTTGTTGTGCTACTAACTTCTTGTGTGAGTCTAGACAAAGTCACTCCCTCTTCTCCACGGGCAACAGGAGGACAGGTATTGGACTAGATTGAGGTGGGGAACCCACAGCCTTGAGGTCACATGACCCTCTACATCCTTAAGTGTAGCCCAAACCTCACAGTTTGGATTCGGTCAAAGGGCCACACTTGAGGACCTAGAGAGCCATATGTGTTTTCGAGACCTCAGATTCCCTACTCCTAAACTAGATGCTCTACAAAATCCCACTCATCTCTCAAACATTAAATCTTTGCTTCCTTTTTTCCATTCTTCTAATCCTCTGGTAGTTTTCTCCCTGCTAGAATGTCAGTTCTCCTGTGATATGACCTCCCTCACGTTTCCTCTTCTCCTTTCCCCTCTGCTGCCCTCTCTCCTCCATCAGCTACCACAGAGCCCACCCAAAAGCCAATGCAGATGTGTTTAATATGCACTGTTCCCTGCTCTTTCAGCTCTCCTGTGTGGTTAGTGGGAGAGAGTATTACCTTCCTGTCTGTCATTATCTTTCTAATGTGACTGGAAACTGATGGGAAGAGAGGAGCTAATTGGTCCAAGGTCACTTTCTTCTAGGAGAAGGACTAGGGTCACAATATAGTAATTCTGCACTTTTCCATCTATTGTTTAGTTCATCCAACTAAGGCCATTTCATGGAGATGTGGTAGGCATCTCTCTGCTATTAACTTTGAGGATGTTACCGGAACCCAGAGAGCTTTAACCTCCGTAGATTCAGACTTGGCTGCTTTCATTTGTGATGTGACGTTACGTTAATAGTAGCAGATGCTACTATGGAATCGGACCTTGGCTTCTGTGCTAAGGAAGTACAACGATGAATGGGTGGTTAGAGAAGAAATTATTCCTTGCCTGGGTTTTGTGATTCTCTTAGCTTTTACTATGTATTTGCCTAGAAGCCAAATTTCAACTCTGGTCTTTTCTCCTCATTCAGTCCTCCATCCCTTCTCTAACCCTCCCCACCCCCTACTACAGGATCTCAGGGGGGAACTCATCTTCTTAAAGCAGGGTAGAGTAGAAAGAACACTGGACTTGGAGTCAGGAGACCTGTCTCTATAACTAATTAGCTGTGCAACCTTGGACAAGTTGCTTCCCCTCTCTGAGCCTGTTTCCTCCTCTGCAAAATGGAGCTAATAATACTCATCCCATCCATTTCATCTTCTTGTGATGAAAGTCTTCTGCCAACCTTAAAGTGCTGTAGAAGTTGGAGCTAGGTTTGTGGCAGTTTGCATAGCATGGGCTAGAGAATGAATGGGTCATGGCATACTTGAGGATTACTCAGACTGAAAGTCCAAATCTAGAGAGCTAGAAGCAGCTTTAGAGATCCTCTAGCCAAATCCCCTCCGTTTAGAAGCTAAGAAAATGTATGCCTATAGAGATTAAGTGACTTTTCTAAGATCACACAGACTGGGACTTTATCCCAGGTCCTCTCACTGTGAGTCCACTAATCTTTCCACTATTCCACTGTAACTCAGCAGGTAACACCAGAAAGTTTTACAGCTGCAGGAGACACCAGGAGGAGAAGGGGTTAGAGACACAATTTAAATGACTGTAGTTGCTCTGTGCTTCCTAACTCTCACTCTAGTTCTGATAGAGATGATTGCTACTGCCTACTCTGTATATAATAGTTTTATGCCTGCCTCCTTCTCCCCATCCCCTGCCTCCCACCAATATGTCTGCATACCAGGGCTCTGCTTAGAATGGGTCACCTCACTGGAAGGGGAAGCAGCCAATGATGAGAAAACTTATTCAGATAAAGCACAATGCTTTCCTATCTGTAAATTGGTTGATCTGAGGCTGTTTTGTGTGGTGCCAATTGCTGTGGTGCCAAAGACTGTGAAAGCTTGCCACCAGAGGGCAGAGGTCAACCTTGCAGATCCCTAAAGTGCTGCTGGCCACAGTGACCCACCTCTTTTGCTAGATCTATGGTGCATTTCTTTTTCTGAAGGATCTTTTTTTTTGCACCTGTCCAGCTAAGTCATAGTGTACTTGGCTTATGCGTTGGTATGTGGCTGGGCTTTTGGAGATAGGTAGTGTTGATTGCCAATGGTGACAGTGGTTTTACAGTACGCTATTCGTTGGCTCATTGCAAACCCAAAGGGAACCATGCTTCTTTATTCCAGGAAGAAGTCAGTTGAAATTGAAGAAGATAGAATTTGAAGTAATTACAATTTGATTTGGAAGGCTTTTGCAAGAACTTATAGAAATTTTTGTGTGTCTGTCCCAGGAAATCTCAAGACCAATTGTGTAGCCATCTGCCCCCAAACGTGAAAATTCATTTACTGCAGTGCGGTATTCTTCATGCCAAGACACCTGGAAGCAGCTGCTTTGGACACATACCCAGTGCTTTGTGCTTCAGAGTTCATCTGATTCAAAACTAGCCACTCTTGCTGATAAATCAGACTTTCTTCCCAGCCCTGCCTCTGATTTGCTGTGAAATATTGGGCAATCAATTCACTTAGCTCCCCGCTTCTGCCACCCGTTGCCCAGACTACCTGTCTCAAAAGTGGATCCAAATCCACTGAGAAGCTTGATTAGTTGAACACAGCTGAGGGAGGGGATGGTGAGCACACACTTGGGAGCAGTACAAATGAAATTGCAGTGATCAAGTTACAGCCCCCTGGTGGCCCAAAGCATCTGATTGTTTCTTTCTCTCAGTACTTGGGTGAAAGATGCAGCCTAAGAGAGCACCCCACTTCAGGTGAAATAATGTTGGAGAATTCCTATAGAATCCCTTGCTCCAAATAGCTAGTCAGACGACTACGAATGGCCCCTTTGAAAATTATTGAGCTGTAGTTTATCAGATTTAGCCCTATGTTTCTTTGTGGAAATAACAACCACCCAGACTTGAAAACCCCAGCCCAGCTAATGAATTGCTCTACAGCATCCCCCAACAAGTGGTGTTACTTGCGTTAATCTGAGTCTTATCCTGATATTAGACTGTGGTGACATGTAGTCTTGATCATGACTATTTCAGCAATGAAACAGGAAACTAAGAAGGATTAACCAGAGCTCCATAGTCTTCAGAGGAGCTATTCCTAGGACTCAAAGTGTACATCTACCGACTAACCTTGGGTCAATCCACTTCTCTCTATCAGTTCTCAGCCACATTAGGAACATAATGAGAAAGAGGAAGCTAACGCTTTCTCCCACTAATTACGAAGTCCCCATTCACCCCCAGTACAAAGCACTGAGGTGAATTCAGGAATTCCTCCCCCAGGCAGATCAGGCTTCCTCTCCTCCCATCACACCTGTTATTGTGATGTCCGCACACATCCGAGCCTCCTAGTTCTCAGATTTCATCAATTCTCATGACTCTTGTCTTCGGAGAATATCTTCTATCTGACCATTATCTCCATGATGCTGAACTCTGAAATTCTCTCAGACTTTGTCATTCTACCTTTCCTTCTGCCTCAGTCCTCCTAAATCTATTCTTCATCCTTCACTGCAGTTGCTGTTTCCTTTCAAATTCTTTGCCCCAGCCTCACTTTCCCCTCTTCCTAGTTTCAAGTCTATGAATGAATGAGCTATTCACCATTCACTATACTTAGTTACTGGTCCCAGCATGACTCATACCTTGCCAGACCTCAAGCCTAGATTAGTTCCAATACCTATATTCTTCCCTCCTATTCTTGTGCTTCTGAATGCCACTGGAGGAAGTCAGATACCTATGCTCACTGAGTGTGCTATTCATCTGATTTCAGTTGGGCTCTTGTTGCAGGATAGCAGTCATTTTATTCCTTCTCAATTGCCCACCACACTTCCCACCCTGATGCCTGCCCTTCTGAGTGATTTAACCCGATCAGGAGTTACTTCTGGTGTTCTGTAAACCCTATATAAAATCAGCCAGAGAAATGGACCCTGGATGAGGTGTCTCCCAACTCGGGATACACAGAAAGCACCCAGCCTACCCCATCTGGCTTTTTTGCACAGTTGATTTTTCTAAAAAATGAGGTATAGATTAATGCTGAAGGCATCTGTGATTTCATTGTTGTGGATACCTCTTTCATTGATGTAGCTTGCAACCCCCTCTTGCAGTTTGATAAGCTACCCTTTGAAATTTGCTGTTGATTTAAAAATTTATCCCTCTGAGGGCAGGCTGGTAATGAAGCTTTCTGAACTTTCTCATGCCTGGACTTGGACTTAACATTTATCAGTATTCAATTTGATCTGTTTAGATGTGACCTGTCACTCATTGCGATTCATTTGAATCTCGCTTCTGTAACTCAGTATATTAACCATCCATCTCAACTTTGTGTCTTCTGTAAATTGATAAGCATCTCATTTATACCTTTGTCCAAATAGTTGATAAAAATGTCAAAAAGAACATGGCCAAAGAAAGAATTCTGTAATACTCCACGAAAGCCCTCCTTCCATGTTAGCCCGACACCTCTCTTTAGGTCCAGTTGTTCAATTCCAGACTCGTCTAACATACTATCATCCAGTCCACATCTTTCTATCTTTTCTACAAGGATATGAAAGATGTTGTCAAAAGCCTTGCTAGTATCCAGGTCTACTATATGGATGACATTCTTCCAATCTTGCAGTCTAGCAGCCCTTTCAGAAAGGAAATGAGTTTTGTCTGGCATGACTTGTCCTTCATAAATCCATGCTGGCTCAGAGCAATAACATTTTCCCTTTCTTAGTGCTCACACGTTCTTCAAGAATGTGTTCTAGAATCTTGCTAGGCATTGAAATCATGGTTTACAATAGAAAAATGCCCCTTGTTCCCTTTGTCAAAGTTGGAATGTAGTTAGCAGGCCCCTGTAACAACCTTCCCAGGAGTACTAACAGTTCCCCAGTAATCCCATCGTCAAGTGCTTGGCTTGTTTTGTTCTTTTCCCAATAACTGGAGGTGTAGTTCATCCTGGCCTGGTAAATTGAATTCATTACAAGCAGGCAGGTGTTTTCTCACCATTTTCTCATTTATCTAAGGGTATAATTTAATAGAATGAAAAGAAAGCTGGCCTTAGGAGTCACAGGACCTGGTTCACAGCCCAACACTGCCCTTTCTTAGCTGTGGGACCTTAGGCAAGTCATTTCTTTGATTGTTAAAAATCAAGGGATTGGACTAAATGATCCTAAGGGCCCTTCCTGCTCTAAATCCATGATCTTATTAACTCCTTGTTAACATTTTGGTTCTAACCATCATTTTTCATTGAGGAACAGGAGAGAAGTAAGTGTTGAAGATACTCTGTCAGTTTTCTGGTGTCATCCACCCAGAACAGCAGTCTTAATTCTTCGTTGATATTCCTCTTGCCCCCCGCCAATCCCTTTTTGTTAGGAATTAGCACTTAATACTAGTTTTATCATTTAATACTTAGTCTGAGCTTTAGTTCTCCTGATGCTATTAGCAAGCTATGGGGCACAATGGAGCACTGAGTTTAAATCCAGCCTCAGACACTTACTGTCTCTTTGGATCTGGACAATTCACTTACTGTATGTCCCAGATTCCTCAATTGTAAAATGAAAGTAATGATAGCCCTTACTTCCCAGGGTTGTTGTGAGGATCAAATGAGAGATAATAAATTTGTGAAGTGCTTAGCATAGTGCCTGGCACATGGTAGATGCTTCAAAAACCTTTCCTGTCCTCCCTTCCCTCCGTTCCTCTCTCCTTTCCTCCTTCCTTCCTCATGGTGCATTTTTTGTATTCACTGTCAGTTTCCCTTGCTTCCATCTTCTACACATATCTTAGTTAGTCATTGGGTTCCCCGTGCATTGGTCTTTTTAGTGGCAGTCAGTCCCCCTACTACCCAACCCCTTTTTTTTTTTCTTATTCTGATCATTGCATTTCTAACATGGGCTTTTGTGCGCTAGAGGGCAAGTGCCTTGTTCAGTCCCTGTTTTAGTACCACAGACAGCATCTAGGTTCTAGAAAAATTTAGTTTTTCTTTTCACAAAATCTTAGAATCTTCAAACTGGAAGAAATGCAAGGGATCATCTTGTCCAATCCCCTCATGTTTCATAAGAGGAAACTGATGCTCAAGTCAGTGCTAGAGCTCAAGATAAACTCGAGTCTCCTGACTCTAAGTCCAAGGCTACTTCCACTATTTCTGCACTTATATAAATTTACTCAAGACCTGGTCCCACTGAAAGATTTTTGTGGCCTATTGTAAGCATATCTGCTTGAATTCTTTTACAAAAGAAAGAAAAAATTGTGATTGATCCATTTTTCTTACATTTAAAAAATATGTCTTGCCATATAGACAGTTAGGCATAGACGTATTTCTAAAAGCCATGAACTTCTGGCAAAATAAGGCCTGTACTTGTTCTCTGAGAAGCATGTGCTTGCCTGGAATCTTTTAATAAATATTGATGCCACTTATCCTATCCTCTATATTGCTTTTAAAGAAAAAACAAGAAGCAATATCAGATAGAGTGAGTTGGGGCAAGATTGAAAAACCTAACCTGGGCTTTTGAAGTTTTTTATTTGGAGAGGTGGGGAGGGGTAGGGAGTGGGGCTTTTTTTATTGCCTCATTATGTCTGATTCCAAGTGAGAAAACACCGATGATATTGGCATTGGAATACCTTGGACTGTTAGCAGGTCTGGTCCTGGGACAGATGATAAAGATGGCATGACATGGGACAGATGACTGCGGACTGGGAGTCGGAAGGCCTCTAATTTGAGTTTCACTACTTGTATAAAATCAGATAGCCCACCTGACCTCTGGGATCCTTAGCCTGGACAGTCTCCAAGATCTGCTATCATGTGATGCTTGTAGCCAAATCCACCATATGCTTTCCCACTTCCAAGCTTTTACTGACACCTGGAGTAGCTTCCACTGCCACTGAGTCTGTTGCCATGGACAAGTCCCACAACACCTCTCTGAGCCTCATTTTTCTCCTCTATAGATGAGGGGGGTGGGATAAGTGGCCTCTAAGATCTTTTCCAATTTGGAAATCCTGTGATCCTCCATCTGTCTTGGGAATCTTTACTCATCATTCCAGTCCAACTCCAGCATTGACCATGAAACCTTCCCCTCTCCCTCAAACCATAAATGATCTCTTTCTCAGCTGATCTGTATTCTTTTGATGCACTTATCTTTTAACTTGTGCTCTGTTTAGTTGTGGAAATTTGTTATCACATGACATTCGATATTATAAAGTCACTGAGGGAGAGACTCTTATTTGTCTTGGGAGCTGCCCCAGTCCTTCTCATTGCTCATAGTAGACACTAAATAAATGCTAATTGACAGATAAATGAGTGAATAAGAGAAGGATGGGGGCAAAGGGTTAGAGACTGGATCTGTGACTTCACTGGTGCGGTTCCCTCCATCGTTCCAGGCTGGCACTTTCTTGGAAAGTTAGGGTATTTGAGAGTTGCCTAGAGCAATAAAAGTTAGTTGACATACCCAGAGCCACACAAGCAGTATGGGGCAAAAGCAGGACTTGAACCCAGGAAGTTGGGGAAATTTAGCTTGCTCTCTTCATCGTTACCCTTCATGTCCATTGTTGTTGTGTTCAGTCATTTCAGGGATGTCCAACTCTTTGTGAACTCATTTGGGGTTTTCTTGGCAAAGATACTGGAACGCTTTGCCATTTCCTTCTCCAGATCATTTTACAGATGAGGAAACTGAGGCAAACAGGGTCATACAACTGGGAAGTGTCTGAGGCTGGATTTGAACTCAGGTGTTCCTCACTCCAAGCCCAGCACGCTATCCACTATGCCACATAGCTGCTTTGTTACGCCCATTTACCATGCATCAAATAAGTAAGTGCTGTACAATGGAAAGAACATTGAATCAAAGACAGAAAACCTAAATTTTTTTTACCTATTTCTACCACTTAATTCTAACTAGCTGGGTGACCTTGAGGAAGTCACTTCCCTTCTCTGGATCTCAGTTTGCTCATTCGTACAATGGGGGAAGGAGCGGTTAGAGTAGATCATCTATCTCAAAGATCCCATTCCACCTGGATGCCCATTTCAGCTGCTGTGGTAACTTGCCATCCTCCAGTACTTATTTGGTTGGTTACTTTTTCAGAATTTTGATAAGCATCAACAAGAATGAGTATTTCCATTTAGAATGAACAGAAAAAGAGGTATATATTTATGAAATTGAATTTCTATTATGTGCATCTTTTCAAAGTATGTATAAATTTAATAGAGTCCTGCCGCCATGGCTGTTGGTGTCTCCTTCTGCATTGCACAGACTTGTATATTTCTCACTTTGTGTACAATATCAAACCTCCTGTGTTTGGGGGGGGGGTCTCCCATTTTGATATTATGCTTGTATAGTCTTTAATTTTTCTGTAGCCTATAGACAAGGCCACTCTTTGAGAAGTAATGGTAACAGGATTCCTTATTTCTATAACAGGAGGGCCCAAGACTCTGTCCAGCTAGAAGGGCCCTGACAGATCAAGGAGTGAGAGAATCACTTCTGCCCTTTATCTCACATCTATACAGGGTTTTTAAAAAATATTTTAAAAATTGATATATATTTTTTTATATCACTTACACTTCTCAGTCTATCCTCATACTCACCCCCACCCCAAAGAGCCATCCCCTATTACAAAGAATAAAAAAAGCAGTTTGACAAAACTAACCAATGTGTTGAAAATGTTTTGACCTCATATGCAGTGTTCCATTCCCATAGTTCCCCACCTCCGCCTAGGAAGTACCTTCTCCTATATCCTGTTTGAGGCCAGATTTGGTCATTATAATTCTGGAGTGTTCAGTTTCAATTTTTTTGTGATCGTTCCTTACGTTTATACAATTGTATTAGTTGTATTTTAAAGTTGTACTTTACTTTGTATAAGTTCATATAAATCATATGCTTCTTTAGATTCATCATATTCATGTTTCTTATAGCACATTCATATGCTGCAATATTTACAGCCATTTCCAAATCAATGAGTACCTATTCTGTTTCCAGTTTTTTGCTACTACCAAAGTGTTTATGTGACTATTTTATGATACATGGGACATTTCTTTCTGTTGACCTCCTTGAGTTATATTCCTAACAGTGGGATCTCTGGCTCAAAGGGTGTAGACATACTAGTCACTTTTTTTTAGTATAATTCCTAATTGCTTTTCAGAATGGTTGAACCCAATATACAGCTCCACCAACAGTGTATTAGTGTACCTGTCTTACCACAGCACCCAGGGCTAACTATTCTCATCTTTTGGAATCTTTGTCAATCAGCTAGGCCAATCCCCACATCATTCAAGGGAGGAAACTGAGGTCCACAGGTGGGAAGATCACCCAGTGAGTTAGTGCAGAATAAAGATTCAGCCTCTAACCTGCTGACTCCCAAGTCAGTATTCTTTCTAGTATTCCACAGAAGCATCTTCCTAGCCACAAGGTATGAGCCAGTGTCTGGCCTTGTCAAGGATGTATTTTTTGGAAGGCAAATACATGAAGCCTTTCAAAGGCCCATTGTTTGCTGATTTCCCATCATGCTTCCTTCCTCCCTGGAGGAAAATCTTTGATAAAGCAAACTTACCTCTTTTCTCTGTTACAATTTTCTACTGTGTTTCTTGTTTTTGTAGTTTGGGATTCACGTAGCTCTCAGGCAAGTTTGTCTCAGACGTTCCCATTTAATATTCAGCTGCACCTCCAAGGAGTTTAACATTATTCATTTTTTAAAAATCAAAATAATCTAAAGTCAACTTGTTTTCTTCCTGTGGACATTTCAACTTAAAAACCTTTAAGGCACTGCCTGCTTTTCTTTAATTGCAACTAGCATCTGATATTTGCTACCCCTGCCTGGATGTCTCTCTGTGTCTCTATGTCTCTGTGTCTGCACACACACACACACACACACATTCAATCACACTTTCTCTAAAGGCAGCCTTATTATTCAATCTGGCTTAAAGATGAAGGCAAATAAACAAGCCCCAGTTAGATATCAAATTTCATGGAAAGCCAACACAGATGAGTGGAAAATGGCACTGGATGTAGAGTCACCAGGCCTGGGATCAAGTCCCATCTCTGGCTGAATGTGGCATTGGGCAAGGCATATCCCTGTCTCTAGGCTTCACTTTCGTCATCGCTTTTCCCATTTTTTCTCTTAACAGTGCCAAGATGTAGGTCATGCCATCTAGTGAAGAAAGTACAGGTGAAGAAATAACTTCCCAAGTCTTGGTGACCTGTCACAGCCACAAAACTAGCAAGTGGCAGCTGATGAGGGTTTTGAGTTGGAAGGGACCTGAGAAATTATCTTCTATAATTGGTTTTTTGTACAAAAGAGGCCACAGGTGCAGAGGAAAAGAAGGAAAATGATTTGCCCAAGACCCCCCAGGTTAGTGAGGAGCAGACCCTGGAGAGGTGCCCACTTCCTCTGACTCCACATCAAATGCCTTTCCTGTTATGCAGCCCTTGCCTCTCTCTTGGACCTTTCCCCTCCACCCCCCACTGTGCTTGCCCAATGAGCCTTGGACAAGAATGGGGGCTCTGAACTGGGGGCTCAGAGTTTGTTTTTCTAATATCTTAATATTAGCTAGTTGGTTTCTTTTGGACTCTTCTGGGTTTTATTTGATGCATTTATAAACCTGATTGTGAGAAGGCAGCCATAAGTTTCTCTAGACTGACTGCCCAAGGGACCTAGGACGTAAACCAGGTGGGGAACTCTTGAACCAGCTAGGTTTCATCCATTGAGAACTTGTCTATACTTAGCCAGATGAGCCATTTTATATTTCTGTAAAGTCCTGAATACCAGGGTCAGCCTCCCCCAGAGGGTAGGAGGACACTGGCATGGTGCATTGAAGGGCAAGCATCAGCTTGATAATACCGCTTTCCCTTTTCTTAGGGAGCCTGAGCCTTAGTGCCTGCTGACCTACAACCCTGGCAGTTTGCCCCATCTGTTTCCCCATGGTTGTTCCTATTGTATTTACTAATTCTCTGGCACTAGATACTGAATGTTAGATATTGATAGAGATAGCATTTCTATAATGCTTTAAGATTTGCAAAATGCTTCACATGTTATCTGATCCTCACTACAGCCCTATGGAATATGTACTATTATTATCCCCATTTTTCAGATGAAACTGAGATCAAGAGAGGTTAAGTGATTTGCCCGGGGTCACACAGCTAAGGGAGTTACAAGAGGTAGGATTTGAATTCAGGACTTCCTGACTCCAAGGTCGGCACTCTTCATTATGCCACCCATCTGCATGCCAGAGGAAAGAGGAAGCCTAGCTCAGTGGCTTGGGTACCCTTTGGGGGTCTCTGTAGATTGAAGAGGTTTAGATTCACTAGTCTCTCAGGTCCTTTCCAGCTTTCTTTAGCCCCTGATTTCTATTAGGACAAAATTTAGTGGCCATCCTCTGAGAAAATGTCAACACATATTAAAGATGGGCCATATCTGTTCCCCATTCTTCATAGTTCCTCCTTCCCTCATCCATTTTATAGATGTGAAAACCAAGGCTTATAGAGTCTAAGTGACTTACTCAAGGTCATACAGCATGTTAGTAGCAAGGCTAGGCCTAATGAGCCCAGGCTTCCTGACTTCATTATGAGTGTCCAGTTCAATTTAACAGCCTATTTGTTCAGCAAGGTCCAATGCCAGGCACTGACCATACAGAGATGAGCATAGACCTTACTCTCAAGGAGTTTACCATTTCATAGGCATATAATCCAACATGTACACAAATCAGTGTGATCTGGCTCAGAATAGCAGGGGTATAGTCAGATAAAACACTCTAAGGAGGGCTTCAGGAGGGGGACTCCTGAGTAGGCCCTGCAGGAAGAGAAGGTTCAATCCTGCTCAGCCTGCTCAGAGAAGACTCAGCCTGCTGCATTTTGTCTTTCTGTCCCATGTTTAGTACTGAGTTGGTACTTAATAAATGTAGAACCAATTGAGGACAAGGTGTTTTCCAGGCAGAGGGGACAGGCATCCTCCTGTAACAAGGGCTAGAGAGATAAGACAGGGTCCAAGAACAGGGGCCTAGTGCTCCCATGTCCACTGATTGTCAAGCAATGGACCTTCCACCTATTGCAGTGGCCAATAAACCTGCGCACCCTCTTCAATGGGGACCATGCAGCCTGTGCTAGATTCACAGTGTCATAGGATTTAGAGTTGAAAGGGACCCTAATTCGGGCCCCTTCATTACAAGGAATAGAAACTGAGGCCCAGTTTGAGGAAAGAACTTGAATGAGATCACGTGGAATAAGCAGTATAACCTCTTATGAGCAGCAGAGTTGGATTCGAACCCAGGTTGGGTTTTCTGATTCCAAGTCATCTACCAGACTTTGGAAATCACCTGGAGGCCTACCTGTTGAACTAGCACATGTGCCTCAGGGCTGTGAATGCTAATTATGGACATCACAACCCACCTTCCAAGCTGGGGACTTGGTTAAAGTGAGTAATGCTGGCTAACATAGGGTACTGAGAATCCTCATTATCCATCGGAAGCACTTCTATATATCCCTGGAAGAAAAACTGGTCTGCCCATTGAGCCTAATTGTGGTTTGCAAAGAATCTGTTCAGTGGAGAAACTCCTTGAAAGTCCTGCTTCAGGGGCAGAAGACCAGCTGTCTGAGGCACTCAACAGCTTGGAACAGCCTCATTTCTTGAAACAGTTCCCCACCTCTGCTAGGCCTCCACCCCAGTCAGTGGAGAAGCAGAGCTCAAAAGTTGCTTTGAGGAGTTGGCTATAGATCAGTAGTCTTCTGGAAACCAGGAGCCATTTAGGGTTCTTTAATCTGTGCAGGTTATTAGAGAGTCGAACCAGGGGGATTAAACTCTGAAAAGTAAGTGGAAGCCCCTTGGTATCAAAAGTATCTTGAACCAAAGAAGACATTCACGTTTTCCATCTGAAAGCACGTTTCTTGAATAAGTAGGATTTTTAGGAATTTACCTTCAATTAGTCCAGTCTCACCAAAGTGTTATTATGTTAGGTGCAATACAAAGTGCAGTTGTAAATCTGCGCCGCACCCTATAGGGGACTTATGGAATGCAGTCACTGGACCTGTGCAAGATGCATAGAAATAAGTGACCATGTCCCCAAACACCTGTGGTTCATCTTTCAAACCCCACCCCTCAATTGTTCTTCTTTGCCATAGGATTCCCTCCTGTCCACCGATCTCATTTTAGTTCAGTAAATCTTGGGGACTAGAGGAGAGAGAGAGGGAGAGAAGGAGGAAGGGAACTGGGCCCGGGGAGAGAAGAGGGGGAAGATTGTGAAGCCTGAGCCCCTCTCTGCGATTCTGTAATATACTGCGTGCTGCTGCCCCCTTTTCCCACCCCAAACCCGACTGCTTCGAGTGTAGTCATAATACAGATGATAGGTGTGTCAGACAGAAAAGGAGTGAGCTGAGTTTGTGCTTGGAAGTGGGAGAACGCAGTCAGGTTGAGGCAGGCTGACCATGATCGTACTGAAGACACCAAAGAATCCGGACTGGAAGGGGGAAGCACAAGAAAAGACACAGCCAAATCAGACAAGAGGAAGGGAAGTTGAGGCTGGAACTATCTAGGAAAGCTATTCTTTTGCTTGGAAGGAAAGTGGAAGCATATTGGGCAGTCAGGCCAATCCAGCTGCTGAGGAATGGGGATGTTCTGTCATTGCCACTGGTCTTGCCTTGGGTTGGAGGTGACAGCTCAGGAAGAAGGTGGGAAGGTAGGAAGGACCTTGTGACTTCTTGAGCTCTCTGCTCTCCTGCTCTCACTTTGGCCTTCTTAGCTAAGAAAACCATGTTGGACACCTTGCTGTGGGGACTAGCATTTGGAATGGCACCCTATGCCATTCCAAGGGGTGGGGTGGATTTTAGTACTTACCACTGAGGCTCCAGCAGGGGTCAAACTAGCTTTTCTCTTTGAGAGTCAAAGTGTGTCAGAATCAGAAGGGATCTGAGAGACCACCCCCTCTTGACTAAGGAGGAAATCCTATGAGGGAGGAAGTAGGACAGATAAGATTATTTCCCCATTTTGCAGAGGAGGAAATGGCCAAGGTCACACAGCTAGTAAGTAGCAGAGTTTCCTAGTCAGGCCTGTCTGTCTTCCAACACTGCCTCCCTCTCATGGTGGCTAGTATTCGCCAACTCCATTATGTCATGACCAGGGAACAAGAACGTGGGAGATTGATTGGGGAGGGCTGAGTGCACCAAAGATAGATTTCATTTTATTCCAAGACCAGTTGATGCACAGGTTGAGCCTTCCCAGCTATGTCTGATTCAGGGCAGTGATCTTGGGCCCTCGCATTGGTGACCCTCATTCATTCTGCCTGTGTTCGTTACAGAGCCATGGTGGTGGGAATTATTTGGTGATATAGTCACCGAATCGACAGCCCTTGGAAAATGAACATTCTCCCATTGTCCTCATTGTCTTTCTGTGAAAATGGATGTACATTTCAGTCCCTGCTCATCATAAATGTGGCATACGCCACTTTCTCACTCCGTGGCACGGGCTTAATTAATAGATTGAGTATCGTTATGATTCCAAATTATTTGAAACTTCCACATATCCAGATGGTCTGACCATTTCTCTATTAAAACTTGGTGTGTGATTTTCTAATTGAATTTATTCATATATACATATGTATATAGCGCCATTCCTTTGATGAGTTCAAAATGCTATACTTGAAGGTGTCACCTTGTAATACTTCTCGGTATAAAGTTGTGAGGAGGTGAAGAAGTAAAGAACCATAAAATCCTAGACTGAGAAATAAAAGACACCTCAGCAGTCATCCAGTTCAGTCCCTGAGCCAGTACAGGAAACTTCTCCAGCGTCTCCTGGCTCTCTGCATGAGTATTTCTCGCCAAGCTCCCCCTGTCACTCGAAGCAGCCTATTCCATTGAGAGGAAAAAGTTCTTCCTTAAATTGAATCCCTACCTCGGATACCTCCAAGTTACATGACCATGGGTCATGACCACTTAACCTCTCTGGGCCTCCATTTCCTCATCCATAGAGGAGGGCTGGATAACAATACTTGTAGCACCTACTTTACAGACTTAGCACATGGATCAAATTAGATCTCAGATGTAAAGTGTTTGACAAACCTTGAAGCATGCTGGAAATGTCAACTCACTATTATTAATCATAATTGAAGCTGGCCTTCCCTGCCTTCTTTCCTCTGGTCTTAGCTTGGCCCTCTTGGGCGACACAGAATCTGTCTCCTTCCCAGTAAATAATTTGAAGGCAGTGATTAAGTCCTTCCAAAAGCTTCTCTAATCCAAAGCAAAACCTCCCCAGTTCATAAACCATTCTTGGCTGATATGGTTTCTAGTCTGTTGTCATACTGCTCCTCTCCTCTAAGTAGACTCTCCTGGACAGTGTTTGACTTCTAATGCAGCCTAAGCTCAGTGAAAGGCTGCTAGGTGGCACTGCAGTGGATACAGCGCTGGACCTGGAGTCAGCAAGACTCATCTTCATGGGCTCAAATCCAGCCTAAGACACTTTCTAGCTGTGTTACCCTGGGCAAGTCATTTCATCCTGTTTGCCTCAGTCTCCTCATCTGTAAAATGAGCTGGAGAAGGAAATGGCAAACTGCTTCAGGATCCTTGCCAAGAAAATCCCAAATGGGGTCACAGAGAGTTGGACATGACTCAACAACAGGTTCAGTGTGCATTTAGGCTTAGGGTGATGGTGGAGTAGACAGAAATGGAGCCTCAGAGTCAGAATCACCCTTGATTCAATCCCACCCCTAGCACATATGGACAGGGCCCTGTAGCTCTCAGTCCAGGCAACTCTGACTCCAAGTTGCAAAACAGTTGCCTCCCTGCATTGGGAGAGGGCACTCCCTCACTAGGAGTTGTTTTGGTTGCCAAACCCAAACTTTTGGGCTCCTACAGGGTTTTTGCTGTTCAGTTATTTTCAGTTGTGTCCTACTCTTCATGACTCCGTGGATTGCTATCCATGATGTTTTCTTGGCAAAGATACCAGAATAGTTTGCCAGTTCCTTGTCCAGTGACTTAAGATTACACAGCTAGAAAGTTTTTGAGGTAGGATTTGAACTCAGGTTTTCCTAATTCCAAGTCCAGGCTTTATCACTGCTCCACCTAGCTGCCCCTAGGCTGCAAAACCAACAGTTTTTTTTTTCACATGAACGACTGTTAAGACTCCCCCATTCAGTATATTCGTGTCTCTCCCATTCAGTACTTTGGCACCAATTTTTTTTAACCTAATGCAGAATTTTACAGTTGTTTTAAATTTCATCTTGTTAGCCTCATTGGTCTCAGGTTCCCTGAGCCCCGCTTCCCTCAAGATCTTTTGTTTATGTAGGTTCTGTCTAGTGATATTTCCTAGTTAGACATTAAAATGGTGTAGTATTATTACAAAAAGAGCTTTGACCTTTCCAACCCCCTGAAAGGGTCCTAGGGACTCCAGACCACACTTTGACAGCTGATGTTCTAGTGTGCTGATATTTTCAATATTGATTCTGTCACTTGGGGAATTATGTATCTTTCACCCTTTTCTCACCTGCAGATTTGATAAGCATGCCATCTAGCTCTTCATACAAGTCATCACTAAAAATATTACATGAGACAAGGTCAAGTTCAAAGTCTGTGGCATGCTAGTAGAGATCAACCTCCTGCTTAGCATGCATCAACTGACTTAGCTGGTAGAGTTGTTGCACCAGCTCCAAATCTATGCTGCTCTACTATTCTTTTTTCAGCCGTACTTATCCACAAAGATTTCATGATAAACTTTGTCAAATATTTTCTTGATCTGTCAACTTTCCCAGTCAATCTAATAATGATCTTGCCCCAAAAGGAAAATGAAATTAGTTTGGCATGACTTGCCCTTAGTTAATTTACTTGGCTCCCACTAACCAATTAGTAGTGGCTCCTTTGAAATTATCACAAAATGTTCAGTGATGTGTTCTTCAATTTTCTTAGAGATCAGTACGAAGCTCACTGGAATGTGCCTTTTTGCCCTTTTAAAAAAAGGAGAACTGGAGAGGAAACTGAGAAAGTTGAATAAGGGAAAGGAGAGAAGTGGTATTTAGTTACAGTTTGTCTAGAGGGCACGTTAAGTTAATCGACAAAACGTACAAGACTGTGATTGTCCAGAGGTCCTCCTTTTATCTTCATAAAGTGCTGGGAAATATTTAACATCTGGTTCCATCACTTTCTTAAGTCTACATTAGTGGTGTCAAACTCCAACAGAAATTAAAGCATGCATAAGGATCCCTGTAGGTCACATTTTGACTTGGAAAATCACATATCAGTATTATCTGTGTGTTTTTATTTATTTTGTTACATATTTCCACACTACATTTTAATCTGGTTCAAGAAGCAATCAGGAATGTTGCAGGCCACAGTGATACCTCTGGTGTAGACAGTGAACAAAACCAGTCAAGCCCTGATAGTGTCGGTTGCTGATTTTCTGGTTACTGAGTCTCAGTTTCCAAGCTGTAAATGGCTCACTCTGCAAATTTAACCACTCCAGCTAGTTGAAGCATACCCTTGGAGGTCCAAGACATACTAAAGCAGGTTGGAGTGCACTGCAGAACCACACATTGACGAGAGTTGGAAGATATCTGAGACATCCCAGGTCAGCCCTCTCATTTTCCAAAGGAGGATACTTCAGCCCAGAGAGAGAGGGACTTGCCTAAGGTCGCAGAACAAATTAGCAGAACTGGGACAGAGAACCCAGATCTCTTCACTCCCAGTCTAGTGCTCTTTGTACCATACTGTGCTTCCTCTATTTAGAAGCAACCAACTTGGAGTGGGGCCCCTAGGGTTGTCACTAAGCAGGGTAAACCCAGCCATTTCCCCTATTAGAAGCGTAGCTGTTTTGACTCGCCCTCAGAGGTTGTGCTGTTCTTTCTCCTTAATTAGAACATCCATCTGTTTTCCTGGTCCCAAGGTGAAGCTCATTGGTCTGTAATTACTGAGATGTCCCTGAGCTCCTCTTTTGAAAAGAGGGCCCAGGTTCAGCCTGTGGTAGCAGATTTCGAGAATCCAGGCGTATCCTTGTCATTGGCTCATCTGGGACTGTTTGGATTTCATGTAGCTCAAGCCAGTGATCGTCAATTCTGGGGGTTTCTCAAACTGCTCTCCAGGGTCATCTTTGGGAAATTCTCCCTTTAGGAAGACAGTCCTGATGGTCTATTAAAAAGCACCCACAAAATGGAAATGTCACTATGGGATGTCATGGACCAAAAATACCCCCAAAATCATCTTCTGTCCTTCAACAAATGTTTTACTCCCTTCTATTCACAATATCTCCTCCAAAGTCATCTTCATTGGAACATCATGGCCTGGAGTAACCCTTATTGAAAACTTTTGAGGAACTGTGTCTCATCTAAACTTGGAGCAGCTTTGTATTTCGTCAGTGGTTAGCACAGAACTTTGCACACAGTAGGTACTTGAGAAATGTTTCTTGAATAAATGCAGGCAGGTCTAGGTATGCTGGTAAGTGTTTAACAACCAGCTCTCCAGAACCAAAAAAGTGAATTTAAAAAGGTCATACGTGCAAGGAGCCATTTCACATGCACACTCTTTTCTTCCCTTTTCATCAAAAGGGAGTTTTGATTCCCAGCTATCTATGATTTGCCAAGAAATTAGACTGTGAGGATGACAGGCTGCCTCTTCCAGGTAAATCACAGAGGAGCCATGTAAGGCAGACATGTTGGTTAGCAGCCATTCCTCACTTGGAAAAATCAGCTGCCAAACCTGTACAAAATAACAAGGGAAATCAATGGAAAATGAACACAGACTTATTCATTTGGACACCTGGCAAGTCATAGCCGGTTTGCACATAGCCCAGAGAAGTTGGACAGCTGTCTCACTGCATATGCCCCATGATTTAACCAGGTTTGTGGGGGAGTCCTGGGGGGCAGCACAGTTTAGAGGCTTTGGAGGCTATGCGCTTTCACGTGTTAGGCTGAGCACTAACTTAGCCAGAGGTCAAGTCAGGTTGTTTAATATATGTCGGTGTTCATTTTCCCACCTGTCAAATGGGAGGCATGTACTTGTTTTACACCCCTCTGCTCTGTGTATTCTTGTTCTTTGCTGTCCTGTATTACATTGCCTTCCTTAGGAATGCCCAGTGCCACCAAGGACAGACAGTAACACTTTGTTCTAGGGACCTGGGAACAATCTGGTTAAACAGGGCCAGATTGGTTAGGATGGTCCAACTGAATCACATGTTCCTTGCTTCCATATAAAATAGGGAAAGGGGGGGTTAGACTAGATTGTCTCTCAGGTTCTTTTAGTTCTGACATTTCTATGAGTCTGTGACTGTTTGTGGAATGGACCCAAGTTGACACAGACCCTCCATCATCACTCTCGTAACAATACAAGGGAAAGAGACCCAGGACCAGAACCATGGATACGACCATCACCGTGCCTCTTAGTCTCTAAACATCAACTCTGTTCCTCTCCATACTATCAGTTCATGCTAATTAACAAATTCTCTGCCCACCCCTAGTACACCCCAACTAATAGCTAAGCTCTACTGCAACCAAACCGCATATATACTAGCAGCCTTCCTACTTTCTAGAACCCCTACATCTCACTGCAAAAATGTCAGAACACTTAGGCAATCTCCTTGTCGTTTGGTCCCACAGTAGAGAAACCCCTGGACAGGGTATACGACCCTGACCTATGCAGGGATCCCCCTCTAACATCTGTGACAGGTGGTCCCAGGGCAGCCCACTACCTCTCAAGGCAGCCCATTACATTTATGGACAGGGCTCCTTGTTAGGAAGTCCTTCCTTCCATCAGACTCAAACGGAACTCACGCCTCCTAGCTCTGCTCTCGTGGGCCAGGCAGAACGGATCTGATCCCTCTTGTCCCTGGCAGGCCTCCGAGGACTTAAAGACAGCAATCATAGTCCCCTCTAAGTTTCCTCTTCTCTTGCACTTCCCCAGTTTCATGGTCTCTGCTTCCTCTCTTCCAGTTTGTCAGTTCCCTTCCTCCAATGGGGCAGCTGGTGGCAAACACAGTACTTCAGGCATCATCTGCCCTGGGAAGAAGACAGCAGGACTCTTCTCCTCCTTCCTAACGTGTCTCCAGATACTGGAGCCAGGCATTTGGATAGGATGGCAGAGGGCAGAGAAGTGGTACAGGGGAGAGTAAGGAAGGAGCTTTAGCACAGACAAGGACAAGGCCCGTAACCAAGGATGCAGACATCAAGATTATCCTAGGGTTTTAGAAGCTCTTTAGGGAGGCCCAGGTCTGGGAGTCCCACCAGAGTATTCATCATTTTAGAGCATCCCCCTCATTGTATAGATGGAGTGGAATTCAGATTGAAGTCTTCCTGACTCCTGAGGCCAGCTCTCTCTCCACTCCGCTATGTAGCTACCTCTCAGCAGCTTCTTTTCATCTGCTCCCAAGGTCAAGCCCAGACTATCCCTCATGTTGAGATACTCCCCAGCACCCTTTGATGATTGTCTTTTTAATGGCTTCAGTTTTCCTATTGTGTGTCCTTCCCTTTTGGAATGATCAGAAGCCAACTGCCAGTCCCTGAGAGCTTCTCCTGTAAGTCTTGGGTGCTGCACATCAGGGTTCCAAGGATTAGGAGCCAGGACATCTGGCTCCAAAGTATTCCTTTACCCAGGTTCCAGAGCATCTGGCTTCGGATGTATTAGTGCCTAATACATTTGATTCCTGTGTGACTTTCTCTGGGTAGCCAGAGTGATGATTTTGATTTGAGAGAATTTTAAATGTTAGACTTGGGAATGGAGAAATCTGAGTGCTAAATGTAATTGGGAAGCATTCCAAGGCCAAGAGTATTTAAATAAACAAATAACCATAAAAAGAAAATCATCCCTCCATGCTTCAAAGATAAAGGAGAAGGTAGAAAATAGTCCCCAAAGAGGACATTTCAAGAACAAAGTTGTAAGAAATAGGACTGCTAATGAGGTTCACCCCCCTCTGTTTACAGAAGAGGAAACTGAGGCCACAAAGAAGTGACATGCCCAGTCACACACAGGCTTCTAGAGGCCAGCTAGTTCAATACTCTCTTCTTACAGAGGAGGAAACTGAGGTTCCTGACTCCTATGACTCCTATGGAGGTACGCATCCTGAGCAATGTCAGGTGAAAGAGGGTTAAAAGAAAGCACAAATGCTATGGAGACTCATGGCTGCCACTGGGAGCTAGGCTCTCACTTGTGGTCCAGCACAAAGAACCCTGGATTTGGAATCAGATGAACTGGGTTCTGGTCTTGGATCTCCCTCATTCACAGTGTAACCTTGGGCAAGTCACTACCCCTAACTGAGCCTCAGTCTCCTTTTCTGTAAAATGAAATGGTTGAACACAAGTACAAGTGTGACTGTCACTTCTCTACTCAATATACCCCATGGCTTCCTCTGGTATAAAGGAGAAACTCTCTTGGGTATTTAAAGCCTTTCACAGTCTGACCCCATCCTTCCTTTCAGGCTTTAGCACGTGTTATTTCCCTTCATGCATTCTGTGATCCAGCTTCTGATGCTCTTCAGCCATTTCTCTCCTGTGGTGTTAGCCACAGTTCTCCATAGCTTACTACTATAGTCTGGGGGCCAGGAGTGTGTTGAATTATTCTTAGGGGCTTTCTCTTTGAAGACAGCTCTAAAGCTCCCAGTGACTTCTATTTCTTCCAGGAGCTCTAGGACCAAGATACATTAACAGAATGGCTGGCGCAGGCACCTGAGAGCTGATCCCTAAGGAGATCCTAGATCTTTGTCCTCCTTCCCCTCACAGGCTCTGATGTGGGTTGGCGTAACCCTTCACATACCCACAGAAGTCATACATGGGAGTGGACTTGGGGTCAGGATAACCTAGATTCAAATCCCGCCTCTAACATTTAGAACCATAAGACCAAATATTTTGAGCTAGAAGGGACCTTAGGGGACATTAGTTCAGCCCCCTTCGTTTTGCAAATGAGAAACTTATTCCGAAGAAGGTCAGTAACTTGCCAAGGTCATACAGGTTATTAAGTGACAGAGCTGGGATTCAAATCCAGGTCCTCTGGCTCCAAACCCAACACTCTTTCTGTTGTCCCCTTCTATATGACTGTGGGCAAATTACAACCTAGCTATGTTTGAGGAAACTCCCTAGGACTAAGTCAGAGATGAGCTATAGTTGGTGGAGAGACTTCCCACACCAGGTCTTTCCTATACAGATGAAATAATATTTATATTATGTTCATGATCTCATTTGGTCCTCTACAACCCTTTGGAGGTACCGAATATAAGTATTATCCCTGTATTGTACATAAGGAAACAGCCTCAGAGAGGTCAAATCACTTGCCGAAGATCACACAGCCCTCAAACCCCAGTCATCTGACCCCAACTCAGTGCTTTTCCCATTCCCCCATGGCTACCTTCCCTAACATTTGAGATTACACTTTGGGCTGGGACTTGAGATGGAGGGTGAAGGAAAATAGAACCAGTTAATGAGTAGACTCACAACCCAAATCCCATATCTCTCTCCAAAGGAACTCCCAAGTCCTCCTTTTCCAGTGTGCTTGTCCAATTGCACATCAGCTGCGGAAAGTTTCAAGGGTACTCATGTAGAAACTGAGCCCATGGTGCTAATAGGTCACCTTCTCTAAGTAGGTTGAATCATTGCACCTACCTGAGATCATGAAATGACAACTTGGGAACTTAAAGCGTGTACATTTCAATAGATTTATGGGAAAGCTTCAAGTCCCATTAAATATTAACAACTAACAGCCAAGCAGGGCTTCCAGCACATATAATGGCCCAAAATTAAGCTGGAAGGCTCTAAGAAAAACAAACAAACGGAAAGCCAGCCTTGGAGAAGGAATTGCTTTCTGGCTGTGCTAGAGAGGCAGTGTAAAAAGGAGAGGAGGGTAGATCAGTGGGCAGGGACTGACCTCATGGAGAGAGTCTCAGCATTGTGACTGCCTTCTCCCTTTGCCTCCAGGTCATCACGAAGTGGACCCAGCAAGCCTAAAGGGCAGCCTGCTGCCAAGAGGCAAGAAACTGGCCTCCCTTCTTGCCAGGTCCATGTGCCTCAGCACAGTAGGAATCCTTTAATGCCCTGTTGAACCTCCAGTGGGGAACCTCAACAGGGCCCAGTGGGCACCCCTATTAGTTCCAAACACCTCCCAGAGATGCCGCATTGGGAGGTGCCCTGTGTCCCCAACAACCAGATCATAAGTTCCTTAACTTTCCATTCTACAAATATCAATTACAGATATTCATATGTAATTCAGTCAACATATCTCAAAAGGCTCCTGTGTACTACACTCCAGGGATACAAAGACAATAGTGCCTGCCTTCAAGAAACTTCTTTTTTCTTGGGGGGTGGGGATCCAACATGTAAACAGATAAGTTTTTAAAAATAATGTAATTTGAAGAAAGAAAGAGTATTAGCAGTGGTGGAGGGAGGAGGGATGAGATGAAGGAAGGCTCGATGAGCAACTGGGGACTCAAAGAAGGGGAGAGCATTTGTACCCCAAGCACAGAGGTGCACGACCTGTGTTAGGGCAGAGATGAGAGATGGAAGACAGAGAACCTTCCAAGGAGGTAATTCCAAGTAAGCCTGGAAAGGCAGATTGAAGGGAGCCAGCTTCCAAAAGGAAGAGTTTTGCATTTTATCCTAGGGGTAGTTGGGGGAAATCAGAATCGGTTTTGAATAGTGGAGTGGCAAAGGAACATGAATTTGCCAGTTGTGTATGGGATAGACTGGAAAGGAGAGACTGAAAGAGTCAGGAGACTGTTACAGAGGGCCTGAACTAAGGTGGCAGCTGTGTGATGAGAGAGATACACAGAGACAGAGAGGTGAGAGAGATCGGGACAGAAAGAGGAGAGAGAGACAGACAGAGAGGCAAAAGATAGACAAAAAGATAGAGGCAAAAAGAGACAGATGAGAGAGACAGACAGAGAGAGGCAAGAGAGATAGAGACAGAGGCGAGAGAGAGACAGAAAGAGAGGTGACAGAGACAGGCAAGAGAGAGTTAGAAATAGAGAGAGGGAGAGAAAGAAGCCAGATATGATATGGGAAAAACTCGACAAGACTCAACAGCTGATTGGATGGGAGGGCGAGGGCATAAGGGAAAAGTTGGAGGACTGAGCTTGCAAACCTGAGTAGTCAGACAAATGATGATGGTATCTTCAGCAGAAACATTCCAGGGCTCCCATAGTACGAACTGTCCACCAATCTTGTGCATTCATGCAACCTGTCCCCTGCCCCTAGAACATACCATCTTCATCTCTACCTGCCAAAATTCTTTTTCCTTCAAAATCCAGTTCAGATGCTGCCTCCTCCATGAAACCTGCCCTGGTCCTCCCTCTCTCTATTTTTATTTTCCTTCTCTAAATATTCACTCTCCTCTAATATTCCTAGATCACTTTGTGAGAGCCCCTCCTTTTCTACTCTTAATCAATCAAAAGCATTAGGCACTCGGTCCATGCTAAGAACTGTCTCCTATTTATTTGTGTATTTCTTCCCACCTTGTCCAGTAGAGTGTAAAATCATTGAGGGCAGGCCCAACCCATGTCATTTTCCCACTTTTCTTCTCCAGGCCTGAGCACAGTATCATGTACATAGTAGGTGCTTAATACATATTTCTGGAATCTAATGCCTTTTTTTCAGTTCTCTCACCTCATTATTTCTATCCTCCTCTCATCTATGTGGTGGCTCTTCCTGCCTCAGCAGATCATAGACCATCTATGCCTTCTTATCCTATGTGACTGTCATTCATATCTTTACATAAATTCCCTATTGAGGATCTGCTCAATGTCCTAGGGCCCTTTTTCTGATTCTTACTCGAAACTTAGAGGATTCCCAGGGGTGGTAAATAGGAAACAAGCACATAGAAGGACCCAAAGACCTGAGTGTTCTTTTAATTGGACAGTTTAATGACAGATCAGGGAAAAGAAGGGGCCACCAAGAGTAAATATTGTGTCTGTTCAAGCAATCCTATGCCAACAGCATACATTCCTCTCTCCTGCAATGAATGATTCGTTATCCAGATGGAAAGGGGAACTGTTCTTTAATATCCTTCCCATTCCCCTAAATATAAACAATTCTCTTTGAAAAATGAGAAGTCAACACTTTCTTGTCAGACATTTTGTCCACTTTCACCAATACCTAACCCGGTGCTCAGATCTTCGTTGCTCCAGCTTGTCCTTCCCCCAGGAGTTAACTTTACCTAGCAATTTCTCTCCAGCTCTTTGAGCTACAGAGAAAAAAAGAGCTCATTACCCCAGTGCAGGGGAAGGAAAGTCTTGTCTTCTCCCTCCTAGTCTGGTCTCTTCTTTCTTTCCTTTTTCCACTCTCCAGGGTTCCAAAAGGTCATTTCATGAGCTTGTCCCTTCCTGTTCCTCTCCTCCACATACTGACCCCCGGTCTGGCTCCTGGAAATTCCTTAGGAAAGTCCAATTTCTACTCTCAGGTGTGTTTGAGTGTCTGAAGACCTAGGTTCCAGACGTAGCCTGGACATTTACTTTCTTTGTGTGACCTTGGACAAATCACTATTCCAAGTCCCAGTTCCCTCTCCATAAAATGAGGATTATCATCCTGGCATTTTTTACCTTCTTCCTGGTCCTGTAGAAGAAAAAAAGCACTTTGTAAAGCTTAGAGCATTGTAGAAATCCAATCTATCTATTATTATGGTTAAAAGGAATAACTCAAACCCTGTCCTCTTCTCATCCCTCATTGTGCAATGAAGGAAACTGAGTTCTTTAAAAAGAAATTATCTAATTTTTATTGGTATCATATGTCTCTAAACATATCCTTTCCCTGCTCTCCTAGCCAGTTTAGCTAAACAAGCCGGCACCTCCTGCCCTAGATCTCTGATCATATGAAAAGACATCAACCATGTCTTATACTGTCCCCTGCCCCTGCACTCCCCCACCACACCTCTCTCTCTCTGTCTCTGTGTCTTTCTCTTCCTCTCTTCATATACATGTGAGTGTATCAACCGTAACTAGTAGTATGTATATGGTATTCCATACCCATAGTCTTTTATACACACACACACCCCACACACACACACATACACACACACACATATACATACCCCTCTGCAATGAAAGTAGGGAAGTGTATTTTCTTGTATCTTCTGAGGGGGCCAAGGTTTCTTGAAGATGCTATGCCATCTGGCAGAGCACAACTCTAGCAGGACCTGCAAAGTGGGAAAGGCTTCTAGTGTGTTACCAGCACATTTCTGTGGCCTGGGGACCTGCCGTTTTAGTGGATTGTACCTTCCCCATATGTCAGTGGTGTGATCTAAACTTAGGCTGCATTAAGAGAGCTAGAGCACCATAGCATTCAGGAGTAGGGAGGTGATAGGACTACTGTCCTCTAGTCGTAGCCCATGTGGAGCATTGTACACAGAGGAGAAACTAGTATATTCTCCGAACTGTGTCCTCAGATCCTAATCTAGTGCCTGGCATACAGTAGTTGCTTAATAAATGTCTGTTGATGGATTGGTTCTGGGGTACTTTGTCATAAGAAGGACTTTGATAAAGTAGTCACTTCACAGAAGGGTGACCAAGGTGATAAAGGGAGAAAATTGGTTGCTGGAGAGGCTGATATTTCATGTGGTGAAGAGGAGGCTTTGGCGGGGGGCAGGGAAGAGGGGGACATAATAGCTTTTTTCAAGTATTTAAGGGGCAGTTGTATGGATGAGGACTAGGTCTGATCATCTGGGGTCCCCAGGCCAGAATCACGATTGGAGGGGAGGGGGAGAAGTTGTAAGGAACCTTTAGACTCCAAGTTAAGAAAAAATGTCTCAATCTTTTGGCTTGTCCCAAGGAGAACTAGGCTGCCTTGGGTTCCCTCGGGAGATCCCATCCTGGAGATCTTCAGAGAAGACTTGTTGGGAATGTTCTCAAGGCAATTCTAGTGCAGATGTCTTGGACTGAATGATTCCTGAGACCCCTTCTAACATGAAAAGTGATGGCACAAACAATGGAGGGAGAAAGAGTTGGCCACCAATGTATTTCAGCCCTACGAGATACATCCCTTCTTGGAGAAAATAGTGATGTACATCACTGAAGTGGCAGGGCCTCAAAGAATTGTTATTACCATCATTATTCTGCATTAATAAGCATATCCTTTCTACCTTGATACGTAAGTCAGCCCTTTAAGATCAGGAAGCCCAGCTGTGCACCTTCTCTTTCACCACCTTCCTGCATACACACAGGCAATGCTCAGACTTCCCTTAACTGGCCAAATCACTCATTCCAGCCCAAGCAAGACTGACCAAGGGAGGTACCTCCCAGCCTGGTGGGGGGTTAGACGGGCACGATCAATGAGATCTCCCAGAACTCAGTGCCTCACTCAGGCTCTTGGCAGAAGGCTTCCCCTCTGGACAAGGAAGTGATTTCCTTAGTGGCTATGGGATTGTTTCTCCACTGGTAGTACTTGCATCCTAAGTGGGGAGAGGGTGGGAGCTGACTCTCAGACCCCTAAATCATGCTAAAATCAAAGGCTCACTCTACCTCCAGCTATTAGAGGAAAAGTGAAATGAACATAAATCTTTTTAAAAGAGTAGATTTTTCAAATGTCAGGTTCCTATGATAATCCTCCAGCAGAATACAGCCCAATTAACACATGCAAAACAAAGTCACTGCCCTGGATTCAGATCCTGGCTCTGCTTCCCTCCTAGCACAAGCAAATCACTTGTTCTCTTGTCCTCAGTTTCTTCTTCTGTCAATGAGAAAGATGATACCCATACTACCAACGGGGTCAAATGGTTGTGAGGAAAGCATTTTGTTATTGAAGCATTATTAGGAGCATGAGTTATTATTTGTTGAAGTCTATACCCATGATGGAGGAATTCCCTGTGTGGAAACTCCCTCTACTTATGCAAATCCACAATTTATGCTTAACTTAAAGTCTTGAAGAGTTGCCCAGGAGACTGAGAAATGATCTGACACTCAGTCTTTTGCAATCCCACTTCCTGCCCCACCCCCCCAGAAATAGTCCCTCTATCAGATTATAAGATTAGCAACGGTCCGACCACTACAACTTTTTCTCACTGTCTCCTTGGGTTTTCATGGTGCCCTTCACTTCTGCCCCCACACTTGTCTGACAATGCCTTCTCAGTTTCCTTTGCTCAACCACATCAACCATGTCCTGCCCCACTTCAGACGAACTCCAGTCTGTCCTAGGGCCTTCTTTGTATCTATATCCTCTTGGTGATCTCATCAACTTCCATAGGGTCGGTGATCATTCTAGACTAATGGCTTATCCATATCCATGTCTCTTCTGACTTCTAAGGCAGTACCAACTACCTGAAGGTACCCTGATATCCTATAGATATCTCTAACCCAACAAATCCAAATCAGAACTCATTCTTTTCCCCCAAAGTCTTCTTCTTTTCCTAATTTCCCTATTTCAGTTGAGAGAGGCCACCACCATTTGCCCAGGGTCACACAACTACTAAGTGTCTGAGGCCATATTTGAACTGAAGTCTTCCTGACTTCAGGCTCAGCATTCTGTCCACTGCCCAGGTAACTCTGGGAACTAAAAACAGGGTACCTTGGCCTTCCCTCCCTCCCAGGAATACCTAGCAGCTGCAGTATTTTCACATGTAACCCTACACATGTTGTGATGAGTATTAAACTCATCCCCTCTAGCTCCCAAAGCAAGTGTCCTCTCTTTTCCACCTAGCTGTTCTTGTCCTCCCACCAAATGAGCTTCTAAGACTGTTTACTTAAGAAGTGGCCATGCACTCATGGAATAGCTGAACTGTTGGTCATACCCTTCTGAGCAGCCACAGTCGTGCTCCTAGAATAGCCACCACCTTCTGGTACCTTCCTGCTGCTTTTATGATTTTCATCTGTCTCTTTGATATACATCGGGTTCTCTTTTCCACTTCCTTCTTCTGGTGAACCCTGTTAGCACTGCTTATACATGCGTCTAATAATCTCTTCAGGCACAGCTTAGAAGTAGCTTTCATGGTGGGACTTGGCACTGTGGAGAGCTAGCAGCTGACCCTTAGAGCTACAGAAGTAGGCTCCAACTATGACTACAGAGACAGTGCCCTGACCTCCTCTGGGCCTAGGCTTCTGACAGGCCTTTACGACTGGACAGATCCTAGCAAAGGGCAGCCATCCAATCACAGACAATAGCATTCCTGTGTCTATGAAACCTGTCATTCCATGGGACCTCTTGAAGAACCTCTCTCCCCCTCCCCCCCCCAAGGTCCCAGTCAAGCCTTTTATCCCACAGAATTGGTTTCATAGAGGAAAACAAAATCTATTGCCTTTGGGGTCAGGATTTCGTGCTTTTGCCCTTCAACATGAAGCTACCCAAGTCTCCCAATTCCGGAAAACTAGACTTCTTTCTACTGTCCCAAGCCCTAGCCACCAAAGCCTTGTGATCTTGTTCTTCCTTTAATGGCCCACTTCTGCCTGGGAACCATGGCATATCCCCTTTTCCCGCCCCTCTTCCTGCCTTCCTGCTCACTCCCCTAAGATATGGTCAACTTGGACCTAGCTTTAGGCATGTTTTAAGGACCTGAACACTTCTGAGATCACAGGCTTAGAGCTCAAGAGATGAAAGTGACCCCAGGAGCGATCTTATTTACATCAGAAGATGTTTCCAGCTGTTCACTAAGGTCATACCAGAGTGTGAGACCTAGAGCTGGAAGATACTTTAGAGGTTCCTATTTAGGATGAAAGGCAAAGGATTCATTTGGAAATGATAGCAGTGTGGATGGGTGGAGGGAGAGAGAGAAGAAGGTAGGTAGGTAGGAGAGAGGGAGGAGGGAGGGAGAAAGAGCACTAGGGGAGACAGGGAGAGAGAGGAAGGAGAGAGAAAAAGAGAGGGAAGGAGGGAGAAAGAGGGAGGGAGGATGGAGGAGAGAAAGAGAGAGCACAAGATGGGGAGAGAGGAGGGAGGGAGAGAGAGAATAGAGTGTTCAAGCATCTTAGCCACCTTCATTTTACAAATGAGGAAACCGAACCCCAGAGAAGTGAAGTGATTTGCCCAGGGTCAAACATGATGTCCGTAGTGTTTCTTTTATACCCCCTCTCAGTGATTGCTGGGGCCCCTATGTAGCCACCTACCCCCCGAGGCTCATTCTTTTCTTTGGTGCTCAGTTAACTCTAATGCTTGCCCAGGGTGCTTTGGCTCACATGTCTATAGCATTACGGTGAGAAGGGACCTTGGAGATCTGCCTCCTCACTTTCTAGAGGAAGTGACCCGGAGTGGGAAAGGGATGTGCCCGAAACTGCACAGCTCAAGCCCAGGTTGAACCTTGGCTTCTGAAAAAAAAACACACTCTAGGCTCCTTCCACTACACCACAAATAGCTTCCAAGTGTCACAGATGAGGGAGCCAAGGTCAGGGGAGATGGGGCAGCCTGCCTGGCCCTGGACATATTCTAACCCTCAACTCTCAAGCTCTGAGTCTAAGTCTCTGCTTCCTTCTACTTCCCTATGCGTCTCTTAGTTTTAATACAGATTCCTTAACATGGACTCATAAGATTTAGAGCTCGAAGGGAACCTTAAAGATCATCCAATCACTATTTTACAACTGAGGAAACTGAGACCCAGGGATATAAGTTCATAAAAATCATAGATCTAGAGCCAAAAAGAACATTAGAGACCACTTAGTACAAACCCTTCATTTTACAGCTGAGGAAACTGAGACTGAGAGAGGGAAAAGTGCTTTAAGATAATAGGATTATAAATTTATAGTTGGGGTTTTTAGGTTTTTTTGAGGGCCCCTCTGGCAGTTGGGGGAAACTGGACCCCTTCCCAAGATAATGTTTTTAAATGCATAAAGTAAAACGACATTATAGAGGAAACTAATTATATAGAATTATCAAAATATTTAAAAAAAATCTTCATGGACCTAGGTTAATAATCCCTATTTAGAGCCACAAGGGGGACCTTCGAGGTCACCTAGTCAAATCCTTTCACTTTACAGAAGTAGAGCAACCGAGTCTCAGACAGAAGTGACCTTCCCAAGGCTGCACAGGTAGTAAGTTACAGAATAATTATTATTCAAACCTAGGTTCTCTGACTCTCAATCAGTGAGTGCTCCGTCCACTACACCAAGCTCCAGTGATTTGCCAGATTATTGTCATTAGTAATAATAGTAGCTATAATTGTAATGATTATTTCCATATTCAGAGCATCCCTTTTTATCCTCTGGCTTTCATCTCCCCTTCTGATTTCCTACTCTTTTGACCAGTCCGTCTTCTTCTTCTGGGCCGCCTGTTATAGCTTTGGGGCTGTTGGAGGGATCATCCCCCCTTAAACAGAGTATCTCAAGTGAGGGGGCTACTTTGGAAAACCTGCTTTCCTCTGTGAGTCCAATTTAAGAATAGGAAAGAATTCTGTCACCCTGGTTTATTACTGAGTCGCCCTCCCCTTCCATTTCTTTCTTTTCCTCTAATGCATTGGGGGAAAAAAAAAACAAACCTTTTTCTTTCCCATTAACCCCTTGGGCGGGAGTTAACTCCTTTTGCCTGTTGCCATAGTTGCAGATGCCTGCTTTCCCTCCCAGAAGACCCCCTACCAATTTATTCCTGTAGAACTGAGAAGGTCAGTTTCCAGACTGCCTCTTCTCTGTGATCGCCATTTCATTAAGTGGGATCACATGTGTAAATCACTTTTTAAACCTTTGAACACTAGTAGCTATTTCTACTACGACTGCTGCTGCTAGGATTCGCCTCCCATTTGGATGGTGCTTCGGGTTTCCAAAAGCATTTTCCTTAAAACAACCCTGTAAGGCAGGTGGAGTAAGCAATAGGATTACAGAGAAGGAAAATGAGGCTGAATGCTTATGGCCTCTGGCCTCTGGGAGAGAGGGTGATGGACTATCGGCACACAAGGAGGCATACATTATTAAGTGCCCTGATTTGCTTTGCTTTCCTTGACTGTTCAGGAGATTCAGTGGCAAATGACCATTATTTAAGCTCCTGTAAAACCAGGACTCTGATCCTGCTCTTTTGACTCTTAAGACCAGCGCTAGTTCGATGAAAATACATTGCTGAGGAAAGGCTTGGACACTCAATATGTGGTCTGGTCACTTATTGTGGCATTGTGGGTAAATCATTTTACCTGGCCAGGTTTCAGTGTCCACAAGTCCAGAAGTGAGGCAAGGAGGGTAGATTCTATTAGAGCTCAGGCAACAATGCTTCCTTCAGTTGTTGAAGTCTGCAATCCTTCGAGGCCAAGCTTGGGTGCTTACTCCATGCCTCCTTGGCATGGAAAGAATGATGGTTTGGGAGTCAGCAGATGTGGAGTCAGATTCAGGCTCTGCCACTGTGACCACTGTAGATAAGTCATTTGCACTTTCTGGGCCTCAATTTAAAATGAGGGCATTAGACTCAGCAGCCTTTAAAGTAGTTCTGTTAGTAACTCCAGATGTGAAGTCCTATGCGACCCTTGGTTAAACCTTGTCCAGCTTTAAATCCCGATCCCGGGAGCATTCTCGCAGCAGATGGCCATGTTGATTTCTTGTCCCCAGGTTAGGGAGCTTTATGTTGGGGAATATTTGGGCTGCTGACAGCAGAGCCCTTAAGAAATGAAAACAAGCAGTCTGCTTCCATTTTCAAAAAATGAGCCTCTTTTTTTCCCCTCTGGCTCCTTAAATTCTACCCTGACATCATAAACAGTCAGGAGAGTGTTGTCTGCTTACTGCTGCCCACCAAAATAACCACAAGCTGTTTCTAGAGCATCTCTTGGGGATGTTTTGCACATTCATAGGTTTGAATATATCATGTTCCGAACGCAAATCGTGTCTTTCGGCCACTTCTTCTCATTCTGGAAGATCTTCAAGGAGGTACCATTTGAAAAACAAGATGGAAACAACATGTAAAATCAGTATGTTAATCAAGCCTCAGTCAAAGGCAGGACACTCAGGAGGTTCCTCTGACACACATTCAGCAGGTGAACAGCCCGCCTTGCATATATATTGATATTTATATATGTCCTGTGAGAAATAATTAAGATTAGAAGATGTTCCGCTCCAGTCATGTGATGGCTTTCTGCCCCAGAGGCAAGTGATGCAGCCTCTCACTGCCTAAATTCCATAGCTATTCCTAAGGAAGAGGAATGGTTCAGAAAGAGCAAAAGATCATGCTTTGAATCCTGCCTCTGTCGCTGCCTTGCTTAAGTCCCTTCCCCTCCCTGGACCTCAGTCTCCTCCTCTGTCAAGATGACCTCTTGGGGCCCTTCCACATCTAGCCTCCTATGGTCTATCTTTATGACCTTCTGGCAATTCACTTCTCTCATTGGGCTTCAATGTCCTCATCTTTAAAATTAGGCGGTTACAATAGGTGATCTCTGAAGTCCCTTTCAGCACCAAATCCTATGAACCTACATCTAGGCCTCCCATGGAGCATCTCTGATCTCTGGTTTCATGGTCTCCAGTCAAAGGCAAGGACAGTTACAAAGTGGGTTTGGAATCTGGCATTAAATGCTCGAGCTGTAATCATGGATCGATGGGTAGTTATCCAAAGACATGTTTTCTTTATGTCTTTTCTTGGTACTGGACCCAACAGGGAATGTAATGAATGTATGTGTTTGTATATTTATTGTTGTCACCGGCTACTTCCTTCCCAGGCAGCCTGGATACACAGTAAACCCCAGCTGTCAGGACTGGAGGCTTTTCTTCCATTCAGAAATAAGTGGATAAGCATATACCCCTAGTTTGACTTGCCCCCCTCCCCGGTGCATTATTTACAGGAAACTCACCTCTGGGCAGCATTTATAAACCACGCCTGTGGTAGAAATTCCTTTAGGATTTGTTCTGGAGCTCATTACCAACCAAAGACTCTTTAAAAAAACAAAACTACTATTATTATTGACATTAACAGTAACAAATATAAGCCTTAAAAACAGCCAGGATTAAGGTGAGGCAGCCAGTAGGCTGTAGATTTGTATATGAAATAAATGGAACTTAAAATGGAGCCAAACTAAATGAAGGAAAGCCAACAACCCAAGCTCTTTTGACATTTGGACCCAGTTATTTCTGTGTTAAAATACTTGGGAAGACCATTAAATGAAATGCTACAAGATCCTTCCCCTGGCTAATGATGGGCAAGCAGGCTTGTTTTCTGCTGTTGCTGAATCATATGCGGTTAATTCTGAATCACTTGGGAGATAGTGGAGCAGAGGTGCAAAGGTCATTGCACTGGACAGGAAAAGCAGAGCATCCCAAGAACAGGTGCATACGCACTTAAGAGTCAGACAAGGTCTTTGAAGTGACCTAGTTCCACCTTTCATTTTGTAGCAGTCAGAACTAAGGCTTTGAGATGGGAAATGACTTATCCAAGGTCACACTGCTACAATTTGAACCCAGGCCCTCCACCTCCAAATCTAGTTCCCTAGCCATGGCCCAGGGTCATCGAAGCAGTAAGTGGCAGAGCCCAAATTAAATTGTACCAAGGAAGATGGCGGTGGAATCCTGGGTTTTAAGGAGGAAGGACTGTACAAGTCACCCAAGCTAACTTTCTCCTTTTACTTTATAAATGAGGAAACTGCTTCCAAAGAAGGTGATATGACTAACCCAGGGTCATGCAGACCTGAGATTTGAACGTTAAGCCTCTGACGCTGAGTTCAGGGCTCTTCCCATTACCTCTCACTTCAGTGTTGGCTTGCAGCAGGAAAGTTGCCATCGGACCTAGCTCTGCACGCAGGAGAATGAGTGACTCTCAGCCTCCTAGGAGTTGAGGGGTGCTCCAAGGCCCCATCTGCATGAGTAAACTCTCCCTCCTTTTGTTCTCTTAGCTCACAAAGATGATGTCTTAGGGTGCAGCAAGCAGGGACAGGGACCAGTGCCTACCTAGACCTTAGTACAGGAAAGTCATGCCCTGAGGATGGAAACAGGAAAAAAGTGAGAACAGGTCCTACAGATCACCAAGTCAAGGATCAGATCCTGGACAGTGGGATTGATGTCAGGCACCAAATAAGCCGTAATCAAGGGTCCGAGGTGATCAGAGTCACTTGCAGTAAGACATCCACTGGCAACCATTGCCATCTTTTGACAGCCTTGAGTAGCTTGCCCTGATCCTTAAAGGGGCTCACCCCTGACCTGGCCCTGACAGGTGTGGTGTTGTCTCCAGGAGGCCACTGGGGCAGTTCACTTAGAAGGTGAAGGAGGCCTGGGGGTGACTCCTTACCTTTCTCCCTTTCGCATAAATTAGTTTTATCTGAGATGTTTGTTGCCAGGCTAAAAGGTACATCCTTTCTGTGTCTACCATTGAAGTGTAAACACCTTTCTGTGTGCTTTAAATTCCTAATTGCCTCGACTTGTTCTTTGACATGGCCTGGCTAATCCACTTCAGGAAATACAACAGTTCTTCCTTCTTAAATTTTCTGTGAGCTTTTTCATCTTATGCCGCCTGTCAGTGTTCCCAACTGCAATGGGAACTTTGGCGTCATTGCAGATGATGCTTGCCACGGGGGTGGTGGCATCATGCCGTGTGAGGTGTGCGTGTGCGTGTGCTCGGGGGACTAAAGAGTCCCAACGTTTCAGCGCATTGTTCACAAACAATGAGGGATTATTAATTTTCAAGGAAAATGGAGAGTGATTCAGAGCAACACCTGCAAAGCACCTACAGTGCTCCATGAGAAATAAATTCATGGGGGAAAGATTAAATCTTGCACATCAGGCTTAGTACAGACCCCAAGCCAGGTATATTCTGTTCCTTTGGCCTGAAGGAGGATTCTATTTTGTGCTCTAACTCCCAGCTTGGCAAACAGCCTATAATTAATTGGGATCATTGATTCATTCAACAGAGATTTAGAATCATAGAATATTAGAGCTAACAGCTGCTATGGAGACCATCTAGTCCAGGGGTTCCAAGCCTAGGGTATGGGAACTTGTTTTGTTTGTTTTTTTAAAACGTTCTGATCCCATGATATCAGTGGTCCATGTGGTCACCGATGTGGATGCTTCCCATGCCAGCTTTAGTTGACTATTTCATAAGGTGCTGTAGTGACTAGTCTTCGAGAATGTCATAAACTACTCTGAACTCTGCTTATTCTCAGAGAACAAGAGCACAGGCCCTCCCTTGGCCCCTACTCAAAGGCTTTCCAGCTTAAAGGGATTTTTCTGAGCTGGCCAACCTTTGAAGTACCCAGAATCCTTTGCATGGCTGTCCAGTCCTGGAGAAGGCCTTTAGTGGAAAGCCTCTTGGACTTTGGAAACAAGGAGGGATGGGTTGAGTGCTGGAGTCAGGGGTCAGGAAGATCTAACTTCTAACCTCTCCTCTGACACTCCTCACTGAGTGACCATAGACTGTTCCTTCAGCCTTTCAGAGTTTCAGTGTCCTCTTCTGTAAAATGATGACAAAAATACCTTTAAACACCTCCCTCCCTTGCAAGGTGGTTGTCAGGCTTAAGTAAAATAATGTGTGTGAAGTGCCTTACAAACATTAAAATGCTATCTCTGCAGTGAATAGATAGCCAGCATGGTGTAATCAACAGAAAGCTGGCCTCAGAACCTGGAAGGCCTGGGTGCGAGTCCTTCCTCTGACAGAAACTAACTATGTGACTCCCCACAAGTCATTTCATTTCTTAAGACTAGAAGTTGCAGAGAAGGTTCTGATATGCATTAGTGGAAGGAATTTCCTCCTCTGAGAGTTCCCTATACCAGTGAAATCACAAATCTGTTCCCCTCTCCCTGTTAATTGTGATTAGAAATAGTGATAAGGGATGGCCTTCCAAGAGTGGAGAGGAAGGAAAATCAAGGCCACAGAAAAATAAAAGATAACCACAAAGATATTTTCAAAGTGATAAATAGAAATAATAGTGATCTAAGGACGGCAATTTAGTGATGTGGAAATTCTAGTTGAAGATCTGAGAGTTTGGACTGAATTGCCCATGATCACCAGCATAGGCCCTACCTCCTGCTGTGGTCTTGGCCATGTCCCAGGGCCCTCTGCATGTGGTGCAGAGGTTCCCTATCTGGGAAATGAAGAGGCTGAACAAAACATTCTTCCTTCCATCTCTGACATTCTGCCCTGTGACTGTGCCATTTATCAGAGGGGGGTCAGACTCAATGATCTCTGAACTCCTTTCTAATTTAAATATTACAGTATGCTGATAGGACTTGGCAACATGTTGTTAGCAAGTAGTTTGAGTTACTGGATCTGCTCTATTTCTGTTTTATGAAAGTTGGTAATTACACACACCTACACGTATCCATATACATACACACAAACATACTCAACGCCCAATAATTAGTCCCAATCAGCGAAACTTGACTATATTTGGTGTCCAGGGAGGGGGCTGATCCTGGCAACTTATCATCCTTTAGTGACGTAGGGAGAGGAATTGCAGAGGATTGTGCTTCTCCTCCTACATTATGCTTGGGTGACCTTTGACCTCCTCTCTCTGAGTCTTACTTCCCTCCTTTATAAAATACAAAGGGGTCAAAGTAGATGGTCCGTATATCCTGTGCTCCAAAGAATACTGGCCAAAGATTTGGGAGCTCCGAGTAGATGCAGTTGGTGCCATATTATTACAGACCAGACTTAAAGATAGGTGAAAGGTCATATTTATTTTTCAACTTAGAGTACCTTACTTACTAGTGTACCTTAAACTTTACAAAGCATTCATAACAACCAGGATGTTCAGATGCATACTTTATTATCCCAATTTACACTTGAAGAAACTAAGGGTGTCACAGACTGAGTGATTTGTCCATGAGCACAAAGCTAGTATATGTCTGAGCTGGGACTTGAACTCAAGTGTCCAGACCCTAAGACCAGTACTGTTGTGAGCGTGTGGCAAGGCTGTCCAAAAGTGCTCATTCATTCATGGACCAGTCATTCTATAGTATTAGAACTTAGCCCCGTGTCATGGGTTCATGGTAAGTGCTTATTATGTTTGTTGATTTGAAGATATGTAGTCTACCTGCTAGGCTTATGTATCCATCCACTCCATATCCCCACCTCTGGGAGGGTTAGGCATTGCAGTCCATTTGTCGGACTTGGAGCTAAGAGACGTTGCTCCAAAGTCTGTCCTTTAATACAGAGTGGCTGAATGATCTTGAGTAAGTTCCTTCCCCTTTTAGAGCCTGTTTTTTTCCATTGAAGAAGGAAAACACAACTTTTTAAAAATCCTATGTCTGATCAATAAGTTATAGCACAAGAATGTAATAGAATATTGCTGATCTGTAAGCTATGGTGGCTAGGCAGAATTCAGAGAGAAGCATAGGGAAACAGATGGATGGATGGATGAATGGATGGATGCTTGACTGGATGGACTGTTGCAAAGTGGAGTACATAGAGTCAGGAAAATGGTATACATGACTACAGCAATGTAAATGGTAAGAACAGAACACAGAGAAAGGAAAAGCAAAGTACTGTGTAATTATAATGGCCAAGTTTGGCCCTAAGGAAGAGAGGAAGAAAGGTACCTTCCTCTTTTCATTTCAGAGGAGGGGGCCTATGGGTGTAATACATTGCATATTCTGTCACACATGGTTGATGTGTTAGTTTTGCAGAACTGCCCTTCCCCCTCTTTTTTATTCTTTATTATTAGAAATGAAGGTGTAGAAAGGCAATCAGTAAAAAATATTTTTTAAGACATCCTGTGATCAGCTTTGTGAGTCAGTGGTACGAATCCCATGCAGTGGCCCCTCCCCACCAGGCCTTTAAGCAGAGGCAGGATCACTTGACTGGTATGTCGTGGGGGCCTCAGGGTCATCTTCAGGGATGGCTTGGACTAGGCAGTCACAGAGGCCCTTTCCAACTCAGAGACTTTGTGATTCATCAGAAGCACAGGAAATCTCTCTCCCAGTCTCGGTTCCCTTTTACACATCTATGTAAAGCCTTGCACTGAAACCCAATCTTCAGAATCTCTTTGCCTTGAAACTTCCTGATGGAAGGCCTTCTCTGGCCCAAGACTGATGCTGCACTCCTCCTTTGCCCAGGCTCACTAAACCCTTTCTCCTGTGGCTGGAGCTGGTCTTTACCAGGATAATGGCCATGGGGTAGAAAAGGAGCCAGATTTAGAGTCAAACCCTGGATTCAAAGCAGAGAGATCCCTGCCACACACTTAAAAGCCATAGGCCCGTGAGCAAGCTTCTTGCATGTTCTCTCTACTCCTGTAAAACAGGCGCCGTCATGTATGAAGTACCTCCCTCGCAGGGATGGCCTGAGGGAAACATGCTAACTGGATGACCTAGAACCTCTTTGAGCCTCAGTTACCTGGTTTGTAAAATGTGATGATGACATACTCTCTGCCTCATAGGGTTGTTGGGAGGGAACACTCAAGTGTCAGAGAAGTGGGAATGACTATTTTATCACAATAATATGGCTGAATACTCCAGCAGATCTGTGACCTCATCAGTGTTGGGCACATCATCCATGAACACAACTAGAAATGCCGGGCCTTCCCATCCTGTCTAACTATCCTATACATCCTCCCACAAGCTCACTCCAGGGAGTCTTCTCAATGTGATAGAGACCCTCTGCGCTTGCTCTGACCATCCCATGGAGCTTGTCGATTTTCCCTCACTCTCACCACTGTATTTTATCAGTGGTCTCTTCTCTTCCAATTTTCCATAATTGTCTCTTGTACAGTAGACTTATCTTGCTTATGTTTCCTTTGCAGCTGATGGTAATACAACTCTGAATGTGGAATCTCCACCCATGGCTCTACCGATATCGGACCAGAATGCGTGGACCACAGCATTGAGTCATTTCAGAATGGCATCGCTGGGAATGGCAGGACAGCATATGTTGCAAGGTATACCATCTTCTGTCACTCCAGCACCTACCAAAGTCCTGTCTGTACTGAGCACCATGGAACATGGGGTGGGACACAGTGTAGGGACTAGCGCTTAGCAACACTCAGATTGCAGTCCCACTTCTGCCCTTCACTAGCCATGCAACTGAGCCTCAATTTCTTCATGTGTAAAATGGGGAGAACAGTCCAGCAAATGGGGTAACAGCCATCAAGCCTCTGCCCACTTTCAGCCTTGGGGTTAGCCCATGTCAGCACTACTGTTATCATCATCCTAGTGTGACGATGGTAACAATATCCCTTCTTTTCCCATGGGATAATAACAATTTTGGCCAGCCTCTGGTTAGTGTGGAAAGCAGCAGGGGGAGCCCTGACAGGGAAGGAGGGGTGGACCTGGGATCAAACACTCAAGAAAGAGCAACCAGGGACCTTTCTCATGTGGCATTTTGTAATTGCACATTTTGTAATGCCAGAAAATCCCATTCTCTGGAGCAGGGACAAGTCAAGTCATATTGACCAGGCCAGATGCTGTACCAAGTCCTGAAAGGGGAAAAAGTCCTTGCCCTCAAGGAACTTGTAGGCTAATGTGAGAGACAACATGTAAATAAAAAGGCACATACAAGGTACATACAGAGTAAGGTAACCGTAGAAGGGAAGGCTCTAGCAGCCAGGAGTATGCAAGGTTTCTTGTAGAAAGTGGTGTTGGTACAGAGCCTTGAAGGAAGTTAGGGATTTTAAGGAGGAGGGGAAGGTGAAAATGAAGAGCATTCCTGGAATGCATGTGACACAGCCAGTGCAACAGCATAGAGATGGGAGATGCAGTGCCCTTTTTTGGGAAAACAATAGGAAGGCTAGTTTGACTGACTCATAAAGTGAGGGGAGGGGAGCAACGTGTTATAAGGCTGGAAATGCAAAAAGTTGTGATGAGCTATAAAGCTCCAAGAGAGAAGTTATATTTGATTCTGGAGGTAATAGGGAGCCATTGGAAGTTGTTGAATGGGAGAGGTGGATGGTCAGAGTGGGGAAGTCAGGATGGGCCAGTGGACAAGGATGACAAAGTCAGATGTGTACCTTAGGAAAAGAGGCAACTGTAGGGAGGTAGATTTGAGCAGGGAGCGCCTTGAGGCACAGAGACCAGGTAGAAAGCTGTTACTTTCTTTAGCCCAGAGGAGAGGTGATGATGATGACTTGCACTTGGCTGATTGTAACATGTGGTATAGGTATCACCCAAAGCCTTTTGTGGGCTCTGTCTATAACCCTGGGGGTCCCAAGTGCCTTGGTCCTGCTCTGGGCAGTGGCCTAGATATAGAGTCCTAGAACCCCAGCACTGGAGCATCGTCTGCCTCTCACCACATCACTAGGCCTTTCTAGAGTCTCAGGGGGCTAAAGGATGAGGCCCCTTTAAATAAAGGGGTCTAGGTTAGATAAATGCTGTCATCTTCAATAGGGAACTTTTCACCTCCTGAAGGCCACATAGAGCTTGGTGGAGAATCTGTAAAGGAGGTGTTTCATTTCCATCTCCAGTTACTGATAATTTCTTCTGTTCCACAAACCAGGGATCCACAAGGTCCCCATAAGCTCTGTAGGCCCCTGTTGTGGGTAGCATTACTGGGTGAGAAACTTGGCCATTTTCAAAACCTGGCTTTGGTATCACTATTGTTACTTGGCTTAGTATGTCCCCTGTGGAGGATTTACAGAGGAACATAAAATTTCCCAGGAGCAAAAGCTGGAGAGGGTTAGTGATCTGTGCTAGCAGAGGAGCTTCCCACATTGGGAGATCTCCAAATGGTTGCCATGTTATTTCTCACCATCGCAGTGTGATACTTGGGCAGCTTTGTGAGATCAGTGAAGCAGACATTCTCTCCAGTGTCCAGACCAAGCTGCCATTGTCACAGCCTAATGTCACATTAATATTTTCAGCTGCTGGTATCCCACTTTGGACTCCTATTGAGCCTGTAGCCCATGGAAACCAAGGGAAGATGAGAAAAGCTAAGCCTCACCCAAGAGTCCCTGACAGCAGATCTGAGACCAGACCCCAGTGTAGTTAGTGCCCTTGGTATTACCACATCTCATCAGGCATTAGTCCCCTGCTAGGGCCCCATTTGCAAAACCTCAGTAGACAAGCCCCGGCTTACAAGCCTCATCTCATTTGACCTGCCCTCATGTCCCAGCAACCGGCAGTACTGATAGAGAGGATCCAGAATCCCTGTACCCCCATCTTCCACCCCTCCAGAATCAGTGAGTTCTGAAGCCCTGGAGAACAGAATTCTAGCCTCTCTAGCTGAAAAGGGCCGCAGAGATCCTCCAACATGGTCCCTTCATTGGAGAACTGATGAGGAGACCTCCCCAAAGTCCTCCTGTGAGAATGAAGCTTCAAACCCAGGTGTTGAGAGTCTAAATTCAGAATTCTTTGCTGCCACCATGCTGTGGCTTTTCTAAGCCAACTGCATCCCTCTGATAATTTATCACAGTGAATACCTAACCAAGAATTGTACTCTCCAGGGGGACTTGGATGAGTCAGACGGTGGCCTGTTTGACAGCTTCCCGTTCAATTCTGCTCATCTCTTCATTTTGTGGACTCCCACGCTTAGATAATGCCTCATTTTTTAAATCCCCATCAGCTAAGTGCATGTGTAAATGTCCCTGAGATGAAGGGATCTGTAGTGTGGAACAGTGGACTGGGCCCTAGAGAAGGAGTCAGCTCCAGCATGTGTGATGCTGGGGGACCTTGGGCACCTCATGCAACCAACCACTCCCAGCCTTCCTCTCCTTTTTCTGCAAAGTAAAGCCAAGAACATTTGTGCTAACTCCACCACAGGGCTGCTGGGAAAGGGCTTGGGGTAAGGAGAAATAGCAACAGCATTGTCGTCACTCTTATCTCCTATCTTGTTATTAATATCAGAACAAGGTCTTTCTGTCTTCTTACTTTCCCCTCTCTCCTCTTCTTTTCTCTTTTTACTTCTGTCTCTTCTCTCCTCTTTTCTCTCCTTTCTGTCCTCTCCTCTTTTCTCTTTTCACTCTTGTTTTCTCTCTTTTCTCTTCTTCCTCTTCTTTTCTCTCCTTTCTCTCCTCTCCTCTTTTCTCCACTTTCTCCTTCTCTTTTCTCTCCCTTGCCAGAAATATCCAGGGAAATAGCTGAGACAAGGGGGGGAGCGAATGTCAAATTGGGGAAAGAACTCTGGCCTGGGAATCAGAAGCCCTCCATGAGGATCTCCCTAGATAGGGGACTTCGGACAAGTCACTTCAGGATGACTTTCTCATGAATGGGGTGATTTTGTTACTCTCCCTCCCTCACCCCTTTCTCGTAACCACATACATGACTAAGTCATCCCTGGATATTTCTGGCAATACTCACCAGGGACCCATTTCACAGACTCCCAGAGGTGCCATCTAGTCCAATCCACATTGAAACAAGAATCAGCCTCCTCCACCACACCTGACAGTGAAGAGAATCCACTGCCTCCCAAGACAGCCCACTTGGCTTTGGCTTTTGTTATTAGGAGATTCTTCCTGCCATCAAGCCTCCACCTGTCTCTGCAACTTCCACTGGGTCCAAGTAGAATACAGATCTAATCCCTCTTCCATATGACAGCCCTTCAAAATATTTGGTAGCTGGCTTTCCTGGGCCCCCTGGGTCCTTTCTTCTCCTGATCCTTGCCATACTCTTGATAGACTATGAGCTAAAAGTTGTCGAGGTCCTCCCAGAGAATTTCAGGACCAAGGTAGACATTTGGGGGGAGGGGAGCCAGAAAACTGTCATTCTACTGCTTCTGCCCAGGCTCAGCCATGAACAGAAGGGCTTCATTTAGCAGATCTCCTGTTTGAAGAATTTCGACTTTGAATGCAATTCTCCCATCCTTGTGTGATTGCGTGTTCCATCTCTGGGGCTGTGGTTAGTGATCCTTGGTTCTGGCCTTACCTGAAAAGTATCTTCAGGGCCATAGATAGATAAAGCACTGTCTATCGGAGTTTTCATATAGGGTTAAAATTTCTCAGCATTTCAGTATAATTTTCCTTCATTTTCCAGTGGGCTTTGTAACAGTTCGGAAGGAATGAAAGTAATTTTCCAGAATTATGTAACCAATTTTGAATCTTAATCTTCTACAGAATGGTTTAATTATGCATATATAATCATATCCTCTTTGGAAATGCTTATTTGAGAACAGTCCACGTATGCATTTCAGCAGTTTCCCTGGGAGCACAGACCCACCTCACTGGGCTGGACGTGTCTCAGGAGCACTTGGAAGATGCCACGTCATGCCTTTGGACTGCCGTGGCCAGATGGCCATCATGTGGTCATTGGGTAGACTGCAGAGAGCAGCTGTTCAATAAGGCAGAGAAGGAGGCGACCCTGGCCCAACTGGCTCTAGAGAGAGTCCCCAAAGGGGCTCCACAGAAGGGGCAGAGTGGGAAGGAGAAATGCCCTCCCATTCCCCCAAACCTCTCCCTGCCCAGCCTGCCCAGACAGTGCTCTCCTCACCTGCCAGGCCTGAAATGCCCACCATGAGTCATTTCCCTGGAAGAATAGGATTCAGACAGCTCCTCTGTCAGTACAGAGGACTTGATCTGAGTGAATGGAAGAGCTCAGTTATAGACAGTGACAGGAAGGGAAAAGAGCCCACGATATGGAATCAGAGGGCCTGGGCCCATCTCCTAGTTGGGCTGTGCTCCCTAGCCCTGCAGTCTTAAAGAACCATCACTTTAGAGCTCTAAGGGACGATAGAGGTCATCTCGGCCAGCTCATTTTACCAATGATCTTTGAATTGCCACATCTGATGGTCTCTTCCCCATCTTCCTCCTCTGTGACTCTGGACTTCCTTCTCCTAGAAACGCAGCCTTCTCTGGGTTCTTCTCCTGCCTATCTGACCAGTCCTCCTCAGTCTCTTTCGCTTAGTCCTCATCCCAGCCCCAACTGCCTCCTTGCTCTCCTGATTTAGCTGCCTTGCCTCCTTTATTTTGCTAACCAGATTGCGGTAAGTGTTGTTCAAGGCAGAGGTATGATAGCAGGATAAAGATTTGGGAAGATGCATTCAAATCTTCATCGTATTGCTCCCCACATGCACATACACATATCTCTCCCCAGCCTTTTTCAAGCTCCTGACCTTGCCTAACTAGAGTTCCAAGATCTTCTAGACAAGACTGAAAGAAGAAACCTCTCTATATTTGACAATCCTTGAATTACTTGGAACCGTGACCACATTTATTTACTAGCTCCATAGGAATGTTTGGGGAGTGAAGGTAAATGGCCCCAAGCAAAGGACTTTATCCACATGTGGGGACACTGTGAGAAAAGGGCCCCTCAGGACAAGGACATGAGCCTGTTGGCTGGCTCCAAGTCAGCACTGGGGCCTTCAACAGGTGATGCAAGGAACATAGCTGCTGGAAGCCTCCCTGGTCTACACCAGGGGCCTGGAGAAAGGAAGCCATTGACCCTGGGATTCCATCACCACATTGGAGAAAAATGACCGAATGAATGACCTCTCTTTATTCAGGCTTCAGGTTAACTGTAGGATTCCTAAAGCTTCCAATGAATGCTTGCTTGGGTCTGGCTTTAGTGGCTGAAGGAAACTTCCTTCTATCCTTGTGGCTAATGGAGGACTGACAGGTTTCTTCCACTTCCTGTGGCTAAAAGAACCATTAGGATGTCATGGAACCTCTGGTCTATCCCTTGGCACTTACCCTCAAGTCCACTGGACATTGGGTCTCACAGAACTCTTGGCATCTTGAATTCAAAAAGGGGGGTAGAGAGAGGGTCTTTTCTACAGCTCTAGTTCCTTCAAACCTTCAAGTATCCACATTGGCAACAATGGAGGCCTTCCCTCCCCTGCAGATGGCACTTCTGATCATGCCTCAAGGGTGGTTCTGTGGAAAGGGCTATGGAAACACACAGCCCATAGAAATCTGAGGGCTGTTAAAGCCAAATATGACACAGTGCCTACCTTCAAGAAACTCACAATCCAGCACAGAATATGAGGTATTAGCAAATAATTGAAATTACTGCAGTAAATATTTACTGTTTTGTGATAGAGAAATGGCATGATATAGTGCATAGAGAACCTGTCTTCAAGTCTGGAAAACCTAAGTTCAAATCTCTTCTGGGAGAGAGTAGCCAGGAGACCCTGACCAAGTAATGTGTCCTCTCGGGGGCCCTCCCCCAGCAGCTCCATACCAGTGTAAGTTACACAGGAACTAAGTTGCTGGTCTGCCTCAGTGGCAGGAGTTGTTAGACCAGGAGTCCGCTACACAAACAAGATCACAAGTTTAGACAGAAGAGGCATTTTAGGCCTTCCACCAATACAGACAGCAGCCCCTCAGTGCCACCAGACATGTTACACTTAAAGACATCACACATATACACATATAAAACACATGGTACACCTTCATACACAGTACAGACCTTACATGTACACCACACATAAACATACCACACATTCAAGCATGATGACATACATACCATATATAATATAACTACCCCACATATATACATACTACACATATATGCATCCCCACACATACCTCATATATATGTACAATACCCACCATATGTCCATGTCATACATGCATACATACAGTAAATATACATACCACATATGTCTTGTAGGGAGTCCCCTGAACTTTTCTTCTTGAATTGCTATATGTTCAAAACACATGGGACCCAGAGTATGCAGAAGGCCCTGAACATATCAAGGATGAAACCCTCCCTCCTAACTGATATAATTTGTTGTTTGCACCCCAAGCTAGACCCCCTCAAACACACAAGACAGTACATATACCACATACACATACCACACACATGCCACACATACAAATACTCATACACTCATCACATATACCCGCTATACATGCACAGACCACATATACCATATACATACACACCACACATAGTACTTATATATACACCGCATATACACATATCACTCACTCATATGCCACAATATACTCACCACATATACACACAAGCACAACACACACATAGCCATACCACACTCACCATACATTATACATAAAACATTAGCACACACAACACATATAGACACTACATGAACACACAACATATGCCACACCTATCTATAATCATAGACACACCTCACACACCATACTTACATACACACCGCATACAGCACATACATACCAGAAATACACATATACTCCACAAACACACACCCCACAAATACCACACATATACACTCACCACACTATACCACACATACACACCACAGATAGCAGTGCAACATACCTATACACACATCACACATGTACACTGTGTACACACCACATATCTGTGCATGATACCCACCATATACATGCTATACATAAATATCACACAACATGCATGCACATATCACACACATCATTCATATGCATACCACATATACATGTCTCACATACTCACATACCACATTATAAACGCATACCACAAACATACAAATAACACACACCGTACTCAGACCACAATACTCACCACAGCTATACATACCCCATAGTGCTACATACACACAGCACACATACACATTCCGCATACCACACATACATACAAACACAGCAGACACAACACACCTTTCACATACATACAGAAACACACAACCACATATACACACACCATACATATACACCTATCACACTTGCATACACACATGTCAAACACTATGCATGCATATACTTACATCATATCACACACATAAAACATATGCATACCACACATGTGTGTGTATACCCACTGCACTTATATATACCACAATACACATATACACCCACCGCACTTGTATACACTTGTGCACACACACTATATACACACATGCCACACTTATACATTCCTCCTCACACAATACCATATAAACTTCCCACAACACTACACATAGACATACCACACACAAAATCTACAACACATACACACATGCTGCCATATAGACAGCACACATCACATACAGATATACATACATACACACACACACACACGTGCGTGCACACACACGCACGCTCTTATTGCTCTTCTTTTTTTCAGGCTAATTCTTCCCAGGTCTTTCAGGTGATCTCAGTGGGGTGGGATCCATAACCCTTATCCCAGCTGCACCAGAAGTATCCATGACCAGAGCAGAGCCTTGTGGGAGTTTGGGGGCTGCCCTGTCATGCTCTCAGTTGCTGAGGGTTATCTAGCATATGTATTGTGTGTCTTTACCTTCCCAAGTTCCTAGCGTTGGTGAGGCAGTAACGCTTCATTGCTTCCCAAACCCCGTCATCTCATTAGTTGGGTATTCCTTCCTCGGAAGCTGATGACAGTCCCTTGATGTCTTAATAGATGGTTTCATGAGTTGCTGTGATCAAGAAACATCATTACCTGGTGCGTGGCTTCCTAGTGACGAATTTCTCTCTGCCAAGTGAGGCTAGGCCTCTCAGTTTGCCACCAGGTCCATCCTCAAAGTCTTTCCATTCCGGGGTAACCTGTTACCCCAGGAATTTGCTGGCATCACCTGTGATATTGCCTGAGGATAAGCTCCTTGTTATTCTGAGGCATGAGAGGGACATTTCAGTGGGCCAGAAAGCATCGGGACAGTCCAGCCTAGACATCAGGCTGGAGACTCTGGCTCTCCCCGACCTGTGGATGCTGCTTCTGTGATATAGTGGAAAGAGTGTGAAAGTCAGGCCTTGGCTCTGTCACTTAACTGCCTGACTGGGTAGCCTTCGCAATCCCTTTGAGCCTCGGTTTCTGTGGTGTATGTGGAAAGTGCTCTTAAATCATTCAGCACCATGCCAGTGCTACAGGTGACCTCCCAGCGCTCCCTTCCTGTCCCCACAGATCGGTGGGAACAGTAGGGGGACCTCCTGAAGGCCCCTGCTGAGGAAGGGCTAGCAACATCACATGTTCTTTTTTGTCTTCCCCTTTCCTTTTAGATTTTGATCCAGGTGTTGGAATGATGACAGGAATCCCACCTATCACACCCATGATGTCAGACTTGGGGATCGTTCCTCCTCCAATTCCTTCTGATATTCCAGTAGCAAAGGAGATCATACACTGCAAAAGCTGCACTCTTTTCCCACCAAATCCAAGTAAGGCACTTCCCACAAAATTTCTCCTTTCACATATCTGGATACCTAAGCAATGGTTCACTTTTCTCAAAGGAATCCCTATCCAAGGCCTTCATGAGATGTACAGTCCAGCAATAGTTTACTTGATGCTGCCCAACCTGGAAGTTAAGTGAAACTATCTTCCAGCGGACAAGTGGGTCTATCGGAACAATAAATAGAGAATCTTATTTCAAACTTTCTAGATCTTAAAGTCAGGGTAGGGGTGCTTATCACCTTTTTTAGGTTTTAACACCTGAAGTTGTCTTCAGGTACTTAAGGAAAACCATTTATTTGACTATTGAGGGGAATAGTTGCTACAGATTGGTCAGTACAACATTCCAGTAGGTGTAATCTCTCCTTCCTGTGTCAGTCAATAAGCATTTATTAATCACTTTTGTGTGCCTGGCATTTTGCTAAGTGCCAGAGATGCAAAAAGACACAAAAGACTGACAGTCTAACAGAAGAGACAACAAGCAGCGAACACATACAAAAGACAGTCCCTGCTCTCAGGGGGCTCCCAGTCTAAGGCCAGCCCACCTGTGGAGACTGGGCACGCTCAATCTGTTCTACATTTACCCAGTACACATAAGAAAGTACTGCCACCATAAACCAGTCAATCTTCAATTTTGCTAATATCAGAGTATAGATGTCTGCTTTGAACATCATGGGAAGTGACTCCAGCATCTTCAAATTCGGTCGACAAAGGTTGGAAGGGCAACATAGATCAGTGGCTAGAAAGCCGGTCTCAGAGTCAGGAGTACTTGGGTTCAAGATCCCTTTGTGCTTCATACTGTCTGTGTGACTCTGGGTCAGTCACCTAACCTTTCTCTGAACCCAGATCAGTCTCTAAGTCACAGGAGTGGTGCTGATCTGTATTTTTATAGAGAGTTTTCTCATCCAGAAATCCTCTACACCAAACAATCACAGGTCTAAGCCAACCAATAAAGAGAATCAGTCAATTCTTGGGCCGTCTCCTGTGGCAGATAAGTGGTAAAAGCATTTAGGCAATGTGTGGACCGGTATCTCCTGGCAAACACCATCACTTGTTCTACAAAAACATGATATGAGATTAAACTGCTAATTCATCGGATTGAAGGGAGAGGGAGGTGGCATCACAATAGGGTTTCATGGGGAGAAGGCAGAGTTTGGTTATGATGTCCAAATGGCCATTTCCCTCCACTGGGAGCTAACGTCAATATAATGAGCCTTTATCAAGTGCCTACTTATGTGCCAAGCACATAGTTTGAGTTTGCCTGTTACCTTTCAAACTTGCTATGTGACCGGCCCACCTCCTTGTGTGCAGTCACTCGCATTCTGAGGGATGGCTTTGATGCCTCTTGTCAAGAGTGAGCCCTTTCTGGCGATATATGTCCACTTGCTTATGGCTAACTCTGGCTCTGTTGGGGGGTTACGGTACCATTGCACTCATCCTTCCTGATCAATCTTTGATTTGCTTTTAGAGTTTGTTCAGTTGTTTGGTCCTGGTCTGTGATGGCATTGGAGCAGTGACCCCCTGGTGTGGGATGGGGGACAGCGCAAAGAGTGGGGTCTGGGAAGGAAATAAGTATGAGGGGCAGAAGAGACAAGCAGCTGACTTTTCCTTCTGTGAGGTAGGCTTGAGGGTAGCAGTGAGTGTCATGCCCACTTTCACAGATGAGATCAGGACCAGGATCAGGTATGGGTACAGGAGAAACTGAACCAAGGTGGGGGGTCTCAGGGAATTGTCTGGGGGAACATAAGTGACTTGCTCAGGATCATACAACTAGTATGTCTGAGGTGGGATTTGAACCCTGGTCCCTGTTGACTCTAGCCATGCTGTGGGCTTGGATTTCTTTTAAATTCTTAAAAATGTCCTTTTTTTAAATGACCTAAGAGTGGCTGAAAACTTTGCCCTCTGAGCCACTTTGGGCAGTGGCCTTGGGGCAAAGCTGGCTTGCTGCCTGGGAATGCATGTCGTCAGTTGAAGAGCAGTCTCAGAAGTTGGGACTATAGTTCATTGGAAGCTGCCTTTGCAAAACAAACAGGAGCCTCCGAAAACTCTTATCATCTGCCATCTCACAAAGGGCCCCAGCCAGAAGGGCTGCTGGAAGTGGACAAGGTGACAGAATAGCTTGGGCCCTTTGCTAAGCCAAAGATGATCAGTTGATGGGCGTGCAGTAGGACCAGAGATCTAGATCTGGAAGTCCCAGTGTAGACTTTTTCCCTTCCAAAGCATGATGGTTTTATGTGGCTCCCCTTTAACATGTCCCTACCTACTAGAGGCATGGAGTCTTTAGACCAGTTAATCAACAAGCATTTATATAGCTCCTACTATGTGCCAGGCACTGAGCTAAGCATTTTACACGTTTGATCTCATTTGATCCTCACAATAGTCCTGGGAGGTAGGTACTGTTATTATTATAACCATTTTACAGATGAGGAAACTAAGGCAGAGAGGGGTGAAGTGACATTTCCAGGGTCACGTGGCTAGCAAGTGTCTGAGGCCAGATTTGAACTCGACTCTTTCTGACTCCAGGCCCAGTACTCTAACCATTGTACCTGCCAGCAAATAGGCAAATAGGCCAGTGTGGCAGGAAAGGTAGGAACAGGGCAGGTAAGAGGAGGTCACTGAATAGGGAAGTGACCTGAGCCAACTTGGACTTCAGGAAAGTCAGTTGGGCAACTAAGTGGGCAGATTGGAAGGGTCAGAGAGTTGGGGCAAGGAGTCAGCTGGGAGACTGTGGCAGGGGTTGAAGTGTGAGTTCAAGAGCCTGTAGAGATGTGATATGGTGTCCATCCCAGTGGAGATGTCATGAATGTAAAAATAGCTACATGGGTGAGTCAGAGATCAAGGATGACCCCAAGGTGGGGAGCCCTGGTGATGAGCAGGACAGGGGTACCCTCAGCAGTCCTCAGGAAGTTGAGAAGAGGGGACGTGTTGAGTTGGGGATGCCTATGGGACATCTACTTTAGAATGCTGATTGCTGAAGAGTGCCTAGAGAGCTGACCCCAGAGCCAAGAAGGCCTCAGTTCAAGCCCTGCCCCTAACACACACTGTCCGGGGGACTCTAGGTTCTCAGCAAGGTGTTGACCTCATCTCGGAGCTCATTTAACTTCATGAGCTCCTAGACCCAAGGTCACACAGCTACTAAGTAGGAGAGCTGGGATTTGAACCCAGGACTTTTCCAAATCCCATGCCTCCTCCATTATGGTAGCACTTTGTCTAAAGGTGAGACCCCCCCCCCAGGCAGAAAGTGACTAATTGCAGTCAAGGGGGAGATTACATTAACAAAAATCAAGGTGAGAGACCTTAGGGATCCTCTTGTCCAACCTCCTCATTTTACTATCAGGGAGACTGAAGCCCAGAGAACATTCTCCTTAAGTAAATCATATAGCTCTAGAAGATGTCCCCGAGGCCCCTAGGCCAGTGAGGAAGTTGAGACCCAGAGAGCAGCAGGTATGTCTTGCTCCAGGTGACATAGGTAGTGAGAGTTTCAAACCCAGGGCCTTTGACTGGCACTAAATACAGGAGCCTGGGGGGAGTGAAGCCAGGGCCTGTGCCCCCAAATCCAGCACTGTCTTCATCATCCAATGCGGCCTTCTGCACAAGAGATCCGGGAATGGCTGCGGCGAGATGGAGGAGGTCTGGGGTGCCTCCATCTTATGTGGCCCACATGGCTCAGCCAGATGCCCAGAATGGGATCTGGGCTCTGGGCTCCCTATCGGAGTTAGTCCAGCTGTCCCTGTCCAGGGCTATTGATTTTCTCAGAGAACAGATGCTGGAAATGCTAGTAGTGGGGGATGTGTCCACAGCTCAACAAGCTGCTCCCCAGGGGTGCTCTGGGGTCTGAGGACCCAGCTTCCAATCCTGTCTTTGCCATATATGCAAGTCCCTTACCCTCCCCGGGCCTCAGTTTTCTCCCCTGTAAAGTGAGGGTCTCAGAGGCCACTTGTATTTCTAGATCAAAGATCTCATGACCCTTTCCCCTAGTGCATGTTCCTCCTCTTGGCACTCGGTGTGGCCAGGAGCAAACTTGTTTAATGTCAGCACAGCAACACATAGGGCAGAGCCTGAAAGGACAGACTCCAGACATTCAGACAAATGTGAACTCAGAGTCAGGAGACATGGGTTTGAAAACTTTCTTCTGGTTAATAGCCGTGTGGTCTCTCTCTGGGCCACATTTTCCTCACTTATAAAACAGGGATAATGACATTTGCGTTATCCACCACACGGGGGCATCCAGTCTGATCCTGTCATTTTACGGAGGACAGATCTGAGGCCCAGAGATGTTGGGTAACTTGCCCAGGTTCCCACAGCAAGTTACATTTGAGGCAGGATTCTAACCCAGACCTTTTTGACTTCAAATCCAGTGCTCCATCCACTTTACTGTGCTGGCTGTCAAAGATAGGTTCATAAGATTTAGAGCTAGAAGAGAACTCAAACAACATCTCGTCCATTACCCTCATTTTCCAGATAAGGAAACTGAGGCCACGGAAGGAGAAATGACTTGCCTAAGTAAGGCATAGGTAGTAAGCAGCAGAGGCAAGATTTGGGGGCCCTTAGAGTTCAAAGTCAGTCCTCCTCTTTCTTATTTTATTTTTGTCAGTGCTCTCTACTGTGACACACGCCCCCCCCCTTTTTCCTCTCCTCCTGCCCCCCTTTCACCTCAGTGAAGATTGGGTGACTCTGGGCTCCTGGGTCAAGTTCACCTCCCCTCCATCCTTAAAAGATCTGATATTAGTGACTCCCCAGTGAAGGGCATGGGGTTACCTCCTGCAGGTGGAGACTGAAATCAAGGTTGGATCATCTGCCTCAGGGAAGGAAAAGTAGGCATTAGTGTTTGTGACCCAACTTCCTTGCCACCATCCCACCACCTAAATTCCACCAGAATCCCATCACCCAAAATAGACTGATGGTGTCATTCTGGAGTTTGGAAAACTCACTTGAAAGTTCACAGTAAAGCAGCGTTTACATCTGAGATGTTGTTACTATGTTATCTATGTGACCCACCCTAGGGGAATCATATCCTACCCTGGGCCTCAGTTTACTTTTCCGTAAGATGAGGGGGCTGAATATCAGGAGTTCTTAATCTTTTTTGTGCTGTGAATCCCTTTGCAGAATAAGGTCACAAATTATAATGAAGTATTTATCCAAATGAAGGAAGTTCTAAATCCAGGGATACCTTGAAATCTAGCCACATACGTCAGGTTAAGGATCTCTAAGGCTAGAGGATCCCCAAGGACCCTTTGACCTATTATACTGGAATCACATGGCTCCCTCCCCATGCCCCCCAGTAATTCCCTTCTTAAGTAATCTTCTATTAGTGGAAGGATATGGGGTTACTTACTTCTGTTATATTGGGAACTCCTCAAGGGCAAGGGCTGTCTTTGGCCTCTTTTCACATCTGCAGCACTTACTATGTGCCTGGCACATAGTAGGCACTTAACAGATGTTTGTCAACTTACCAAATTCCTCTGATTGAGGCAGAATGGTTTTGTTGTTCAAAACCATGAGTGCTATGTTAAATTTAATTTAATAAATAGGAAAGAATGCTCATAAATGTAAACGTTTTTATTTAGTCCCATCACCCCCTCCGCCACCTAAAGCTCCCTGGAGGCCATTTATGAGGGCCTGAGGCCACCTTGGCATGGCCATTAAGTTGGTCAGCCCTCTCCATGTTTCATCTCCTCCACCAGCAAATGCTCCACGTCTTCTGTTCAAAAAAGGCAGTGGTCCCCTGCGATGTCCAGTTGTTTGAATTCTGTCATCCCCGTGGGCTGGAACTCTTCGGGCTTCCTCAGGAGGGGCTCGGAAACACCTTGGGTTGGCCTCTGGAATGGGCAGCGATCCTGCCCCAGCATCACCTGTGCCGTCAGCAACACTAGGTGGGAAACGCTGAAAATGTCTCCATGGATGTTCGTTGGGCCAGGGCACCTCCGGGCCGTCTCCTTTGCCCTTCTGTTGTTGTGCTGACACCATCTTGGAGGTTCTAAGGCTGTTTGTGAAGGGTTGTTTGTGAAGGGTATGAGGTGAGGGCGATGCTGCTGCCCTTTTTATTCCCTTCCTTGCCTGTAGTGCCTCCAAAGGGAGTCTGGAGGAGGCAGTTATGGGGGGCTGCTTTGTGAGGGCTCACATTACCATAGCAACCTTATGTTACCATACCAACATTCTGTGACACAAACAAAACAGATTTTGAGGTCAGTTCATTCTTCCTGCCCTGCCATTGGCTGAGTGTTGACTGCTCAAGCAAGGGCCATCCCCTTTGGCTAGCCAGCCCCTACTCACTGACCCTGCCCCCCCCACCCCACCTCCAGCAATTGTCATCATCCTAGTCTACTGGCCTGGGCATAAACTATATCTACAATTTACAGAATTACAGTTGCAAATAGTGCGAATCCAAATGCAGGCCACCACTTCAAGGGATTCATCATTTGCACTAACCAGGACCTAGCTGTGCTACCCTCCTATTCTGTCATTCCTATCCAGATCACTTCTATTCCTTCCTGGCCTGGCCTGGTCTGGTCTGACCCCAATTGAGTTTCAATATCAACTCTGCTACTACCTGCTTGATTTCCCTGGGCCTCAGTTACCTCATCTGTAAGTTGGATGGGTTGGACCTGACTTCTGAGGTCCATTCTAGCTCTAATTCTAGAATCCTATTAATAACAATAACTGTGCCAGAGGCAGCTAGAGGTGCCAAGATCATGAAATTCAAACCTGAGTTCAAATTCAGCCTCAGACACTTCACAGCTGTGTGACTCTAGCCAAATCATTTCACCCTGCTGGCCTCAGTTTCCTCCTCTGTAAAATGAGCTGGAGAAGGAAGTGACAAACCACTCATTTTGCCAAGGAAACCACAAATGGAGTTAGCAAGAGCCAGATACAATGGAAAAACGATTCAACAGCTATTATTACTCTTCTTAATGTATCTGCCTGCGCCTCATCTCTACCTGTTGAAGCTGTTCTCCTTCAAGACTCATCTCAGGTACCACCCCTTCTCTGAGGCCTTCCCTGATCCCCTCACCTGAGAGCCGTCTCTCTTCCTCTCTGGATTTATTAGAGAACTTTGTCCAGATCTCCCTTTTCCTCCTCACATATTCCAGCTTGTGCCTTATCCTCCAAGTAGACTTTGAGCTCCCTTGGGGCAGGGTCTGGCATTTTCATCTTGGTGTGCCTCATAGTTACCGGGTTTCCACATTTTGTGGGAGTTGTTTAAATGTCTGATGAATTGATTTTGAAAATACAAGTGTGGGGACATAAACATGGTAGCTAGGTGACCATTGGACTGACTTCAGATTTGGCCTCAGATACCAGCTGGCTTTGTGACCTTAAGCAAGCCACTTCACCACTGTCTGCCTCAGTTTCCCCATCTGTAAAATGAAGATAATAATAGCACTTACTTCTCAGGATTATTACAAGGAGAAAGTAAGAGAATATTTGTAAGGGACTTTGCATAGCGCTTAAAGTGCTATGTTTAAATGTTAGACATTATTATCCTCACCCTCATTGCCAGTGCAATGGAAATAGGCTTCGATTTCGATTCCAATGAAATCAAGAGGGTCTTGGTTTCAAATCTTGCAACGTGACTGTGGGGAAGTCACTTCCCCCTTCCTCCAATTCACCTTTCTCACCTGGCATCCCTCTGACCCCATGACTTGGGGTGGCACTTATATTGAGCTCCCTGAGCTTTGTCATTTACAGCAAGGCCCAGGATTTCATTGCTCTTTCATTTGAGACCAAAGCTCTTTAAAAATCTGTAGCTGAGTCCTGGTAAGAGCTAAATGAAAAGACTGAATTACACAGAATCAATCCTTGCAGATCTAAAACCTACACCCAGAAAACCTAGTAACCCACACACCTCTTCTTGATGAGCTACAGTCAAGAATTTTGACTAGAAACGCTTTGATACCTATAAACAGTGGCAGGGGAATCGGCAGGCTTGACAACCCCTGAATACTTCCTGAGTGGATAGAAAGTACATTACGAAGCTGGAGAATTTTCTCCTAAAGCAGATTCATTTACTCAGTTCAGCAAACTTCTCTCACCAGAGTTAAGCAATTTTCCCCAACAAGCTTGTTTCCTTCATTCATTCTTTTCAGCAGCCATTAATTAAGCACCTACTGTGTTCCTGGCAACATGCCAGGCTCCAGGCAGTCCCAAGTTCTTCAAATGCTTCCTTCAAGATCTAACTCAGGCACCACCTCCTCTCTGAGGCCTTCCCTGATCCTCTCACCTGAAAGCCATGTCTCTTCCCCTCTCTATGTATTTAAGAACTTTGTCTGGATCTCCCTTTTCTTCCTTGCATATTCCAGCTTGTATCTTACCCCTCAAGTAGACTGGAATTTGCTCCAATAGACTAGCTACCAAAACCAACATTGAACCCAATGGGGTGAGTGTATTTGCCTTCATAGAACTCCCAGCTCCATAGCCGGGTAAGACCCCAACATGAACAATTATGATACAGTGCATTTGAAAGGGGCCAAGTGTTATGTGAGCTCATTCATTCAACAACAATTTATTAAACACCTACTGTGTGCAGGGTTGTGGGACAGAGATAATTAAGAACCATCTTCCACCCTATTCTGGCCAAACCCAACCCCAGTCCAGTCTGGTGGTTCAGATTTAGGATTGGGAGAAGATGATATTCTCATAAACCTGCCAACACATAACGAAAAAGAAGTTTCTTAAGTCAGTCAATCAACAAGTATTTAAGTACCTACTATGTGCCAGGCACAATGCTAGGTGTTGGGGATACAAGCAGGAGGGCTGTGGACCTCAAAGGAGACAATAGATGTAAAGTGTTATAGAAATGCCAGTTATTATTGCTGTGTCATTGTTGTTAGACTCTACCAAACCTCCAGTCTGGCAACTGGTGGAGCAGTGGACAGAGCACTGGACTTAGAGTCCCCTGAGTTCAAATCCAGCTTCTGATGCTTACTAGCTTACTGTGTCCCTGAGAAAGTCACCTAATCTCTTTTTGCCTCAGTTCGCTCATCTGTAAAACGGGGACAATCACAGCAACTACTCCCCAGGTCGTTTAGAGGATCAAATGAGATACTATTGGTACAATGCCTGGCACGTACTAGGTGCTCTGTAAATGCCTAGAATTAGTCTCTTAATTTATACTTGGCAGCTTTTTGATGATCACAGGGTCATGGGATTTCAAATGAAAGGCTCTGAGAGATTACCTAGGCTGATACTCTCACTTTACAGGCAAAGAAACCAAGGCCATCGAAGTGAAGTGACTTGCCAAAAGTCACAGATGTAGGAAGAAATGAGATTCCTTTTGATTCAGAGAGTCTGTGAATCAACACTCTGGGTCCCAGTGGGGGGCCAATCCTTGTGAGCCCCTTGGTCTCTTGGGGAGGGGGCTGTCTTGAGCATCCATTTTCATTCCAACCACTATTTTCATTCTTTTTAGATCTTCCACCCCCTGCAACCCGGGAAAGACCCCCAGGATGCAAAACAGTCTTTGTCGGAGGTCTTCCAGAGAATGGAACAGAGCAGATCATCTTGGAAGTATTTGAACCATGTGGGGAAATCATTGCCATCCGAAAAAGCAAGAAAAATTTCTGCCACATTCGCTTTGCTGAAGAGTACATGGTGGACAAAGCCCTCTACCTCTCTGGTAGGTGTCTGCAGCCTAATGATTGTGGTCACTGATCACATAGTGGGGGGGATCACTGTAGGGGGTCATCGTCCGTTGACTGCAGGGATGGTTTGTAGGAAGTTTTCCCACATCTTCTCCAGGGATTCTTTTCAGTTTGTTGACCTGACTAGTCCCCTTCCCTCTGCTTTCATGTTCTCCATCCACCACTCACTAACCTCTGTTGACATCTGCAGATTCACATTAGAGGCAGCCTGATATAGTAGAAATGACACTGGATTTGGAATCCAAGTTCAAATCCCAGCTCTGCCCCTTGCTAACTGTGTGACCTTGGGTGAGTTCATTTCCCTCCCTTGGCCTCAGTTTCTTCTCCTATAAAATGGCGGGGGGAGGGGGTTGTAAGTAAATACATACAGATGCATGCCCATCTGTAAAATGGGTATAATACTAGTCCTATACTTGGATATGCTAGAAAGATCATTGGACCTGGGGCCAGAAGACCAATTCCTCTCCCAGCTCTGCCATTTACAAGCTTGCTGACTTTGGGCAAGTCATTTATCTACCCTCTAGATCTAGGCCTCTGAGGTCCCTTCTATCTTTAGGATGCTCTGATCCTTTTTGAGGTCTCAGTTTCCTCCTAAACTAAATGGGTTAAACAATACTTGTACTGCCTGCCTCATGGATTTGTAATGGAGGAGAGCACTTTGTAAGCTACAAAATGTGAGAGAAATCAGTGCCACTGTTAAACTGAGGAAATGCCACAGAGAAGCCAGTTGGCCTCCTCTGGATGCTGTCCAATGTAAAATGGGGCCCCCATGACTGAATCTGGTACTCCATGACCAGAGTCGCTTCCCTAGCTCTGAATGCACATCCTGATGTCAATGACTTTGGGCTGCTACCTCCCACCACTGCTCATTTTGAGCTCATAGTTCACTAAAGCTCCCAGATCTGTTGCACACAATCTGCCTGGGCATCCCCACCATCCCACATCTAGGCATATTGTTGTCATTGATTTTTTAACTTTGCATTTATTCAGATTAAATATCATGATATAGGATTCATCCACAGGTATCTCGAAGGAAGAGGCAGGCAGTGGCTCACTTATACCTCAATTTTACGACTTACCCAAAGTCACCAAGCTTGTAAATGGCAGAGCTAGGATAGGAAGCAGTCTTCCAACCACAGGCTCAATGACCTTTCTAGCACATTCAGGCACAGGACTATTATTATAACCATTTTACAGAAAAAGAAACTAAGACTCAAAGTGGCTAGGTATGTGACTAATACCACAGATCAGGATGAGACATGGGATTCAACTCCATGTTTTTTTTCAAATTCTGGTTCCATTGCTGCTTCTGACATACCAACCGCCTCTGCTCTAATCATGGTTGTGGATGGGATATGATCTATACTGCACAGTGGGAGGGGAGTAAAGGAGAGCTCTAGGAAAATCGAAGGAGGGAAAAAGCCCTCTTACCTGGATGGTGATGTCAGCATCACCAGGGTGATGGTGCCACTGTACTCTGTCCTGATCAGAACACATCTGGAATATAGTTTTCAGTTGGAAGGAGGTGTCACATTTCAAGCCGGGAGCATGTATAAGAGGATGACAAGGAGGAATTAAGAGCTTTGAGATCATGTGATCTGTTGAAAGGATTTGAGATGGGATATTTGGCCTAGCAAAGAGAAAACTCCGGGGGATGGGGGGACACTCCTGCTGCCCCCAAGCATCTGAAGTGGGGAGCAAAGGTGCCAAGAAACAAAAGGAAAAACTTTCTCCCGTGAAAACTGTGTGCAAGTGGAATAGGAACTGCCTCCCCTAGAGGGCCCCAAGCACAGGCCTGATGCCCATTTGGGAATGTTGTGCCAGGGATACTTGTTCATGTACAGCCACTATGGGCCCTTTGTGCTTGGAGCTTCTGTGACCATCACAGCCTTCCTGCAAAAAGCCAAAGATCCATTTTTAATCCAGTTGGCCTAGAGTCCCACTGTGTCCCATAGAGTCCCAGTCTTTTAGAGGTGGAAGGAACCTTAGCAGTCAGGCTGGAGGGGAGTTAATAAAAGGCTGCATAATATAGTGAAATGAATCAGGAGTCCTAGGTTTGAATCCTAGCTCTGCCATCAGTTAGTCATGTGACCTTGGAAGCAAGCTTCTGAGTCTCAGTTTTCTCATCTTCAAAATGGGGATGATGCTGCGGTTGCTGTAATTCTCCAAACGTTGCCCAGTTCTGCACATACTTGTAGGTGGGTACCAGTTCTGTGCTAAACTGCTTTTGCCCCCTCCCCTTCTCTCCATCCTGGCCATCAGGATATCGAATCCGCTTGGGCTCAAGCACTGACAAGAAGGACACCGGCCGCCTCCACGTGGATTTTGCCCAGGCCCGGGATGACTTGTATGAATGGGAGTGTAAGCAGCGCACGCTGGCCCGGGAGGAGCGCCACCGCCGCCGCATGGAAGAAGAGCGCTTCCGGCCTCCATCTCCCCCTCCTGTTGTTCATTATTCAGATCACGAATGCAGCCTCGTGGCTGAGAAGCTGAAAGGTAAAGCTTCTTTTTACACCTGGCCATCTCCCTTTTTAGCAAAGAACATGACCTTGAAGATACCCAATCTCATTGCTTTTCCCCATCAAAATCGTGTCACTCCTTGGTTCACACATCTGCAGCGGCTCCCTATTTCTTCCTGAGTTCCATTCAGGCTCCTCTGCCTGGCATTCAAGGTTCTCTGCAACCTGGAACCAGCCTGCCTTTCCATTTCAGTCTTCTCTTAGTGTCTGCTATGTCCTGTATACTCCCGTTCTACTGGATAACACTTTGTTAGGAATGTTGTGGGTTAATTAGAATGAATTAATTACTCTGTTATTAATGATGAATATGGTAATAATGGCTGATGTCTGTGGGTACTTTAAAGTCTTAAAGCCCTTTCTTTCCCCCAAGCATACTTTAGGTCCTCTCTCATCATTCTTTCCCGATTACTAGAATGGTCCCCCCTGCCTTTTGCCTCTTCAAGTCTTCATCCCTTGCTTTACAGTAAGTTTGCCCTGGCAGGATAGCCTGGCATAATGGGTAGAAAGCTGGCTTTGAAACCAGGTAGCTCTGGGTTCAAGCCCTGTCTCTGACACGTCCTGCCAGTGTGACCCTTGACAAGTCACTTTCAGCGTTCTAGGGAGACCTTGAGGACTAAAGATTATGGAGAAGGTGCTGACCTGTCTTGGTAATGAGGGTTTCCTCCTGATCTGAGAGTTCCCTATACCAATGACATCCCAGATCTGGTCTCTGTCCCTTAAAACCCAGCTATGAAAGCCTTCCCTGTTGCATTCCAGTGGTTTGTGTTTTTGGAGGCAATCAGGATTAAGTAACTTTCCCAAGGTCACACAGCTAGTTAGTATCTGAGGCCAGATTTGAAGTCAGGTCCTCCTGACTCCAAGGCCTGTGCTGCATCCACTGCACCACCTAGCTGCCCCTATTCTTTCCAGTGTTGAAAATGACCTTCTTCCTCAAGCCTGCTGTCTAGGTGTGTGAGCTTGGACAAGTCACTTAAGCACTTCCATCCCCAGTTTCCTCATCTACAAAATGATGGGCCTAGGCTAGGCTATCTTGAAGGTCCTTTCCAGATCCATAGCCTATAATCAACTTAGCTCTGGTAGTCCTTTGTTCATGCCTTCCCTGATAAACATATAGGTAACATTTATATAGCCTTTACTATATGCCAGGCAATGTACCAGCAGTATCTCATTTGACGCTCACAACAACCCTGGAAGGTAGGTGTTGTTATTGTCCCCATTTTACAGATGAGGAAACTGAGGTAGTCAGAAATCAGTGATTTGCCCAGGGTCGTATAGCTGATAAGTGTCTGAGGCCAGATCTGAACTCAGGTCTTCCTGACTCTAGGCCAAGTCCTCCATGCACTGTACCACCTAGCAGCCTACTTATCCTGCACTATATATGTGTCTGTCTGTATGTATATATATATATATATATATATATATATATATATACACACACACACACATATGCATATATGTGTACATATATGTTTGTGTATGTATATATGTGTGTATGCAGGGCAGTTAGGTGTTATTGCATTGAATAGAGCACCAGGCCTGAAGTCAGGAAGACTTCTCTTCCTGAGTTCAAATATGACTTCAGATACTTACTAACTGTGTGACCCTGGGCAAGTCATTTCACCCTGTTTGTCTGAGTTTCCTGAACTGTCAAATGAGCTGGAGAAGAAAAGGGCAAACCACTCCAGTATATCTGCCAAGAAATCCCCAGATGGATCATAAAGAGTTGGACACAGCTGGATAACAATTGAGCAACAAAAAATCTGTATGCATTCTATTACCCTGGTTGGTTATAAGCTCTAGAGGACAGGAACCCTGTCTTTTCTAAATTTGGTTTCTCCTCCAACACCATGCCCACTGTGCTCTGCACACAGCTGGCCACAAATGAATGTTCCTTGAATGCTTTTCTTGCACAAAGGAGCTAAGTTTTTTGTCCTCCCATAAGGGGTAGGCCCTTCCCATGCTGGAGACTTGGGGCCTCGGTTTATCTCCACTAGATTATAGCTCATAACTTGAGGAACAGCAGTAGTGCCATGGAAAGAGCAGCCCTGGATGTGAAGTTTAGATCTCAGCTCTACCATTTATGATCTGTGTAAGTGAAGCCAAGTGTCTTTCCTTCTCTCCACCTTAGGGTCTTCATCTGGAAAGTGAAGGTGTTGGGTTGGATGACCTCTCAGGGGCCTTCTAGCTATAGCTCCAACTCTTGCTCGAGTCTTTCATTTCCCCCAAGGGATAAATGTTACCCCATATCAAGTGTGTCCCTCAGGGAGGAGGAGTAGCTGATTTCATACCTCCCCACTTGAGTAAATTTGAGCTGTGGCCTAGGACCAGTAGACCCCTCTTTCCAAAGGACTTCTCTGTTTCCTCCACAGCCTGACCTCACACTAGCTAGAAATAGCGGTTTCTTTGGCCCCCAAGAAGGCTAGCTCCTTTCTCCACAGCATGGTGACTATGGAGGCTCCCAGTAGGTACCAGCCTACCTTGACTGAAGTATCCAAAGAGACACGACCTCCTCAGCATCATTGGAAAGTGTGTAGGCCTTGCCCCTAACTAGTTAGTCACCTTGCCATCTCTGGGCCTCACTTTCCTCCTCTATGAAATGGGCATGGTAGTCCTTGGGCTACCTCCTTCTTAAGGAAAGCACTTCTGAAACCTTAATGCATTAGAGAAATATGAGCTACTTTGTAGAGGCCTTCAAGTAGAAGCAGAGAATTCTAGAATTTTAAAAGTAAAGAAGAATCTATGTATCATAGGGCCCCATTTTTTAAGGCCTGCATCCACTCCACAGCTGTGTGAAATCAGAATGAACGTTTTCATTTTCGTATTTGAATCATTGCTAGAATCTGAATCTGTGAAGGTCAAGCACAGAGCCCAATGCCTGGAGCTTAATCAATGGTTGATGATTGACAGGCCCTTCAACAGAGCGATTGCCTGTCCGCTGGGTGATGGCCCTTTTCTCAGCCATGGTAGCTTGTTTAAGACCATCTGCCAAGACTCAGAGGGCTTGTAATCTATGTCAGGAGTTAGAGGGAGGACAGTGTCCACACTGAGAAAGTCATCAATCTTGGGCCATATCGATGTGCATCAAGTCACAGGATTATAAGATGGACAAGTTCCCTGATAACTCACATATGGATTTTGCCCAAATAGAGCAACACTGGGAAATGTGTAAAACTTCAGTGTTGGGAAAGATTTTCTCAAAAGAAAGCAAATACGGCATAGTGGCCAGAGAGCTTGTCTTCAAGTTGGGAAGACTTGATTCAAGGTCCCTTCTTGTGAATATAATCACACTAGGGCCATGTGACCCTGTGTAAGTCACCTGACCTTTCATTGTTCAAGGCAACTAGCTCCTAGACTGCAAGCTGCCAACCTGCACTAGTAGAAAGAGTTTTCTCATCCAGGAGTCAGGTCCAGTCCCTATTCCTACCCCTTAAAAAGAAGAAATGACCCTCCCTCCAGCTGTACTTTTGTAAAACTCCTGTGAGAAGGAAGAGAGGGGGGTGGCAAGCATGCTTTGAGAACCCCTGCTGAGAGAACCCCTGGAGGAGCCAGCATGTTGGGGAAATGGACAGGTTGGGGCCTGACCAACTGGGGACGACTCAAATCATTCTCCCTTTTCCTCAGATGATTCCACATTCTCTGAAGCAGTGCACACACTGCTGACCTGGATAGAGCGTGGTGAGGTGAACCGGCGAAGTGCCAACAACTTCTATTCCATGATCCAGTCGGCCAATAACCATATCCGCCGCCTGGTCAACGAGAAGGCAGCTCATGAGAAGGGGTTGGAGGAGGCCAAGGAGAAGTTCAAGCAGGCCCTGGCTGGGATCCTTGTCCAATGTGAGTTGTACTCTGGGGGCGGACGGGGGAGGGAACAGCACTTTATCACTCATCTTTTTGAGTTGGCACAGAAACAATATATGTGTTCTGAGATCGTGAGCCAGCTCACTTGATTCCTTCCCAGTTGACTCATTCCATTAGTTGCGCAAGACAATTGAATCAATTACTTACTCAAGTTAGTTACGCAAGTAATGGTGTCAATTCCCCAAGCATAAAAGCAAGATCATCTCCTGAATGGAGTCTCTGTGGTACATCTACCTCAGACCAAGATGGTGGTCCCTCCCTGTGCCATTTGTTTGCACTCTCATCTGTGCTTGAGGTCAGTTGACAACCACCACCCACCATGGAGGTGAGTTCCAAATTTGGTCACCAAGGGCAAGAGAGGGCATCAGCCTTTGAGGTCATTATCTTCTGATGGGCTTGCAGGGACTCCTTTAGTGGGCCACACAGTGACCTTGGACAAAGTGATTGATTGAGTGGGATGCTTCTGCTTTTGACCCTGAGCTTCCTTCCCTCTGGCCTCCTTTATGGAGCATGGAAGACACCACTGGAGAGGAAATGGGTTGTCCATTTCTACAGAGAAACACAGCTCTAAAGTCAAGTCCAGTCACAACAACTCCTGGGGACCATTTCCTAAAACATCACACAGGGTTGCCAGCTCCTTGAGTGGAAGGAATCCTCATACCAATAAAATCATGACTCCTTGAAGGAATGAAACATGTTATGAACAGTTTCTGAATGGAGAAACAGGGCTTTTCAGGGAGGGATCCACTCCCCCAGAGACTCTTAGAGAGGTGTTTTTTAAGCATGCAAGTTTCACTTTGCCCAAGTACTGTCCACATCCTGTGACAGGTGTTATATGGCTTGCAGTGGATTTTCTGTTGTCTGGTAACAAATATGGGCATGGACTCCAGAAGTATCCAAGCCTACAGAGGAAGGAAGCAGTAAGAGAGAGCATTTGATCAGCCCATCAGTCAAACAACAAGCCAGCCATGTGCCTGGCACTGGGCATGCAAAGACAAAGAACAAAACAATATCAGGATAAGCTGAGGAACAGAGACCTTTAGGCTGTCCCACCATGGCCACTGGTTTACTTTCTGTGGACACTACAATGCTTCAGAATGAGCAGTCCAAAGGTTGACCCCATTTCCCCAGATACCTTTTAGTGAGTCCCACAAAGCATTCCCATGATGCACTTCTACAAGTTCCCTTCCTGACAAACCAGTTCACCATGTCAACCAGCCTGTTGAGGGGGGCCTGGGATCAAATCCATCTGTTTTGGAAGGTGGGTAGCAGGTGAAGAGAGAGAACTAGAGGCAGGTGAAGAGAGAGAACTAGAGTTTGGGGTATATAATGTGTTTAAAAACAGGAAGCACCCAACTGTACTTAGAAGAAATAATGTGAACAACTGGCCTGTGGAATCTCTGTCTCTCTGTTTGGATGTTTTTCTCCCTCCTCCTGTCTCTCTGTCTCTCCCCTCTCTCCTCCCTTCCATCTTCTCCACTCTCCCTCTTCTCTCCTCTTCTTCTCTTTTCTTCTCATCTCTCCCCTGCTTCACTTTTCTTCTCATCTCTCCCCTGCTTCGCTTTTCTTCTCATCTCTCCCCTGCTTCGCTTTTCTTCTCATCTCTCCCCTGCTTCGCTTTTCTTCTCATCTCTCCCCTGCTTCGCTTTTCTTCTCATCTCTCCCCTGCTTCGCTTTTCTTCTCATCTCTCCCCTGCTTCGCTTTTCTTCTCATCTCTCCTCTGCTTCTCTTTTCTTCTCATCTCATGGCTCACAACAGGTAACCTTTCTACTTTAGATGAGACAAAAAGATAAAAAAAAGCCAACAACAAGAGAGATGACTTCTCTAAAAGCTCTGGGTTCCATTCCTGGCTTTGCCACCTTGGGCAAGTCCCTTTTCCCACCTGGACCTCAGTTTCTTTCCCTGAAGTTTACTTCAGCTCCCCACTTGTTTGTCAGGCACCATGATGGTGCCATCCCAGCTCCTAAGGTTGAGCTCTAAGGCCTGTTTCAATGGAAAAGCCAACGAGCCCTAAGAAGACGGTCTTTCCAGCTCCCCCATTCTGGAACCACCTTCTGCTACTTCAGTGTTCCCTCCTCCTCAGGCTATCGCAAATCCTACCAACTTGGCTTTGCTTTCAAGTTTTCTACACGTTTTTCCTCACGGTACCCCTGTGAGTTAGGCAATTTGAGAGTTACTGTCCCCATTTTATAAATGAGAAAACTGAAGCTCCCTGACAGAAAGGGACTTATCCAATGTCACACCACTATCTCATCAGTACATATTCCACAGTCATTTGTCAAGTTCCCTTTCCTCCAGTTGACTGCTGATGGGGCAGTACTCTTATCCCCCTTTCCTGAGGTCTCCTTTGCTGAACACGGCCATGGGCTAGGCCACAAGAGTAGGGGAGTGTAACAAATGTGTTCAGCAAACCATCTGCCTGATTCTGCTCTCTCTCTCCTTTGCTCCTCTCTGCTGCCTTCTCTGGATGATATTCCGGCTCCGTGCAACCTCTGGCCTCACTCTACAGTGGAACAGATAGTGGCTGTTTACCATTCTGCCTCCAAACAGAAAGCATGGGACCATTTCACCAAAGCCCAGCGTAAGAACATCAGTGTGTGGTGCAAACAAGCTGAGGTTGGTAACTTTTATTCTCTTTACCCCCTATCCCTTAACAACCTATTGATTGGGAAGTTATCTGGGAGTTAAATAGTGGCCTGCTGCCATACTCACAAGGCTTTATGGAAATGCCATAGGATGCGTGTTTCGACTTGTCCCGTGCTCCGACCTTCCAACACTAAAAAAGTCACTTTGCTTATGTCGAGTCCATTCCACTAAACAGAGAGTCAGGTGCCAAGTCTCCCCCTCTCTGAGCCAGTGAGGCCTGTGTGATCATTAATACCTTGTCAGTAATACCAGCGATAATGAATACCCTGGGCTTAATTTGATCAGTCCTCTATCATATTTACGTGATGTAATGAAAAGATCACTCGATTTGGAGTAGGAAATCTAGGTTCAGATACTGTCTCTGCCACGGACAAACTGTGTGGCCTTGGGCAGGTCATTTTAATTTAGAAAAGACATTGATAAGGTAAAGTCTCTAGAGAAGAGCACCCAGGATGATGAATGGCCTCCAGTCCAGGCAAGATGAGGAAAGGTTAAAGAAACAGGGGAATGTTTAGCCTAGAGAAAGGAAGACTCCACTGTCCCCAAGTGTTAGAAGGACTGATGTGGAAGAGAAATTGAATTTGTTCTGTTTGGCCTCAAAGGGCAAAACCAGGAATGGAGGGGAGGGGAGAGGGAAGTTTCCGAGAGGCCAATTTCAGTTTAATTTAAGGGAGACACCCCTACTTCCTAATAATGAGCTGCCCCAAAATGGAATGGGCCTCCCTCCCTCACTGGAAGGCTTCAAACGAGGGGCTAAGCAACTTGTTGAGGCAATTCTTTTTTAGGTATGAGTTGGACTAGATGACGCTGAGGTCCTTTCCAACTCTGAAACTCTATAATTCTGGGCTTTCTCTTGTGTAAGATGGGGGTGGTATCCCATAGGGCGGTCTCAGAGAGAATGTTTTGTCCATTTTAAAGTGCTATAGAGATGGGAGGTGTAATGATTTATTTATTCAAGGGTCCTGGCAGTTACATGTGGACACTGCCTAGTTACCCAGGGCACCAAACTGGCTATGCTCCTTTAGGGAGACCCTTTCCGCCAGGTTTGCTCAAGTTTTGTATTAAAGATAACCTATGTGTACACTGAAGCCAGAGTGAGATTTTCTGTATGACCCCTCTGAATATGACAGGGATGTATGTGATGGAAATTGGAGTTGAAAAATGAAGAGGTAGAAAGGTTTGTTTTCACCAGGAGGGTTGCTGGAGAAACACGTATTAACCTCAGTCTTACAGAAGTGGATGCCAATAGCTAATACTTGTATAATACTTTATCTTTACCAAGTACATCCACATATCTTGTCACATTTCAGTACCCTATGACAGATGTGGTAGGTAGGGTATTGTTAGTCTCATTGGGCAGACGAGGAAACAAAGAAGGGAAGGGACTTGCCTAGGGTCAGACTGCTAGTAAAAGCAGAGCTGACCTTTGGATCCAAGCCTTTGTAGCTGAAGAGCCCAGTTCTTTCCACTCAATCCATCCAAATCTTCACCCTCTCTGCTATTCTGGAAAATCTCTTACTCAGAAGAATTTTATGTTCAAAAGACAAAAATCTGAGAATTAGTATCAAGGAGCAGCTTGTAATCCTTTAAGATTCTGCCTGACTTCCAAAAAAAAAAAACAAACAATTACAGCCTACTATCTTCCTTTTATTCATTCGATTCTGAGCCCAGCTCATCATTAATCTGTAATACCTGCTCAAGATGGATATACTGATGGACTAACTCAATGGAGTATCTGTTGAACCGTATGGGGGCATTTTTTATCATCATGTTTTGTCCTGTATAGATTATTAAGCTAAACTCTTGAGTGATTGTGAATCTCATCAAGGAGGTTCTGTTGTGTTTTGGGGTTTGATGTAATCAACAGTGCTACTCATGAATAGTAACTCACAGGAGGATCACAGGAAATCCTTCTCCTCTTTAGACTGCACAGGACATCCTTCATGACAGTGGCCAATACTTTGGTCAAACATACATCTCCCTGTTTTGAGCCTCACTTGGTATTGATAAGCAGATGTTCTTTCAACAGTATTCTTCTGGTGATGCTGCTATATAGTTACAAATCATGGAACATGATGTTCTCTGAACAGTAGAGCTGTGGATGCCCCAAGAGACAATAGAGACACAGTGGGTATAAATAAGCCTAGAATAACTTAAATACAAGAAATAGCTAGAAGTCACTAGAAAATGCAGGCTCAGAAAAGAAGGTGGGCCAGTCCCATAGCAACAGGGAGAGCTAGCAGATAGCTAGTGCAAGTACTTCATGGGTACCCATACGTGGATGTTCAGCAGCCTGGAGCCTCACACTGAAGAGCTCACAGATCCATGGAAGCCATGAGACACACTTTAGTCAGACATGAACCTCTCAAACCACATGGACAAGTCCTTGTAAAGATTCACTCCAAAGCTGCTTCCCTTCCTCCAACCTAGGGTACAATTCCACTCATATGACTCGATTCTGATTCTTAGATTTGGGTCTCTGACATTTCTCAGTCTTGTAGAAGCACATCTTAGAATTCTTTCCCTAACTCAGCCTCTCCCTTAGCTTGAACTTGGTGAATGCCTCCCCTGTGTTCCATGACTTATTCACAGGGTTTCCTCAAACGGTCAAGAGGCTAGGATTTGGGAGCCAACCCTGCCATGGTCATCTGCTGGTCATTCCCATCTCAGTGATGATGGTAACACCCTCTTCTCTAATACTTTGAGGGTTGCAAAGTTCTTTCCTCATAACAACCTTCCAAGATCAGCAGCATGAGTATCCTTAGCCTCCTTTAAAGGGGAGAGTTTTGAGGCTCAGAGACGGAAAGAATTTGTCCAAAGTAACACGGTAAGTTTCTGGACCCAAACTTGGACTCAGGTCTCCTGACTCTACACCTAGCACTCTTTCTTCTACACCATGTTGTGTTGTGTGATCTTACAACCCACATCATACAGCCTTTCTGGGACCTGTAAAGTTTCCCAATCTGTAAAGTGGAGAGATTAGTCCCTGCACTTTTATATCTTGTGCTTATTATAAAAAATCCAACAAGACAATATGCGTGAAAGGTTTTTAAAAGTACATTATGCAAATGCAAGGTTGGAGTATTAGACATTTGCCTACATGTTCCCAGGCTTCTCTCCCAGTAGCATGAATGAGCTACATATGTCCTCCCACTCTAAAAAAGCGAAGCCACTTCTTTCTGTCAGCTGCTCTAGGAGAACATTCTGGCACAGGGCTTCCTTTTAGTAGAGGTAAAAGAGGCGGCTAGTGCATTTCTAGCCCATGGGGCTCTAGTTTAAGCTACTTTACAATTAAATATGAGCTGCAGCTGAAAAAAAAAAAAAAACAACAGCCCGATATCCATATCTGGATATGGCACAAATTTCTAATTTCCCAAGAGATAATCAACAAGAAATTTTCAAAAGAAGAATTGCAAACTACAGGTGGTCGTGTGAAAACATGCTCCAAATCTCTAATAGTAACAGAAAGGCAAACGAGCCAGCTCATATAATTTCACCTCACACCCTACCAATTGACAAAAATGACCAAAAACTAGAAATGGTCAGTGTTGGAGGTACTGTGGCAAGATAGACATTCTAATATGCTGTCATTAGAACTGCCCAGTGGTCTAGCCATCCTGGAAAATAGAATTATGCAAGAAAAGTAACTACCTGTCCATACCTTTGGATTTAGTGAACCCACTATTTGGGCATATACCTCTGTTACGTCAAAGACAGAAACAAAGATCCAGTATGTGCCAAAATGGTCGTAGCAGTTCTCTTTGTGATAGTGAAGAATTAGAAATAGAGTGTCCATAGATTAGAAATGACTAAAAATATCTACCTGTGGTATGCGAATGTGATAGAGTTTTATTGTGCAGTGAGAATGGCAAATATGAGGAATTCAGAGAAACACAGTAAGATTAATGGAGAGGAAAATGAGCAGAATCCAAAGAAGAATCTGCACGTGAATACAGTAGTGTAGATGAAAAGATAATTAACAGGATGTTAATTATCTACATAATATCTACACTACATAAATGGAAAACTAGCAAAAGTCTTCAAGAACAGACAATAAACCATGTCTCTCTACTCATGTCATAGAAGTGAAAGACAACACGAGCAGCGCAGAATGCTGCATAGATTGCTAGAAGCAGTCTCCAAGGTACCATGGAAAGAACATGGGATTTGTAGTTAGAAGTCTTGGGTTCAGGTTCCCAGACCTATCACCTACTAGATACATGACCATAAGCAATCACTCCCCATCCTTGGGCTTCTGATAATGCCCACTGAGGATGACACTTACCCTCAGTCTATCATCATGTAATTGTGAAAAAAGCCTCCCCTCCTGCCATAATCCATCAAACCCTAAGAATGAGAATGCTTTTTATTACCGTGTAGAGTTCCAAAGCCAACAGGCTACAGAAGTCACAACTAGAGATTTCTACAAAGCCCCAAATAATTTCTCTCGGGACACTCAGCCAGGGCTTGAACTAGGCACTTCACAGGACCACCCAGCTTGGTAGCAGGGCCCTTTGTTGCAAAGTAACGAGGCTAAAAGATCACAGCCAAGTTGACCAGAGGGAAAAATCATGCTTCCTGGGTGTCCCTTTCTGCCTCTTTAATAGGATAGCATGGTGTCCCTTTCTGCCTCTTTAATAGGATAGCATAAGGAAGCCCCCACATGGCCCTCTGTGACCAGAGGAAATGGTAAATGTCAAATTGGCTTTGCTGAACTTCAAGTCACATAAGATAGATGCCCCAGTGGGGCAAGAACTGAGGAGCAGGAAGTTCCAGGATCACTTGAAGGAACTGGAGTTATTTAGCCTAGAGAAGGGAGGACGTGAACTCTGTCCTTCCGTTATATAGGGCTGTCATGTGAAAGAGAGCTAAGACTTGTTACACTTGGCCTTAAGAGATGGAAACCAGGAGTGGGAGGGTGGGTGTTGCAGAGAAACGCATTTTGGCTAATATGAAAAACCACTTGACAGAACTGCCAAAATGCATTGGGTTACCTTGGGAAGTAGCTAGTTTTCTGTCACAGGAGGTCTTCAGGTGAAGTCTGGCTAACCATAACATACAATACAATAAATATTTCTTAACTCCTGTAAGAAAGAGACCTTTCCTAATTACCCTAGATGTTAGTGCCTCCCCTCCCAGAAATTACTTGCTATATTTGCATTGGCTCACATCACAATGCATTACATTATATTGTATTATACTTAATTCTCTATGTAGCATATGGATGCCCTTGTCTCTCCCATATAGCACACTGCTATCCTGTCTCCTGTACTCTGTTCTACTCTGCATGCCCCCATGCTCATCCTGCCCTCACCCTTCTCCATGCCTTTGCTCTTACTGACTTCTATGATTGGAATGAGCTTTTTACTGCCCTCTCCATCTGCATGTCTTAAAGCCCTTTCCTTTATGATAGCTCAGGTACCACCTGTGATAAAATTATGGGGAGAGGATATGGATTAAGTACTACTATCAACCACCAAATCTACAGTGAAGAGTATGGCTTCAGCTTTATCACGCTCAGATGTACAAACAAATGTGTGAGACCAAGCATCAGACTATATTGTATAGGTTTTGGTCACTCATGGAGGATGGGTGCAATGGAATATCGAAAAGCTAACAAGGAAAAATAATGATTTGAACATCAAAGAACAGATGGTAGGAAGGGAAGATCTTTTAGGGTAAAACAGAAAACTAGCTAGTAAACACTGGAACTCCACTTAACAAGGTGCAATTTGTAGACAGGCAGAGCAGGAACTAACCAGGTAACCCCAGAGCTGCTGTTGATGTCCCAGTTTGATTTAGCAGCCTCTAGCTAGTTATGTGACTGGCTTATCTTAAGTAAATAGGAAATAAGCTTGAGTTAGAAATCATCTGATCACACCCCTCTTACACAAAATCATCCCTGACGACTCCTCCCCCTCCATGTGAGAGTGAGCTCTTTCTCTCCCAGTTTCGCCTCACCTGTTGCCTGGGCCTCCTTTATCAATCCATCTTCAGGCATTTCTTCAGCAAATCCTACTGTATACGCCAGGCACTGTGCTACCTGGGTCCTGGATATACAAGGACAAAGAATGAGGCAAAAGACCTTACCTTCTAAGGGGGGAGGCAACAAGGACATAAGCATATTCCAAATAAATAAGAAAGAGAATAACTATCCATTCGGTCTTATATTCTGTTTACTTGTGTACATAGTAAGTACGTAATAAATCTGTGCTGATATCATATTGTTCCCCCCACCCACCCTCACACTGGATTGGAGTTCTCTGATGGCAAGTTCTATGTCATTTTTCACCTATGGATCCTCAGTCCCCAAAAAAGTTCATAGCATGGAGTGAGTACAAAAACTCATCAGGGGAAAGGGGATTAAAGGAGATGGGGGTATGGCCACTGCCTACCTGGGAGCCATGATTTGAAGAACATCCTAGCCACAGTGCAGTGTATGGAAGATACTGATGGATGCACACCAAAGGCATGTGAAGAAATGACCCCAGGTAGGAAGGAGAGAATACTGTTTTCTATACCTGCTTCCTGACTGGGGTTTTTTCTTTGTGTGTGATAGCATCCTGACAGAGAAGAGAACCAGCCTGCTGGAGGAATGGCTTTGGGAGGGTTTGGTGGTTAGTTGCCAGAGGGTGTCTATTTCAAGCTCCTCATGTGACAGAGGAGAAAACTGAGGCCCAAAGGAAAGGGATTTACCCAAGATCATGCACCAGAATACAAGCCTAGACCCTTTGACTCTCAGGCCAGTTTCTATACTGCCTTAGTATGTGTGTGAAGTTCCCTGAAAAGATAAGGTTAGAGACACTAGAGAAATGTTATAGGAAGCTGGCATCCAACGCCTGCTCCCCCTGAAAGTCAACTAAAGAAGCAAATATCCCTTTGTGCTCGAGTCCTTAACACTTACCCATTTGCCTGACTTGATGGGCCTCTATATTCTCCCACCCAGAAATGAGCTTAGAAGCTAAATTTTCCTTGAGATAGGAAAACAGGAATGGCCACTAGGAGACCAGTACCCCTAACAACAGCCTTCCAGAAGTACTTTAAGGGAAGATAGTAAACTCCCCAGTACTAGAAGCATGTAAGGAGAGATAAGCCTCCAACTTGTCAGGGACATTTTATCATGGATCTGTGATTTTCATGGTGACTGGAGTAGAAGATCACCCCTGAGGCCCCTAACAACTCTGAGATTCTCTGATTCTCGTTGACTCAACACTATAGCTTGAAGCCAACCAAACCAACTGTCTTTTGGTCCCAGAGAAAAGGAGTTGAAAATTCCCAACATACTTCCACAAGTCCCAGTAGCCCCCAGTTGCCTCTAAGATAAAATGGAGTCTTCAGTTTGTTATTTAAAGTCCTTCCCAAGACCCTCTGCCCTGCCCTTCTTTGCAGTTGGAGGACTGTGGGCGTGGAACACTGCATATGAGGTCAGACTTTTTTTCAGTGTGTTGATTACTTAAGCTAAACTTGTTTTACTCTTTTTTTCCTCTCTGAGGAAAGGGAAGTATTTTGGGAAGTGTAGGTGATGTGAAAACAAAAGATCAATACATTTTTTAAGTACAGTGCAAAAGTAATCATTCGTAATCTACATGCAACCCATTTTCCAGACTTTATTGACACATTCTACATTCCAGCCCAAATCACCTCAGACTCAGCATTCCATATCCCATCCTCCTGCCTTTGCCTGGAAGGCACCTAAGTTCTTAGACACTTTAGCATCCTCTAAGGCTCAGCTGAGGTGCCACCCCCAAGGGGAAGCCTTGCTTGCCCAGTATTCCCCAGATGTCGGTGCTGTTTCCCTCCCCAGTAGAATTTAAGCTCCTAGAGGGAAGGGACTGTGTCTGAATTTTGCCTTTGTATGTCCAGCATCCAGCACAGAACCATGCCTATAATGGGCACTTAATAAGTACTTGTTGAGTGGAAATTGAAATTGAAATATCCTATTTGCTTAAAAAAAATCTAGATTTATAGGCTGACATTTACAAACTTGAGATGATTCTTTCCAGCCAGACATTAAAGTTGTTCCAAGAGCCCGATTGTCGGAAACCTTTGCATTTTGTGCCACGTCTCGGCTTCCCGCCATTGGGAAACCTACTAACCCAATTTGTATCAACATGCTCTATAGGCCGCGGAGCCCTTCCTGCCCCAGCACGGGCCACAACAGACAGTGATTTATAACCAGAGTTTGGGGTTTGCCTTATCCTAGTAATGACATCTCAGGGTTCCAATTTCTGTAAATTAGAAAGTCTTTCTCTGGCCCCTCCCAGTCCTCCTTTCACCCAGACCCTTTCCCCTGCACTACCAAATTTCCTGTAAATGTGAAAAGTCTCAGTAAGTGGGATTGTGTTACATATTTAGTAAAAGGTTAGCAGCTTAAAATTTCTGGTAACCTTGCTCCTTTCTCTCATAAAATACAAGCAAGATGAATTCAGTTGTGTATGTATTTTTGTACAGCTGTAGTTAGCCTAATTATTATGCAGTAATCCGATTTGCCTATCTTACGATTAATCATTAATGTCAGGTGGTACAAAGGTTCAAATCCTGACTCTGCCTCATATTAATCTGGACCTCAGTTTCCCATTCTGTCAAAGGAAAATGTTTCTCTTCAAGTACTAGATCACTTGATCATTTGTAAAATGACAGGGACCAGACACTAAAGGGAGAAGAGTTTCCTTTGCCTTATATATCTCAGTTCCATTCCTTATCAAAGAGTTTCATGCCTCAAATTGCACTCATTATTATTGAACTTGACATTCAAACCAAGACAACCTCCAAAACCATGTGTCACGAGGAGCACGTTGCTTTAAATGAAATAGTTACAGCCTTCTTCCTCCTCTCTCCCCTGGGGAGCACAAACTATTTCTACCCTAAAAGGCTTTGATTATGAGGCCAGCAACTTGGCATTAACTCCTTTATCCTTGGTATCTCATGAAACAAAGAAAAAGATAAACCAGTTCTCAGGGAAAAGGGGGCAGGGGATGCTAAGAATCTTGAGGCCTACACCAAAAAAGTGTCTGCTATGGCAGGCCCTATGAAACAGGAAAGGCTTTTAGTACTAACAATAATAACAAGGGAAATAGAGTGCTTTCAGCTCTGTAAAGTGCTTTGCTAAGTTCATGATCTCTTCTGGGCCTCACAAACAACCTTGAGAGGCAGGCACTTTAGCTCTTAAAGGCCCCATTTTCAGGTGAGGAAACTGAGGCTTGGGGAGGTAAACTGACTTGTTTCTGGGCCCATGGCCTGTAAATATCAGAGGTTAGATTGAGGAGGCTGAACCCAGTCAATTGCAGGCACAGATGAGAAAAGGAATATTGCTGGAAAGCATATCTCCAGTGTGCATAGGAAGAGGAGAGGGTCTAGATTACATTTGGAAAATGCATTGTTTTTTGATGGGCTTCAAGCTGAAACGAAGACCTTATTCTGCTAATGTATCACTGCATGATATTCTAGACCCTCAGATCATGAAAACCAGTGTCTCTAAAGAATTCCACTTGCAGGTCACCCAAAGGACAACACCCAGGGGCCCATGGTGGACATAAGTAGGCAACAGCAAATTACCAGTGAAGGATGGCCCGGGACAAGCAGCTCTAAGAGCCATCAGCAAAAAGATGCATGACTGAAAAAGAAAACAGGCTGGTTATACAGTGAGAGCCGGCGATAACTGAGGGAAGACGTATAAGTCCATGTGCTCCAACATCTAGGCCAATCTAGGCTGAAAGATGCCACTTTAGAGCATTGCTTTTTATGAGAAGTAGCATAGCATTGTGGACAGGCACTGAATTTAGAGTGTAGAAGACCTGGCCTGCTTCAAATCTTGTCTCAGACACTTACTGTGTTATCCTGCACAAGTCACTCGAACTCTCTGGGCCTCAGTTTCCTCATGAGTAAAATCAAGGGCTTTGAATTTAGTGGCCTGTAAGGTTTCTTCTAGCTCTACATGTATGACCCCACCATCAAGAGGAAGGTCTTCTGCATGTTGGATGAAACCAATTTGGAAGATTTACAGGAGGGCATGGAGAAGAGTTGCATGGACAGGCTATGCCCTTGCACTGTGGGAGGGCATTCCTACATCTAGAAGATCACCAATCCTTCCAATTATAGAAGTATACTGCTTCTGAGACTCCACTGGCCATTTAGAGAGGGAAAAGACTGTGGACTTAGGAGTCTGAAAACCTAGCTCTAGTATAACAGTGATCCAGGTAAAGTTCTATGACCTTGGGCAAGCCCTTTGCCTTCTCTGTATCACATTTTCCTCATCTGTAAAATGGGGACGATGCTACTTGCCCTCCTTCATAGGCCAGTTTTGAGGAAAGTGGTTCATCCTGTAGAAGTGGGAGCTCTCATTCACACCCTATGCCCAATGGCTGCGTTGGCCAATGGTGGCTAACACAGACCCCAAGAGTCAGGGAGGGGTTTCTGGGTAAACTCCTCAGAATTCACTTCCCACCTTTGTCAAGGTCACAACTGGCACTTGGACCAAATCAGAAGCCACTTTTGAAACCTTTTCTTTGAAGTAGCCCTGTAAAGAGCTTTTGACCTTTTTGGGGAATTTAAAGGCCTGCAATGTACTCTGGGTAAGCTCCTTAAGGAATGAAGAACTTACATGGACCCTCAGGACAAGGCTCTTTGGACTTGATTTATGAGCTTCTGCGAATTTCCAAACCTCTTCCTTTAGCAAGAAGCCTGTGGTGGCCTCTGACGGATGGCCCATTGTCTTGGCCTGGTATTGGGTATTTAAGGAAGACAGATGAAAAGTGAGAGCCACAGCCTATTTGTCATTAAAATGGCTGGCCTAGTTATAAGACAGGGCCTGAGCTCTGCCTCGTTTCCTGAAGGACTAGGGGAGTCAGCCACTTAGTACTCTATGCCCCCATTTCTTCAGCAGCCAAGTAGAACCAACCTGTAATACTATTTGGCAAACACTTGGAAGCATTAAGTGAAATTCCCCAAATAGAAATGAGTCACTTTTCTAGATAAGGATGGTTTGCTGAGGTTTGGAGTTTAACTGGTTTTGGTTTTGGCGTTTCCTTTTTCTAAGAATTGTCCAGTTCTATGGGAAAGACCTCCAGGTAAGCTGCCTCTTCTCCTTCTGAAAGGTGATGATTCCCTCTTAGGCAGCTAGAAACCAAGGGCAGGCTTTGTGGATACTGATTACCCACAGGGCTTGTCTTAGCATACCACTATAATCTGCCTGTCCAGGGAGGCTTCCTGAGGAACATGCTTCACCCTGTGACTCAGTTCTCTGGAGAAACTAACTTGCTTTCCCCAATAAATAGATACTGAATTGAACTGCTTTGCTTTAAAAGGGTGGTGGCATGTTTGTGATTTTTGAGCAGGCCTTTCCAACATAATGCCCAGCAGCTAGGATATAAGTTAGGCAGCTATGACAGCCACATATTTTTCTTGATGCATGCTCCCATTTGCCACCATCAGACCTCACTATAATCACCCTGCTGCTAACAGATCTTAGATGATCCTGAAAATCCAGCCTCTTGAAATAGACTGAATGCTTAGAAATGAGCCTTTCCTTGGTCATTTTCCTCTGAAGTAGGTTTGAATAAGATCTAGCATATCCCTCTCTTGACAAGTTCTTTTAGAGTTCATTTTTCTCAAATGAATGGTTCTGTTTTCATTACTGGCCCAGGAGCACATTAGCACTCCAGCATCAGTCTCCAAATTCCTTATTAGTTCTCAACTGTGAATTTTTCAGTCATTTCAGTTGTGTCCAACTCTTTGTAACCCCATTTGGGATTTCCTTGGCAAAGATACTGGAGTAGTTTTGCCATTTCCTTCTCCAGCTCACTTTACAAATGAAACTGAAATAAATGTGATTATTTGCCCAGGGTCACACAGCTTCTGACTTCAGGTCCAGCACTCTATCCACTGTAGTGCCACCTAGTTGCCTTACTGTTACTGATGCTCCTAAAAAAGTTCGTTTTCTCCTATAACTTCTAAGCCTGCGATAACTTGTCCAAAAGTCCAGGCATCTGTGCCGAAAGGGTTTAAAGTAGCAGCATCCCAGCCCAGACATTCTTGGGCTCCATGGACAGATGGAGTCTTGTGGCTGGGAGAATAGGGGAGGGGCTAAATGAGGAGGCTTGTGGATATGATTGGAACCCTGAATTCTAGTAGAAACCCTTTGCAGGCAACTTGAATCAAATTGACTCGCTTCGGGTTCGCCCTTTGGGCCTGGTTCCAGCCATTTGCTGACTTAGGAGATCTCTTTGGCCATCAGATTACACATCAAGGCTACTCCTGCTGTGTATTTAGCATCAAGTTTCTGTCCCCTGCTTTACATGTTCCAGGCTTTTAGCGCCTTAAAAGTGTGCCCTTTGAACCTTAGGAAATTCGAAACATTCATAATGATGAGCTGATGGGAATCAGGAGAGAGGAAGAGATGGAGATATCCGAAGAAGAAACAGAAAAAGCTAGTGATCCAAAGGACCAGGAAGACTCAGGTAAGAGTTTCTTTCTCTATAGCAGAGGTAGGTTTTTCTGGATCAAATTCCTGTGTGTTCTGTTTGTCCCCATTTCCTGTTACGATGAATAATTGAGAAGTAGCTGCATTTTCCAAGAATCTGGGAGCATAGTCTTTGCCTGGGGTAAATTTTCCAGATTCTGTTGCCAAATACATCATGAAGAGAATATGTCCACAAATTGGAATTGTTCAATCATTATTCAAAAACCAGCAGAGGGTGATTCTTCCAGTATCATTGTTCCCCCATGTTCCACAGCCACATGGTTTCACTAGGGACCATCATATTGACAGACTTTTGGTGAAGCAGCATCCCGGCAGGGTTCCACACCATTAGGCAGAGATAAGTTATTAAGAACTTCATGAAATAATGCTGGTTAGGGACACATTAAGTGGGATACACGCTTCTCTCTGTTGGCACTGGCAGCCATGCAGTCACTGATGTAATAATAATGTCTTACAACCAGAAATTCCTAAGAAATTCCTAAGAAAGGAAAGAGAGCAGGCTACCTAGACTTCTTTGTAGGCAGCAGCTGTTCAGGCTGCATCACTACTCCATTTGTTGTATTCCCAAGCCCTGACAGACAAGGTATTGTGTACTTTGCCTAAGTAGAGCCCTTTGTCATCTTCGGGATCGTTAGCTTTCATTGAGCAGGTAAATAATTAACTACAAATGCATGTAGTCAAGATAAACAGAAGAGAGGGGATTTAATCATGAAGCCATTAGAATCATTTAACTGCTTGGCAGTGACAGCTTAGAGCCTATTATTTCTGACGTGAAGGCTGGTCTCTGCCCCAGTATCTGCAATATGCACAGAGTGCCTTTCTAGTGTCGCTGTGAAAATAAATGTATCTCGGTGTTTGAGCTGCTACTTGATCAGCTGCCAAGTTTGAGAAGTTACAGAAGAAAGAGCGGGATGACTGTGGGATTCAGATTGAATGGACTGCACCATGGGGTAGAGCATGGCATTTTGCTTCTCTGTCTTTCTGGAGTTAGAAGTTGCACTGGGCCTTATTTCTTTAGAGACTGGGAACTCCCTGACAGATCATCTTTGAGCTATTTTCTTTCCTGCTCTACACACAGAGATGCTACTTTGTCAAATAAAGCTATCTACAGTAGACTTAATGGAGCTTACCAAATAGCTTTTCTCCCAGAAGGTTTCAATTCATTTTAATTCAAGGACTTTTGTGTATTTCTCTTTTCCTGGATCATATCTAATTTTATTATCTTGCTTCCCTTGTACACAACTGTCAAAATCTCATGTACCCTGAAGTTGGTATGAGAGGAGGGCTTTAATTTAGAGCCAAAGTTAGTGCCTGTTACTTAGAACACAGTTCTAAAAAAGGGTTGTTTTACATTTTAGGACAGAGATCCCAGAGTTTCTTTTATTTCCAAACTACTCAGCTCCAGAATCCAGGAGCTTGGAACATGAGTTCCCCAAAGCTCTATGTTGGCCCCTAGGTGCCATATGGGATGTGAAGTATATTCTCTGTGGAATAGAAGGCTGCCCCCTATGCAGACAGCCTAGTGATTCGTGTTCAGGTGTGGCTTAGACTTGCTGGCCCCTGTGGTCCCTTCCAACACTGATATTCTGTGATTGAAGAGGGCCCATGCATCGAAGCAAATTGTATCAGGGCAAAACTCATTCTGATTTTGGCAGTGATGGAAATTCCATGGACCCAGTGAATATCAGCACAGGGCTGGCATGCTGTTCTCCTTCGGCAGTGATTTGCTGACCTCCTTTCTTAGACCCGTGCTCCCGACTGGCTCTAGTCAGATTCTTTTTAGAATTGTAGATTCTCAGAGTTGAAAGGCACTTCGGAGACTGTGCTCCTCTTATGGCCTCTTTTGGCACACGGCCCCATTTTCTCCATTTGAGACTCAGCTCAATGAATGAACTAATGTTTATTTCAAGTCAAGGGCCTTGGTCATGGCATCCCTGACATCTCCCTACTAGAAGGGCCCTTAGACGCCCAGAGCAGGAATCCCTTCTCCAGCTTCTCTAAGAAGTGGGCAGCCACACTGTGCTTGATGCCCTCCAGGGAGGGCAGACGCAGCCCGACTCCCCTGATGGGAAGTTTTTTCTTTGCCCCAAGTCCAGCTAGGCCTCTCCATAACTCTCCTCCATTGCTCCTGGTTCTGTCTCCTGGAGCTGAGTGGAAATAAGTCCAGTCTCTCTTCCTCATGACAGGCCTTCAGATACTTACAAACCTCTTACCAACAACGTGAGCTGTTACATCTTCTCTTATCCAGGTAAAAAATGCCCAATTCTTCTAACCAATCATATGGCAAGATCGCAAGGCCCTTTACCACGCTGGATGCTCTCCAGCTTATCAGAATCCTTCCCAAAATGTGATACCTAAAACAAATCTACTTCTCAGGATGGGATAATCCGGGTCCAATGTACCTCCCTAGTCCTGGGCACCAATGTTCTCCTAACATAGCCTAACACTATATTAACTTCCTTGGATAATGTATAATATCATTGACTCATACTCTTAAAATCCCTCAAATCTTTTTTTTTTTTTCAGACAAAGTCATGCATAGCCATGACTTACCCATCTTATATTTGTGAAGCTAACTTTTTGAATCCCAGCTCAGCTATGTGACCATGGGTATGTCCATAGAATATAAACTCTTTGAAGGCAGGAACAATTTTTTCCTTTGTAGCCCCAGTGCTTAGTACAATGTTTGGCACATGTTAAAACACTTAACAAGTGCATGTTGACTGACTGACTTGACCTCAGTTTCCTCATCTGTAGAGTGAGAACAGTAATGTTTACACTCCCTCCCAGAGAGATCGTAAGCAAAGGACTTTGTAAATGTTAAGGTACTATAGAAATGGGAGTTCGTATTGAGTACTTGCTGTGTGGTGTGGGACTAAAGGGTTGGGGAGGGGGGAAGGGGATTGTGAGTGGCAAGTACAAATCTGCATATGACATGATCACTGCCCTCCTGTACCTCAAAGTCTAATTCAAGAGATGAGGCTAATACACGTGAAACAATTCAGGAATGATTAAAGGCCAGAATGTATACTTTGAACTTTAAGTATAGTAGGAAATCAAAGGGGAAAACAGCAGTGTGGGCTAGAAGAGTCAAAGAAGTTGAGAGAGTGAATCATGAATTGAGGAGGTGACGGTATTCCAGGTGGAAAGAATAGCATGAGCAAAGGCATTGAGGTTGGAACCAGCCATTGGGGGATGGCAAGAATTGTGACCTAAGGAGCAGAGAGTATCTTTTACGAAGGAGTGGAAGATGAGATTCAACAGGTGGTGTAGGCCTACATCATGGATGGCCTTCAATGCCTGACACTGGACTTTGGCCTTGATGTGGTAGGCAGTGTGGGCTACTGTGGACTTGTGAACAGGGATGCAGCACAACACATGCACTGTTTTGGGACGGTTAGTCTAGCATCCATATGCATGATAGAATTGGGAAGACGAGAAGAGACTGGAAACCCAGGGCCAGTTTTAAAGCTGTAGTAGGAATTCCAATGTGAGATGAGGAAGGTCTCTGGAGTAGGGTAGTAGCAGTAGTGGGAAAAAGAAGAGAAAGAGGAAAAGAAAAGAAAAAGGGGTGAGTTCAAATGCTATCTCAAAGGAAAAAACCACACAGATTTGGTTACAGATTTGGACTTGGTGAGTGCAAGAGAGGAAAGAATACAAAAGACTCCAAAGTTTCTAGCTCAGTAGATTGGAAGAATGGTGGTAATCATGTTAGAAGAAGAAAGTTCAGAAATACAGATAGCTTAGGGCAGAAGATAGTGCACTGAGTTTTCAGCATTTTTATTTTGAGGGAAATGTCTGGACATTTAAGTGGGGATAACTTACAGGGAGCTGGAAATACAGGACTGGTGCTTAAGCAAGAAAGTCAGAGCTAAAGAGATCAGCTTGGGAGTCAGTAGCAGAGAAGTTTGAGTTAAAATCTTGAGGATCAATGAGCTTATTCTGGAGTAATGAGTGTATAGAAAGAAAAAAGAGAGAGCTGAAGACAGGACTTCCAGGCATAGCTGTAGTTACAACAGAAGTAAGCAAAGCCAGGAAAGGAGACAGGGAGGTGACCCAAGGGGTGAGAGGAGAAAGAGGAAAGATAAAGGAAAAGAGTCTTAAATAGGGTATGGTCAACAATAGCAAATACTGAAGGGAGGATTAGAGTCTGGAAACTGGGAGTGGGCCTTTCAATTTGGCCAGAAAGTCCTTAATGATCATGGAAAGAAAAGGCCAAGAAGAAGCCGACTTTCAGGAAATTCTCAAAGTTCAATAGAAAGCATTGGTGTATGGGAGAAGTTTGGCCACAAGAAGGACATGAAAAGATGGTAACTCAAAGGGGTCACCAGATCTGGGAAAACTATTTTGTTTTGTTTACAAAATAATGAGACTTGTACATGTTTAACTATGAAAGGAAAGGAGCCCAAAGAGAGAGATCGAAGAGATAATTGTGTTAATGAAGTCTTGGAGTAGGTGAAAAGGGATGAGGTTCCAGGAAAATAGAGAGAAATTTTTCTTTTGAAAGAGGAATGAGAGCAAAGATGTGACCATGTTATGTTGAGGTGAAGTATCAGGGATTCCTGAGGTAGTTCATATACCCAGTAGCGTTAATTTTCCCGATCAACTAGGAAGCATGGTCATCCACTGAAAGTGAAAGATGGGGATTGGGAGTTTAGCCTCCCTGGGCCTCAGTTTCCTCATCTGTAAACTTAGAGTGTTGAACTAGATGGCTCTGAGGACATTTCCACTTCTAAGTTTAGGATTCTGTGTGTAGCCTTTGGTAACTCACTTCCCTTCCCTGGGCCTCAGATTCCTGACCTGTTATAATTCACATTCTCTGGCATCATTAAGGTTTCCAAGGCCCTTTTCCCATAACCACCTTATCAGGCACACAGTGTGACACCCTCATTTTCCGGATAAGGAAGCTGAAGCCCAAGAGGTCATCTCTTGGGGTCACGGTAGCTAGAAAGGGCTCAAACAGGAACTTGCACCCAGGGCCTTAGACTTCCTATCTGGCCCTTTTCCCTACCACCGTAGCACCTCTTGCTTTCAATTGCTTTGTGATATTTGTTTACCTCTTGGCACTCACTTTTTGAAGGTTATCCTCAAAATGTATTTGCTTTATGCTTCCGCAGAAGAAACTGAGGTATTTCTGTTTTTGTCCTTTACTGCTGAAACACTTGCCCAGAGTTTGGCTTGTCAACGTGGCAAGCAAGAAGCCTGGAACTGCCTTAGAACTTTCACATGGCCCTGATGGATTGCCATCTTTCGTTCTAAGAGACATCAGTCTCACCAAAAACAAACATTTCTCTCTGCCTTGGAGATAGTCAGAAGGAGCTGCTGAAAGTAAATGATGGAAGATTGTGAATGGCTTCCCTGCTCGGTGCTCTGTAGTACTCGTACTGATAGCTATATTATATTAAAGAGTAATATTGAACTTCCCAATGTTCTGCCAATGTGCAAAGAGCTCACAGTTCAGGAAAGGACCAAACTGATATTAAAACTGAAAGAGGGAGGATTTAGTATCCTCATTAAAATGACAGGAGAGTGGCAAATGCATATTGTATTGAAGATCCCTTAGTAGTCTTTATGGCAGTTTGCTTTCTTTTGCTTAGGCAATTCTAAACCAAAGAATTTATTCTCAGTTCCCATTTGACTGCAGGCATCAGGCATGCTTTTCCCCCATGGGATGCAACCTCTTCTCATTTTATCAGAAAGAAAAATATTTTCCTATTTTAATTGGTGAATAAACCTCTAGCAATTCCCCACTCTCACCCAAGATCTTGCCCTTAGTGGCAAAATAATATCACAGAAATAACAATAGACTTAGAGTCAGAAAATCTGAACTCATGTTCTACCTCTGCCAATGACTACTGTCACCTTGGGCAAGTCACTCCATCTGTCTGAACCTCAAGATCTCTATTTGTGAAGTGGAAGTAATGTTTGCATTCCCAGCCTTTCTGGCTGATTGGGAAGAAATTATTTTCTAAACCATCATGAATAAAAGGTGTACTTCTTTCACATGTTTATCTACACAATGTATATATAGGGCATGAACATAATTGCCAACCTAGAATACAAGAAGAGAAAGAAAGGAAGGATGTAAGGCAGCATAGTGTGAAGGGAAGAGAACTGGATATGGAGTCAGTCAGAGCACCTTTTAGCTGTCCTTGTTGGTGTGGTTTGTCTTTCATTCTTGAAGAGGACCATGACATCAGGAAGATACAGATCAGAATGATTGGAGATGGCCCCCTTAGCTCTCCTACTTACTATCACCAGTTTTCCTGTCTACTAGAATAAGGAGGTTAAACTAGATGATCTCTAAGGATCCTTTTATCCTAAATTCTTCTATTTGGTATTGAGTACTATAGCTTACCACAGGCCTTCCATGCCCACCTCCATCACCACCCCACCTCACTCACAAAAACAAAAAATAGCTTACTCTCTTCAGGGTCTAACCAGCTTTTCTTAGGCTGACAGCATGTTTGGCTGCTGTCCTTGGTCCTGAACTGGCAGATTAACCTGGATACTTCTCTCCCAAGTCGCCAACTTCCTTTTCTCTATACAATGCCTAGCCAAAGACTTCCCCATCCTTTTATTTTGTTTCACCTGGTTTGGGCCACACAGCTGTTCTGTCTCAGAAGGCTACCTGAGGAACAGCATCTCAGAAGTTGGAAGAAACAAGAATGTATTTCACTCAGACAGCTATGTAGCTAAGATTTGCCATAGTTCTTGTTCACAGTGAGAAAGTCTATGCGATTACAGCAACAATTAAAGTCAGTAATGAAACCAAACATTAAAATGAATGTGCACCATGCCAGAGGCCTTCTGTACTTGAAAAAACAAACAAGCAAATCACTAAAATGGGGAATTTAAAAGCACTTTAACAAGGGCTAATTGTATGGCCATTTATAGAGAGCAATACTGACATCATCTTTCCTGTAATCCCCAGTCTCCCACTGTCCCGTTGACTTAGCCTGTCACAGGCTAGCCTTCTTTGTACCTAGAATTTTGAGAACATAGAGACACCATCTAATCTAGTCCTTTAATCTGACGAAATTTGAACATCAAAACCTAGCTAGGGAAATGCCTTTTCCAAGATCATATGGCTAAAGCAGCAGAGCTGAGATGGGGAATTGTGTGAATGTTACTGAAAGATTGTGTCGTTATAATTAGCATTTCTCTAGCACTTCAAAGTTTGCAAAGCACTTTACATATATTAATTCATTTACAATCCTCACAACAGCCCTGTGAGGTAGGTGCTATTATTATCCTCCTTTTACAGATGGGGAAACTGAGTCACCGAGTTTCGATGACTTGCTCAGGGTCACAGTAATAAGTATTGAAGGTATGATTTGAACTGGGCTCTGAGTCCTGTGTTCTGTTCACTGTAACACCTAGATGCCCTGTTCTATACCTATTGGTCATGAACAGCCCATGTCATTGTCAGTCCTGGCCAAGGGAAGTTGAGTACGTGACCTGAATTCATGAACCTACTGGCATGCTATCATGAAACTTTGTTCAGCTTTCCCTCAGGACATGGGCTAAGCAGGAAATCAGCAGCAGCTCATTTTTCTAGGTGTGCTTTCATATTTTAGCCTTTTGGGTTGTTCTTTTTCCTTTCAATAGTAGAGATGGTGCTGATCCTGCTTCTTTTTAGCTTCTTTTTATATATGAAAACTCTAAAGCTCAGAGAGTCTAAGTGACTTGCCCAATAAGAAAGTAAGAACCAGAGAAGACACTTGAACACTAGGTCCTCTGACTGCAGAGCCATGGCTCTTTCCAGTATAAACTTGAGGGCAGGGCCTATGACGAAACGCTCTTTGTGTTTCTAGTACCAAGAATGGGGTCCTTTATGCAGTAAGTATACACTAATGGCTTCTTTTTGAAGGTAATGAAAATCTCTCTTGTCTTCTATGGTCCAATGTTCTTCAGAAAGAATTCATAGGATTTAGCTCCCTTCCTGTCCCTTTTTCCTCCCCTTCATACTAAATTCCTCCCCAAAGACCAAAATATGTCATACTTTTTTAGGGGGAGGCAATCAGGGTTACACAGGTAGTAAGTATCTAAGGTTGGATTTGAACTTAAGTCCTCCTGACTCCAGGGCTGCTGCTCTATTCACTGAACTACCTATGTCATACTTTGCAAGTGAAATCATTTTGCCTTTCATAGACAGATTTTTCTCTGACTCTTTAAGCATGAAAGCTAGGGGAAAAAAAAACCTTCAAAGATAATCTAGATAAACCCTCTCATTTTACACATAGGAAAACTGAGTCCCAAAGAAGGAAAAGAGATTCACCTAAGGTCACATTGCAATATAATGACAGAGATGGGACTTAAATGCAGTTCTCCTGTCTCTGTGTCCAACACCCTCTCCCCCTCACTCCACTCCCCCCCCCACTCCACTCCCACTGTCTACCAATAAAGCAAATCTGGCTCTAACTCAATATTTTGAGCTAATGGTATACAGGACCACACTGCTGATAGCTATTACCAAAGAGAATAACTTTTCATGTTCACCCAGCTGTAGGAAGAGATCAGTCTGTGGGTGGGAAGCCCAGCATGACAGCCCTATTTGTGGGCACAGGTGAATTTTTCAATATCTGAAAGCAAAAAGAAATTCATTGGAGAAGTCCCAATCTGAAGATTAGCCTGTTAAAGTCATCATGCAGCATCGCCAAGTCATTTGCCTTTATTGTCCATTCATCATATGAATGGAAACATATTTATAATTTTATTCCTTTTTGGAATGTGAACAGGACACATAGCACAGAAATGAGGCATCCTCAGTGTAGGACCGAATTCTAACGTGAAGTAAGTAGTACAGTACAGTGGAGAGAGGACTGGACCTGGGTCAAGTCCCAGCTCCGCCATTAATTCAGGTCCATTCATTAAGTATCAGGCACTGGCCTAAGTGCTAGGGATACAAAGCCAGGTGACCTTTGACAAGTCCCATCCCCTTTCTGAGCCTCAGCTTCCCCCTATAGAAAATGAAAGGGGTGGATTTAATGATCTGTGTGGTCCCTTAGCATTTTGTGACTCCAACATTCTCTGATGATCATCGATCCTCTTCTCTTCCAGTGGTTTTGGGTAGCATGATATGGTGAAGCATGGGCTGGAAGGTTCTCATTCAAGTCTTAGCATTGTAACCATGAGGACAAGTCCCTTCCCCTCTCTGCACATTCATTTCCTCCCCTGTAAGATGGAGAGGAGTCAGCAATCTCTTAAAGGCCCTACCATCCTTAAAAATCCTCTGGTAGCACGTAATACAAAATAGAGTATATTGATGTTAGCTTGGAAATGCCAAATTCGGTTTCTGATGAGAATGTGTTAGCTGTAATGTGGGGCTTTTTCTGCCAGAGTCCTGTACCCTCTGTTGAAACAGATAGATAGATGTATAAGTGCGTATATGGACATATACATGTGTGTGTTACATATATTTTGTACATAATATTATATTTCTCTGTGTTGCTGTTCAGTCGGGTCCAGTTCTTTGTGACTCCATGAACCATCCTGTCTATGAGGTTTTCTTAGCAAAGATACTGGAGTGATTTGCTGTTTTCTTCTCCAGTGGATTAAAGCAAACAAAGGTTAAGTGACTTGCCCAGGGTCACGCAGTAAGTGAATGAGGCTAGATTTGAACTCAGGTCTTCCTGACTCCAGGCTGAACCACATAGTTCCCTACTTTGTTTCTTTATCACCTTAAAAATTAGCAAAACACCCTGTTCATAACCACCCTGTGAGAGAGGTAGTGTTTAATTAGACTATAAGCTACTTGAGGGCAAGGATTGTTTGTTTATTTGGCTTGGTATCCCCAGAACCTAGCACAGATTATATTATTAACATATTTGTAAAATTATTATTGCCCCTGTTTTACAAAGGAGGAAACTGAGACCCAGAGAGGTTAAAAACTACTTGTACCGGGTCACAGAGAAGCCAGGACTATTCACTGCCTGTGTGCTCTCATGGTTATCTCTGACCTTAGTTGTTTTGTCAAGAGGATTTTTAAGTCCCAGTCACACTTAGCGGAGTCAGGTTTCCATGGTCTGGAATTGGCACCGTCAGACCAGTTTGGCAGTCTTGCTTGAACTCACCACTTACTCATGTGTTTTAGCCATAGTCACTCAGGCTGAGGCACTGAAGGAAGAAAATGACAGCCTGCGTTGGCAGCTCGATGCCTACCGGAACGAAGTGGAATTACTCAGAGAGGAAAAAGACAAAATCGTCCGGGATGAGGATGCCAACAAGGAGCAGCAGCTGAAACTCCTCCAGCAGACTCTGCAAGGGATGCAGCAGGTAAGCGTGCAAGGAAGGTCGTTGGCCCTGGGCTGTGGCCCTTATTCTCTGGGTAGGAGGTCCCAGATGGCCTTCCCATCTGCCATTGAAGCTCCCTTCCAATGCTAAAATCATAGTCTGGCTCACCAGCAGCAAGGAATGGCAGTTGGTCACCCCATTTTCTCAGTTGGAAAACTGAGGCTCAGAGAGGGGAAGTGATGTGCCAATGTCAGAGCTAGAACTAGAACCCAAGGCCTCTGATTGCCAGCCCAACAAGTGCTCTTTCCGTCCCACACCACTGCCTGAAAGCAGCCAGGTGAATATCTGGATAATCCTTATTGATGAGAGACAGAGCATCAGAGAGGATAGAGAGTCAGCTTCACATTCTGGAAGCCCTGGGTTCAAGTTCTTTCTTTAGCATTTACTGAGACAGCATGACCCCTAGGCAAGTCACCACAACTCCACAGTGCCCTAGGTTGGGACATAGCTTGATGAAGTATCCAGAGCCCTGGATCTGGAGTCAAGGGACGTGAATCTGAATCTCAATTCTACCACCTTTGGTCTTGGGCAAATCACTTTTATCTGTAAGATGGGGATAATAGTACTTGCCCTCCCTCCCACCCAGGAGTGGTGGTTGTGTTTTAAAGAAAACACTGAATTTGGAGTCAGAGGAGAACCTGAGTTCAAATCCTGCCTTTGAAACTTATTAGCTGTATGACTTTAGACCAGTCTCTTCCCTTCTCTGGGCTTTAGTTTCATCTTCTGTAAAATGAGAGGACTGGACTAAGTGACTTCTTAAGTTTAAGCTTCCAATTAAAATTATTGTCCAAGAATATAAATTGTGAAAAAGGAACCATTCTACAGTGGTAGAGGGACCCTGCTCACTAGGAGTTCCCCATATCAGTGGAACCACAGATCCTGTCCACAAGTTATTGTTGAGAGAACAAAGTCTTTTCTGGCAGTTAGGGAGTGAGATGGAAACTCAGTGTTCTGGTGAGGTTTTTGTCCAGACCCTTCACCTTTCATTTGATCAGTGTACCCACCTATATAAGGACACTCGCTTTGCCAATGCAAGTTGGTACCTCATCTGAGACACTGACAAGGTAAGTGGCCCCAAGGACAGGGAAGAAGTCAAGTTTCAGGAGTAAAGTGAGAAATGAAGATAGCCCCATTAGAGGCAGAAGACCTAGATCTGATGTATGGCCTCCATGGCTCATGACTACTAGGGGAGTCTCTTCCCCTCCATGAACCTTCATTTCCCCCTTCTTATAACATGAGAGGGCTGGGCTCTTCTAGCCCTGAAACAATGCTTCTGGGTTCCTCATCCGGAAAATGGGAATTATCAGACCTTCCAAGGTCGGTAAAGAAAATGCTGTATAAACTTTCCTGGAGCTTTGTACCTCTTCATCCATGAAATGGGGTAAATTCGCCCCCCTTGCTACCCAGGGTCCATATGAGGAAAGGGGAGATTTAAACTTTAGCCTTCTAAAGAGAGGGAATGGTTTTTATTAAATGTGAACCACCTGAAAGAAAGGGATGAGAGGCATGGAAAAGACTCAACTTCACAAGCATTGCCACCCTCTCATCACTGTGTTTGCCATAGACCAAGGAGGGCCTAGCACAGATCACATTACACAGCTAAGCTCAGCCAGCATCCCCCCAGGGAAACTTTGGGGAACTTGGAATCTAATTCCTCACCCCCTTTTATCTGTCCCTTCTTCAGCATCTTCTGAAACTGCAAGGTGAATGCAAGAGAAAGGAGGATGAGCTCAATCAAGTCAAGGATGAAAAAATGCAGCTGAAAAAATTACTGGATAAACTACAGGAGCAGGTACAGCCTTGGCTATGAGGGCAAGAGGACGGGGCCCTCCCTATAGGCCCTTTCTTTTGTTACTGTACGTACCAGTGTCGAGTTGGGGGCCCATCAAGTGGACACATATCTCACCAGTCAGAAAGGAATGACCTCAGATTCAGGCCCATTCAGAGGCTATCCCTACAGTCCCTCGCTCCTCGCGGTCAGTCAATTGGTCAGTCAGTTATTTGGTCAGAGAGGCAGCATGTTGTGGTGGATTTGGAATCTGGGGTCCAAGGTTCAAGTCCTGGTTCCGTGTTACCTGGAGCAAGTCTGTCCCCCCTACACACACATACCACCCCCACCTTTCTCAGTAAAGTTTGAGGGGCTTGGACTAAATCAGAACTCCTATTTCTCTAATGCCTTAACAAGATTATTTCCAAGATCCTATTCAGCTTTGAATCCAATAATCCCATAATCTTGGGATTAGTCTGTCTGCACTCGTAATTGACAGGGGTTTTTGGAAAGCTAAAAAATGCCTTTGGACATCTGTACAACTGATGGCATTTGAAATTACACATCTTATTAACAGGGAGACTGAACAGCCAAATTAGGTCTTGCCTATTTCTTTGGTGACGCACCCTTTTAACGTAGATGGTGCCTGGCAGCAGAGTGAGAATGAGCAGTGTATCTAAGCAGGAGAGTGGGAATATTACAGAGAAGCAGTGTGCACGGGGCCCTGTCTTTTAGCCATCTTGTAACATTTACATTAGTCATTTCTGGCTGCTTTTCAAATCTCTGAATCATCATGCAGCCCTTTGTACAGATACGCAGGACATTGCATTGAGTCTTTTCCAAATGGAGAGAAACCAAGGTGTAGATTGTAGATGGAGCCCATAAACTGAAAACAAACATGGAACTTGACGGGGAGGCCTCAGCTTTACATCAGAGTCATGGGAATGGAAAGGTAGAATTTGTCCATGGGGAGTCTGAAGAAGCTGAGACCCCCTGAGAGCCGCTAACAAGCAGCACACTGATTGAAGCTCCCTGGCCTCACACTGGGTGCCTGCCTATCGAGGCACGGCGTGTCTGCTGATGATCACCACTTGGTTATATAAGAATAACTGCTGTTCTTCTTCAGTTATTCTTCTTCAGCACTCAACTGGGGCGAGCCTCTGAAGTGGCCCAGTGGTGGCAATGGAGCTCCACTCTGCTGTTTTCAGAGACAGAAGAGGAGAAGGGAATGGGCTCGCACACACAAAATCAGTAGTCCCCAAGTTTCATATGAGGCTTTGCTCTTCATCTCTGTGCTCAGCCCAGGAAAGTGCCACAGGCTTAGGCTCCATCTTGCCTTAGCCACAAAATGACTTCCTCCCGAGTGCCATTAAGAGTTGGCAACCTCGGTGGAATTTAAGTAAATGACTGAAAGTGTTTGCTTCTGCAGGGTCATTTGTGATGCTTTTAATTCTGCCACTTCATAACACCAACTCACTCTCCAGCTTTCCTGAAGCTGTTAAGGAAATGAGTCCAGTCCCAGAGAAATCCATTCATTACATATTTAATTGAATAGTGCTAAGGCTGCTGTCCTTCACAGACTTTACCACTACAGTAGGAATTCCCGAAACGTCTGTAGGCTACCTGTACACTTCCTGTGTTCAGTGGGGCACAGTATGGGCATGGTACAGCCAAATCTATGGCTCCTCATGCTGACCACTGGCTTCTAGGCATGAACATCCTCAGTGATGGTCACAGAGCCTTTTCAAAGCCTTCAAGGTCAGATCATACAGAGAAAACTTGCCAAACTATGCCTACATGTAAGCTTTTCTCATTTTGTAACTGAATGTAAGAAAAGATGACAGATGGAAAAAACAGGAGAGCTTCAGCTTATTATGAAGCAGATGTAAGTCTCAGTGTGTTTCTTTCCATTTCTTTTCCACAAAACTGAGGAGTCCCAACTGTTTACCACCAGTGGACCTACCACAGGAGGTCTGATCTGTGGACCAAAGCTCAGTTAAACTCAAGTAGGTTAGAAAACCAAATGCCATTTTGCTGAGCCCTCACCAGCGATTATAACTTAAAAGAGAAGCCATGAGCTTGATCTGGGATGCTCCGCAGGGACTCATCTCATTCAGGGGTGATTCTGGCCATTTTACTGTCAAGAGAGCAAACTCCATGGCTCTTCTGGTAAATTGGTAATAACCAAGTACCCTTGCTCCCAAATTTCCCCAATCAGATTGAGTAATTTTCAAAATGCCAACTTTTACAACTGATGCCAGTCTGATAAAGAATGTTCTTCTGCCCAAGCAATCAGAAGGCTGACCAAGTGTCGTAGTGTACTCTGCACCTTTTGTCATAAAGTACATATCCACAGGAAGCCCAGAAAGCTGCTAGAGCCATTGTTAATTACATTTTACAGATGGAGAAACTGAGACTTAGGTTAAGTGGAGTGTCCATGATCTCATAGCAAATCAATGACAGAACCAGGACTTGAAGCTGGGGCCCATCTGACTCTAAATCCACCATTCTTGCACCTGGAATGTGCCTGATGTTCTGTTCATTGAAGCCAACTGTTTCCACGTGCATGAAATTAACCCAGGAAGGGCTTTGTTCCTTTCTCCAGGAGTGTAGTGTTTCCAGAATCGGCGTGTGCAACCAGGAAAGTGATCCAGTGGAAGTAACTGCAGCTAGCACCCCTGTCAAATCAGAGAGAGAGGTGCTGTTAGTGGGTAAGAACAGTGGCACCTGCTGATGTACAGCAGGCAAGAGGGAAGACCACACACACAGACACAGACATACACACACGTAGACACACACACACACTCACACACACACATACACACACGATCCTCATGAGTTGCTATGGCCAAAAAAAGAAAAAAAACAGTCACTCCCCGGTGGCCATTTTTCTGCTGATGAGTATCATGTAGAATGAATAAATAATGACTTTGACAGTATTTTCTAATGATCTCTTAACTCAGAATGTTTCATATGCTGCTTAAGTGGGGCTCTTTACATAGCTAGGGACCATTTGAAATACATTACTGGCCCCACTGTGCTTTCTAGAGGGAAAATATTTATCTGGAATATGAATCTTTTAAAAGCTTCTCTATACTTACTGGAAATTCTCTATTGTGATATTATAAACTGGGAAGCAGTGTAGCACATTGGACAGAGACTTGGCCTCAGAGTCAGAGTATTCCCACCTCTGACCCATGCTGGCTGTGTGACCCTGGGTGAGTCACTTAACCTTTCCATAGAACAGGAGGTTGTCGCCCTTAGAAGAGAGAATTTCCTCACTCAGGAAATCACCCACACTGATGAAATCCCAAGCAGGTCTGAACTTAAAGAAAAAAATACACACACATCTGTAAATTGTTATCATATAGAATGTTTATATATTACCTATTTATTATAATTTTATATATTACATATTTATATAAAATATTTGTATTTTATGTATGTAAATACACTCGTGTGTGCATATATATGTGTGTGTACATACAAGCATCTCCATGTGCTTGTATGTACATAAAAATAAACTAGACTTTCAGCTTCATGAAAGTAGAAACTATCAGCTGTGCCCAGCACAGGCCTCTCTCAGCACACAGTAGGCACTTTATGTGAGTATCTGTTGAATGAATGGTATGTTGAGGGCTGCTGTCAGCACACACAGATTGCCGCAGTAGGAGAGAAAAGAAAAAGACACAAGAAATACAGAGGAAATTTAAGCCCCCCCAAATACTTTTCAACCATGGGAGGGATTGATCTGAGCTCTTACCACCTTGTACCAATACTCCCAGCTCCTACAGAGGGGCAGGGGGAAGGGAATAAGCTTAGATTAAGCACCTACTATGTGCCAGGCACTGTGCTAAGCATCATTAGGGACATCACGGCAGGAAGATAGACTTGCCTCCATTCTTGCCACCAGCATCCCCTGCCCATGCCCCCAGGTCAGCTGACACTGCTGGCCCACTTGGATTCTCCATTCATTTGGCCTTTGGGGTGGAGTCCTTGATCAGTCTTCCATTCTTCCATTCCTGACTGGGACCTGCCACCTCCCTTCTGTTTGGGATTCAAAGCCAGCCTTTCCCCCTGCTCCCCACCTTTCTCCACACCTTCATCTTCATCCACCTCAGCCCTACCCCTCCATAGGCCACTTCCCATTCCGTCATACCCTCTGGAACCTTGCTTGACTGGTAACAAACTTCATCGTGCTAATGAAAACCTGGCTGTCTCTCCAGAAGACATGCTATCTCGGGTCTCATTCTCTAGTACCGGGAGCTTTCTCTCATGCCTACCCCAAACATACTGACCTGGAGGAGTGAGTGGCAATCTCGACTCTTTTTGCCCCACTGCCACTTGCAGACCCTCCCTTCACCACCATCACTCCGCTGCCCATTGTCCTTGGAGGTTCACACCAACCAGTTAAGTTAAACTGCCCACGTCCTTATCACAGTTAGCCTCCAGCCCCCCAGAAACTAAGACCCAGAGTTCAGTCTTCCACCTATACCTTGACTCCTACCCTCATATTTGGGGACTTGAGTATACATGTCAGTGTCCCATTTGGCCAACGTTGGCTCCCTTGGCCCACATCTTCACTCCACCTCAGCCACCCATGACTGTGCTGCCTCTGTGAGCCAGCACCCTAAGATTCCTCTCCTTGATCATGGCCCCCTGCTGTTACATTCCTCCTTTTGCCTCACTCCCCCTAAAGCTGTTCTTTGACCATAATGCGTTCTCACATGTTTTTACTGTCCATCACCATTCCTCTGGCCTCACTTTCCTCATTTCACAGTTTTGCCCCAGGATAGTTCACCTGTGTACTAGTCTCTAGTCCTGAAGCCCTTGCCCTCTTGTTCCTTTGCCAGGTATGCTTCAGCAGATGCTGATCCTGGGTCATCTCCACATCTGCTTTCTCTGTCTACATTCATGAGCTGTTGGAAAAAGCCCCACAACCTTGCAGATGTGACTCCCTGCAAATGCACTCTCAGATCTCAGCTGGGCCCTCCCTCACTGCCCTTCACAGAAATCTTTTCATTCCTCCTTAGGTGGTGGCTCTCTGTTGCACTCTCCATGGTCGCTGTTCCAAACTTTTTGTCCTCAATCCCCCTACGACACCACCAGCTCCTTTTTTCCTCTTAGTAAAGGACCTGAATCCCCACTTTACTGAGCAAAGAGACTTTTCATTCACCTCGAGCTATTTCTACCCTCCTCCATACTTCAAAATCTGACTCTGTCACCCGCCCCCCCATTCTCTCCACAGAGGTGCCTGACCTTGCCAAACTTCTCTGCTTTTGCTCTGGATCCCAACCCTTCTCACCTCCTCTCAGAGCTGAGGTAGGGGAGAACGGGGTTCCAGCATTTCTTCTTTTTCTCTCATCTTCAATCATCCTTTCTCTAGGGGGCTCCTTACCTGCCATGTATGAATATGGCCACATCTCACATTACTACATTATAACTTCTCCATTACAAAAAGCCTTTACTTGGTTCTGACATCCCCTCAAACTATTAGCCCATATCTCTTCTCCCTTTAACCCTGCAAACGGTTGCCTATGTTCATGGTCTCCATTTTCTCCCCTCCCAATCTTCAGTATACCTTATATCTTCTGGCTTCCAGCCCCATTACTTAACTGGAAACAGCTTTTCCAAAAGTTATTGGCATTCCCTTAACTGCTAAAACTGATAACCTTTTCTGATTCCTCATCTTACTTTGACATTATTTCATCTTTTGGAACTATCAACTCCCCCCTCTTCACACCTCCCTTGGTTCTTGGGCCCATCTAAGCACTCCTCCTTCTGCTTTCGGTCATTATCTAGCTCCCATGCTCTAAGCACAGACATCTCCCAAGACTCTGTGCTGTAACTTATTTCTTCTCTTACTGTATTTTCCATCAGCAATCATAGCAGCTCCCATAGGTTTGATGACTCCCCAAAACTCTCATTTTCTCCCTTGAGATTCTTTCTCACCTTTGCCAGCCGCCCTCTAGATATATCTGCTTGGATGTCCCACCAGCATCAGAAATTCTGCCTTTCTATATAATATAGGACTTTTTCTACATCCCCCCTTCATTTCTGTGGAAAACACCACCATCCTTCAGGTCACCCAAGTCTGCAACCTCAGTCATCCTTGCCGTTTCCTTCTCCCTCACTTCCCACTTGCCAAGTCTTGATGATTTCACCTCCATAACATATCTCACACACATTTCTCTCCACTTATGTTCAGGCCCTCTTCACTTCTCACCTGGATTGCAACAATGTCCTCTTACTTGGTCTCTCTTCCTTTTTGAATCTCTCTTCCCCACAGCTGCCAAATTGATATTCCCCAGACACAAGCCTGACCTTGTCATCCTTTTACTCAAAACTGTCCCTATTATCTCTAGGATAAAACACAAGCGGATATTGAAAGTCTTTCCCAATCTGGCTTCCTCCACTCATTCCAGTCTTACTGCATATCATGCCCCTTCTCAAACCCTGGTGTCTAATCACATTGACCTGCCAGCTCTTCTCCAACAGTTAGGTGCCATTTTCCATCTCCTGCCTTTGCCTTTTCCTTGGTTGTCGTCCATGCTTGATATGCACTTTACCATCCTCCACCTCTGAGACCATCAGCTTCCCTCAGAGTCTCAACTCAGTTGCTGTCTCCTATGTGAAGCTTTTCCTCACCTCCCCCACTACTCTCCTTAGTTATTAGTGCTCCCTCTTGAAACAACTTTGCATTCACTTACCTCCATGCATGTTCCATCACCTCCATGTTATATCTTATGATATCACCCCCCCAATAGTATGTATGTACCTTAAAGGCAGGAACTATTTCATAGGGCTTTGTACAGAGTAGGAATTTAACAAATATGGAATTGAACTTCCAGTGTTCTCCACATAGAGTAATTACTGAACACCTATGAAATGATGCATGGTCTACCATGTTAGTGGTAGAAAAAACACTGAGGGAGTCAGGACCTGGGCTCCAATGTCTTCTGTCCAAATGTAAGAACCAGCTGGTCTCTGAGGAACCTTCAAGGTCTAGATCCTCAGAATTTAAGGTGGCTGAACGTGGAATCATGAGACTTGCGTTCAGTCACAGCGTCTCTGAGCCTCAGTTCCCCTTATCTATAAAATGGAGATAATAGCTCTTGCACTACCTACCTCACAGAGATGCTGTGTAGTTGTAAGGGAACATAGAAAGGAATTCTCAGTGAGCTGGAAGGAATCTAAGATCATCTGCTCAGAGTCCAGAGTGGGGGAGGGGGCTGATACACAGAGGTCCTGACTCCCAGCCCATTCCCCTCTCCATTACACTCGATGTACCTGCATCATTTGGATAAGGAACGTTTCACTCCGATGATGCTCAGACATCTTCAGAGAAATAGCTGCAAGTGTCATTCTCGACCGTTTCAAGGAAGGAAGTAACTTATTTCAGTTTCCAAGTTCTCCAGCCCATTGGCAGAAGGAAGAGCTGGTTTAGAGAGAAACCTGTGAAGAGTCATCCTGGGAAGGATTCCTGCAAGGGATTTTTTTAAACAGAAGACAGTCTCAGGCTGATTAAAGAAGTGGGTGCTATTTGCTGGCTAGATCTCAGGCTAGGCACGCACGGCTAAGCACCATTTTCTCCCTGTTTGGTCCCTTGTTGACCACTAGAAGTACTCCTCGTTTGAAATAGCCTTTCTTTTTTTTTTTCTAAATAGTATTTTAATTTTTTCCAATTATATATAAAGGCAATTTTTAACATTCATTTTTTTAAAAAAATTTTGAGTTCCAAATTTTTCTCCTCATCCCCTCTTCCTACAATGGCAAACAATCCGACATAGGTTATATGTCTATAGTCATTGATATAGGTTATATATGGATAATCAGGTAAAACACAAAATAGCCTGTCTGACAAAATCACAGGCTCATAGATGTGAGTTACAAGCGCTCTTGGAGGCCTCATAGTCCAACCTCCCTCCTTTTACAGATGAGAATACTTGAGGACTTGGCTAATATCATACAACTAGTGGGTGCTTTGAACTCAGATCCTCTGACTCCAGAGTCAGTGCTCTTTCCATGCTGCCGCTGTTAATTCTGTTATGAGAGCAGTTACCAAGCATACACTTGGCATCAGGTATTGTGCTAAGTGCTGGGGTTACAAATGCAGGCAAAAGAGTGAAGGGCTGAGCCAGGTTTGAAGGGAGTGTGGCCATCATGAATGCTTCCCCAGATGGCAGTTTCAGGGAGGAACTCACCCGTTGGAGGAAAAGGCTGTAGGGGTGGAGCCTTACCAGTGTGAAGGCCACAGAACCAATGGAGGAGGAGGAGCAGGAGCAAGAGGAAGCGAAGTATTTGGAGAAATCCCTTTAGGAACAGGGACTAGACCTGAAATTTCGTTGGGATAGAGTTCTACAGGTGAGAAAACCCTCTCTACCAATTCAGAGACTGAACTTGCTCTGTAACCTGGGGTCATATCCAAAGGCCTGGCACGTAGATTTTGAGCAGGAGCTAGCTTAAAACCATGTTTCTACAGAGGGGAGCTGAAATGACTTGCCCACAGTCAGGCCTATGGTCTTGTCCCGTGTGTCAGGGATTCAAAGCCAGGAAAATAGCTACAGATCTAGCTTGGTCAAGGTCAGAAGCAGAGCTTGAAGAGTCTTCTTGGTTACCATACCACTTGTCCAGGCACATTAAGTACCTTGAGTATTTGCTAGGTGCATCAAGAGTGTAAGCCTTGAAATGTTGAGTACTTCCAAATTAGTCTACATCTCATGTAAATTCCTAGCCATACACTTCTCAATGATGCTGTTATTGCTATGATAGAAAAAAGGAACAACAAACATTTGAATGGAGATGTATGCGGGAAATTGGGAACTGGGAAGCTGTTATTTAGTTCAATTCATCAAATCATGATTAAGTGCCATGTTCAGAGCACCAGGATGGGCATGGGGAAAGAGACAAAATTTAGTTAAGGTCTCTTTCCTCCAGAAGCCTCATTGTTAAGTTCAAGGAATCTCTCTCTCTCTCTCTCTCTCTCTCTCTCTCTCTCTCTCTCTCTCTCTCTCTCTCTCTCTCTCTCTCTCTCTCTCTCTCATACACACACACACACACAAACGCTATAATAACATGATTACTCATTGTGAATATGTTTGAGAGTTATGAAACAAAGAACTTGGTTTGGTTTGGGGGAGGGATGCATTTCGTGGACCAGATAAAACCCTTAGACTGAATTCAGTTCCTGGCCCAGCTGATCCAAGGACAGTCTCATGGCATGTATTAATTACCACATGTTCAGGAAAGGAAGAGAAAAGTCAGGTATTGAGCTCCTTGTTCCAATTATCTGACTAATGTAATGTTGGGGGGGTGGGTCATCAGAGTTCTATAACAGGCGTCATAGAGGCTAAAATAACCTGAACAATATGCTCCTGCAGTTGGCCCAGAGCCATGCTATGAGCATGCTAATATTTGAAGAGATAGAGTACATTCAATACAGAACTCCCCATTACTGTTGGTGTTGGCAGAGAACGCAATCATTTGCTCATGCTCAAAGTAGAACCTGCACAATCTCCCCTAGAGAGGAACTAATAAGCCAATCAGGTAGAGATGGAATTTATACCCCACAGAGCCATCACTAGCCGTTTCTGTGCCTAGGGCAAGTCACACCAGATATACCCTGAAATCAACTTTGTACGTCAGGATACAAAAATAATGTGAGACAAATTCAGTTGTGAGTGGGAGAAGGAATTAGTTACATTAGTAGCTCACAGATGGGTGTTATTAGCAGTGCATACCATCTGGTAGTTTCCTATTTTCATCCATTATTTTTTGTAACTAGGTGTTGAGCTCAGCTATTTCTATACTCCTAAAGGAATACAATGCTGTCAACATGTAAATATCACAGATTTCAAAATGTACACAATCTTTTGAAATCACCAGCCTACATTTTTGTTGTCTCTCAGTTTTGTTGCCCTAGGGCAAAGCCCCAGTCACCCCACTTTAGTTAGTTCTCTAATATTGCAAAAGAAGATACTATGCAAAGCTCTTGAGGATGGAGACCATACTCTAAAGAATGTAGACGAATTGTGAAAATTTCTTTTAATATGAATTCATGACAAAATCTTAGCACTCATATGATTTTTAATATGCTGAGCAGTGGGGAGATGGCTCCAAAAATGTCAACTTTAAGTTTGAATCATTGAGATTGGTCTAGACTTGTGATATAGGAACTCTCAGTGTGGAAATGCCTTCCAAAAATGCTGAGTCATAACTTGGAAATTTAGAAGGTATCTCAAGGTTAACTCCTATGTTTTTTTCTCTTTAGGTATAATATCCACATTTCTTCATGTGCACCCATTTGGAGCAAGCATTGAATACATTTGCTCTTATCTAAAGCGTCTTGATACCAAGGTATTTATGGGAGGGTAGGAAACTTGGATGGTGAGAGGAGACTATGTTGGATTCTTTCTAAACATACTGTCAGTGAAAAAGCCCTTTATATGTAATCAAAATGATCTGTTTTATCTTCTGTGTTTCTATCTATTTGGTCATGACCTGCTCTCCATAGATTCCAAAGGTAATTTCTTCCTTGCTCCTGTAATTTGTTTATGAGCTTATGTTTTATATATATATATAGATAGATAGATAGATATAGATATATAAATATATCATAGATATAAATATAAATATATCATATAGATAATATAAATATATCATATAGAAAAATATATATATTTATATAGTTTTATCTCTATGTCATAGAGTCAATGAGTCCTTAACCTCATATATTATGGCAGGTGCTAATCTAAGCCTAATTTCTGCCAGATTGGGCAGCTAGGTGGTGCTGCAGTGGATAGAGCACCAGGTCTGGAGGCAGGAAAATCTGAGTTCAAATTCAACCTCAGATACTTACTAGATGGGTGACCCTGGGCAAGTCACTTCACCCTCTTTGGGTCAGTTTCCTCATCTGCAAATAAGCTGGAGAAGGAAATGACAAACCACTCCGATATCTTTACCAAGAAAACCCCAAATAAGATCACAGAATTGGATACAACTGGAAAACGATCAACCAACAATTTCTGCCGGACTGCTTTCCAACTTTCTCAGCAGCTTTTAATCAGCTATCAAGTCCTTACCCCAGGACTAGCTGGAGTCTTTGGATTTATGGAACACTAAGTGCGCAGAACCAGGAAAGCAATCTAGACAATAACAATGTTGTAAAAACAAACAGATTTGCAAACCTTGTGAACTCTAATCAGACCAGTGACTGATTCCAGAGAACCAGTGATCAGAAATGTCTCCCCCTCCTGCCAGAGAGGTGACAGGTCAAGATGCAGAACGAGGCATGCATTTGGGGACATGGCCAATGTGGGAAGCAGTTTTGCTTGACTAGGCATATTTGTTACAAATGTTATTTCTTTTTCTTTTTTATTCCCTGGGAGGTAGGGTGAGGTGAGAGGCAGCAGAAACAAATAATTGTTTAGTTCCAAGAATAACCAGATTGTCAGGATCCTACAACGTCCGGCCTGAGAAGGGCTCAGAAGGTGGAGTTAAGGATACAGCTGTCTCTGACCTTGTGCCACAGTCATCTTTGCCCAAACCCTTTGGTGTTTTCCATGCCTAAGTTGTCAGGTAGTTTTCAGCACAGTCCAAGACACGAGATACCTGTAGCAATACATCTTGCCTGAGGTTCCACAGACAAAGAAGAAAAGCTCCACAGTCAGCCAGACTCCCCAGAGACACACTTGTCTGGGACTAGGAAATTTCACTTGGATCTCTTGTTCTCTTTGCCGTCAGCATATAAATCTCTGCCACCGCAGTATTATACACGAGCCCAAACCCATCCTCAGAGGCCTGCTCATTCCTTGCTTTTCCTGCTGCCTATGGGCAGTCTCAGAGTAAGAGCCATTGGTAGCCCTACAAGTCAGCTGTCTTGCCCTCCTGACTATTATAGCATCAGTCAGGTTTCCTCTCTGGCTGTAGTAAGAATGACAGCCATAGAGCTCAGTATACAGAGAACTAGGTTTGGAATCAGGAATACTCAAGTTCATGCTAGCTGTGTGACCCCGGGTAAGTCACTGAACTTTTGTCTTCCTCGATTTCCTCATTTGTAAACTAAAGGCCCTTTTAATTCCTTTCCAGCTCCAAAGTTGTGATCACATACATAACTCAATGTGGAACTGCTCCTATTCCATTAATATTAGAGGTAGTGAGCTGTGGTGGAAAGAAAACCAGCCTCCAAGTCACATGACTTGGCCCTGACACTCATGTAAGCATGAGCACATTGACACTTCCTCTTTGGAGCCTCAGTTTCCTTCCCTGTGAAATGGTGACCATAACTGCCCTGCCAGTGGAGGCACAGGTTAAATCTGAAATAGCCAATCAGCATGTGACCAAGGGCCAGCATGGGCTACGGGTTAGACAGCCTGCCTCCAAATAATCAACAGTGCTCATCTCATGATTAGTTTAAGAGACAACATGATGTAGGGTTCTTAGTGAGGGGGATGACCTGGATTTGGAGTCAGAAAACCTGAGTTCAAATTTTATACCTGCTAGATACTAGTAACCTATGGGACCTTAAGAAACCTTTTTTCCCCACTCCAGGCCTCAGTTTCCATCCCTGTCAAAAGAGGAGGTAGGGCCACTGGAGGTAACCCAGATTTAAATCCTGCTTTTGACACTTGTTAGCCATGTGACCTTGGGTCAATCATTTCGTTATTCCCAGCCTCAGTGTCCTCTTTTGTAAGACCAGGGAGTTGGACTCAGTGGCCTCTAGCTCTAGGGCTAGAATCATATGACATGTAAGGATTCTCCCTCTCTGGCCCAGGATGATCATCCGGGCAAAATTCCTTTGTGTCTATTGGGAGGATGAACCTGTGACGTCATTGGGCTAGGAAAGTCCCTCCACCAATGTAGGTTGGTATCTTCCCTGCAACTTCAAGGGGTGCTTAGAGCACTTAAGTTAAGTGACTTTAAGTTGCATAGAGTAGGTTCTTAGTATTTCTTGATTGACTGATTGAATAACACTTGTCCAGGTCACACAGTGCAAACAGGTCAGGCATAATTTGAACCTAGGCCCTCCTCACTTCAAAGTTTCTACCCATGTACCTAGAGCAAATAGAAATGTTACTTTTTCCAATAACTCTCAGGAATCACAGGTTTAGAACTGGAAGGGACCCTTTGTGAAGGGACTTTACAAATGGGTAAACTAAGGCCTAGGAGGGTGAAATGTCTTGCTCAAGGTCAGGCAGGTGTGAGTAGTAGATCTTCTAACTCCCAGTCGAAGCCTCTTTCAGTTCAGTTCAGTGGAAAGGGGGCCTTGTGGTAGAAGCTCCTGCAGTTTGTGGATCCCTGCTAGCCACTACCCAGCAACATCAGTGGCAGAAGTGAGTCCCACAGAGACTGTCAGTCCTACTGTCATCTTCACTTTGATCCATTTCTGTCACTCTATTTGCCGTATGGTCCAGGTAGAGTTAGGGTCTCTTCATTTCTTTTTTTCCCTTTGCTTCCTTTTTTAAAAAAGGATTTTCTTTTTTATTATGAACTTAGCAAACACCAATCAACATGAGGATTTCAATAGGCAAATAAAGAACCCCTCCAAAAAAGAGATGATAGACAAAACTACAAACTTTTGTTACATAGTCGGGGGGGTGGGGGTTATACATATATGAAATTGAACATGGTAGTAACCAATCTGCCTGACTTGCCCCTTTTCAAACCTCCTCCTGTCCTCTCCTCTGGATAGTTCTTTTCTTTTTTGCATCTCTATCACTACCCACAAATTCACCCTCCAAAAAACCCCTGTTCTTAACAAATATACTTAAGCAAAAAAAAAAGTCAACACGTTAGCCATTTCTGAAAATGAATGTTTCCTTTTGCACCAGTAGTCAATCACTTTGGCCGAGGGGTGAGAGATTCGTTTCAGCATTAGCCTTCTGAAATTCTAATCTCTCCATTTCTTTCTTGGTATTTGAAGTGCCCAGTCAACATGGGCCAATATTTCAGAGGAAGGGGGAGTAGTTTCTGATTGAGATTCCTTTGCAGAAATCAACAGGCCTCACAGTGTTGCCTGTGTACCTCCCCCACCCTGGAATTGTATTTGCAAAGAGCAAAGCATCTCAGAAATGCCCCTAGCCTGCCCACTTTGTACCTTTTTTATACTTAGTGACACTCTCTTTTCAGCTCCTCAAGTGCCAAGTTTATTCATGGTTTCCATCTCCTCTTCTCCCTTTGCGACTAAAATCTCTTTTCAGATTTCCATTCAATGTCAGGTATAAATGGCCAGTAATGGCTTAAAGTACTATTGGCATTTTAACAAGGCTTAGAACCAGAGCACAGAAATTGGAGCATGCTGGGTGTAAGGAAAATCTTTGCAGTCATGGGTACTGGTCAGAAGTAGTATGGGCCTCCCATCACCAGAGGGCACCTCTGGGAATCTGGTTCCATTTTGATTGGGCTTATTATTGGGGGAGTTTTTGTTCAGGTTTGAACTGGATGTCCCGTGAGGTCCCCTCCAGTTTGGAGATGGCTGGGGTCCTGAAAGACCAGTAATGGTAGCAATGAACTTTACTGACCTGCAAGTGCAGAGCTGCCTCCCATGATGCTGTTTTCTCACCCATAGATTTGCCCCAGCGAAGTGGAAACTCTCATGAGCCGCCTGCAGTGCACCTTTAAGTATGAGATGACTGGAGTTGGAGCCAGCCTGGAGAAAAGATGGAAATTCTGTGGCTTTGATGGTCTCAAGATGACCTAATCTCCTTCCCTTTTACTACCCAAGATCCCAGAAGGAAAGTTATCTAAGCCTGGGAATTGATTTAAAAAATCGATCTATGTGTTGTTTTCATCGGTTTCTGTTTGTTTTTTGTGGTAGGATTCGCTTTAGCCTTGTAGCTTCCCTTATGGAATCTATTGTAACAAGTGTGGATTATAGATAGCACAGCACCTTCTGCTAAAGGCCCTCGACAGACAGGCTCCAACCTTGAGTGTGACCATTTCTCTCCTTTGGTGAGTTGGTTGGCTGGCTTTTTCTTTCAATGAAAACTTTCAGATGCTCAAAAAAATTACACCTAGGGCATCTATTGTATCTATACTACTGTTGTCAAGACTTGACATTTTCTTTTTTTTTTTGAGCACACTGTTACTGGAAATGTTTTGACAATTCGTATGTAAGGTGTTTTTCCAACATCTGTCATCTTATAAACATTTCTCCTATCCTAAGGAGCCATTGGTTGAACTTCCAATACCCTCAGTAATGCTGCAGGAGGCAGGCCAGCCTACACTCAGGCACCGGCAAAGGCACACACACACACACACACACACACACACACACACAAAGTGTTTGGGAGAGATGCTCAACCTTCCCCATCTTTTATAGACAGATCATGGTTCATGAGTTTCTCTGGGTTTTTTGTTTGTTTTTTTGTTTTAACAGAACATTCATGGGCCAGAAGTTGACACATTTTCCAAAGTGGCTCTTCTTATTTAGAAGGTGGCTTATTTCAGAATTTACAAGTAAAACTAATTTTTTTTTAAAAAGGTCCAATGTATTGGCATCAGCAGCAGCCTAGTCTGGCTGATAGGTTTACAGTCTTCAGCATCATTTTGTAAATAATTTGTTTCTAAAGGTGGGCGTATTTCATTTTCTACAAACTAGACAAGAAAATGACTACACCAGTAATGGGATTTATTTTCATATTCTCTCTGCTCCAGCCTTTCACAGAATCAGTAAGCCCTTTCCTCCTGCCATCAGTGTACCGATCAAGAACTCACCCACTGCTGTAAATATTCTGTTTACTTCTTGCTGAATGTTTCCAAAGAGATGCTCTTAGTATCACTAGCTCATCGTACTTTCACAAAAGAAGAACCAGGGTTTGTTTTCTCAGTACTGAGGGGGCAGCTCATGCCCCTGAAATAGGGCCCTCCAGACTGCCAAGACCTCCTGCAGTTGGCATTTGAGGGTCTGGTTGGGAAGTTCTGCTTAGTGGTTTAATGGAGACAGGTTGGGGCTAAACATCTGGAGACAAATTGGTCTGGCCTCTTACGTGGTGCTTTTTTTTTTCTTCAAATCAAGCATCCCCGCCCTTTATTACTGGCTTAAAATAGTGTGTTTGTGTCTGCACAGAACATGAGGAGTGTTTCAGGAGAATACCTTGTAAACGAGATGTCAGTACTGTTTCCACTTGTATTTTTCAAATAAATAAAACAATTTTATGCCATCTTTTGGTGTCATGTCTGAACTAATTTGTGCCATACAGATAAAAAGTCCCACATTCCATTTCTAGCTCGTCGCGTGTGTTGGAGATCTTAACTATCTGATACTCTGGACGCTGAAAGTCAGGTTTGTCCCGCAGGTGCCCTTGTGGGCTATTAAAGGAGTGGCGAAATAAGTAATATTAATAGCCTGCTTCTAGAGAAGAGTAGAGAGAGGCCACAACCTTCTGTTTTACCCAGTGCTTTCCATGTCCTATTGGGCTCAATCTCTGGCCTCCTTCAGGAAGGGGAGAGATGCTTTCCACTTAATGATTAATATACTCACACTTGCTCATGCCCTACTCATCCCACTGTTTCTGAAGTCTTAAATTCAACATGTTCTAATCTGAATTCCTGTCTTTTCCCTAAACCCTCCCCACTTCTAAACTTCCCTATTACTGTCAAAGGCAATATTGGGATGCCACCCCAAGTACCCACTTCCTCCCAGTCCTTCAGGCTCTCAACCTAAGGGTCTTGCTGGATCAGGCTCACAATCAGAGTCTGGAAGCTGGATTCAAACCCAGTTCTTCCTGATCCCAAGTCCACCCCTTTCCCCACTATACCACAGCAAAAAGATTCTTTTTCCCATGAGTCCATGAATTCTGTGAATCCCGGATCCTGGGGTGAGGCCAGAAAAAGCAGCTTCAGAGAGCTCTAAGGCCACACCCCAAATTGTGTGGGCTTTTCTGGAGAATGACCATCCTTCAGATCCACCAACCAATTCCCCCACCAGGGGTTAGTGATGTTTGGGGGCACAAATGTAGAGAGAGTTTTATGGGAGGTTTGCAACCTCCAAATATCTGAAAAACTGTGTTCTTCTTGGCCCCTGAAGGACAGCCCTAGGATTCCCAGAGAGAAGGTATGGGGAGTTCCAAATTCCCCAAGGGAATTTGGGGTTCCGGACTGACAACGGTCAACAAGCATTTGTTTGGCTCTTACCATGTGCCAGGCACCACGGTGAGCACTGGAGACACACAAAAAAGGCAACAGAAGGAGCTCCCGGTCTAATAAGGGAGATGGCATGCAAACAAACCTGTACAAACAAGCTGCAGCCAGGCTAAATGGGAGGTGATCACAGAGGGAAAGCAAGAGATAGAGGTAAGAAGGGGGAACATTCCAGGCACGGGGACAGCCAGTGTTGGGACGGGGAGTGTCATGTTAAAGGAACAAGGCCAATGTTGCCAGAGGATGTGGGGACGAGTGAAGTGAAAGAAAACTAGAAGGATGAGAAGGGTGACGAAGGCCTTTGGAGGCCAGAGGATTTTATATTTGATCCTGAAGGCAGCGGGAAGTCACTGGAGTTGACTGAACAGGGGGTGATGTGGTCAGGCCCACCTTTTAGGGAGACCATTTTGACAGCTAAGGAACATGGACTGGAGTGGGGAGAGCCTCAGACTAGGCAGTCACCAGTAGACTGACCTGAGCCTGACATAAGGAGGCATTCCCAAATGCAGAAATGCAGAGCTGCCACACCAAAATTCTGACCTGGAAGCCCAAGAAGGGGAAAGGTTGGGCAGGAAGCTGAGAGTGAGAAAGGGCTTGGAGACTTGCAGAGATTACAAAGTAAAGTATGGCACCCCAACAGCGCTCTCTGCAAAGAGCCAGCAGTCCATTTTTTAACCTGACTTGTGCCTAAGCCAGCTGCCTAGCAGGTCAAGCACTGGGCCTGGAGTCAGGAAGACAGAATTCAAATCCAGTTTCATATACATCCTAGTCATGTGACCCTGGGCAAGTCACTTTAGCTCTGCCTGCCTAAGTTTCCTCAACTGTAAAATGGGAATCATAGTAACACCTTCCTCCCAATATTGTTGTGCAGACAAATAATTGCAAAGGGCTTATTGTCTGATCCTCCCTTCTTCCCTCCTTCCTTCCTTGCTTCTTTCTTTCCTTCCTTCCCTCCTTCCTCTGCTTTACTCCCTTCTTCCTTCCTTTACTTCCCTCTTTCCTCCTTTCCGTCCTTCTTTCTTTTCCTCCTTCCTTCCACCCTTCTTTCCCTCCTTTCCTCCTTTCCCTCCTTTTCTTCCTTCCTATAAATCAGCATAGTTTTTCACTGTTTTGAGAGGACATGGAAGTCACCAGAGATCCCTACACCATGGGAGAACCAACTCTGAATTTGGGGTTCCGGACTGACTACCCGTGCAGGCCTCTTCTGCTGGACTGAGACAAAGCTGTATTCCCCATTTTCATCAAAGGCTGTATTCTAGGTTAGCCTGTTGCTGCAGCTGGAACTTGACAAATGAGTTTGTGCTGAGATACTTAGAGAATGATTTAATGTGCTAAATTTTTGCCTGTTAACACTGTTAAAACCCACAGAAATGTAAAAAAAAAAAAAAAAAAAGATGCATTGTGACAGGCCTGGCAAGAAAAGCGAGCACTTTGAACAGTTCTTCTTAGCAGTGAATGATTGTTGGAGCAGAACATAGCTGCTTTAGCTGAGAAATAGTCCCCACCAGGGCCAGGGGAAATAAGAGGCAATCAGCTACCTGGGGGGCTGAAGCTGCCCCTCCCCAATCCTATTTTCCTTTCCCTCAACACCGAGACACAGCACCTGGGGAAACAACCATTTCTTGGTTCTTTCTCTTTTGTGTCCTTTAGTCAAAGATCTTTCAGATACATACATACATACATACATACATGTATGTGTGTATGTATGTCCATGTGTGTTTATATATGTATGCATATATACATGCACATATGCATGCACACATTTTTCCACATACACATTTGCACATGTATATACACATATACATATGTATTCTGTAGGTTCCAGACGAGAGGACCCCCAAATCTCCTGTAAAGGACCTCAGAAGCCATCTGGTCCAGCAATACTTGAACAAGAAAGCCTCTAGAACATTGTCTCCCAGCCTGGCCTCTGAAGGCCCCTCAAGGCAGCCCCTTCCACTTGAGGATAGCCCTCACTGTTAGGATGGTTTGCCCTCCATGGAACTAAAATCTGCCTCGCATAAGATCAACTTGTACTCATTCCTCTACCTTTGAGAGCCAAGCAGAGCTAGGTGAAGTCTTCTGCTCCCTGACTTCTCCAATGTTTCAGTTAATCTGTGATTTCATCATTATGGGTTTTCCCTCCTCCTGCAAGCCATCCACACCTTTTCAGAAAGAAGGAAACAGAGCCAGGAGAATAATCCACACAACTGCAACCATGTAAATGAAAACTGCACTAAAAAGTAGCTGAATTCTAATTGTAATGACCAGTCTCAGACCCACAAAAAAGATAATGCAACACACTTCCAGCCTCTCAGTAGAGAGGGAGAGGGCCACAGGTGAGAAATGCGATAGACACTGTCGGATGAGGTCGTTATGGCAGCAGCTTTTGCTCAACTGTTTTCCTTTGTTACAAGGGAGGGACCAGGGGAGGGGAAGAATAGAGGAAAACATGGCAGGAAGGTGGTAGACTGTGAGTCAGGAAGACCTGAGTTCAAATCCTGCTTCTGAGATGTACTAGCTGTGTGATTTCTTGGACAACTCACTCAATCTCTCAGCCTCAGTTTCCTCAACTGTAAAACAGAGATAATCATAACACCCATCTTCCAGGGTTGTGAGAATCAAATGAGGTATTTCTTTGCAAACCGTAAAGTACTACACGAATGCCCACTGTGTTTATTATTACATAAACAAATTATATAAAGAAGCAAAAGGCATCGATAAAACTTTTATTAGAAGTTATCTTAACAAATCAATACCTCATTGCTTTCACAATTGTGTTGTCCCCAACACAAATTTTCTTCTTCTATGTGTATTTGGTTTCATCCTGATACTGTCCCCGAATTTGGCTTCTTACAGGGTGTTAAGATCCAGATGTGGCCTCACCACCTCCCATTGGTGATGACTGTTGTCGAAACAATGACAAACTTGTCCTATTATTTAGCTAGTTACTTTCCTCTCGCCAGTTTCATCTCTGAATACTCTTGGGAGGCTGTGGCTCAGCTGTTTCACACTAAGATTTCTAGAGATTTTATTTTCTCTTCCACTGCTTTCTGATGTTTTTTGAATGCATTGGGACTGTTGCCTTGAATTCAGTCAGGGCCTCTCTTACTCTGCTTGTGTTCAATTTCACCTTCCAGTTAACTATTTTGTTCTATCTTTCTGCGCTGCCACAATTTCATTCTCAGAGTCTCAACTTCTCCTATGGAATTTTAAGCCATGCCTATTTTAAACCTACCCATCCTTTCTGTAAACCAGGGGTGGGGAACCTGCTCTAAACCCTTCAAAATTGACTCACCCAAAAGCTAAGGGATTCACCAGATTCGCATGATTTCTGTTTGAGCAGCCAATTAGTTCCTCCTTGATGGTCAGAATCAGGTCTGAGATAGCATTTTGGACTCCCACTAGCTTCCTCCACCTTTGAAGGGTGAAATTATCATTCAGATAAGTTTTGGGTTTTTTGGTGTTGGTGATGGTTTTTTTGTTTTGTTTTGTTTTGTTTTGTTTTTTTTGAAACTGTGTCGCGTGCTTTGCCTTTGGCAGAAAGAAAGTTCTGGCAGATGTTCTGAGAATTGAAGCCCCTTATCAGTCCTACATGGTGACTGGGCATTAGAGCTGTGATGTCTCCCAAATTCTACATCTTATTCCTCCTCTTCTCCAGGTACTCTGTCCATTATTTGTGGTCACACCACAATGTCATTTCTGCCTTTTCTTCCCATTGGTTCACTCAGATTCTCACCACTATGCTCCCCCAGCTCCCCTGCCCTGGGGTCCCTTGGTTCCCTCACATGAGTATATCTTATTAAATACCCAACGTCATTTCCACTGCACTTTTTAGCTGGTATGTTCCTTTCGGTCTGCTTCCAAAGTCACATTCTGAACACGAGTTCCAGCCCTGCTAGTTTCATTGGTACCTGAAGGGGATGGGGAGGGGACTGAATTTGTCTCTTTGAATTAAGACCTCAAGCTCCCTAATGTTCACAGGCAGTATGATAATGACTTTTCCTTTTGTTCTACTTGTTTCTACAAGGGGTGACACTGTTTACTCATTCTTCCGGGTAGATAACCTTAAGGGTTCTCTTTGAATTTTCCATTTCCCTAACCTGTCAATTTCACCTCCCCAAATATCTCTCCCATCTGTCCCTTCACTTTCTTCCCACTGCCACCATCTTAATATGGGTCCTCATTACCACCAGCTGGGTCATCCGCCTTCCACTCTCTACTTCTCTCTGTCTTCCTGTTGCTGCCAGGACAATCCACCCGTAGGCATAAGATCTGATAATGTGTCTGCTTATAAATTTTCAGTGGCTCCCTGAAGCTTTCTTTAGTGCCTCCTGAAAAATGTTCAAATTCCCTTGCTTGGCATTCAAGGCTCTCTACAATCTGGTGTCATCCTAGCCTTCCAGCCTTATCTCACATTACTCCCATGTACATACTATGCCTTCCAGTCAAACTGGGCTACCATCTGTCCTTCCCTCCCCTACCCTCAACACACCCTGCTCTTCAACTCTTTCACAGCCTAGCCTATACCTGGAATCTCTTTCCTCCATCTCTGTTGAAATTCTACCCATCTTTTAAAGGACAGAGAGAGCATGGGTCTGTGACTTTATTTTTACAAGGAAGTCTCAAATGAGGAAACTCCCTCTACCAGTGCAGATTTCTGCCTTCTCTGCAACAGTGTTGCCTGGGGTATTGCAAGGTTGCTTGCCCAGACGGGATTACACAACCAGCATATGTCAGAAGTGGGACTGGAAGCCAGGTCTACGTGGCTCTGAGTCCATCTCTTATCTACTGTGCCACATTCCCTCCTGCTATCCTTAAAACCCCCAACTGCAATGCCACCTCCTCCATGAAGTCTGTCCTGATCTCCCCTTTTCCCTTCTGATCTCATATAACATTTTGTTTTGTCCCCATTCCAGCGATCCCTATAGATCATAGGATCATAGCCAAATCTGGAAGGGGTTTTAGGGCCATTGCTTCCAACTCCCTCACTCTATAAATAAGGAAACAGAGGCCTAGAGAGGTGAAGGGACTTAGCCAAGGTCACATAGCCAAGATGGAATTTGAGCTAGGATCTTTCAGTACTTTTTCCAACCCTCAAAGACCTGCCCAAGTTCACACAGGGAGTACATGACAGAGCCAGGGTTCAAATTCAACTTCACTGACTCCAAAGACATCAAGTTCTCTTGTCACTGCATAATACTATCTCTGGTGTGCCCCTCTCCATTTTAAAAATAAATAAACCAAGGCCCCAAAAAAGTGATGTGACTTGCCTAAGGTTATAGATAGTAAATGGCAAAGTGTCATATGTGATCGTTGTATTTTGTTGATCAGTTGTTTCAGTCATGTCTGACTCTGTGACCCCATCTTGTGTTTTCTTGGCAAAGATACTGGAGCAGTTTGCCATTTCCTTCTCTAGCTCATTTTACAGATGAAGAAACTGAGGGAAATGAGATTTAAGTGGCTTGCCCAGGGTCATGCAGCTAGTGTCTATTTTTGTATCAGACATACCATTTTTTTTTTAAAGTCAGTCCTCCCACTTAGGATAATAACGGCTCCTCCTTCAAGGTGACAGCACTTCCAAGGCTTCAATCGTTTGGGTGAGAGATGGCTGGCCCAGATTTCTCAAGGGCCATAAGCAAGTAGCCAAGCCCAGTTTTCTCTCTTCCAGGCACCAAAATTTCGGTAAGGACCAAAAGCAAGTCACTTGTCATGAGGGTAACCATATGGGCCCAGGAGAAGAAAGAACTATGTGGCCCTAAGTGGCAATGGTGAAGTGGTAAGCATTACTGAACAAACCTTTGGAGAAAAGGTGCCCAAGGAGCAGTAAGACAGAGCCATGATGTGGAAGAACAAATCTTGACTCTTCATTAATACTGTGGATTATGTGGAATATTTATCCCAAGAGTTTTCCCCTTTCACAGAAGCCTCAATCTTAGGGTAGTATTATAAGTCTGAGGGAGTGACTGTAGAGGTCCCTGGGGGAGGTGAGACCCACTGAAGAGGGAAGGAGGCTTGTTTGGATTACTTAAGGAGTGCCCATTTATGGAGTCAAGTGAGAGTCCATTGTGTTAGCCTGAGTACTTGCAAGGGAACTGAGGGCCCCTTTATCTTTTCTATAGAGACTTTGACAGGAAATGTCTGATATTCCGAAGTGATGCTCTCCACACTAAGTGGAGGCATGAACTAAAGACATTGAGTCATGAGAAACTCCAAGTGTCAAATCCAGTTTGTATCAACCCAGAACTTTGATTCTGAGCCATGAGTTACACATATGAAATAATAGTGAATGTGTGGCTATGTATCACGGACACAGCTGTTGGGCACCAACTTCAAGCATGATAGGAGTCCAAAGGGGAAAGAGGTTGAGTAATCAGGGAGAGCTACATGGAGGAGGAGAGGCTTGAGCTTAGCTTTGAATGATGAGTAATATTTGAAGATTCCAGTCAACGGGACTGTCATGAACGAAGGCAGAGATATACGAATGAGCCCAGGATGTACGTGGCCTGACTTGACTGAATGGACCAGGTTTACGTAGATTTTTTTTAAAATTAATACATCAACAATTCAATCTGGTAGGAACTACATTTTAATATGGCTTGGGCTGTTCTCGGGAATGTTGTGGGCTGTGTGTTTGACACCTCTGAAATAGGAGAGATTTGGCTGCTGAGCTATTGGTGGGAGATGTTCGTACGTTTATTCTTGCTGTATTTGCTGCTGACATTTTTCGGTCATGTGCAACTTTCAGTGACCCCATTTGAGATTTTCTTGGCAAAGATGCTGTAGAGGTTTGCTGTTTCCTTCTCCAGTTCATTTTACAGATGAGGAAACTAAGGCAAACAGGGTTAAGTGACTTGTCCAGGGTCATACAGCTAGCGTCTGATTTGAACTCAGGTTGACTGAGTTCCTGCTGACACTTTAGCCACTGTACCACCTAGCTTCATAAAAATCAAATAATGTGAAGTGATTAAATGGAAGTGGGGTACTAGTAACAGACAGGGGGATGCCACCAGTGAGGGGGTCTATCCCATGGCAGAGAAAAGGAATGCTCCACAAAACCCTTGAGGCTCTCTGGCTTCCTGATGGGACATGTAGTCAGGAGGCCCTGAGAGTGGGGACAAAGCATGCAGTTTCTATCCTGATGTTAGAAGGAAAATTACAGGTGGAAATGGGGGCATTTTTGAGAGTAAAAGTAGTGTACGCCTTTGTATTTATTTCATTGCCTACTTTCTTCTTTTAACAATAGATTTTGTTGATATATTTTGGTTTGACACCACCTAGATTTCCCCCAGTACCTCTCCCTGCTTCCCTCCTAGAGAGTCATCCCTTATAACAAAGAAAAAGAAAAGATTAAAGAGAAAGAAAAGAAAAAAACATCACAAAACCCATCAAGAAATCAAAAAACCGGCCAGCACTCCACACTCATGGAAACACCTCTGCCAAGGAATAAGGGAGTTGCTTCTCCTAGCTCTTCTTTGGGGCCCAACTTTTTCTGCATCCTTTTGTAGCCTTTGATTTTAATCGGTTTGTGGCAACTGTTGTAGATATCGTAGATATTATCTGCTTCTGCTCCCTTCCCTTTGTTTGATGCTTCATTTCATATGGCATGGACAAGATCATGATGTAAGTGTCTGCTGGACTTGTTATGGACCAGTAGGGAAGGGGGTGGAGAAGGGGATGGCCTCTAATCCTGGCTCTGCTACCAACTGGCTGTGTGACTCTGGGCAAACCACTTGAACTGGGCCTTGTTTTTCCTTTCTGTAACAAGAGGGAATAAGCCTAGAGCAGTGGTTCTTAACCTGGGGTTCCATGCCTTGCAGGGAGTCTGTGGGTAGACTTCAGGGATCTAGAACTTGGAAGGAAAATGACATCTTAATTTTCATTAACCTCTAACTATAATACGGCATTTCCTTTGAGGATGAAGGATTTTGTAAAACATGATTCTGAAGAGCACACAGGAATCATCAGACTGCCGAAGGGGTCCGGGGCACATAAAGTGGTGAAGAACCCCGTGTCTTAGAGAGTCTCAAAGGCATCTCAAAGGCATCACCTTCGTGCTCTGACAATCTATGACTCAGATCATATATGGCTCCACAGTTTTTATTGGTGGCCCAAGAAATGACAGCTTTATTTCCCAGCTCTAGGCTGGAGCATTCCCCTTGGCCAGGCTGCCTGCCTGCTAAATGACACCTGAACCTCATCGTCTGGTGGCATTTAGCAAGACTTCCTTGATTATTCATCAACAGCTGTGTGACCAATGTGCCACTCAGTCCCCAAGTCTAACTGATTTGATAACACAGTAGATGTGCTCAATGGCGTACAAAAGAAAGATCCTCTCAGGGGCCTGATCATGCATCCATCAAGCCACCTGCTGTGCCATCGATGACTTAGAAAACCCCTTCAGCACTCTATTTTTTCTTTTTTGGTGAACGAGAGTGGCAAGGGTTGCTCATTTTCCTCCCACGTTTCCACTCGTTTCTGCTCGTAGCAACTTTAACTTCCCAGGTGACAGGCCACATGGCCACCAGCAGTCCCAGACCAGCTTGCCAGAGTTAAGTCAAGTAGTGAAAGAAGGCAGCTGTCACCCCTTTTGTGCAACTGTTGGCCTGTGACTGGGAAAAAGGAGACGCTGCCTGCAACCCTATTTTGACAAACCTCCATCTATAAAAGAAAGGTAAATGTTTATTGGGTATCTGCCCTGAGGCCTTGAATTAAAGAGACAACCTTCAAGTTTCAATAAGCAAAATAATCCCAATTGGACTTCCCTGGCTTTCTTTGGCAGCCTTGAATGGAAAGCTATAGATACACAGTATATAATCGATACAATCTAGGACCTATCTGGATTTCAGTAAAATCCTAGATTGATGCCCATATGCTTTAGGGTACAACTTGTGGGCAGATCCATAGCTAGCTAGGTCAGATGAGACGGCTGGAAGAGAGTAACGTAGTGTAAGAGAAAGCACTCAACTGGATGGCAAGAGACTTTGGTTCAGTCCTTGCTGCACCACAATAACTTGCTGTATGACCTTGGGAAAGTCATTAAACATCTCTAAGCCTCAGTTTCTACATCTATAAAAGGAGAGTAATCATTGGATTCAACAAACATGCAGTGCCTACTACTTGCAAAGTCCTTACCATCCTCCTCCCATACGTCCTCATGGTGTGGAGGTGGACCTAGCCTCTCGAGGACTTTCCAGGGAAATTCAAGCAAGAAAGGTTTCATTTGTGGGCCTGGCAGTAGACTGTGTCATCTGGACACCAGCCTCGAGAAGTTCAGTGACTTGTGACCAGTCTACCACGTTTTTGGCCACAGTGACCCCCAGAAGTCCCCTGTTAAGGGATGTATAGAGAGGTTATGATCTACATAGGTGGAGACAGTACATATATCAATGAAATCACAGACTCCTCCAAAAGACAGGAGTATTTCACAGCCCCCTTCTCTGCTACCAATCTCACAGCTTCATGCGGAGGGGCAGATGCAATCTCCTATGTGCCCCATATAAGCACCAGAAGTGTGACCACCAAAGAGGAGTGAAGGTACACACTCCTTCAGAGGCCATAGGTCTGGTGCCCAAGAAGACAGACTTAAGGGCTCCAGTTTTGGAGGGTAGATTATGCTGAACGTTTGATACCTTCCTCTTTTGACTTGTTACATGTACTCTTCTATCCAGTGATGGGGGCCTCCTGGCTGTTCCACAAACCACACCCTCCTCTCAGCTCCTGGCATTCTCTCTGGCTGTCCCCTCTGCCTGGCATGCTGTCCCTCCTCCCCTCTGACTACTGACCTCCCTGGCTTCCTTTAAGTCCCAACTGAAATCCCACTTCCTACAGGAAGCCTTTCCCGGCCCCTCTCAATTCAGCTTACTTTCTGCTAAATTATTTCTTATTTATATACAAAGCTTGCTTTGGGTGTATTTGTTTGCTTACTCTCTCCCCATTAGACTATACTCTCCTTGAGGACAAGGATTGTGTTTTGCCTCTCTTTGTATCCTGGGCTCTTAGCAGAGTGCCTGGCACCCTAGGATGCACTTAATTAATGTTTATTGATTGACTGATTGATTGATTGCTATATGTGTACCCTCTTCACTTCTCTAACCTCCTAAACTCCTGAATGTCTACCAGGCTCAGCATCTGCCTGGGTCCCTCACTCCTTAGTGGGGTGCAGGAACCAGAGGAAGTTGTTATCTCCTCCATCAATATCATCTTTATCCTCATCACTTCCATCATCATTATTCCATTAATGGCACTTTCCAGCCTCCAAAGCAATTTCTTCACAATAACCCTGAGTAGGAAACAGGGCTGGTATTATTTCCTCTGTTTTATAGGCCCAGGCTCACACAGTTAGGAATTGTCAGAACCAGAATGCAAACCCAGCCAGATCTTGCAACTCCAAGACCCACTGGTAGAAGAATGCACAATTATTTAATGAAGTGTTAGCATAAATGAAAGATGGTTATTCATCAAGGAGGGAAAACATGATACATTTTTAAGGGGAAGCCAATTCAAACACTCCCTTTCTGCCTATTTCAGGGGATGATAAGGGAAGTGAGGTTGGATGAGGGCACTTAGCATCATTTCATCTTTTCTGTGAGAGCATTCAAGGCGACACGTCTAAGCCAGACGCTATGGAAACACGAGCCACCAAATATCCCAGCCTTCCAGTCCCCTCAGTCAGCCATGCAGGATTTATGAGGAGAAGAGAAAGGGGTGGAGGACGTGACTGCAATACACTTTCACCAAGGAGAACTTCTTGTTCTGAAGATGCTCATAGCCTCACCCCTGCTTTTATTGACTTGTTAGGCAAGAACAATGGTATTCAGTGAGGCATCTTGGGAAGCCAGTAGGTCACATCTGGAGATGGTGTCCTGGGACTACTAGATGCCCCTGGGAGTCTCATTTAGTGCCCCATTTTCTTGAGACCCTGACCCAGATAGAAATATGCTTCCCACAGTGGCCCTGCTATTTTTCCTCCATGCCTTTTCCTAAACTCTCTAGGGGGCTAGATGAGAAGCAGAGAGGGATTCGAGGAGCTTAGCCTCTACCCAAGGACAGTGGCACAATTTTAAGAAGGGGGAAATGCCGTGCCTGGGATGCCAATGACATTAGGAAAACATGCTTTCCTCCCCTTCAGAGAAGAGGCAGCATAATATTGAAGTGTCACTCCTGGAGAACTTGACCAGAGAGGCCTCACCAACACAGACTTACAGACTATTGGAGCTATGAGAGATCCACTGGCGCCACCGCCTTGGGTTACAGATGGACAAACTGAGGCTCAAAGTAGGGAAAGAGGCTGCCCTTGTTACAGAAGTAGTAAGGAGCAGGTGGGAGATCTGAATCCAAGTCCTGTGCTCCACCCACTATGCCATTTCATTTCACCTTCCAAACTCCAGTTCTCTTACCAAGGAAGTGGGCCAGATGACCTAGAGAGTCCCTTCCAGTGCTGACATCCTGTGATTCTCCGAATCAGAGGCAGAGTGAAGACTTGAACCCTGGCACTCCAGAGTCCCAGTCTGCTGCTCTCTATAGTGAGGATGTTATGTTACTCTGAATGGCCAGCAAATATCCCCACCAATCAATCAATGATCAAGCATAAAATATATGTGCCAGGAACTGTACAGAGCACCGGGGATACCCAGAAAGGCAAAAGCAGTGCCTTCCCTCAAGGAGCTTATAGTCCCTAGAGACAACATGGAACTGACTAGATACATGCCAGATATATACAGAGCAGATGGAAGGAAATCTGAGGGGGGGGAGGCACTAGCAGTGGGAGGGGGGAGAATGACATGAGACATTTGAGACACTGAGGGTGAAAAAATGTAGCTGAGGACTATTTGTACAAAAATTCTCAACTTCTTTTCATTTCTAAAGATGCTCAATTCATCAGCAATAGTTAACATCAAGATTTCTGTTTCTGTCCCATCCTGTGGGACAAGGTTATTCGGGGGGGTCGAGGGGAACCCAGCCTGAAAGAGAAACGGGCGAGAAAAGGAGGGAGACCAAGCAGATTTGTCAAGGTCTCAGTTTATCTAGCTCAGGGTACAGCTTATATAGTAATTGAAACAGGGAAGAGGAACAGGGAGGGTCCAGGGCGAGGGTAGTATCTAGTGGTTAATTTCTGGAACTGGGGGGTCAAGCCCTTTTGTGGTTGCAACATCCGTAGAACAAAGAGTTCAGGGCGTGGTGACCTCAAGGGTGAGGGGCCCAGCACCAAGTGCTGGCTCCCAACATATCCCCCTTTTCTGTTTAGAAATGCAGGTGAAAGGCCTGTCTTAGGCTATGTGGCCTGACTCCATGCCTGGTACCGAAAGTGGGCAGGGCCCCTGTCTTAGGCTATGTGGGTGGCCCCCACCTCCAGCATTTCTGGTAGGTGGACCCACAATAATCCCGTCATTGGGTACCTCTGCAGCCAATGGCATGATTATCCAGGTCATGGGGCCACAATATTCCCGTCATTGGCACAGTCACAGCAAAAGCCCATTATTGATCATCGCGGGGTACAGGGACGCTTTTGAAAAGTTTGATGGTATAATTAGCAGTAACCCTAATATAGTCCCAGGAGGAAGAAGGACCCCAATAAGTGTCACCCGTGGTTTCACAGCCCCAGCTACGGCAGTAATAATCAGTTATGCCTCCACATTTGGTGTTCAAGGCACAGCTTCTATGAGGGCCGGGGCAAACATAAAAGGGAGTGTTCTCAACATACTTCTTCGGGATTGTGTACCACACCCACCCCATGGATCAGGGCCCTGCTTTCCAGAGGGGGCCTCCTGTTGATCAGAATATCCCTCCAAGTTCCAATTGGCTGGAGCCCCTATGGCTAGTTTACAAAGATCTGGGTAAAATGTGGGCCACCAGTCTGTGGGTTTTAACTGCCGAATGCAATTTTTTGAGTGATTTGAAATGAAGCTTTTGAAATTTCTTGGGAGGGGTGTTTTGTGCAATTTGGGCATCATCTGCATGGTCATCATCATTCTTATTCTCATCCTCACTGGAAGACTCGTCCTGGGAATGAGAATCCGCAGGGGGTTCCTCAGCGGAGGATGAGGGGGAGTCATCGGGGAACAAATTAATGTCAGGAAACATAGAGGCCGTGAAACAAACGCCAGACCAGTTGAGGGGGAGTGCTGTGTATGCCAGATTGCCCCCACAAACAAAAACTTGCCCTAGTGGGGGATACAGGGGGTCAGAGGTATTCGTCCAGGAAGAGCAATTGGGGGGCAAGGAGGACCCAACATCGAGGGTAATAGAGTTATGGGGGGTAATTCCGGCGCAGCAAGGGGAGGGGAGAGCAAAGGGAATGCCGGGCTGAACCTTAAAGTATTTAAAACCAAACCCATTCCAATTCCCAGGAATACCCTTCTATAGACAAGGTGGGAAACCTGCGACTAGTCCTGAAAAGTTAGTGTCTCTGAAAAAGAGTCCCATTATTATCATGGTATAGTCCATCATCTTTAAACATGTGAGAAATATTGCCTTGGATGATAAATTTGGTTATTGTCTCACTCCATGACATCACCCTTAACCATGGTGGATTCCTGACGAACGCCCATCTCTGTTGTTCCTTCGGTGCTGGGTCGATGGACGCAGTGTTCTTGAGTGTCATGATAAGTACGAGAAAAATGAAAGGAGTCATCGTGACCTAGTTGATTAAGCTTCTCCAGAAGTTTTTTCATCTGCCACTGATAGCACCTCCTCACTCCCTGTGACCGCTTCACCTTGGCGGTTGTCCTCTATCACTCTTATTCTTTTCACTGGAACCCAAACTTCTTTATTATCATCTGTTAAAACACAAACATACCCTTTTCCCCACGTTAACACTGTATGAGGACCAAATCAATTTTTATTCTCATCGTGCCTCATTACTTTACTGGCTGCTTTCAGGGCACTTGTTATTGCTGATTCATTCTTTGCAGACTCCTTATTAGGAAATGTTAAGAATTTCATAGCAGCCAATAAGCCATCATTATAGAATTTTAAATAATTTAGAGTATAAACAGCCAAACAGCCAATTGTAATTTATCATCAATTTAGAGTATAAACAGCCAATTGCGAATTTGTCATCAACTCCTGGTCCAACTACTCCTTTTTGTTTGTGCAAGTAGGTGTCCAGGGAGCGATTCGCTCGTTCCACTATAGCTTGACCAGTGGGATTATGGGGGATTCCAGTGACACGTAAAATGGAAAATTCCACCATGAACTGTTCAATGGCTTTACTGACGTAAGCTGGACCATTGTCTGGTTTAATGCTTTTTGGTACTCCATGATTTAGAATGTGACCGAGTGTGTGTGATATAAAATATTGTTGTTTTGGCCCTCATTGCCTGTTGAACTTCCATAGTAATCTGTTTAATACTATCTGCCCTATCAGGAGTATAGGCTGACTCTAATCTAGGTATCAATAGTGCTGTATACTTTCTGTCTATGATGATATTGCAAGGTTCTTTCACATATAATAATGCTTGCAATACTGCATATAATTCATTTTGTTGTGTAGAAGTAAATGTTGTTTTAAATTTATGCATCTCCTTTTTAGATGGAATATACATAGATGCCCTAAAAAAATTTTTTTTTTTTGTTGCATCTGTAAAAACATTAACTCCCTCTACCGGTGAGGAAGAGCATTTGTCGGCCCAAGACCATGGCCACGTGGCAAATTGCTGCCCAAAAGGAATTGGGAGCCCATGTTGGAAATTCTGATTAATCAATATCTGCCATTCCACAAACTCTTGTATGCAGTTCTCTGTTTGTTGACTTGTATACATAGCATATATTGTGTGAGGTTTTTGTCCTATTAACATCCTTACTCTCTTCACTGCCTTATGTATGACTTGGGCTACCAGCACAGCATAAAGCACACAAGCTCTGTTCTTTATCTGAGCCAAATGTACCCACTCAATAATCCCTTCTTTTTGATGTAAAACTCCAGTGGGTATTTTTTCAGTGAATAAAATTGTTACTTTCAAGTCCTGTGATTCTAATATCCTGCTAGTAGTACACTCCATAATCTTTTTCTGCACTAATTTCAAACATTCCAGTGCTTCATCTGTCCATTCTCTGCATGAGTTTAATTGAGAAGGACCTTTCAATAAATCATATAATGGTTTCATTTGATCAGTTGTAATTCCCAACTGTGGCCTACACCACTGAATTTCTCCTATCAATTTCTGAAAGTCATTTAAAGTTGTAACCTTTGTAGACTCTATGATAGGTGACTTCAAACTTAAACCTTACCACCTTACATCATTGTTTCACAGGCTAGTTTCTCCTTCTCTGATTACATTTACTCTGGAAAAAAAAACTTTTTAGAAATTACGTTGTTAATAAGTTCAAACACTAAATTTAACTTTTGCTTAAGCCAAGGAATGACTACAAGTTCAGAGTAAAAGAGCAAGATCTTTTCTGCTTCATAGACCATTACATATTAATTTAAAAATACATTATCTTGAAAATGAAAATTTAAAACCGTTTAAAATTTCTCCTGTTGTTAATAGTCACTAAACTTTTACAAAAAAATTAGTTGAAAACCTTCAAAATAATAGTTCTCTTCTCTTCATCTAATATGGAATGATAAAAGTTACAATTCGCTGTAGACCCAGCTGAATGATGAGTTGGGACTGCAGGGCAAAAAAAAATCTTAATGGTTCCAACCTTTACTCAAGTAAATTTTACTTCTGTGTCTACTCCTTAAGAACTTTCTTGAATGAGAGGGTTTTTGAATTCCTCAGCTGAAGGGAGGGAGACTTCTGGACAACTGCCCAGTGGCGCCAAGTCTATTCCATTCTGCTGGAGAGTTTCAAAAGCTTTATCTCTGCTGAGGTGTCCCTTTAAGATTTATGCATATTTCCAATTTGCCTAGTGCCAAATAATATAACAAATCCTGATCTGTTTTAAACATCCAATTAGGAGTGACACGTTTCACTTAAAATGTGACCAGAATAACTACCTTTTGGTTACTTCTCATTATACAAAATACTTTTCTTTTAGGTGAGGCATGAGATAATGAAAATGCTGATCAGCCTGCCCCAGATCTCCTCTCGTCTCTCTCTCCACCCTCACAATCTGGCCAGGATTGGAAGGCAAAGAGAGAGAGAGAGAGAGTTCAACCAAAAACCTTCAAACAATTTCCAAAACTTTTACGCTTTCCCTAAACTTCACATCCACGTTGTTCTCCTAATGGGCCTTGATCAAAGCCCCCTTTAAAACTGCACAGACACTATGTCCCTGCATTTCCCATCCAAGACTACACCTTGCAATCACATAAACTAAATAATATAAGATTAGTTCCTCTCTTTCTCTCTCCCATACTTCTCCCCGATGCTGCAGCCATCAGAGAGAAGGGAGGAGGGGGAGGAAAAGAGACAACACTCCAAGGTCCAGCCACCATGGAGCCGACCGCAATAACTCACAAACACACGCACACAGAACATGTAAAGACAGAACACACATACAGACAACAAAAGAATCCAAAAAACTGAGAAAAAATTGTCAGAAATCCTCTGTACACATTATAACTCTGGCTTAATTTCTATCACTGTGTAACAAAGCCTTGCGTAAGATTCCCTGTCTAGACTTTCTCCCATACAAGATTGCTTTTTTAGACTTATTCCTGCAACTTTTTACTACACCACAGATATGTGCCGAGTGCCAGAAAAATCATAGAAGTCTTTCTTCTTAACCCTTATAGAAAAAACTTTACCAGATCCTTTTTCTTAACTCTAACTCCTCTTTCTCTGAGTGACGTCTTAAGGTCTTTCATAAAGACCTGCTCTTTGGATAGTCTTTGGCCCATTTCTATGGGACTATGGGACGGACGAAATCAACTTACCGAGGGCTGAAGCTTCCGTGAGCGGTGGAAGAAGTCCTCGCTCCTCACATCAGGGGGTCGCGGCGACGCTTTTCTCCGGGTTGGGGTCCGTCCAGCAAGGGTCCGTACCTCGAGCCCCACGTCTGGGCGCCATTTGTCCCGTCCTGCGGGACAAGGTTATTCGGGGGGGTCGAGGGGAACCCAGCCTGAAAGAGAAACGGGCGAGAAAAGGAGGGAGACCAAGCAGATTTGTCAAGGTCTCAGTTTATCTAGCTCAGGGTACAGCTTATATAGTAATTGAAACAGGGAAGAGGAACAGGGAGGGTCCAGGGCGAGGGTAGTATCTAGTGGTTAATTTCTGGAACTGGGGGGTCAAGCCCTTTTGTGGTTGCAACATCTGTAGAACAAAGAGTTCAGGGCGTGGTGACCTCAAGGGTGAGGGGCCCAGCACCAAGTGCTGGCTCCCAACATATTTCCAGAGGAAAAGTAAGGAGACTGGAAAAGTCTTAACCCCACCAGCTGCTGACATGTCTCAGTAGTCAAGTCTATATTTGCATTTCAGTCAAAGAGCAGAGAGTCTTAAACTTTTTGTGAGCAGTTTGGGAAAGCCTACACAGACTCCTTCTCAGAATAATGTTTTTAAAAGCATAAAATAAAATACATGTGATTTAAAAGGAAATAAATTACACTGAAATACAGTTACCAACAAAAACTTCCAACTTCATGGACCTCAGGTCATAGAACATTAGATCCGGAAGGGAACTCAGGGACCAAATTTTCTAATTGTCTGTATGGCCTTGTCCCAAGGCATTTTACTTTGAGGAAAATGTAAGGCACTACTGATTCACTATGACCCTGGACGAGTCATTCCCAGAACCGTAACACATGGGAGCTGGCCAACTTGTTGTTCAAATACTATTTCTTTTGCTACTTCTACAAGAACAGTCAAAACTTAACTGCTAACCTGCTTGGAAACCTCAGTGATGTGAAGAGTTCATCTGTGATCAGGTCCAGTTCACACTCTTCATGGCACATCTAAGATCTAAGAAAGAAAATTCCCCAGTGAACTTGGTCATTCATCTCCGAGTGAATGCTTTTCCATCATAAACATAAAGCCCCTTGGTAACACCCCACTGACTGACTTGGCTACTCTTATTACCTTGGAGAAGTGGTCCAGGCCATTTTCTCAGGAAGCAAATATGAAAACCAAGCTCAAGATACCATTGCCTAAAAGAAAAATAAACCTGATTTTTGGAGGCTGATCGGAAACAAAACATGGAAACCGCAAGAGTTCAACTGTATCTTTATCAAGATTACCATCCCGTTGACGCCTAGGGATATGAGCTGGGGGGACCAAGGCTATAAAGAAACTTTCTTGTCCTTGGTCTGAGTGCTGCTCTCCCCAGAAATCATGCGGGGGGGAGGGAAGAGAGGACCTGAGGTATTGGTGAAAAATTCCTTTACTTTTATTATTGCTATATCTTTAAAGCAAATATCCCTCTGCAAAAATAATTTAAGAGACATCAAAACTGAAAATGAGGTTTCAGTTCCTTTGAATGCAAATATAAGTAACTTAAATTATTTGTATATGCAACATATGTTGTTCTCTAACAGGATAGAAGTGTCTTGAGGGCAAAGACTAATTCATTTTTGTTCCTGCATTCCCAACACCTGGAAAAGTGCTGGGAACACAGTAGGTATTCAATTAAATACTTATTCATTTATTTTCAAAGAAAAGAAAGCAAGCACAGGGAAGGTTGTAGGGACAGAAACTCATGCAATTTGGCCATAGCATGGACTTCATGGAGAAAACTAGTCCAAATGACATCTGGAAGGGCAGAGGGCACCAGAACACAGATGGCCCTCTCCTGATCTGACCTTATTCCTATCCCTCATTCCTGTATATTCCAGCCCATTTGAACTTCCCAACCTCAGTCTGATGTCCTTGATGTCTATTCACTTCCCCTCTCCAACTCTCCCATTTAGCCCCCAGTTTCATACTGGGGCCAATACCGTTCACTTTGCTTATTTCTGTTCCAGGCTGCCAGCCATGAACCCTTGTCTGGCTGATGGCAATTTCCAAATATAGTGAAATACTCAAGTGCAGTTAATACTAAGACCCTAAGGAATATAATCTTTCTTTGGGAACTCAGAAGGCACGTCAGGATATTGGAATGCCTCTAAGTCAGCCTCACGAATATCAATCCTTAGATGCAGACTAACGTTCACGGTGGGAAGATTGGCTGGGTCTGTACTGACCGTGTACAATAGCCTAGAGGTGGCTGTGAAAATGAAACCCTGTCTGCACTTCATTTGTCTCTTTCTCATTAAAAGGAGAAGGCTAAAAAGAAACCGAGATGTTCCAGTTACCTGATTGTGGGATGCTAGATAAATGGAAATTAACTATAGATGCTTTTAGAAAAAATGAGAAGTGATGGACAAAACAATAAGTCATAAAGGAGAGTGCTAGGTATGGGCACAGGCAAATATATGCATCTCTACTAGTTTACTTAAACAATTACAAAGTAATCATTTATCTTCTGCCTTGTGTTATAAATTCTTAGACATGACCATACATAAATATATATATTTGTTCAATGTATCCCTAGTACTCTATACACCAGCACTGTTGGCATATATAGTAATAATGTGTACGCCTAGCCAATTCAATATAATTCTTTTCAAAGAAGTCCTCACATGTGCTTCCAATTGTAACCTGTGTCCCTGGATACGACTTTGAACTTATACGGATTGACTTCAATCTTGGGGCAGCACCCCAAAATCTTTCTCTGACCCATTTGGCTCCCACTCAGAATTGCCTCAGAATGCAGCTTAAACACAGCTTGCATCCGGGTCTCCAAAAACAGTAACAGGGGTACTCAGATTCCATGAAGGACGCATGGTAACAATGCATACACTGTCAGGTGAAAAACATTTGTTTCATCCCACGGAAAATACAGAAAGAATTCACAACAATACATAGAGTCGATCCCATTCCCCTTCCCTCTCCAGTGAACCCCACCTGTCTTCAGGACCTATACAGACCCTTAAAAGGAAAACAACCTGGGGCTGCAAAGGCAACACATCTACAAAAACTGATAAGTCCCTCTTTCACCCCAGAGACCTGTACCAACATCCAGTCTTAAGCTATTACCCTAAGGGCTCAGCCTCCTTCTGGAAGAATGTTGAACTTGGGGTCATTAGGGAGGTGATCCCCTTCCCAGACACTTTGCGCTAACCCATAACTTGCTTGATCCTCTTCTCTCACCTCTGGCCCTGAAATCATCTAAGAATTCCATGTCTGTCTCTAGAAGACTGCTATCTGAAGCACTGGAGTGCTGGCTTGCCTTAGGAGTTACTATTGTGACTACAGGTCCTCACCCCACCATATCATGGTGGATCCCACAAAAGGGCACTCCAGCAGTGACTGAAGAGCCCTTTGGAAAATCTGGTTCAAATGAGCACTTAATTTTGTATATTGTTTTTAGAGTGATTTCACATCCATACTCCATCACATACTCTGGATAAGAGATGAGGCCTGGGTTCAAATTCCGCTTCAGACACAGCTAGCTGGCCCAGTGGATAGAGCTTTGGTCCTGAGGTCAAGAATTCTTGAGTTCAAATCTGGCCTCAGACACTTGTACTAGCTGTGTGACCCTGGGAAAGTCACTTAAATGCTACTTGCCTCAGTTTCTTCATCTGTAAAATGGGGATAGTAATAGCATCTACCTCCTAGGGTTGTTGTAAGGCTCAAATGAGACAATATTTATAAAGTGCTTAGCACAGTGCCTGGCACATCACCAGTACTATATAAATGCTAGCTAGTTAGCTAGTAGTAGTAGTAGTAGTAGTAGTAGTAGTAGTAGTAGTAGTAGTAGTAGTAGTATTGTGAACCTGGGTGAGTTATCTAACCTCTATGACCCTCAGTTTCCTTGTCTGTAAAATGAGGATAAAAACAACAGTTATAAGTATAAAATGAGATACCTGCAAACCTTAAAGTATGTATATGTGTGTGTGCATGCGTGTGTGTGTGTGTGATATTATCATTAACCATGATAAGAATATTTCTGACATTTACTGTTTCTATTCTCCTGGGCACATCACCTCCTCCTTTCTGAACTTCAGCTCTATCATTAATAAAATCAGAGCAATAATGCTCTTGCACTACTAATGTCACAGATTCATCTGAGAAAAGCAATTTGTAAACCCATAGGAATTCTACAACTTCTTGGTGTATATGTAACAGTAATAATAGTGCTAATAGCTTCCATTTGTACAGCACTTCAAGGTTTACAGAGTACTTTATATACATCATCTCTCTTGATCTTGACAACAGTCCTGTGAGGAAGGGACTCATTATCCCCATTTTATAGATGAGGAAACTGAGGCTAAGAGAAATGTCTTGCCCAGGGTCACGTAGCAAAGTATCTGAGCCAAGATTTGAATTTAGGTCTTCCTGACTCCAAGTCCCCTGCTGTGTGGTGATGGTGCTAGTTTGTTGTTGCTAATGCTGCTTGCTTGGGACCTCTAAAAAGACTCTGACGGCTCCTGGGGACCCCCCAGGGATCCTCGGATCACACTTTGAGAACTGTTGCTGTGGCACTTAATTGTTGACTTAGCCTGATCATTTTGGAAAACAAGTTAGAATTCTTCAAGAAAAATTACAAAATTATTGTCTGTCCTACACTTCAATTTTGACCTGGTATTTAAGCTCATGCCCCAGGAATGTTATTAACAACAGCAAAATCCCTGTCTGTAGGAATATATGTGTATTTATATATGTGCGCATATATGTATACATATACATATATGTATGTGTGTGCATATATATGTGTATACACCCATATACATGTATACACCCAGGAGCACCATCTGCAGTAGCAAGAAATCAGAAATAACTGGGGAATAGGTGAATAAACTCTATTACTTATATAACTAACTTATAAAACAAATACTTTTCCATTCTTTTAATTACCTATGTGATACAGTGGATGAAGAATTGGGCTTACGATCAGGAAGACTCATCTTGAGTCCAAATCTGGCCTCAATGCTTACTAGCTGTGTGACCCCGGGCAAGTCATTTAACCCTGCCTCAGTTTCTTCATCTGTAAAATGAGCCAGAGAAGGAAATGGTAAACCACTGCAGGAGCTTCGCCAAGACAAATCCCAACAGGGGTCATGAAGAGTTGGACATGACTAAAACAACAGAACGACAAGAACAAATTACAAAATTACAAAAGTAAAAATAAACTAAAGAACTCTCATGAGAGTCTCATAGTTCACTCTCACTGGCCTGGTCAGACATCCCAGTCCTTAAGTAAGATACTTGTCCCACAATCCTTCAGTTGTGAAGGAAGAAGTTGACAGCAGGAAAGACTGAAACAGACTCAAAAAATGTCACAGTGGGTTATAAAATGCTTCTGAGAAGTAGACAGATAAAGGTCCCATCTTTTGACCTCTTTTGACATTTTTCACTGTGAATTGACCATGAAACACCTGATACATTCAATTCACGCATAAAAAGAGTCTTGGAGAAAGTGAACCCCAAACTGGTGCTTAGCCTGAAATGTCAAGGACACACCGCCCTTTCTTTGGCCAAGTAGAAGAAAGGATTTCTGAGTTTGAAAAATACTCCTTTCAGATACGAAAAGGACAGGAGGAATTAAACCATACATAATGGAACAAAAGGGTCTAGACAAACCAGACAGACTGTTCAGGCTAAAGTTCAGTCTGTGTGCTTTGGGAGTAGAGTTGTCCCAAACATTCCTCCCCACATTATATTCACAGGGAGCCAATGAGGTTGGTGCATTAGAAAGAACTCTGAATTTGGTATCAGGAGTTTGGGATCCGAGACCAAGCTCTAAGTCTCATAAGCTGGGTAGCCTTAAGAAAGGTTCCTCGTCAGTAAAATGGGGCTAATGATACTTGTACAATTTACTTTAGTGCCATGAGAGACAGTGTGGATTCAAGTCTCACTTCTGATGGGTCCTGGCTATGTTACCCTGAGCAAGTTATTGAACCTTTCAATGCCCCCAGCCAGCTCTCAAAGACTCTAAATTGCAGAGATGCTAACTTGCTCAATGCTAGGGAGAATTTTCTCACCTAGCTATTCCTTATACCAGTGAAATCACAAATCCAGTCCCGGTCCCTATTCCCCTACTTACCTCATAGGGCTGTTGTTAATTCTCCACTCCATTGAGATCTCAGATCCTTTGAGTATTTGTGTAGCTGATAATGAAAAGGAAATATAAATGGGCAAGACTGGTCTGGGGATAAAATGCTCCTCTTCAAGTATGCGCCAATGTATGTGCACAGCTTCTCCGACATAACCCAATATTTATTTATGGTCTCTAAAGTCCCTTCAAGCTCTAAGATTCGATGATCCTATGATTTAGGATTTCCACCTCACCTACTTCCAAAAGGACTGAAGGCAGCTTACAAGATTAAACATGATACAAACAAACCAAAGCCGAACAGAAGGGAACCAAGGGAGGCATATGTTATACCAGAAACCTTAGCATCCCAATATAAAAATAGCTTGGTTCAGAAAAGTGAACAACTTTTAAAGTATTTCAAAGACAATGTCGCTGCTGCACTATGTGCTGGCCCAGCTGAGAAGGTGGTGACTGATAGAGGGACTTTCCTCACCTGGGAGTCCCTTATACGAAGGAAATCACAGTTCCAGTCCCAAGGGAGTATGGTGAAGGGGAAAGTATGCTGTACTACCTTGTACGACTTTGCTTCCTAGTCTTTGCTACCTGTGTAACCTCAGTTAAGTCCCATAAACCATATGGACCTCAGTTTTCCTTATCTTCGGAATGAGGACTCAGTGGCCTCAAAGGTCCTTTCTAGCTCTCAACTGACAATCCTCTCCCAAGGATCTGATCCTTTTGCCTAGATTTCCTTAGTTTGTAGTATAGACATAAGAGCCCCAAGGAAATTCATTGATGTGAAACTAGAGTCAAGAACATTGAAGAAATGCATCTCCCTTTTTCCTTCAAAATGAGGGGGACTATGAGTACAGAATATTGCATGCCCTGTGAGACATGGCTAGTCGATCAACGATCTTGTTGGTGGACTTGGTTTAACTGTTTTCCTTTATTTCATGGGAAGGATCAGTAGTGGGTGGGTGGATGAGTGGGGGGACACGGGGATATCTAGAAACAACTGTGATGTTAAAACACAAGGCATCCAAAAAAAACTTTCAAAAATAATTTTTTTAAAAAAACACAATGGATTTAAGGATGTCAGACGACTTTGCTGTTCAGTAGTTTTCAGTCATGTCCTACTCTTCATCGCTCCATTTGGGGTTTTCTTGGCAAAAGAAGTGATTTGCTATTTCCTTCTCCAGCTCATTTTACAGATGAGGAAACTGAGGCAAACAGGATTAAGTGAGTTGTCTAGGATCACCCAAGTAAGTATGGAGGCTGGATTTGAACTCAGGTCTTGCTGACTCCAGGCTCAGAGCTCTATCCAATGCAGCACCACCTAGCGGCCGGTCAGATAACTAACTGGGATTAAGCAAAACCTCCCAATCTTCAGAACCTCCATCCTAAAACCTGATGATTCTGAAAACTGTTAGGATCTACAATTACTGGCTAGGAAAGAGAAACAAACAGAGCACCAAGCAACCCAACTGACTTGTTTGAAAAGTGCTCTCTATTTCATTTGCTGCCAAATAAAGCACATTCTCTTCATGTCTTTGGGATCTCTTTGGGATTGCTCAAATTGACCACGGGCAAGAAAAGGTTAAGGGGAGCCCATATTGCATCAGTGGAAGACAACGTGTGTGCCTGTGCAGGATTCAGGACGTTTTTGAAGGTCAGTAATGACTTTCCCTTTCAGACTTCACAGTATACTCAAGTGCTGCCTCAATACACTGCACTTATCTGCATTAAAGGATATTGAAATGATCTGGGTTTGTGTCTTCTGCCCATACTGGATTTGAACTCCATAAGAGAAGTAAACCACATACCTTCTCTAAATTTCCTGTCTCCTCCATTTGACCTGAATTCACCTTATTATGCCTTTGTCTAGCTGACAGCTCTCCATCTTGTCCGTAAACATGGCAGGAGAATATTTATCAAACTGTTTCTGAAACTCAAATATCCTATGTCCTGAGGTGGCACAGTGACTGAGAGTGCTGGACTTTCCATCAGGAAGACTTGAGTTCAAATGTGCCCTTGGGGAAGTCACTTAACCTCTTTCAGCCTCAGTAACCTCATCTGTAAAATAGGGATGATAATAACAGTACCTGCTTCCCAGGGTTATTGTAAGGACCAAATGAGATAATATACATAATCCTTTGCAACCCTTAAAGCAATACATAAATGTCAGCTAGCTATATATGAAAAGCTATAGCTACTGTGTCAAAAAAAGAGAGAGAGCCAAAGATAAATCTGGTCTGCCTATTCTCAATGAAGCCATGCTGTCTTTATTATGTCCCCTTCTCTTCTAAGTGGGCACAAGCCATCCTTTTTACTGTTATATTCTATAAGTTTTCCAGGAGTCTAAGCTAAGTTCACTGGCTTCCAGTTTACAGACCACCCTCTCTTCCCTTTTTGGAAAATTAGGAAATTGGCTTTTTCTGTGATCTCTCAAAGATCAGAGGCAGTGGCTCCCCCTTCTTCCGGTTCCCTGGGATATAGTTCATTCAGGAGAGTGACTTGAACTCATGGAAGGCAGCTAGGTGCTTTCCTTTTTTGTTAGTTTTGAGTCTATGAATCATTTTTATTCTTTTCCTTCAAGTCCCTAAATCAGTCTCCTTAAGAGAGAAAACAAAACCCCAGTAACTCTGGAGTATCTCTGCCTCCTCACCAACATCCATTACGCTCTCATCCCACTCCCTCCTAAGAGAAGTCCTGTTCCTTCTTTGACCTTCTTCTTGCCCCAATGTAGATTTCTTGAAAAGACCCTACTGTTCGTGCATTCTAAGCTCTGCCACTCCCAACACTATTCTTAGAAGACTGTGCGATGTTTCTGAATCCATCTTCCATTAGCTCTCCTTGATTCCATAATCTATAGTCAGACAATGAGTTTGCTGTGCACCCCCAACTATGTCCTTAGGCAGCTATCTCTCCTTCTTCTTTAGATTTCTGTTATCTTCAAAACCTGATTCTTGTGAGTTTCCCATTAATCTTGGCCCAACTGTCCCTAGAGATTTTTTTAAATAAGCAGATTAACTCTATGGGAAAGGGGAGGGGAGATATTTGTCTTTATTTTTCTGTTTTCTTAATTAACAAGCATTTGTTCTCTCTCCCTAGAAGAATTTTAAGCTCATAGATCCTATGTAACATTCCTTGAACTCTGCTCCCCCAAACTACAGGGACACATCAAAGGGCATTTAGTTTGCTTTTCCTTCTCCATCACAGCTTTGCTAATGGGGTAATCACTTGTCCCCAAGTTCCCATCATTTCCACCTCAGCAACAACTTCCACCTTACTGATCAGAGCTGGGTCCAGAATAGCTGTTTCACTTGTCATTTCCTCTACCTTTTGAAGAATGGTATCATTAAAGCAAGTCAAGAATTTATCAACTGTTCTGCCTTTCACACACACACACACACACACACAGAGAGAGAGAGAGAGAGAGAGAGAGAGAGAGAGAGAGAGAGAGAGAGAGAGAAAGTGCCAGTAAATGTCCAGATAATTAAAGTCCCCTATCTCTACTACATCATGACCCTGTGTCAGGTCTGTGATTTGTTTCCCTAATGCCTTGTCCAAAGCCTCTTTTTCTCTAGGTGGTCTCTAGTATACTTCCATGAAAATATTGCTTCTGCTTTTTCATTCATTCATCTTCATCTATATGCTCTCCACCTTGCTTCAACCTTCGGGCTCCTGGACTTCCACACATGAATAACTCCTTAAAACCCAATGCCTTTTATCTTTCCTGTTCTTTTTGAATAATGTAATGTCTTTCTGGGCCACTTTCTGGTCATGAATTCTATTCCAGTGATACTGAGAAAGCAGTGCAGTACAGTGCGGAAAGTGCTGGCTTTGGAGTCAGAGAACCTGGGTTTCAATCCTGACTCTGTCACTTACTACCTGTGTGACCCTGGGCAAGTCATTTCATTTCTGTAAAATGAGGGACTTCTGCTCTGGATCTAGAATCCTATAAATCTGAAGGGGTCCTATACATCCTATAAATGTCTCCTTGCATTAGGATTTCTAGATCACTTAATTTATTATAATTATTTTGCTACTCATTAGTACTCAGAGTACAACTAAGGCTGGTTTTCTTTTTGAAAATTATCTCTTAGGAGTTGTTGGTCTTTACTATTGCTACTTTTATACTCTGTGGAATCTGACTTGGTGGTTATGTGTGGGCAGCTTACTGTCCCTTGCCTGTTCTCCCCTCTCAAGGAGTTTAAAGCCGTCTCCATCAAACTGTCAAGATTACAGTTATTATTAAAATATTATTACCCCATACTAAGTGGACCCCATCCCTGGCCAAGAGTCCATAATTCCTTCATTCTGAACCATGGTTTTGAAATCCATCCCATATTCTCAAACCCTGTCTTCTTATATAGTTATTTATTTCCCAAATCTGCTTTTCACTTCAAAAGTCCTTCTCCCATCCCTTCAATTGGCAGCAATGATGAAAATATTACCTCTGCCCTTAAGATCTTCAATTTCTTGCCTGGGACTTCATAATCCCTAGCCTTCTTAGGTTCCTTCTGGCAGTATCATTTGTCCCTATCTGAATCACTACTAGTGAATAGTGTTCTTCAGCCTTGAAAAGGCTCAGGGGACTCTTGGTCACATCTTGGATACATGCCCTGGGAAGACAGCAGACCTCTCCATTGTGTCTGTCAGATCGACAAATAGCTGCTTCTGAACAGGAAAGATAAAAGGCATTGGATTTTAAGGAGTTATTCGGTACAGAGTCACCAATCACTACTACTTAAACTCTTCCCTTGACAATTTGTTTCTCCTGATGGCCCTGGTGGATATGGAAAGAAGGAAGGAAGGAAGGAAGGAAGGAAGGAAGGAAGGAAGGAAGGAAGGGAGGGAGGGAAGAATGATAATGGTCTGGGAGAGTGCTGGAGGATGGAGAAAATGAAGACAGAAAGGAAGAAAGGAAAGTGAAAGGAAGGGAGGAAAGGAAAGGGAGAGGAGAGAAGAAAAAAGATGGAAGAGGAAGAAGGTAAAGAGGAAAGGGAGGGAGGAAAAGAATGCAAGAGAGGGGAGGAAAAGAAGGAAAAGAGAGAGCAAAGGAGGACATAGGGGAAGAGGGATATAGGAATGAAGGAATGGGAAATAAGGAGAGGAGAGGAGAAGAAAGGAAAGGAGAGAAGAGGGAAGGGGAGGGGAGGGGAGGGAAGGGAAGGGAAGGGAAGGGAAGGGAAGGGAAGGGAAGGGAAGGGAAAGGGAAAGGAACTAAACCAAACTTGCACTGATGAAAATCTGAAGTCAAAATCTCAAAATCCTAGGTTATTTTATGGTCAACATCAATCCAACAATATATTCTCCCAGGATGCTGTGCTCTAGTCCAATCTTGGGGCATTAAAGGAGAATCTGGTATCCATCATCAGAGGTAATCCATGTTGACAGAGTCAAAAGTAAAACCATCACTAAGAAAACATGGGCAAAACTGAAGTCAGTAAATAGCTCCCAAGTTCTGCTGCAAGCAATTTGTCCCAAAGCTTATATGGATCCCAAAGTTTAGAAGCTGGGGTTATTCTAGGACTGAAGGCTCAGAACACGACTGGATGCTTGATGAATTGTTAGACCATGCCCTTGAGGCCAGGGAATTGGACCTGGCTTAAGAATACAAGAGAATATTGTTGCCAGAATTTATTTCACAAAGCAAAATTCAAGAATTTTGTATGTGGACAGAGTTGGCTCTCATCCTTCACTCCTTCAACATTTATTGAGTGCTTGCTGTATGTAAGGCTCTGTATGAGGTCCCATGAGGATGATACCAAGATAAATAAGACATATCCTTGCCCTCAGGGAAATAGCAGTCTAGTTAACAATTCCTGTAGATGAGACATTTATGCAAATAGCTAGAATACTATTTAGACTCTGAGATCCCCAATTTGAAAGACTGGGGGCGGGGGCCGCTACAAAAAGGGATGGCAATTGCCAATAACTGGCAATTCTCTAAGCTATAAGAATATCCCTTGATGGTGGCAATTGTTCTGTTTGGTGTGGTGGTAGAAACACCAGCCCCTGGGTGTGGGGGAAGGAGTATGTGAAGAACTGAGCCCGGGAAGAGTATTTGCCTTACGGTTGGATTGACTGAGCCACAGGTGAATGTTAACAATGTGTTCGTGCATATGAAATGATGCTTATGTAGAGAACCTTGTCAATGATCCGTGTCCAGGGGAGAACTCTAGGTTCCATCCCATGACTTATGAGAGCCTGAATTTGTGGGAGGGCAACAGGAGCTTGAATTCCTCCAAGATGGAGGCTGAAACACCTTGCTAGTGCTTTGAGATCAGAAGCTGTGTGCAGCTCTGGGCTCATAAGAATGTGGGGAACAGTGAGGACAGATTTTATACTTGAATGGCAATATACCTTTCTCCTCATCCCCAAGGCCACCGAGGAAATGAGAGTGCCTTGGGGTGGGGAGTGGGGGCATGGAGGATAGGGGAGAGGGGAACCAGGTACAAGGCAACCAAGACTGGAGAGAGTTTAGATCAATGGGAGCCACACTCTCCATAAAAAACACTTCCTAGAATGAGGCATAAACAGTGTTAGAAATAGAGATTTTTCATTTTTCTTTTCTTTAAAAAAAAAAAATCTATGTTATAAGTGATGTCTCTCTGGGACCGGGAAGAAGGATGTAGAGAGAAATCTAATATCTGTAAAGCAAAAGATTTCAATAAAAATCTATTAAAATAAATAAAATAAGGAGATACATTGGAGAAACTGGAAGCTCATACTAAGGAAGAGGTATTTGAGCTAGGCCTTGAAGAATGTTTCAAGATCTCAGGTCCCTGCTATATTAAAAAAAATGAGGAAATTGGCATCAGGAATTCTGAATTTTTTGTGTGTTCTGTGTCCCTCTGGCAGTCTGGTGAAGCCTGCAGGCCCTTTCTCCAAAATACAAAATTTTTAAGCATAAAATAAAATGCACAGGGTTACAAAAGAAATCAATTATATTGAAATATGGTTATCAAAATATGATTTTAAAAACCACTTCATGGGCCCTCTGAAGTCCCTCCATGGACCCCTGCTATTGATACTAGATTATGAACCCTTGGACTAAGCGAACCTTAAAGTTCATTTAGCTTCAAATCCTGGATTCCAAGATCCCATTTCAATTGGCAGAGAGGTTATAGGAGGACATTCTAAATATAGAAGTTGATCTAGGGAAAGATACAGAGACCATCAAGTTCTATGAGCCTTGGGAAATGAGAGAGTATGACCACTTTGGCCAGAGTGTAGAGCATGTGAAGAAGGACCCTAGGACTTCTGCATTATAAGGCTGACCATAGGCTATCTCTAAGGCTGAGCCCCCAGGAGGGAACTTTTCGACAAAAACCATCAAACACAGGGCCAAGAGTCTACTGTCACACTTCTTCTGGCTCCCTCTCCCCTCTCCCTTCTCTCTCTTGGTTTATACTTGTTGGAGTATTTCTCTTTTCCCTGGTTACTTCCAACATGGAAGTAAATCTTTTGTTCTTGTAGAAAAAAAGAATTGTTCTGGCCACTGCCTTGGATGAGAACCACACCACGAAGAGACTGCCTTCAATGCTGATGAAACACACAATATTGTGAATGAGATGCTACATTGGGCAGTGCGGATTATAATCAGGATAATGTCACACAGTGGACTGCAGCTATAACGGAACAACCCTTAACACATTTGGTAAAGTTCAGGAAGAAGTACAAATATATAGTTACTTGTGCAGTGATGCAGAAGAGTGGATCTGGTTTACACGCAGCCAGCTCATGTTTTTGGGATACCACATCTGATGGAATCTGTACCGTAAGATGGGAGAATCAAACTATGAACTGTGTCATTCATCTTTTTGCCACTGCTCTTATCCTATAACTGAACGGAAATATTATACCAGTGCCTTTAACATAAGAAATGATCAAAATGTTCTTGAATAAAACTATTCCTAGTATCATTTATCTTATTACTGCACTAGAAGTGAAAGTGGGCAATTGGCTTCAGAGTACTAAAAAGTGAACATTGTAACTAACTAATCTTAGTGCTCAAAGCATACTTTAGTTAAACATTTTCAGGGTTGGGAAAATATCAAACCCAAAAAAATAAGATGTTAAATTATTAACATATAAATTAACTGTATAATTATATTTGCACCAGACTTCCATTAATACTACATACCCAGGGAGATAGAGGAATTAAGTTTGGGATAATAAAGTTCTCTTGAGTGGGAAAAATAGAATTGCTCCTGCCTAAGTCTGTAAAAATTAACCAGGTTCTTAGTTTTATAATTATCAACACTTCATTTGGTTATACATGCAAGATACTATAAGTATTTATAGTGTATAAGGAATAATACTATAAGTATTATTTTTCTTTTCTCAAGTACTGTAATATAGTAACTAGAAATAACTTTTTAAAAGTAATTATTTAATGATTTGTTGCCTTTTATTTCAAAATCCCAACCTAACAATTGAACAGTATCAGTGGATTGATTTCTCCCAATGAAGTTCATGATAGAAGAATGACAGATATACTGTGCAATAATAATTGTCTTTGAAATCATTCATTCTATGTTCAACAAACACTATCTACAGCACCCTGCTACATTGCTGGTACCTCCCTCCCAGTTTAGAAACTGTACCATCTAGAATTTGGGTTGTGGACGTAGGAGTAAAAACTTTTGGTCTGCAATTTAGAGTATAAAAGACAGTGGTATTTGATTCATTTTAAGAGAAAAAATTAAAATGAGCAGAAGCCATGCAGAAGTTAGCTAAATCAAGTTCTTACTAGAAGTAGATTTTATTTACCATTGTAAGACATGACTTAGAGAAATGTTTAAAGGAAGTTGAGATAAATAAACATACTTAATTTTGTTCTTAGGTTCATAACTAGTAATTTGCGCTCATTGTTTTGATTATTAACTGGCATTTATAAATCACCTATATGATGTTTCAAATATATATAGTAAGTTATAAATGAAAAGTGCATGTTCATTAGCAGGTTATATAATAACAGGGTTTATGAAATGTAGAAAAATATATTGAGAAGCAAAGACTTTAAATTAGCGTACACACAGCTGGGTTACCAAGTGTGAATTCAATCTGCTGTCTAAGCAAGAAAATAAAGTTATAAATGCAAATAGTCTTTTAAGGTTGATTAAATCTATACAGTGAAACTAATACATTGAATTTTTGAAGAAAGGCTGAGTGATAATCTGGTAAACATTAACAGGGCAAAAGGAGGTGATATTTGCATGTTAGTATTTTAGCTATGTAACAAGAACAGTTTGGTAATTTAAGATGAATATTAGAAAAAGATAAGTTCATTTTAGATGCAGTAGTGTACCTCTTTTGGTACATCAGAAATTATCTCGTAACTATTACTTTGATGCACTTTTTTCTTGCACTTGAAGACTGCACTAGAGTGATCAAAGTACCAGTATGATTGAGGGATGTTATTGAATCTCAGTTTCTTAAAAAAAAAAATAATCACAGGGACATAAGCCTCGTGAAATCATGGTTTAAAGAATTTGCTTGATGCTGTTTCTGTAGCTAAAAGATAATGAAGATTGTCTGCCTTACCTGTAACAAAAGAAAAAAAAAAGAATGGCTCCTTGGAGTCAGGTGCCATCCTTAAGAAGTATTATTCATCTCGGTTTATTCATGTATAAAATCTTCAGGGCACTTGTGAGAAGGATTTATAAAGAACTGTAGACAATGAGAAATGCTACAAAGGTGACAACCTCTTTACAAAAAGGTATAAAATAGTCCGTTTGAGCCTGGCATCCTTCTTTTACTCCTTGTACTATAGTCTACTTAATACAAATGGTGCTTTTTTTTCACTCTTCCCACTATACACACATATACACACATATACATATACATACATACAAAAGATATATATATATATATGTATGTATGTATGTATGTATGTATGTATAGGGAGGGAGGCAATCAGGGTTAAATGACTTGCCCAGGGTCACACAGTAAGTGTCTGAGGCTGGGACAGTGCTCTTTCCACTGTGCCACCTAGCTACCCCTTCTACTATCTTTTACGAAAAGGGCCCTGCACAAGGAATCAGAACCCCTGGATTTTGTTCCTACTTCTATCACAAACTTGTCTTGCCATATGACCATGGCCAAGTCCCTTCCCCTCTCTGGGGCCTGGCATTTCCTCCTATGCAAAATAAGGGTTGGAGTAGATGGTCTCCAAGATCCTTTCCTGTACCAGCACTCTATGTCCCATGATTCTACGAAGAGATCCATTGGGGATTTTAAAAAATCTTTGAATTGAAACATGGCTGCAACATATCGTCAAGGATAGCTTGTCTACAAGCAGCATTAAAAGGAGAGGTCAGTCTGGAAAAGGAAGTGGGTCAGTCAGGACAAAGGATGGTTGGTCCAAGTGCTCCACTGGTATCTAGGAAACAGTCAAAGAATCTGAGCACTGCATCAGGTTCATCCTTCTTGTTGTTGTGGTGGTGGTGGTGGTGGTAGTGATTTGCCCTTTATCCTCGAAGAGGACCATGACATCAGGAAGGTGATGCTATGACATGCAAGTGAATTGGATTTAAGTGAGGGAGAACTGGGAAAAGTCACCAGCCTCACTTTCTGCACCAGCACCATCTGGGCCCACTGGCCAGATATACGTCAGGATGACTGGAGATGGCCCCCCATTCTCTGTGGGGGATTTATGGAAAGACAAAAACCACATAGGCAGGAAAGCCATAACCATTGATCAAGTGCTCCTGCCAATGTGATCACAGAGTCATACCTGTTAGTCTTTCATTTTCAAAGAGGACCAATGACATCATGGGATGATGTCTTGACTTGCACATGAGTTGGATTTAAGTGAGACAGAAAAGCCAGCCTCACTCTCTCTTCTATATAAATATGGAAGAATAACCACAAAGAAAAGGAGCTCTAGTCACTGTAGGACAACTGCTCAAGTCTGTCTTAATAGTGGCACTGATTGTCTTGCAAATTTCAAAAGCCCAACATTGAGATAACGGTTTCAAGGATGGTGAAACGAGAAGACTCCCTGTATATAATCTTAGGGTCCAAAATCCAAATTCTAGTGCATCCGGCCTGGTCTGGTCTGGGTATTTTCCTAGAGTATTAGCAAATATCAGGAACTAGCACCCATGGCAGCATGAGTAAGGAAGTAGTTATTGACATAAGTTTCTTGGCCTTGGTCCTGGGCAAAACACAACCCTGTGTCCTATCACTGCCCTGAAAGATTAGTTTGATAGCTACATAGGCAAGGTGATAATATAACAGCTACTGGTGCTAGCCTGAGGGGCAAAAAGAAAAACCTATTTGGGGACCTCAGCAGTTACAGTGATCAAATACAATAGCCCAGCTAAGTCCAAGATGGACAGTCCTGCTAAACTAACACAGTTGGCCAAAGCTTCTTGTGACCATGCCAAGAACAGAGTCTGAACTTAAAATTTCAACATAGATACTAATAAGGTATAATCAGCCACGTACAGCTACCAGCCAAGCTACTTCTCATGAAATTCTCTTCTCAGTTTCAGCCAAAATGTGTTAACTAGCAATAGCAACAGAAAATGAGCTTTCACAGTCTCAGTAGAGCACAGGAGTTCACAAGTACAAAACTGATCTGAGAAGTTTCCATTTTAGTCCTCAAGAATAGACTACATTGATCCAAATATGGATGGGATGTTTTTTTCAAAATCTAGCCTGTATGAAACCCAAGTGCAACCCATAATTGTGCTCTTAGGACTGTAGGCAGGGAAGAGAGGAAAAAAATAATGAAGACAGCAAAGATAGTTCATAGGATTCAGCTCTTGGAAGGGGTCTTGGAGGTCACCTAATCCAGGGATTTTTAACTTTTTCTGTGTCTTAGATCCCTTAGACAATCTGATAAAGCCTTGGGACCCCTTTTCAGAAGCATATTTTCAAATGCATAAAATAAAATACATAGGATTATAATAGAAACCAATTCTATCGAAATATAGTGAGCCAAACATTAAGACAAAATCAAGTTCACAGTCCCCAGGTAAAGAATCCCTGATCTAGTAACCCCTTCATTTTACAGAGAAGGAAACTGAGGGCCAAAGATGTCAAGAGACTATATTGTGATGTAGCAAGAAGAGTACGGAATTTGAAAGAGGACCTGGGATCAAACTCCAAGTCTACTGCTAACTATTTGGGTGATCTTAGGTAAATCACATCTTTTTCCTCTCGGCTAGAGTTTCGGCATCTGGAAAAACAAAGGAGGATAATACTAGATAGTCTCTAAGGTTCCTTCTAGCTTGAAATCCTAGTATTGTAAGTGACTTATCCAGAATCACACGGTAAGTTAGCATCAAAGTCAAGATTTGAACTCAGCTCTTCTAACTCCAAAGCTAGCACTTTCCCCCTTTTTAATACATTGCCTCTCGTGGTAAGAATAAAATAAATTTATTATTTAAATTGGAAGCAGGGTTTTAAAAAACATTTCCACAATCAGTTTTTTGTATGTGTAATCATTTTTCAGTTTATGGATTATGTATGCACAAACACACACACACACACATATATTTGGATCCTTTCAATGAGATCACATTGGCAAGGTCTGGCCAATATTCAGACTAGGAAGGTAAATACAATATGACTTAAAGCTGCCAACCTCTGTGTGCCCGATCACTTATCACTAGCAAGATAGCAAATGATCCAAGGGCCATCAGGTGCAGGGAATACAGGAATCTCATTTTCTTCCATGGCGCCTCCCCAATACATATAGGCAAAGAGTGATGAGACTACCAGATTCTGTAACTGATCAAAAAAGAAGGTATGGGAAAGAAGGGAAGAAGATGAGAACTTGAGAACAACCTGGGAAGACCTGTATAAGCTGACACTAAATGAAGTGAGCAGAACCAGAGGAATGATTTACTCGGTGACCACAAAGGAAATAGCACTGAACAACTTCAAAACCTTGATTGGTGCTGTGACAACTTATGATTTTAGAGGACTAGAAGTGAAGTACACCTCCTGCCTCTCTGAGGTGGTAGACTACAGGTGCAGAGGAAGGCATGCACTTCCATATATGACCAACATGTAGATTTATTTTACTTGATTGTACTTCTCTGTTACAAGGAACAGTTCTATTAAGAGAAGGAATTCATTGGAAAATGAGGATGATTAAATAAATAATAAAAGGAAGGAAGGGAGGGAGGAAGGAAGGCAGGAAGGAAGGCAGGAAGGAAGGAAGAAAGGAAGGAGCATCAACAAAATTTTATTTTAAAGAAAGAAGTCTGGAGTTAGGAAACAAGTGTGATGTGGTAACCAAAAACCTGCTATGATCTTGGGCTACATTAAAGATGGGGACAGCTTCCAAGACAAGGGAGATAACTGTCGTACTTGGTCAGGTTTCATGTGGAGTATTGTGTCCAGTTCTGGGGACCATAATTTAGGAAAGGCATTAATCAGCTGAAGAGAGCCCAGAAAAGGACAACCATGATGACAAAGGGTCTTTAATCAATTCCATATGAGTATCAGTTGAAGAAACTGGGTAGCCTGGAGAACAGACTTGGGAGGGACATGATAATGGTCTTAAGTACTTGTCAGGTAGAAGAGGGGATTCGATCCATTCTCTTTGGCCCTGAGAACAGAACCAGCAACAATGGGCAGAAGTTTCAAAGAGGCAAATTTAGTCTTTACTTTGGGAAAAATCTTTGTAACAATAAGAGCTATTCCAGAGTAGATAGTCTGGGAGGGTGCTGGGCTCCCCCTCCTTGGAGGTCTCCAAGCAGAGCATAGATGACAAATTGTCCAGTCTACTGTAGTGGGGCTTCCTTTTGGGGAGGGGTTAGATAGCTGATGAGGTCCTTTCTAACTTTGAGGTTCTAAGATTCTAAAAACTACTCCTTGCACACAGTCAGTGATTAATAAACGCCTGTTGAATGAAAAATACAAAATTGAACCAGGCAAAGAAATAAAAATGAGAAAGATAAGTAAAGTGATTTGCAATCAGTGACCTAATTGGAAGAGGCTATGGAGTATGGCACACTATGGTATGAATCGCCAGACCTGAGTTCCTTCCAGCCCTAACTTTGCCCATAACTAGCAGCAGGACCTTTGGGGTAAGCTCCTTGAGGATAGAGACTGCCTGGCTTTTGTATCTGTATCCCTGGAACCCAGTTCTTGGAACATAATAAGAGTTTAATAAACACTTTTCATTCATTCATGCAAACATTCATTCATTCTATCTGGCTGTATCCAGATAAACTCGCTGTCTTTAGAGAAATAATCAGGTCAGATTAGTCATCTACTATCATTATAGCAGCATGGAATGAATGCTGGGTAAAAATATAGGAGATGTGGTCCCCAGCTTTGCCTCTACCTACCTATCTGACATTGAACAAGCCCATTCCCCCTCTCTGGGCCTCACCTTTCTCTTTCTGGGAAATAAGGGGGCTAGACTGACAAGGTGATTCTAGCCTTCCTACTGAAATCTTTTCCCAATACATTACACTTTCATCTTTTCTGTTTATAGCTTTCCTCCAAATACTCTCCACAGATTTGTTCTTTATAGAATCAATGTTTCTATATGTTCGTGATGTCTAATGAGTAGATGTGATAGTAAACTACCATGAGATTTAGCTTGACCCCTGATAATCCCAGGGTAAAACTATGTACTCAGTTCCATGTTGACAGGGCCTTCCAATCCCATCCACCACCTTCTTCAAGCGCTCTTTCCATTACATCAGAGGAGATATTACTGTGTGATAGAAAGGGCATAGTATCTGAATCCAATGACTTGGGTTTCAATCCTGACTCAGTCACTTACTAGGCAAAGGTGTGTGGTCCTAGGCAAGTCACTCTCCCTCTCTGAGACTCCTCTGTAAAGTGAGAATATTGAGCTAGACCAGTGCTAAATCCAATGTTCCAAAAAGTAGAGAGTCCCACAAGAACAAGTCAATTTCTTGAAAACCTCACACATCAGGAGATGAGAAAGTATAGACGTCCTCAGAGTCCATGTTTTCCCCCCAGAGATACAATGCATTGGGATCCAGTGAGTTTGCATAACTGGCACATTTACTTGTACCGCCCACTTCAGCTTGTCTATTGGGCCATTTCCCAGTTCACTTAAGTGGAACCAGCTAAATTAGTTTCTGGAAGAAGTATTTATGAGAGCGCTGTAGCCTGTCGGAGGGAGAACACAGACTTTGGCTTACTGTGCCCCAAAACAAGAAATCACACTGAGTAACACCCAGCAAAGACTGATACTGAAGAACTGTGCACAACAGAGCAGAAAGCTATGACTTTCCATTGCTGCTGAAGCTCCTTTCTCGCCAGAGAATTAAGGGATGGGGCATCTTATCTCAGTCAGCTAGGTCTTCTGGGACCTTGAAAGACTAGTTATGGTCTTTAGAGAAAGCAGGAGCATCAACTTTTCCATAATAGCTTTGACGACTTCTATCTTTAGTAGCATGGATTTCCATGACAATCAAATGTATTCGTGCTTTGCATGGGAAGAGGAATGCAGACCATCCAAGGGTGAGAAATGATGCCTGGCTGGGGTCTATAAACTTTGGTTGCTTCATCAATACCAAGACAGCTTACCGTCGCTCTACAGTTTATAGGATCATAGATATAAAGCAGAAAGGGGCCTTAGCGGCCAACAAATCCAACTCCTTTCATTTTACCGATGAGGAAACTAAGGCACAGGGTGGTCAAATGATTTGCCAAGCACAATATAGCTAGTCAGGGTCTGAAGTGAGATTTCAACCCAGGTCTTACCGATTCTAAATCTGGTGCTCTATCCATTATTCCACACTGCCTCTTCTGGTTATTAGATGGTCTTTGGGAGCTGCCCTGGTAGAAAGATTCATTCCTGGTGACTGGCCAGGTGAGGAGCTCTTATACATTTAATTGAACTGGTCCTGGGATAACAAAAGCACAGCCAATGCCCAGGTTGTATTTGAGGTCTTTCAAGAGTGGCAATTAGATCTTGGGCTCCACTATCCTAGTCTTGGAGAGCCCAGAGTCACCTCCATGCCATGATGCAGCATCAAAAGTAGAGTGTAAGCTCCCTAAAGACAAGGATTGCTTCACTTTTGACCCCAATACCTCATACTCAGTGCCTGGCACATAATAGGTGCTTCATAAAGTGCCTGCTGATTGGTTGACCTTGGTGGAGGAACTCTTATCATTCCATTAAAATTTCTAGGATTCTAAAGTGCCTCGTGTAAGTGACTTAAAGATTTTACATATCACTATGAACATTCCTGGCATCATTTGTTAGTCAATGGGGAAACTGGTTCTGAGAGGCTGCCCTCACCTAAAATCACGTTCATTTCCACTCTATCAAAGGTTCCACTCTTTGTAGAATTATCTGTTTCCCTGAAGTTTATGTAGTGGTGTGCTAATAAATGTTTTAACAACTGGTTCTCTGAAAACACATAGCACACTCTAGAGTTCAACTGGCATTATTCATATTTTCTCCATCACTTTCTTAAGTCTAGTCAAGCAACAAAACAATAGATCAAGCTCTTATTTGTAGTGTTCGATAATTTCTGAGGTTTGGATGCTCACAATGGACATTTAACCTCTTGGTTAGAGGTGGTTCCATCACACCCCTGGGTTTATGTCATAGGTAAAGAGGAGATATGTCCAAAAAGGCCCAGTGTGATGTAACAAAAGAACGGTAGGCCAGATTTCAGGCCCTTCTTCTGATATGTATTAGCTGTGTGATCACAGGCAATCACATTGCTAAATCACATGAATTTTTTGTAATTTACATTCTGATCTCTGCATCTTTGGACACAATTTCCAAACCCCCTCCTTCTGAATTTTGTCTCTTCCTAATGTCTTCCATGTCTCTACTCTGTCTTGTTTTCCCTCTCATTTTTCCCCTTCACTGAATCATCATCCATCTCCTACCTTGTGAGTGTAGGCAGCCCCCAAAGGCTCTTCTCTTCTCTCAATGTCCTGTCTCGTTTAATAATCTCATCAGTTTCCATGGAGTCGGTTATCATCTCCATGCAGATGACCCCCCAGATCTCTATATCTAACTCTGGTGTCTCTATTGAATTCCAGGCCCACCTCAGCCATGCCTGCTGAATGGCCATCTCGCCATTCCATGGGCATCTCAAACTCAACAAGTCCAAAATAAAATTCATCCAACAGAGACGTATTATGAGAAGCAGCTCTGGTGGAATTGGCAGAGTGTGACGTATGTGTAAAAGGAGGACAGATTACTTGGCTGGGTGATTAGGGGCAACAGATTACTAGGCTGTGTGATTAGGGGCAATTGATATAATAAAGCCTATGGCATTTCCCTGGGTCTCAATCTTCTGGCCCTTGCTGAAGGTTTTGACATATTGACAACCCTGAGTCTTCCCATCAGCTTCCATGACTTCACTCTGATTTCTCCACCTACTTGTCACTGAATCATCACCCATTCTCGTACTAAGTGTAGGCGGCCCCTAAAAGTCTTTATCTTCTCTCTCTAAACATTCTCTCTTGGTGATATCATCGGCTCCCATGATTTCAATTATCATGTCTCTGAAGACGACTAGTAGGTCTCTATAACCAGCCTTGGTGTCTCACCTGAACTCCATTTCCACTGGGCCTAATTGCTATCTCTGCCTGGATGTCTCATGGGCATCTCAAACTCAGCATGTCCCAAACAGAAATCATTTTCCTCCCGCTCTCACAATCTGCACCCCTCCAAACTCCTCTGAATTCTGTTGAGGGCAGCACTGTCCTCCCAATCACCCGCCTTCCCATCACCCCTGACTCTTCTCTCACACACAGTCAGTTCTGCTAAGTCTTATTGATTCCACTTGTACAACATCTCTACTATTAATTCCCTTCTTTCCACCCACATTTAAGCCAGTCACTATTCTGGTTTAAGTTCTCATCACTTCTCACCTGGATTACTGTAATAGCCTTTTAATTAATCATTCTGCTTCTGGACATCCCCCCTTCCATCCCATCCTCTACAGAGCTGCCAAAATAACCTTCCTAAGGTCCAGGTCTGACTATAGCTTTCCCCTGCTCAACACTCTCAGTTGTTTCTTTAGGATATATACAAACTCCTCAGTTTGCCACTTAAAACCCTGCACCTTCATCTGGAAATCTGGAAAACACTTCATCTGTAGTCCAGTTACCTTTCCAGACTTACTTCACATCACTCTCCTTCACCCATTTTACCTTCCAGATAAACTGATCCATTCTTCAAGCTTAGCATCCCATCTCCCATGTCTGTGCCTTTAAATAGGCTGCATCCCATACCTGGAATGTACTCTCTCCTCAGCTCCACGTTTTAGAACCTTCAGTTTCCTTCAAGACAGCTCAGGCTCCACCTCCTATGTGAAGCCTTGGGACTCTCTCCTCCTTCTCCTAAGATCTCTGTCAATTCTGTATTCTGCAAAGAGTTGGAACAGCTGAAATTTACGAAACAGAAATTAACATAGCATATTCATTGGGTGGAAAATACAATAAGAGAAAACAAGATTCCTGTAGTTTTCATTTTATGCAAGTTAGAAAGCAATTTGATTAGAAAATTATAGGGTATATAGTTGTTTCTTAGCTGTGTTTGCAAATCATTGAAAATAGAGTGTGAAAAGCTCAAAAGACATTCAAAAGAGGATTGATTAGGGTGTATTGCAGAGTGGATTCATGTTACAAGGAGAGATTCTGCTAGGTAACCTCGAAAGTCCCTCCAACTCAGAGCTCCTGGGATTCTGATTTCATGTCACCAGCCCCACCTGGAATTTCTATAGCCTGCGTTGCATCACATGATTCATTTTAATACCAACGAATAGGAAACAAATGCTGGCATCACTGTCCTCATTTTTATACCCCTTGCAGCTTCCATGGCCTTCAACTTTGCCCTTGTGTCTACAACATACATGACATCTGTTTATCCTTCAAGCAATTGGCCCCGAAAGCAGAGAGAAGCTATCAGTGGCAGCATATGGGAATATGGGAGCTTTTTTCTCTTTGTAGAAGAGAGCTCCAACCTTGGAACTGCCAGCGAGTTGTCTCCTTAGTAGCTTCAGGAACCACTACAGCAGCAGGACCCTTAAAGTTAGCACCTATAATCCTTTGATACCCTTATGTTGGCAACAAGGTCTTAATTTCAACAGACATTAATCTGATGATTAATCCTGACCCCAAAGGAAAGATGAAGTAATGTAGTTCCCTTCTTTTGTTGGGAAGGTGGTGGACTATGGGTATAGAATGTTGCATATGCTGTTAGATGTAGTCAGTATATCAGTTGGCTTTGCTTAATTGTTTACTTTTCCCTTGCTACAAGGGAAGACTTACTAGGAAGAGGAGAGGGAAATAACGAGAAAGGAATATGACATGAAAACAAAAAGCATTACTAAAGCTTAAGAAAACCTCAGAAACATGTTAAGATTTGGGCAGGTAAAGATGAAAAAACACCAGCAATCCCTGTCCTCACAGAATTTATAGCTTTCATGGCATGGGATCAGCCTCACTCGGGAATAAAGTGTTATAAGAAATTATGTTTGAGAAAGGAGAAGTTACTTTTACCTACATAATAGGTAGGTCAGGCAAGGGATCGTTGAAGGAAGTCATATCTGAGTCAAGACCTGAAGGAAAAGGGAAGGATTTTAACAGAGACTGAAGAGGGGAAAGTTGATTCCATACATGGGAGGTCAGAATGAGCACTAATATAGAGATAGAAGAGGCAGGTTGAGAAGAGGAGATGGAGAATAGGCCAGTTTAACTAAGAACACAGACTACATGGAGGAAAGTACGGGTAGGTTGGAGTTGGATTTCCAAGGCCAGGAATTTAAACTTTATTTGGTAGACAATGGTTAACCATAGTGGGGATTTTAGGAAAATTTCACAGGCAGCAGAAAGGGAAACATAGAAGAGAGGGGAGGCAGACAACTGGTGAGAAGGTTTCCATAAAAGTCTAAGCAAGAAGAGATGAAGGCTTCAGTGAGAGCACTGAGGAACTGGTAGGGCTCTCTCAGTCCTCAGATATTCTTAAAGCATGTTTTCCAATGTCTTTTTTGGTACTGTCACTCCTCACTTTGTACTACAAGTTGTTCACATATTAGATCAACCCAATCCCTTGAGGACAGGGACTCTCTCGTTTTTATCTTTGTATCTCTGTGCCTAGCATGATGCCTGGCACACAATAGGCACTTAATAAATGCTTGTTGAATAGAGAAGCTAGAAGTAAGAACCATTGCTGCATAAAATCATGGAATTTTAAACTAGAAGAGATTATAGGGATTATAGCACCCCTCTGGACTCACTCTCTTAACTTGTATTTATACTGGCAGATTGGGTCCCCAGAAGGGAGATTACTACCTTGGCTTCTAGGGTAACACTACGGGTCACTATTTCTAACATTCTTATCTCATGAGAGCCCCTACCGCTATGCTTCCTGTTAAAAATCAGCCTATATATTCAATTAGCTCTTAGGAAAGACATTTACTCAAAAGGCATAGCAAGAACATTTTTATAAGGCATTTTCCCTCAAAACCTGGGATATATATTCCCATAAGGACACAGAGAGCGTAGGAAAGTCTGAGAGGGCACAAACTTAATGTACAATGGCAGTGAGGTATATGTGTAGGGAAGCTCTTGGAACAGCAGGGCTTCCAAGTTGTCTCACTGAAGAGTCCTCACAAAGTTAACTGTACTAATATTGGTAATAGATGAGTTGCTCCACAAGTTATGGTGAGGTCCCTCATTGGGGACTACAGCTCTGAACCAAGAAGACTTGTTCACAAGAGAACCTATACCTTTCCCATCTCCTGTTGGGTGGTGATAACCTGTGAGCTGAGTCCCTAAAGCAGTTGAACCAAAGATACTTCTAATCCTAAACTAAGAAGAGCACACCTTTTCCAGCTGAAAAGGCACAGCAAGGCAGCTGGCAGGTGCAGCCCAAACCCCTTCATTTTAGAAATGAAAGGCCACACAGCTAGGAACCGAATCAGGATGTGAACCCAGGTTCTCTGCCTATATCAAAGTACCGACCTCCATACTTCTAATCCAGTGTAGCTCCTGGCACTCAGAATCTGGTCCTCCCTCCTTTTCAGGTCCCCTTTATGTGTTTTAGAATATAAACTCCTTGAGGGTAAAGTCTGTCTTTCTGTTTGTATTCCTATTCTCAGCTCTAAGCATAGGATCTGGCACATAGTAAGCGCTTAATAAATTCAATCAAATCACTCTGACTCCAAATGCAGTTCTTGCTGCCTCTCAGGAACAACCTTTCCCCTCAGACCTCATGTGACACCTCTTTCTAGTGATTCTCTGTCCTTTATCATGAAACATTAAGCATCATGGCTGTCAGCCTAAACCCTATGGGGAACCAAACCCGGGTCATAGCTAAACTTTGTAGCTCCTCTAGCCTGAAGGACAGTACTCTGCATACTGTGGACTCTATAACAATGAAAAATGTCAATTGGACTAATGAACGATTTACCTCAAGGCATGCTACCATCTGTAAACTCACAATAGAAGGGAGTATGCTCACTAAAACTCACCACTGTGCCTTGAGTCTAATGCCCCAGAATACCCTGAGACCCAAAACAAAGTAAGTCCCCTCCTCAAACCAGAAAGTTTTGTTGAGTTCCTTTCCTGGGGCCACCATCTTGGGATGGCCTCAGGCCAGCCATACTTCATTCCCCTCCCATCTTTGCTTCAGACTTTCAGGACGTTGCCTCCATGCTCCAACAATGGCACCTTTGTGCTCCACCTCCTTCAGTTCCCTGTTGCCTTTCCCTCATTAGAATGTAGGGTAGAGATGGACTTTCTTTTTGGTTGTAAGTGTAGTCCCAGTACTTAGCACTAGGCCTGGCACCTAGTAAGGAAGTGTTTAATAAATTCCTACTGCCTTCCTGCCTGCCTGGAGGTATTGGGCATACTCCACAGAACCTGCAGCCCCCTTCAGTTAACCAGTGAGCTGCCTTTCCTAAACAGGGCCCTGGTTCTAGAGTTAGAGGGTGACTTGGGTCACAGTTATCTCAACTGTAAAAGTGGAGGAGTGGGATTAGATGCTCTCTGAGGTCCTCCCCAGCTCTAGAGCCAGGATCCTGCCCTCACCCCTGCAAAATCATAATAGGATCTTACAGCTGGAAGAGATCTCCCCCAGCAGCAGAGATCTCCCTAGTTCAAACCTTTGCCCAACGAGAAATCCTGCCTGGGGTCTCTCAGAGAACTGATTATACAGTCTCCATCTCAACACCTCCAGTGATAGAGAGCTCACTACCTCCTCAAGGCAGCTTTTTTCAATTTTGGACAGCCCTAATTTTCATGAAGGTCTTCTTTATGGTGAGCTGAAACCTGTCCTCCAGCCGGATTGATTGACCGTAGGTAAGAGAGAATCTTCCCCTTGGCACCAGCCCTGCCTTTCCGCCTCCCCTTCAAATAAATCCCAAGTACTTGCTCTATGAAAATAATAAGAAGCTGTATAGGTCCAAGCAGGGAGGGGGATGGGCAGGAGAAGCAAAAATGGGACCATCCTGCCCCCCAGTGGCAGTCTGAGAGTATGGAAGCAAGATGCTGAAAGGCTCCAGATTAATGTGAAAATTTCGAGAACTCCAGCATATCAGAGCTGGGAGGGACCTCAGACACCAACTAGCCGGCCTCTTCTATCTAGTATAGAGGAAACTGAGGCCTACAGAAGAGAGAGTTGGGGGAAATGTGTCTCACTTGTGATGGGTTCCTATGTTCTGATCTCTGGAATTCAAGATAATGAATGTAAGAGGAAATAATTCTGATGCAGATATCAGAGAATTGATACCGGAATCTGTATATCCATAGAACCCTCCCCCTGACCCTAAAGCCATCCTCCCTGCCCCGCCCAGGCTCTCTCCCCTGCTGATATCCCAAGATTCCTCAGTTCTCTGTCCGCTTCCCCCCTCCCCCCCAGAGGTCTCTACTGATCTCCTATAGTCTCCCCGCAATGTACCCTGTGCTGATTTCCCAAGACCCCTACAACCTCCAGCTATGTCTCCCCATTGCTGAGTCCACAAAACTAACCCCCCCACACACCAGAAATCTCTGTGTCCATCCCCTGATGGTCCCCTCCACCCCACAAAGGTCTCCGTATGTCCTTCCTGGTAACTCCCCAAGTCCCCTGGCCCCCAGGTCTCTGTTACTTCCTACCAACTCCTAAAGGTGGCTTCCCTTGGCCAGGGTCTCTGTCTCCCCCATGCTCCCCCAAAGCCTCTCCCCAGATATCTCGTGTCTCTTTTCATCAGATACCTCAAGATTATACAGCTGGTCCCTACTGGGGCAGCAGTATCTCCTACCAATGAGCCCCTTATACTCTCTCTGGTCTCTGTCTCCCCCTAGAGGAATTTTTGGGAACTTCAAGCCCCCATTCCCAGTGTTCTATCTCTGCCTCCTGATTCCAGACCCAAATAGCAGTCCTCGGTCTATGTCTCCTCCCTGTGGATACCCAACACCACGACAGACTCCGCCTGTCCAAGGGTCTTCGTGTATCCTCTCCCATGCTGAGTCCTCAAAACAGCACTTCTTCCTCTCCGGAGGTCTTTAACCCTTCCTGACACTCCCATAATCCCACAGCCTCCATTCCCAAGGGTCTCTGTGTCTCCTGCCCCACCCCCACCTGCTTACTCTGTTACATTCTCCTAGTCTCTCCCCTAACATACCCCTTCTGACAGAGATCTCTGTGTTTCTGTGTCAATGACTCTCCAAGATTCCCAGAGTCCCCCTACACAAGGGGTCATACCTCATGCTGAGTCACCAAGACCCCCCCCAAACCTCTCCCCCACCAGGGGTCTATGTGTTTCTTAATGTTAACAACTCAAGACCACCACTGTGTCTGCCCTGCTGACTCATCAAGATGCCCACATCCCACCCCCCGCCAGAGATTTCTGTGTCTCTGCTCTGCTGACTCCCCCAAACCCCCTCCAGCCTCCCGGAGGGGCTCCTTGTCTCTGCCCTGCTGATACTCCAAGATCTCATAGCCTTCCTCTTCCTAAGGGTCTCTATTGAGCCCCTGCAGCACCATCCTCCAGGGGTCTGTCTCCCTTTTACTCACCCCTACAGGCTCCTCTCCCAAGGGACTCTGTCTCCCCCTTCTGACTCCCCTATATCCTCCCATCCTCCCCCTCAAGAGTCTCTGTTGCCTCCCCACACTGGCTCCCCAAGACCTCAACCACCTTCTTGTCCTTAAGGTTTGTTGGGTCTCTCTCTGCTGACTTCCCAAGATCCCACCTCCAACCTCCCTTGCACAAGTCTCCCTATCTACCATGTAAATCTTCTGTCCAGGGGTCTCAGTCTCTTACCCATGTTGACTCCTCCAAACCCCAACAACATCCCCCCACTATGAGTCTTTGTGTCTCCCCTCAATGACTCTCCAAGTCCCCCACATCATCCTCCACAAGGCTCTTGGTGTCTCTCCCTCTCTGAATCCCCAGTACCCTGGGTTCTCTGTCTCTCCCTGCTAACTCCCCAAGATCCCCATAGCCTTCCCCAAGAGATCTCTGAATCTACTCCCTGCTGATTCCTCAAACACCCCACAGCCTCTGCCCTGGATAGTCTGTTTCCTCCTGCTGACTCCCCAAGACCCCCAAAGGCTCTCTCCCAGGGTTTCTGGGTCTACCCCCATTAACTTCATAGAACCTCTACAGCATCCCTCTGTACTGGGTCTCTGGGTCTCCCTCAGGCTGACTCCCCAGACCCCACAATCTCCCTCCCAAGATTCTCTGGGTCTACTCTATGCAGAGCTCCTATGGCTCCTTCCATCCTCCTCTTGTTCAAAGGTCTCTTGTCTCCCCTCTGTTGACCTCCCACAATGTCTTTAAAATAGGAGTCTCTATGTCTCTCTCCTCACTTGGCCTTGCCTAGACGTCTCAGTATCTACCCCCTACTATCTCTCCAGAACCCAACAACCTCTGCACCTGGGGAATCTACCCCCTTTTAATTCCCCAAGAACACTACAACTCCGCCCAGCCCAGAGGTCTCTGTCTCCCTTCTGCTCTCCTCATGCAGCTAGATAGGGTAGTAGGTAGAACACTGGGCCTGGAGATAAGAAGACCTGAGTTAAAATCCTACCTCAGACCCTTGCTAGTTGTGTGATCCTGAGCAAGTTATTTAACTTGTCTGCCTCAGTTTACTCATCTGTAAGAAAATGAGGATAATAACAACACCTACCTGTCAGGGTTGTTGTGAGAATCAAATGAGATAATATTTGTAAAGTGCTTAGCACAGCACCTGGCACAAGCCCTTAATGCTTGCTCCCTCTCCCCAGTGTGTCTGTTTCTTCCCCTGTTGACTCTCCAAGACTCTCCTCCAGTCACGTCTTTATCTCTTTTCTAACTCCCCAGTACCTTCACAACTTTCCCCTGACAAAGGAGTCCATCAGATTGACTCCCCAAGACTCACAATTTCCCTACAGAATTATCTGTGCCTAGCCCCTACAGTCCCTACACTGCAATCTTGCGCAGGGGCTTCCCTCTGCTGACTCCCAAAGTCCCCAGCTCAGAGATCTCTTTAGCTCCCCCACTATTTACTTGCCAAGACCTCCACAGTCCCTCCCTCGGTCTCTTGTTTCTCTCCCCTGCTGACTTCCCAGAACGCACACAGCCTTTCCCCAAGCAGGGCTCCATTGTCTTCTACACACTGACTCCTTGAAATACCCATAACCTCCCCCAGTGGGTCTCTGTTTGCCTCCCCAAGATCCTCACAAGCTCCCATCTTGGGTCTCTCCTTGCCCTAAGAATCCTCTGTCCAGAGATCTACCTCCCCACTGACTTTCCAAGATGCCCCCACATCCCTCCCCTGCGACAGTCTGTATCTAACCCTCGCTATCATTTTAAGACCCTCACAATTGCCCCTGGCCCAAGATTCTCTCTGTCTCCCTGGACTCTCCAAGATGCCCTCAAGCCTCCCCCGCAGGAGCCTCTGTATCCACCTCCCCGCCGAGCCCCTGACCTGCCACCATTGCCCCTCCTTCATCAGGAGTCTCCTCAAGAAGCCAACAAGTCCTCCTCAAGTCGTCTCTGTAGCTGCCTCCTGCTGACCGACTATCACCCTCACATCCTGTCTGTTTTGGGTCTCTGTCATTCTGCCCTGACTCCCTAAAAACCCCCCAACTTTCTCCAATGCATCTCTTAAGCACCTATGACCCCATAATCCTCTCCCTGTTTTGAGATCTCTGTAACTCGTTCCTCCTGAGGTCCCAAGACTAGTACCAAAAACCTCTTCCCAGGAGACTAGGTATCTGCCCCTCTGCTGAGCAACTATGACCCCCTGTCTACTCTTCCTTTTCATGGTTCTCTGTAACATTCCCTTCCTGTCTACACAAGAGACCCACAATCTCTCCCAAAAGAGTCTCTGTACCTTTCAGCACCTGTAACGCCTCTATCTTCTCCCCATCAGAGTCTCTGTGACTCTTCCCAACTAACCAAGAACCCCAGAACTTCCAGCAAGGAAACTCTTTACCTGCCCCCATGCTAACCCCAATATCCAAATCAGGTCAGTCCCCCTGCTGAGCACATAGGATACTGCCCTGTATCCTCTCCTTGTTGAGGGGTCTCCAGAACTTTCTTCTCTTCACTCACCAAGGTACCCAACAAGCTACCTACAGTCTGCCTACTGACCCCACTGAGGAGTCGCTATGACTCATCCCCAAAATTCTCCCCTTGGGAAGAGGTCTCTTGTAAGTCCTCCCTTAAGAACCCCAAACCTCCCCGACAAGGAGGCTCTGCATCTACCCCCTGCTGGGCACCGGTGGCAACCATATCCTCTGATACAACGATCTTCGTAACACCTCCCTCCAGAATTCTAAAGTACCCACAGCCCCCACCCAAAGAAGTCTCCATATCTGATGCCTGTTGAATGCCTATGCCCCTCCATATTCTTCTGACATTCAGGGGTCTCTCTAGCCCCTGTGACTCCCCAATAACTCTCAGAACTTCTCCTCAAGCACTCTCTGTATTTACCCCCTGCTGAGCATCTCGTATATTATCTACCTCTTTAGGAGTCTCTGTAAGTCTGACCTCCTGATTCCCCAAGAATCTCAAAAACCTGCCTCCTGGAGACTTTGTAATAACCCCTCATTAAGTCCCCATGATTCCCATGTCTTCCATCCCCCTGCCGAGTCTCTGTGTCTCCCCTGTTGGTACCCTAAGATCTCCCAGGATTCAAAGGTCTCTGTAAGTCTACCCTCCTAACCCCTCAAACTCTAAACAACTACTATCAGGAGTCTCTGGCTCCCCAAGAATCCCATAGCCCTTCATCTCAAGTTTGTATATATTTCTTGTTGAATAGTCAGACTATCCTAGATGCTCTCCCTGCACAGCTCTCCTGACTCCCCAAAGCCCTCAAAAACCTCCCTCCATGAGTCTCTGTATCTGCCCCTTGCTAAGACCCTATGGACATATGCAGGGGTCACTGTAACTCCCCCTATGACTAACCAAACCCCACAGTCTCCATCAAGCGGTCTCTATCTAACCCCTGCTGACTCCCATGTGATCTCTCCTTTTCATGGATCTTTGTAAGCCTCCCTTCTTGAATTCCCAAGAGCCTCATAACCTCTCCCAAGGAGCCTACATCTATTCTTTGCTGAACAACTATGACCCCAATATTCTCCCTTTGGACTCCAAAAGAACCATGGACCTCCCTACCCACACATCACTCTATCCTCTGCTGAGTACCTAGGACCCATCACATCCTCTCCTTGGTCGGGGTTCTACGTAACTTCCCCCTCCTTACTAAGACACTCAGCAACCTACCTAGAAGAGTCTATCAATTGACCCTACTACAGAGCCCTTATGATCTCCTGAATCCTTTGTTAAGGGGGTTCTGTAACTCCTCTCTCCTTTTTTAGGTTAACTTTTTTAAGTGTTAAGTCCCAAATTCCCTTCCTCCCCACCGCCCCACCCATTGAGAAGGCAAGAAATGCATTACCCATTACACATGTGAAGTCATGTACACATGCGTCCACATTACCTATGTTGAAAGGCGGAGGTGGGAGAGTAGGGAATAAAAAATAAAGAAAGTGAAAAAAGTATACTTCCATCTGCACTGAGTCCATCAGTTCTCTCTCTGGAGATCGACAGCATTTTGCATTGAGTCCTCTGGAGCTGAGGAGGATCATTGTCTTGATCAAAGGAGCTAAGCCTCACAGTTCATTATCGTTACAACGCTGCTGTGACTGTGCACAATGTTCTCCTGGTTCTGTCCACTTTGCATCAGTTCATGTAAATCTTCCCAGGATTTTCTCAAACCACCCCCCTCCCATCATTTTTTATAACGCAATAGTATTCCCCAACAATCATATACCACAACTTGTTCAGTCATTCCCCAACTGATGGGCATCCCCTCAGCATCCAATTCTTTGCCACCATGAAAAAAAGAGCTGCTATAAATATTCTCATACATATGGTTCCTTTTCCTTTTTTCTTTGATCTCTCTGGGGTATAGACCTTGTAGCAGAATAATTGTGTCAAAAGGTACGCATAGTTATATGGTCTCTGTAACTACCCCCTGCTGAGCAAATAAGAGTCCCGTATCTTCTCCCTATTCCCCTGTAACTCTCTGTAATTCTGCCTTCATGACTCCCCAATAACCCCACAATGTCCTCCAAAGGAGTAACTGTATATACCCTGAGCCCCACCACCACCACCATAGCATTTTCCTGTTCAGGAGTCTCATCAACTGCTCTCTCTTGATTCTCAAAGAGGCTCAAAATCTCACCCCAAAGAGTCACTTCATCTACTCCCTGCTGAGCACCTAACACCCCCATATCCTGCCCCTGTTCACAGGTCTCTGTGTCTTCCCCCTCCTGACTCCCCAAGAATCCCACAGACTGCCCCCTTTAATATGTGTATCTACCCCCAGATGAATCCCAATGACCTGCCTCTATATGCTCCCACCATTCAGGGATCTGTGTGTCTTCCACATCCTATCAGTTCAAGACTCCAACAGCCTTCCCCATATCTACCCTGTGCAGAGCAACTGGGATCCTCATGTCCTCTCCCTGTTCAAGGGTCTCTATAACTACATCCTCCTACTCTCAAAGGGGGGACCTCCCTACTGGGCTTCTAGGAATCACCTATCCTCTCCCTGTACAAGGGACTCTAACTCCCCGACCGTGACTCCCCAATAATCCTACAACTTTCCACCAAAGAAGTAACTGTGTATACCCCCTGCTGAGGTGTAACCCACCCCACCCCTGCCACACACATATCATATCATCATCCTGTTCAGGAGTCTCTGTAACTTCCCAAGATTCTCAGAAACATTCCCCCAACAGACTCTGTACCCAGCTTCTGCTGAGCACCCCCCATATCCTCCCAGTGTTCAGTGGTCACAATGGCCTCCCCCTCTTGGCATCCTACGGATTCTACAACTCTTCCCTCTACCCATGAGTCACTGTCTTTATCCTCTGCTGAGCCACAAGGATTTCCTCCTATATCCTTGCCCTGTTCAGGGGTCTCTGTAACCCCATACTCCTGCTCCCCAACAAACTTATAACCTGTAACCAAAGAGTTTCTGTAGCTACCCCCACTCAGCACCTGGGTCCCTTAGATACTCTCCCTACTCAGGCATCTCTTTAACTTTCCTTTCCTGACTCCTCAACACCCTCAAAGCAATCCTCCCTCCAGGAGTCTCTTTATTTACCTCTCTAATGAGCCCCTATGGCCTGCCCCCATATTTTGCCCATGCTTATGGGCCTCTAACTCTCCACTCCTGACTCCCAAGAACCTCACAGCTTTTCCCCAAGGACTCTCTGCATCCACCTCCTATTGAGCACCTATGATTCCCACATCTTCTTCTTCTTCAAAAGTCTCTGTAATTCTCCCCTTCTGAATCCCCAAGATACCCCAAAACCTCTCCCAGGAGTCTGCTTTAACCTCCCTACTGAGTACCTGCAGCCCCCTATATTTCCCCCTCTATAAGGGTCTCTGTAACTCCTCCCTCTTCATTCCCCAAGAACTCCACAGTCTCCCCCGCAAGGAATCTCTGCATCTGCCCTTCTACTGAGCACCTAGAACTGCTACATCCTCGCCTTGTCCTCTATGAACTCCCCAAGAATCTCATAGCCATCCCCCACAAGTCTCTTCCCAATGAACAGTCTCCATGTCCTTACTCTATGCAGGAATCTATAATCTCCCCCTCCTGACTCCCCAAGGCTTGAAAATCTCCCTCTAGGAGTCTCCGGATCCACCCCCTGCTGAGTCCCCATAACATGCCCTATGACCTCTCGTTGGTCACAGATCTCTCTAATTGCCTCCTAATGGCTCATCAAGAACCCCACACACCCCTGGGGGGGAGGTGGTGTGCAAGTATTATTTCCTAATCCCCTCTCTCTTTGGAGGTTCTCATAATTATGCTTTTACTTTGAAAGAAACCCCAAACCTCCCCTCAAAAGAGTATCTGTGTCTACCCCCTGCTGGGTCCCTATAACTCACATATACTTTCCTCACTTAGCTCTCTCTGGAATTTGCCTCTTGATCCCCAAGAAACCTTAAAATCTACCCCCAAAATGTACCTGAATATACACCTTACTGACCATCTACTGTCCCCATATCTACTCCTTGTTCAGGGGTCTCTGTAATTCCCCTCTTTGAATCCTACACCAGACTCCTCCGATAACCTCCCTCCAGGAGTCTGCGTCTACCCCCTGCTGGACCCCTAACACCTCCATATCATCTCCCTGTTAGGAGTCTATCTCCCAGCTTCCTGATACCCCAAGACCCCTCAAATACCTACACCAAAAATATCTGTAGTTACCCCCTGCTCTGCAGCAGCTAAGACTCCCCTCATATCCTTGTCCTGTTCAGGGTTCTCTAGGACAGCTCGCTCTTGCTCCCCAATAAACCCACAATCAAGGAACCTCAGTATCTAACTTGGGATACCCAGGTACTCCTACTATTAAGCGATCTCTGTAACTCACCCCTCTAGACACCGCGAGAACCCAAAACCTTCCCCCAAATGGATCTTGATTTACCCCTTGCTAAGCCCTACAATACCCACATATTCCCACTCTGTTCAAGGGGCTAACCCTAACCATACTCCTGACTCCCCAAGAGACTCACAACCTTCCCAAGGACTCTCTGTATATACCCCCCCCACTGCCCCACACTGAGCACCCATGACCACCATATCCTTCTTGTGCTCATGGGGTCTCACATCTCTTAACTCCCCAAGATTTCCACAACTACCCCCACACCTCTGCTGAGCATCTATGCCCTCCCGTAGCCTCTCTCTGTTTGGGTTCCTTTTAATCTCCCCACCTGGGATTTCAAAGAAACCAACACTCCCCAAAAGAGTATCAGCATCTAGCCCATGCTGACCACTAATGACTGCCCCTCCATGGGCTTCCCCCATTGAAGGGTCTCTATAACACCCCACTTGTAACTTCCCAAACTCTCCCCAAGGCATCTCTGGATCCACCCCCTGATGAGCAACTATGACCACCACGAGCCCCCCTCTCCCACCCCCCGCCGCCGCCACATCATCTCTCTTTAGGTCTAGCTGTAAAAACCTTCCCCACTCCCCAGCACTATCAAACACCTCCCCGCAGGAGACTTTGCGATGACCCCCCTATTGATGTCCCCGAAATGTCCCCCAATGTCCCCCAAACTCTAACTCCAAAAGAACCCTGAAACCCCTCTGTCACCCCCTATTGGAAAACAACTACCCCCATTTCCTCTCCCTGTTCAGAGTTCTAACTACTCACCCTGTAAGATGCTAAAATGTACCCCCCAGGAAACTGCATCTACTCCCTTCTGAACACTTCTGATCTACTCCCATATACTCTCCCTGCTTAGCGTTCTAATTGCTCCCTGCTGTCTTTCCAAAACCCCACAAACTTTCTCCAAGTGTCTCTCTCTACACCTTACTTAACACCTGCAAACCCCTTCTCCCTGTTCGGTAACCTTCCCTTCCTGACTCCCCTAAACTTTCAAATCCTTACCCCAAGGGGAGGGGTGAGTCTCCATCTACTCCCTGCTAAGACCCTATGAGCCCCATGTTTGGCCAGTGCTGAGGTCACTATAACTACCCCCTGGACTCTCCATGAGCCCCACAAGCACTCCAAAGGCATATGTAAATAACCCCTGCTGAGGATTTATGATGCCCGTGTTCTCTCCTTCTTAAGGATTTCTGTAACCTTCCCCACCTCATTACCAAGGCCTCCACAACCTCTCCCAGGAGTCTCTGCGTCTACCTGCGGAAACTCTTTGGTCCCCCATGTCATTCCCCTGTTCATGGGCCACCGGAACCCCCGCTCTGATTCTCCAAGAAGCCCACAACTCCACCCAAAGATTTTCCGTACCTATCCCCTGCTGAAAGCCTACAACCCCCATATCCTCCACTTGGGTTTTCCCCTTTTGACTCCCCAAGAATCCCACAAATCCCCTCATAGGTTGCTGTACTGATACACTGCTGAACACCTCTGACCCCCCAGAACCTCTTCTTTCTCATGGGTCTCTGTAACTCCTCACTCCTGACTCACCAAGAACCCCATAAACTCCCCCCAAGGAGTCTCTGTATCTACTTGAATATCTAGAGCCTCTCCCATAACCTCTCCTTGTTCAGGGGTCTCAAACTTCCTCTCCTCACTCAACAAGACACCCACAACCTACCTACAGTCTATTAACCCCACTGAGGAAGCCCTATGAATTCCCAAACCCTCTCCTTAAGAGGTCTCTGTAATTCTTTCTTTTTGATACCACAAGAACCTCAAACTTACCACCGAAGGGCAATCTGTATCTACTCCCTGCTGAGGACTTATGCCCCCCAGATGCTGCCCCTGTTCAGAGGTCTCTGTGTTTTCTCCCTTGCTGACTCAAGAACCCCACAAATTCCCCCTAAGGGGTCTCCAATAACTACTCCCTGCGGAGCACTTTCAATCCCCTATAAACTCCCCCTGTTCTGGGTCTCTGCAATTCCCCACTCGACACTTCCCAAGAACCCTACAATTTCCTCCCAAGGAGGCTCTCTATCTACCTCTTGCCAAGAGTGCCTATGATCACCATACAAGGATCTCTGTAAATCCCCTCTTCATTCCCAAGCAATCCTACAACATCTCCCTAAAGATCTCTATATAGCCCCTGCTGAGCCTCTATGACCTCCCCCACAAAAAAAAAAATCCTCTCCCTCTTCAGGGGTCTCCGTAACTCCCCGCTCCTTATTCACCAGGACACCCAATAACCTACCTACACGAGTCTACTGACCCACTGCTCAGCCCCTGAGATCACCAAATTCTCCACTCAAGGGGTCTCTCTAACTCCTCTCCTTGAGACTTCAAGAACCCCAAACTTCCCTACCAAGGAGAAGTTAGATCTACCCTTTGCTGAGCCCCATGACACTCCCATAGCCTCACTCCTTTCAGGGGGCTGTGGCCTCCCCCTCCTGGTGCCCCAAGAACACCACAAGCTCCCTCCAAGAGTCTCTGTATCTACTCATTGCTCAACAACCACAAGCCCCATATTCTCTCCCTCATCAGGAGACACTGTGTGGTCCCACTCCTGATTCCCCTACAAGATTCTCTCCATTCCATATCCTCTTCCTATTAGGGTTCTCCGTAACTCTCCCATTCTGTCCCCCCAAGACCTCCAAGTATATCCCCGAGGTGTCTCTGTGTGTACCCTCTACTTAACCCTGTCATTCCCAGATCCTCCCCCTGTTCAGGAGTCTCTGTCTTTTCTCTCTCCTGACTCCCCCTCAAATTCCACAACCTCCTTTCAACGAGTCTCTTGTATATACAGTACTACCTCCCCCACAACTTCTCTCCAAGGACTAACATGAGCCGCTACGATACCTCATTTCTTTACTCTGTGTCTTCCCCATCCTGACTCCCCAAGACCACCACAATCCCCCAACAACGTCTGAGCAACAATGACTGCCACATCCCCTCACTGTTCAGAGAACTTTGCATCATCCCGCTCCCAACTCCCCAAGAATTACACCCCCTTCCACACGACTTTCTGTCTCTAGTCCATGCTGACCAACTGGAACCCCCATATCCTCTCCCTATTCAGGGTTATCTCAAACTTTCCCTTTCTGATTCCCTAAGACCCCAAAAAACTTCCCCAGCAGTATGTATCTACATCCCCTCCTGCACCGAGCTCCTATGACTTGCCCCCATACCCTCTCCTGTTGGAGGGTCTCTGGGTCTCACAGGCCTCCAACAATGCCCCTCATCAATCCATAAGAACCCTCCAACCACATAGCCAAAGAAGAAACTAAGTTATCACTCTTTGCAGATGATATGATGATATACTTAGAAAATCCCAGAGATTGAAGTAAAAAAATACTTGAAATAATAAACTTTGGCAAAGTTGCAGGTTACAAAATAAACCCACACAAATCTTCTGCATTCCTGTATATTAGCAATAAAATCCAACAGCAAGAGATAGAAAGAGAAATCCCATTTAAAGCTAGGGTAGACACTATAAAATACTTAGGAGTTTACCTGCCAAAACAAACTCAAGGATTATACGAACACAATTACAAGACACTTTTTGCACAAATAAAGTCAGATTTAAGCAAGTGGAAAAACATCAGTTGTTCATGGGTTGGCTGAGCTAATATAATAAAAATGACAATTCTACCGAAATTAATCTACTTATTTAGTGCCATACCAATTAAACTATCAGATAATTATTTTCTAGAGCTGGATAAAATAATATCAAAATTCATTTAGAAAAACAAAAGGTCCAGAATATCAAAGGGACTAATGAAAAGAAATGCTTGGGAAGGTGGCCTAGCTCTACCAGACCTCAAATTGTATTATAAAGCAGCAATTATCAAAACCACTTGGTATTGCCTAAGAAACAGAGGGGTGGACAAATGGAATAGACTTGGCACTCAAGACCCAGTAGGCAAGGAATATAGCAACCTCCTGTTTGATAAACCCAAAGACCCCAGCTTCTGGGATAAGAACTCACTGTTCGACAAAAATTGCTGGGAAAACTGGTTAACTGTGTGGCGGAAATTAGGCATAGACCCATGCCTGACACCGTACACAAGAATAAAGTCCAAATGGGTACATGATATAGGTATAAAGATTGATACCATGATTAAACTGGAGAAGCAAGGAATAATGTATTTATCAGATTTATGGAGAGGGGAAGAATTTTTTTCTAAAGGAATGATAGAAAGCATTATGAAATACAAGATGGATAATTTTGATTACTTTAAACTGAAAAGTTTTTGTACAACCAAACTCAATGCATCCAAAATTCGGAGGGATGTAGGAAATTGGGGAAAAAAATTTTATGACTGAGCTTGGGGATAAAGGCCTAATTTCTAGAATATATAGAGAACTGACTCAAATATATAACCATACAAGTCATTCCCCAATTCATAAATGGTCAATGGATATGAACAGACAATTTTCAGGGGAAGAAATTAAAGATATCTATAATCATATGAAAAAGTGCTCTAAATCACTATTGATTAGAGAGATGCAAATCAAAACAACTCTGAGGTAGCACATCACACCTATAAGATTGGCAAACATGACAGAACAAGAAAATGATAAATGCTGGAGAGGATGTGGGAGAGTTAGAACACTAATTCATTGTTGGTGGAGCTGTGAGATCATCCAACCATTGTGGAGAACGGTTTGGAACTAGGCCCAAAGGGCTACAAAAATGTACATACCCTTTGACCCAGCAATATTAGGAGTGTATCCCCAAAAGATTATAAAAATGGAAAGGGGTCCTGCAGCACTCTTTGTGGTAGCCAAGAACTGGAAATGAAGGGGATGCCCATCAATTGGGGAATGGCTGAATAAATTATGGTATATCAATATAATGGAGTGCTATTGCGCCATAAGAAATGATGAGGAAGAAGACTTCAGGGAGTCCTGGAAGGACTTATATGATCTGATGCTGAGCGAAAGGAGCAGAACCAGGAGAACTTTGTGCACAGGAATGACCACAGTGTGCGAGAGTTTTTTCTGGTAGACTTGGAACTTTGTAATAACACAAGAACTTACTGGGAAAAAAAAAATCCCAATAACGGTTTTCTAAGGCAAAATGCCTTCCACAATCAGAGAAAGAAATATGGAAGTCATTTGCAGAATGTAGCAGATCATGTTTGTGTGTATGTGGGTTTTAGTGTATTATGTTTTGATTTGTTATATGATTTCTTCCATTTATTTTAGTGAGACTACATAGCATGACTATAGTGAAAATGTGCTCCATAGGAAAGTATATGTAGAACCTATACAGAATTGTATGCTGTCATGGGGAGGGAGGGGGGTAGTGGGAGGAAGGTGTGGGGGGGATAAAATCTTAAATTTAAGGAAGTGCTTGTAGGACATTTAAAAAAATAATAAAATTTAAAAAATTAAAAAAAGAAATAAAGCATAGGCAAAAAAAAAAAAGAAAAAAAGAAAATGAGTTGTTTTTCAGTTGTATCCTACTCTTCTTGACACCATTTGGGATTTTCTTCAGAGCTACTGGTTTGCCATTTCCTTCTCCAGCTCATTTTACAGAGGAGGAAACTGAGGCAAACAGGTTGAAGTGACTTGCTAAGAGCTAAGAATAGATGACATTCTTAAAAAGGATGATGGCTTTGGAGTAAAGAAATGCTTATCATTTACAAAGGTAAATGAAAACAGCCGGGCTGAATGAAGTTCCTTGAGAAACACCGAAGTGCTCAAATCCTAAGGCCCACGGTGTTTTAAAGAACACACCAAACCCTCCCGTACTGTCCTGTCCCTTCACCTCTGTTTCTGTAGAAGGAGAGGGTTGGGCCAGAAGGCAGCCTCTGTCCCGCAGCCCTACACCTAAGAGTCTGGGAACCTCTTGCAGCACCCCAGAGCCCTTTCTTCCCCTTGGGATCCGGGAGACCAGTGGTTAGCAGTGGTTAGTTTGGGGGGGGGCTCCCCATCCAAACCTCCTGACCCCTTGGGAAACAAGGGGAGCTGGTCAGCCCCCCAGGCACAGGATTATTTTGGTTATGTATTTTTCAGAAGGGGGGGGGGCCTGCTTAGAACAAGCACGTGACTTTTGGTACTGACCCCCTAAGGGAACCCCCCCCAATTCCTGACACCCTTCAACGCCCCTCCCCAACGCGTACCCACGTACGAACGTACACATCCCTGCTAACGCTGGAGCGCCCCCTCCCCCGACGCAGACGCAGACTCTCCCCATTGAACTTGGAGGGGGGGGCTGCTTCTTCGCTGCCGGGCAACGTGTGGGCACGGAACTCCCGGCTGCCCGAGTTGGATTTAAGAGCCGTGGTCCGGGCAGCGAGCGGGCTTCCAAGTCCGGTCTCAGACGGGGAGGGAGTGACTCTGGGAGCCAGGGAAGGAGGACCGGGGGGCGGCAAAGGTCCGGAGGGGGGCGGAAAAGGGGCGACGGCGGAGGGCGCAGAGACAGAGGGAGGGACGTTGCGCCCGCCCCGGATCCCGCCCCAGGGAGCCATGGAGTTCTACCTCAGCGCCTGCAACAAGGCTGCGGATGCCGCCACCACCAAGACTGCCGCCAGCCACCCGGGAGGGGACAGCCACCGGGGCGGCCAGGTGAGCGCCCGCCCGCAGCTCGAGACTCGGCCCCGAAGCCCAAGACGAGGGGGCCCCCCAACACAGAAGGCCCACCCCAAATCTGGAGGCTCCGCCCCAAAGCCCAAGCTGAGGGGCTGCCCCCAAACCCTACTGGCCCTCCCCAAACCTCAAAGCTCTGCCCAAAGCCCAAGCTGAGATCCCTCCAACATGAGGGGCTTCCCTGAAACCCCACGGGCCCTCTCCAAAACTTGAGGCTCCACCTCAAACCCCAACCTACAGCCCCACCAACTAGAGGGGCTTCCCCCAAACTCTACAGGCCCACCCAAATCTGAAATCTCTGTCCCAAAGCCAAATCTGAGGTCCCCCCAATCTGAGGGGCTGTCCCCAAACCCCATAGGGCTTCCGCAAACCTCAAAGATCCGCCCCAAAGTTCAACGTGAGAACTCCGAACTTGAGGGGCTGCCTCCAAACCTGACAGGCTCTTACCAAACCACAAAGGTCTGCTCCAAGGCTCAAAGTTCTGCCCTAAAGCTCAACCTGAGGGACTAGGCCCACCCCAAACCTCAAAGTTCTGCCCCAAAGCCCAACCTGAGTCCCCCAAACAGAGGGGCTACCCCCAAACTCCACAGGCCTTCCCCATACTTCGAGGCTCTGCCCCAAAGCCCAACCGGAGGCCCCCCACTAACCTGAGCGGGTCACCCCCAAACCACAGAGGTCTGCCCTAAATCTCAAGGCTTTACCCCAAAGCCCAACCTCAGACTCCCCTAACCAGAGGGGCCACCCACATACCCCATAGGCCCTCCCCAAACCTGAAGGCGCTGCCCGAGTGCCCAAACTGAGGTGCCCCCAATCTGAGAACCCCCCCTGAAAACCCACAGGCCCTCCTCAAAACTCTGCCCCAAACCCCAACCTGGGGGCCCTCCAACCTGAAGGGCTGCCCCCAAACCCTACCAGGCCCTCCCCAAACCCAACAGACTCTTCCTGAAACTCAAAGCTCTGCCTCAAAGCCCAACCTGAGAGGCCACCCCCAAACCCTCAAGGTCTGCCCTGAATCTCGAGGCTCTGCCCCAAAGCCCAACCTGAGACCCTCGAACCAGAGGGGCTACCCCCATACCCCACAGGCCCTCCCCAAACCTGAAAGTGTTGCCCCAAATATCAACCTGATGTCCCCCCAAGCTGAGGGGGTCACACCCAAAGCCCACCAGCCCTCCCCAAGCCTCAGAGCTCTGCCCCAGAGCCCAACCTGAGGTCCCCCTGAGGGACCACCCCCAAATCCCACAGGCCCTCCCTCAACCTCAAAGCTCTGCCCAAAGCCCAACCTGACACCACCGCAAACCTGAGGGGCTTCCCCCAGACCCCATGGGCCCTCTCCAAACCTTAAGGCTCCACCCCAAAGCCCAACCTGAGGCCTCTCCAACCAGAGGTGCTGCCCCCAACCTCCACAGGCCCACCCCAAATCTCAAAGCTCTGTCCCAAAGCTCAACCTGGTATCCCCCAACCTGAGGGGCTATCCCCAAACTCCACAGGCCCTCCCCAAAACTCAAAGCTCTGCCCCAAAGCCCAACCTGAGGTCCCCCAACTGGTGGGGCCACTCCCATACCCCACAGACCTTCCCCAAACGTCTAAGCTCTGCCCCAAAGCCCAACCTGAGGTTCACCCAACTTGAGGAGCTGCCCCTAAACCCTACTGGCCTTCCCCAAATCTCAAAGCTGTGCCCAAAGCCCAACCTGAGACCCCTCCAATGTGAGAGGCTTCCCCAAAACCCCAAGGACCCTCTCCAAAACTTGAGGATCCACCTCAAAACCCAACCTGAGGGACCCCCCCCGAACCAGAGGGGATGCCCCCAACCTCCACAGGCCCACCCCAAATCTCAAAGCTCTGTCCCAAAGCTCAACCTGGTATCCCACAACCTGAGGGGCTACCCCCAAACTCCACAGGCTCTCCCCAAACCTCAAAGATCTGCCCCAAAACCCAACCTGAGGGCCCTCCCCAAAATACCACAGGCCCTTCCCAAGCTTCAAAGCTCTGCCCCATAGCCCAACCTGAGGCCCCTCCAACCAGAGGAGCTGCCCCCAAACTCCATAGGCCCACCCCAAACTTCAAAGATCTGGCCAGAAGCCCAACCTGAGGGACTGCCCCCAAACCTTACACACTCTCTCCAAACCTCAAGGCTCTGCCCCAGAGCCCAGCCTGAGGCCCCCACAACTAGACTGGCTGCCCTCAAAACCCACAGACCCTGCTGAAACCTCAAAGCTCTGCCCCAAAGCTCAGCCTGAGCCCCCCAACTTGAATGGCCACGCTCAAACTCCATGGGCCTTCCCCAAAACTCAAATCTCTGCCCCAAAGCCCAACCTGAGATACCCCCAAACAGAGGGGCTTCCCCCAAACTCCATAGACTCACCCCAAACTTCAAAGGTCTGCCCCAAAGCTTAGCCTGAGTCCCCCAAACAGAGGGGCTACACCCAAACTCCACAGGCCTTCCCCAAACCTTGAGGCTCTGCCCCAAAGCCCAACCTGAGACCCCCCAACCAGAGGAGCTGCCCCCAAACTCCATAGGCCCACCCCAAACCTCAAAGTTCTGCCCCAAAGCCCAACCGGAGGCCCCCCACTAACCTAAGCAGGTCACCCCCAAACCACAGAGGTCTGCCCTAAATCTCAAGGCTTTGCCCCAAAGCCCAACCTCAGACCCCCCCCAACCAGAGGGGCCACCCACATACCCCATAGGCCCTCCCCAAACCTGAAGGCGCTGCCCGAGTGCCCAAACTGAGGTGCCCCCAATCTGAGGACCCCCCTGAAAACCCACAGGCCCTCCTCAAAACTCTGCCCCAAACCCCAACCTGAGGGCCCTCCAACTTGAGGGGTTGCCCCAAACCCTACCAGACCCACCCCAAACCTCACAGACTCTTCCTGAAACTCAAAGCTCTACCTTAAAGCCCAACCTGAGAGGCCACCCCCAAACCCTGAAGGTCTGCCCTAAATCTCGACTCTCTGCCCCAAAGCCCAACCTGAGACCCTTGAACTAGAGGGGCTACCCCCATACCCCACAGGCCCTCCCCAAACCTGAAAGTGTTGCCCCAAATATCAACCTGATGTCCCCCGCAACCTGAGGGGTCACACCCAAAGCCCACCGGCCCTCCCCAAACCTCAAGGCTCTGCCCCAGAGCCCAGCCTGAGGTCCCCGCAACTAGACTGGCTGCCCCCAAAACCCACAGGCCCTGCTGAAACCTCAAAGCTCTACCCCAAAGCTCAACCTGAGGCCCCCAATTTGAGCGGCTGCCCTCAAACTCCATGGGCCCTCCCCAAAACTCAAATCTCTGTCCCAGTGCCAATGTGAGGGACCACCCCAAACTCCATGAGCCCTCCTCAAACCTCGAGACTCCACCCCAAAGCCCAACCTGAGGCCCCCCCAAACTCCCCAGGCCCACGCCAAATCTCAAAGCTCTGCCCCAAAGACCAACCTGAGGCCCACCCAACCATAGAGCCTGCCTCCAAAACCCATGGGCCCTCCCCAAACCTCAAAGCTTTGCCTCAAAGCCCAACATGAGGCCCCCAACCAGAGTAGCTGCCCCCCAAACTCCACAGGCCTGCCCCAAACTTCAGTGGTCTGCCCCAAAGCTCACCCTGAGGCCCCCAAATTGAGGGGCTGCCCCCAAACTCCACAGGCCCTCTCCAAACCCCGAGGCTGTACCCCAAAGCTCAACCTGAGAGCTCCCCAACCTGAGGGGCTGCCCCCAAACCCCATGGGTTCTCCCCAAACCTCAAAGCCCAACCTGAGTTCCCCCCAACCTGAGGGGCCTCTCCCAAACCTCATAGGCCCTCTCCAAACCTTGAGGCTCTACCCCAAAGCCCAACCTGAGACCCCCCAACCAGAGGGGCTGCCCCCAAACTCCATAGACCCACTCAAAATCTCAAAGCTCTGCCCCAAAGCTCAACCTGAGGCCCCCCAACCTGAGGGGTCACCCCGAACCCCATGGGTACTCCCAAAACTCAAAACTCTGCCCCAAATCCCAACCTAGGCCCCTCAACTTGAGGCGCTGCTCCCAAACCCCACAGGCCTTCCCAAACTGCACAGACCCTCTCCAAAACTCAAAACTCTGCCCCATAGCCCAAACTTAGGTCCCCCAAAACTGAGGGGCTGCCCCAAAACCTCACGGGCCCTCCCCACAACTCAAAGCTCTGCCTCAAAGCTCAATCTGAGGGGCCACCCCAAACCCTGAAGGTCTGCCCAAAACCTTGAACCTCTGCCCCAAAGCCCAGACTGAGGTCCCCAACAGAGAGGCCAACCCCAAATGCTGAAGACCTGCCCCAAAACCTATGTCCCCCAAACTCCAAGTACTCTGCTCCCCAAACCTTGAGGGCACTATTCAAAACCCCTGGAGACACACCTGTGGCCCTAGGACTGTGCCCTAAAGCCCCAGGGATTCCCCTAATTCCAAGGGCCCTCCTCCAGGCCCCGTCCCAAACTCCATGGCCCCACTCCAAATCGCTAAGGTCCTGCCTTGGGCCCCAGGACCTTGCCTCAAGCTTTAAGGTCCTTCCCCAAAGCCTGAGGGGTTCCCAAACCTTGAAGGCCTTGCCCGCAAACCTCCAATGCACCCCTCCTAACCTGGAAGGCTCCCACCCAAATCTTGAAAGACCCCAGCCCTCGTCCAAAGGCTTACCCAAACCCAGGGAGCCCTATCCTCAGGGCCTTAGCCACTGTTTAACCTCTCTTCTAACTGCCTTGGGCCCCACTTATGGTCCCCTGGGCTCCATAACTATTTTGGTGGTGTGAGTGGGCCAGTAAAAAGGAGTGACAGGAATGGCCTGAAAGGAAGAGGTGAGGAGACTGAGGGAAGATCAAGATCACCCCCCCAAACCCCCACCCCCACCCCCGACTCTGGTCTACAGCATCTATAGAGATTTGGAGTTGGAGTCAGAGGTCCTGAGTTCAGATCTGCCCAGTTAGTAGCTGTGTAATCATGGGTGGGTTATTTTCCCTCCCTGGGCCTCAGTTTCTTTACCTGTAAAATCAGGGGATTGAACTTGATTGCTTCTGATGTCCCTTTTAACCTCTCTGGGACTGTGATGTGTTGATCTCCACCAGGGACTTAGGCCTCAATTTCTCTCTCTGAGGTACTTTCAAGTTCTAAGTCCTACTAAACTCCCTAGTCACTTCATTATTCTGAGACTAAGTATCTTAGAACTGGAAGGCTCTTCATGGCCCATTTAGCCCAATCCATAAGTGAGCAAGAATTTTCTCTTAAGCAGTCCAAGTTGTCATTCTGCCTCTGCTAGAAGACCTACCCTCCCCATGTGGCCCAGTTTTGGACCCCTCTCATAGTTAAGGAATTTTCCCATACACTGAGTTGAATTCTTCTGCCCATTCGTCCAAGGTCTGCCCTCAATCTCTCCCCATTCCTCTAAATTGTCTCATCATTTATAAAATGAAGGGTATAAACTAGGTGATCTGTGAGATCCTTTCCAGTTCTAATTCCTGCATTCCCATAATGTGGAACCCCTACTGTGAAAGAGGCATGTAGCGCACAATCAGAACTGTCTAAAAATGAAATAGTGGGTCCCACATTACTGGAGATTTTCAGGAATCTTCTAGAGGATACCCATCCTATAAGTATAGCTTAAACTAGGCTGGGAAACCCTAGCATACAAGGCTAGGTTGAAGGAGCTGGGGGTGTTTAGCCTAGAGAAAGGAAACAGTTTTAAGTGGAACAAATGATTCCTATCCTTAGGTGTCTGCAGGGCTGCCAACTTGATCCTAGAGGACAGAACTGGGGAAAATGGGTAAAAGTGGCAGAGTCAGATTTCAACTCATTGTAAGCCCAAACTTCTGAACAAGTTGGACTGTTCACAAGTAGCCTGGCCTGGCCTGCCCAGGCAGTCCTACCTGAGTGGGAGATGCTGATAGATGGGCTAAAATGTTCACACCCACAAAGAAAGGGGAAATGAGCAAAGCCTCAGTCTTTCAATCTTAGATTATAATTCTTTGTGTGAGCTATATGTATCATTGCCCCTTCCCTTTATAGAAAAGTGTCATGTTCTACAGGAGGCAGTTAGGTGGCTCAGTGAAGTCAGGAAACCTGAGTGCAAATCCAGCCTCAGACGCTTACTAGCTGTGTGGTCTGGGGAAAATCACTTAACCTGTTTGTCTTAATCCACTGGAGAAGGAAATGGTGACCCACTCCAAGAAAACCCCATGGCCAGTATGGCCCACAGAACAATACTGAACATGTTCAATTATGTGTGACCAGAAGTGTAATTTGGAGATTTTTTCATCCTAGGCAGTAATCAGATCCTCCTGAAATATATTGAAGTAGACCAGAGAAAATGATACCCCACTTAGCCCCCAATCTCCTACTAATATAACTAAGTTAAAACAACCATTTCCAGTTATTTGGTAACATTCTAGTACTGTTTGACTGTAGAGGCCTGTAGTGAGTGTAGAAGGGATAAAAGATGTAACTACAGTCTGAGGCTAGGACTCCCCTGCTCATAGCACGAGCACTTCCAGGGCCTTGGTTCCAGAGGCCTGCTCCCCTTGCCCCAGCCAGGCCAGCTGCATCTGATGCTCTCTTTTGAAAACTTAAGATGAGCAGTGAGAATGGGCTGCCTCCTATAAGTAGTGAACCTCCTGGTGTTGGAGAAGTGGTGGGGATGACATATACCCATCAAGGATGCTGTGAAGGGAAGTCCCTCACCAGGGGACAGGTCCAGAGAGTAACCAGATGGAAGCCAGATGATCCCTCCCACCCTATTAATGCTATAGGAGGTGTTGCTGTTCCTGGTGGGAGGTTGGCCTGGATGTCCTCTAACGAGCACAGGCAGTACTCCCCCAGACACACAGTAAAAGGGATTTCTACACGGAATGGAGGTTGTACTTGATGCCCTTTTTGCTCTCTGCCTAAGACTTGATTGTATGTATGCCCCCTGATACCATGATGCATTCAGAACTGGGAGCTCACTGAAGTGCCAAAGGTTTCATTTCTTCTACAAACCATCCACCAAGACTATTCTTTTCTGACAGGTCCCCCACAAAATGCAGTTTCAAGGAGTAGGAGCTGCTCAACTGCTGGATCTGCCTCTTGGTGTCAAGCTGCCTCTGATCCCAGGAAGTAATACTTTATTCTACTCCACAAAATTAGGTGAAAAGGTAAAATCATTTCTATAAATAATGCTAAGCAGGCACTTTCCCAAACCCGGTGCAGAGATGATGTGCCAGTCATGAGATCTCTGCTTACTGACTGTGCCACCCAGCATGAGCCGTAAAGTAAAGTCAGGTGTAGCAGTTGGGGGGAATATCAAGCCATGGGATAGGAAGTGTAGGTTCTCAACCCTCCTTGGTTCCTTTGGAATTTTAGGCAAACTCTATTTCTTAAATAAACTCTTAAACTCTATTTCCAGTAAAGCCTCATATAAACTCATGTCATTCAAAGAATCAGATAACAATTAATGCTTCATTTCTTCAGACCTGATTATTTAATTTAGGTATTACGAGAAAATCTTTTCTTCTTCCAGGTAAGAAAGACCAGAATTTGAGTCCTACCTCAAATACTTCATAATTTTGTGACCTTGGACAAGTTCCTCTCTGAACTTCAGTTTCTCTGTATGTAAAATGGAGGTAGTGATGGCATTCCTCCTCAGGAATGTCCTGAGATTCAAAGGAGATAAAGCACTTTGTAACCCTTAATAAATAGAGCAAGTAGGCAGGCACGCAACTTTCTCAGACTGCTAAATAGCCTAGGCAGACTTAGAATGTTCATATAAAACCTCTGTCATTCACCTCTCAGCCCCAGTCTATCCCGACACCCTGACCTTATCTTCTTCAGGCCCATCATAAAGTTAGAAAAGAATAATATGACAATATAATACAACAAGGTAATAATGCAATAATTGTGGTACAGGATTACTGTGGGGAAAGTGCTTTGTAAACTTTAAAGTGCTTTAGAAATGTGAGTTATATTTAAGCTTATAATATATTTTTGGTTCTTTTCTATATTCTGTATTTGTGTTCTGGTGTTGGAGTCTAAAATAAAATTTAAAAAAAGAAATGTGAGTTATTAGAATGGAAAGTCAGGAGGGTCAGGCAATAATGACCATAATAAAGTGAGCAAGACCACCTTCCTTCCAGTCAAAAAAAGACACTTACTCCACAAATTGTGGTCACATGACTGAGCAGAGCTCTCCCATCCCACCTAATGCTCAGCACCCATAGCCTTTCTATGAGGTTAACTGCCCAGTGCCCAGAACTCAGCCTCAAAGTTCTGATGGTCTCCAGGCAACCAGCCTCCATCTGCATCAACAGAACCACTTAGTCAAGAGAAGCCTTTCCCAGCTTCCTGACTGCAAAGGCTGCCTGTCAGTAGACAGTTGCAAGCTGCTCCCTTTCATCACTAGGGACTAAAGGGCCCTGCACTCCCCCCCACTCCCAGTATCTGCTTCCTAGGAATGATGTAAGGATCAACCAAGATAATGTTCATATAGTGCTTTGTGAACCCTTGCGTCTTTATTAGTTATGATTTATCAGAGAAATACTAGCTTTTCTGTCCTGACTTCCTACTTGCTAACTCTGTGACCTCAGACAAATCATTTAACTTCTCTGAGCCGCAATTTCCTTGCCTATAAAAGGAAGGGATTGGACTAAATGGTAACCATCGTTTCTCTAGCATTTTAGAGTTTACAAAGCACTTTTTTCCCCAGTAAACTTGCAAGGTAAAGAGTTCAAGGATTATTATCTCAGTTTTTCAGACTCACGGAATGAGGTAACTTTCTTGGTATCACAGTTAGTAGGCATCTGAACCAGGATCTGAACCTACATTTGACCCCCAGATCCAACATTCTTTCCGCTGTGATTTCTGGCTCTTAAGGTGTCCTGAGGTCATAGTGAAAGAACTAAAATTAGGAACAAAGGACTCTGATGTTCAGCCAAAGTTCTTCCCACTGGCCCACACTGTGGCCCTTAATGTACATTTAGATCATGATTTGCCTAGGGTCTTCTCAGGGTATTTAGCACTAGAACACTTTATGTGTATATTATCTCATTTGATCTTCATAATTACCCTGTCAGGGAACAAAAAAGGATCCAGCATTGGCTGTTCATGATGGTAAAAAAATGGCGGCATGCCAAGAGGTCTCGACTTAAGATCTATTACAATGAAACTTACAATTGAACAAAACATGAAAAGTCCTCAGTTGCCTCAAACTAGCATGTGGCTGACGAGGATTTAAGAAGTAGCTTGGCTAATGGGAAAGTATACTAAACTTGACATCCAAAGACCTGGCTTCAAATTCCAGTTCAGATATTTTCTACATAACCCTGAATAAGCCAGTTATCCTGAGTCTTGTTACCTACATCTGTAAAGTGATAGTAATGCAGTAAGAGTAATACAGTAATGGAATGATATTACAGTATAATACAATAAGATAATAATGCAGTACCTGTTGTACAGGATTACTGTGGGGAAAGTGCTTTGTAAACTTTAAAGAGCTTTAGAAATGTGTGATATTTAAGCTGATAATATATTTTTGCTTCTTTCTGTATTCTGTATTTGTATTTTGGTGTTGGAGTCTAAAATAAAATTAAAAAAAAGAAATGTGAGTTATTAGAATTGAAAGCCAGGAGTGTCAGGCAATAATGACCGTAATAAAGTAAGGAGACCTCATTCAGTTTAAGGAAACAAATTATTTCATTTGACAACTGCCATGTAGCCAGTGATCCTAATGTGATGGATCTGTCAATAGCTGCACCATATGGACAGGACATTAGTTCACTAAATGTGTCTGTCATTAGTCTTAAGACAAAACATAGCCTTGTCACAACCAGTGTTTTGAACTAAGTAAAGGAGAGATCTGTCAGCAAATTGCTGCATTTATTATTGTTATCCTTCCGAGAGTGACTTGTGATTTATATCAGTTCGTACTTGTGAATTGGACTATCGTCCTCAATTATGTCCCCTCTTTTTTTCAGTGAAAGTTTGGTAGTGAACTGGGGGCTGTTGCCGACCAGTGGACTAAAAACTCAACTAAGGAAATCTAAAAACAAAGCCAAGCGCTTAAAAAATTACAATTTTACAGCCCCCTTTCTCTTATCTTGGACACTGGGTAGCTGCTTGTGCACCTGCCATCACTGGACCCTAAGCTTCAGGGTGTCCAGAAAATGGGATAGGCAGGCGAGGACTGCCCCTTTACTGTATCTTCCACAGTCTGATTGCTGCTGCTGCTGGTGCTGCTGGGTAAGCAAGGGAGAAGAGCCTGAAACCTCATTCCTTCTGTCTTCCCCCCACCAAGGAACTTCTGTGACCTACTGCCAGCACCATCCTGCTAGTGAAAAAAACCCACATCGTTTGGTAATAGGCTAATTTACAAGTGGGACCAGAAAAGAAATCATAGCTTTCCTAGAAAGTTAACAGAATGATGGTAGCATTTACATTATGGTTCTTACTGTAGACATGGGTATCATTCACTTGAAGATTTGATCCTTGGGGGGGGGTGTGTGAGAGAGAGAAAGAGACAGAGACACAGAGATAAAGAAGGAAAGAGACAGAGAAGAAGATAGAGACAAGGAGAAAGGAAAGAGACCGAGAGAGGAGACCGAGAGAGGGACAGAAAAGGAAAGAGAGAAGAAGAGAGAAAGAGGCAGAGAAGGAGAGACAGACAGGGAAGGAGAGAGGAAGAGACAGACAGACATGGAAAGACAGAGAAGGAGAGAGGGAGGAGACAGAAGGAGAGAGGCAGAGTCAAAGAAGGAGCGAGACAGGAGGAGAGACAGACTAGGAAAGAGAGAGAGAGAAGCAGAGAATGTGAGAGAGGGAAGGAGAGATGGAAGGAGAAAGAGGAGATACAGAAGAAAGAGAGGAGAGGAAAAGACAGAGGGAGAGACAGAGGAGAGAGGCAGATACAAAAAAGAGAATGAGACACAGAGACATGAGAGACAGAAAAGGTGAGTGATGAGAGAGAGAAGGAGACAGAGACAGAAGACAAAGAGGAGAAGACAGAGAAGGAGAGACAGGAGAAAGGAAAGGAAAGAAAGGAAGAGACAGAGGCTAGAGAAAAAGAGGCAGAGAGAGACAAGGGGAGAGACTAGAGAGAGACAGAGGAGACAATGATGAAGAGACAGAGAGAGGGAAGAAGAGACAGAAACAGAGAAGGAGACAGAAAGAGGGAAGGAGAGAGGAGAGAGAGATAAGGAGAGCAGACAGACATGGAGACAGAGAAAAGGGAAAGAGACATAAAAGGAAAGAGGAGAGAGAAAGAGAGGAGAGGAGAGAAAAGACAGAGACAGATATGGTGGGAGATAAAAGGGGAGAGAGACAGAGGAGAGAGAAACAGATAGAGGAGTGAAACAGAAGGAGAGAGACGGAGAAACAGAGCAGGAAAGAGACAGAAAAGAGGAAAGAGAGACAGAAGGAGAGAGAGAAAAAGAAAGCAGCACACCTTTTATTCGTGTAGAATACTGTAGATAAAAGCGGTCCTTCAGTACGTGGAAGGCCACCGTGTCCTGGTGTGAACTCTCTGGCCCATCTCCTGGCAGCGGGTCTGAAGGATAGGATGAAGGATCCTGCTCCGGATGAGATTCCAGGGTAACTCTGATTCCTAACAATGGCATTTGGCTTTTCTTCTTTCTGTTTTCATGGAACCACGGTGGACTCTAGGTTATTGTTCATTTTCAGATTATGAAGGTATAGCAATGGTATCCCTTCATCAGTCCCCACAGTGGTGAGGCAGAGTGGAAGACAGGAAAGGAGAGGGCAACAGCTGCCTACCTGTCCTGTTCTCTCTCCCTTCTCTCATTTCCCAATTTGGTCACTACTCAGTGTATGGTGATGGCGATTACACAGGAGAAAGAAGCTCTGTGGGGAGAGAGAAGGGAAAAGAAGCAGAGGGTTCTTACTCAAACCATTTCTTTCTTTTTTAATATCATTGTCTCTCCCTTACCCCCAATAGATCCCTTCTTTGTAAACAAATAAGTAGTCATGCAGAACAAATCGCAATGGCGATGTCAGAAATGAATGCCTTTCTTTGCACTTGCGGTGGTGGAACACAGGCATTACCATCAGTTATGATTGGTTCACTGCATTGATCTGAGTTCTGAGGTCTTTGTTTTATTCTCAGTGCATGTCATTTCAGTAATGCTGTTAATTCAAAGTGCCATTTTACCAATCCTGTCACTAATATTTTTAACTCCATTTCCAGCTTTTTCAGCCCTCTTATGGTTTTAACCTAAATGATCCTTATGGTCAGCTACTAGAAACCAGATACAAAAGCCTACATGACCCTCATTTAAGTGCCTACTACAACCGTAAAGGTACTTTGAAGAAATTAAAGAAAGGAGGTCACATCACCAGCAATAACAAAGTGCGTTGTCACTTTTTTCATCACATAAATGTTTTATTGACATGGTTGACACTTGACACTATGACTACACATATTACCCCTCCCTGCCCCAATGGTTGGGTCTAGAGAAACCAGACGAATACTGACCTATTGTCTCTGAGATTACTTCATGTTTCTTACATTACCTTTTCTCTTTGGGAATCAGTCTTTCTGTAATCTCAATAAATTTAAAGCTAGAAAAGAGTACACATAATGGAGGGAGATAGCATCAAGGGAAAAACTCACCATCTTCAAATATTTGAAGGGCTATTACAAAAAAGAGTAATTAGACTTATTCTTCTTGGCCCCTGAGAGCTTTATTGAGATCAAGGAGTGCAATAGAAGTGCCAAAGATAGAGGTTAGCTTGACTTAAAAAAAAAACAAAACTTTCTCAACAATTCAAACCATTCTAGAATAAACAGACTGGGCTGCTTTGTGAGGCATTTCGTTCTCCTCACCAGAGGTCCTTAGGCTGAGGCTAGATGATTCATGATTCTGAGGGGCAGTTAGATTTTATTCAATATTTTGTTGAACTAAATGCAGAGAATTCAAAGTCACATGAGATCTCGTAGGCCATCTAGTCCAGCTTGTACCTGACAAAAAATTCTTCTGCAGCATTGCCAACAAGAGGTTTTCCAGTCTCTGCTTGGAAACCTCCCTTCAATCACTCCAATTTCCTGTTTCTGGGCCAGGTTTCCCAAGGGTTTCCTTCTAACCAACACCCCTTCCCCCTTTTGATCTATATGACCTTTATTTATGCTACAACCACAACAACCCATCACTCATTTTTCCCTTCACTGAGCCCAAACCAAATGTGTTCTACCATGCTTTCCTCCTCATGTTCTTCGCCTGGATATAGCTCTTTCGTAACCATTATGACTTGCCTGCTACTTTAATCCATTTTGTTCCTCCTAAGTAAGGTGTATTTTAAATTGTGGCCTAAAAATTCACACCCTGTTCTCTGACATCTTCTTGGTGGGATGTTCACTCCCCAGATCCACCTTTCTCTTCTGAAATCTCTACTTTCAGTCAATAGCAATGAGGAAAAGTCCAGCTGGGTCCCCAAGATCCTCAGTTTCTTGGCCAGTCTTTCATAGTCCTCCTGGTGACTCTTCTGTCAGTCCACAGAGACTCACCAGAGGTGAAAGGGAGCAGTTACTTTGGACAGCTCTTCAGACAACTCTGTTCCATCCAGGATCTATGCGTAGGATTCCTGTCACCTCAACAGGCAGGCACCTCAGCACTTCTCCACAGAAGGCCAGATGCCCCATCAAGCATCACTTGTTGCTCCTTCTGACCACTACTGGATGCCTCTCTCCTCATGGCCCCTGGGGAGCATCATTATACCTTAGAACTCAGGAAGTGGCTTCTTCCTGGCCTCTAGGAGCCAGGGGCCAGTCTTCTCTCCCATGGAAAGAATCCCATCCCTATTCACTTAGCTCCAGACATTCAAAGATCCTTCTTTATTTCTTTCTCTGGATCACATTTTTCCACCACCTTCCTCACTCATGTTGGGATTTCCTACTGCCTCTTTCACGTATTTTTCTCCAATTCCTCCTTGAAGCTATCCCTCCCTTTTCCAAAGAGATTTCATTCTCTGCAAACCTAAAGTGTAGAGCTTTCTTCCTTAAGTCTGTTCATCTATTCTAGGGCAGAGACCAGCTGTTATTTGCTGCTAGCAGAAATACAACCTTAGCATGCTCTCCATAGAACACTTCCCAGTTCTCCTTGCTGCCCACAGGGTTTGAAGCTGGGTCTTCAGTCCTTTATGGCTTTTTTGCTGTTAGAGGCTCAGCCACTGAACAAAGCTTACTTTCTTTTTGCTTTTTCTTCCAATAGGATAATGCCATATCTCCTCCAGGTGCCTTTGATCTCCAAAGATGCCTTTGATCAGCATCTGAGACTGGTGAGCAAACAGCAACTGCTTTGGGCAGCTTTCTGGTGAGGGTCTCAAGCAGGAATTCAGCTACAAGCAAGATTTGATCTAATTCCATCTAATTAGCGGCAGGTTTCTTTTCTGCTTTTCTTATTGCAGTGCACAGGTCTCCTTCCAGTTCTCTGACTTCCACTCAGGTAGAAGTTGGATTAGATGATCTCTTTGGTCCATTTCAAAATGATGAGTTACTCCAAGGATATCTTCTTTCAACTGCACTGCAGATGTGGGCATTATTGGCACTATTTAGGGGAATCGTCTCTGGATTCTTTTAAAAATCGAGAAGAAAAAGGTTTCCAGAACAGAATGTAACCTGGTAGAGTATATTTGCATTGTGTTTAGTTTCTCATTGGTATTTTGTTTCATTTTTACCAATCTCATCCAGAGTTCACTTGTTATCTTTTTTTTTTAAAGTGTGTGTGTGTGTGTGTGTGTGTGTGTATGTTTGTGTGTGGGTATGTGTGGGTGGGTGTGGGTGTGGTTATCATCACCAGATGTTCCTTATTAACTAAGGGTATTCACTCATCTACTGTGGGTATTGGATAGGAATTGCTTGTCAATATAGACAGCTGTCTAAAAGTGTTACCTTCACCATTGACCCTGAAGTGTGTTACTGTTATATTTGGGGGGAAGTGTCTATTATAGAAATAATACCTTTCAATTTCTGTATTTTCTTCTTTAGATTATATGCACTTTGAGAAAGTTCAATAAGTACCGACAGTATCTAACAAGCCTCAAATTAGACTTTGAAAGAAACTATATAAGAGAACAAGTAAGTAAAACATCTAAATTAATTTTCTCTCGGGTCTTTAAGAAATTCCACTTGGGAGAGTTTGGGGGGAAAAAAGGATTTGAGTGATCTGCCTCAGCTGCTGAAGTTTACTTCTATATCTCATTCTTCTGGTTCTAGTCAAGGAATCCCTTCTCTGTTCCTCTGCCCAATCTCTTTGTGATGTTATTATTGTCTCCCCCAAGGCTCTTTCTTTGACTCTTTTCTCTCCACACACTCTCTCCCTTGTGGCTTCAGGTATCACCTCTCTGTAGCACACTCCCCAGTCTCTCCAGCCCTGACTTGTTTTTAGTCCCAGAACTTTCTCTCCAGCTACCTTCCTGTCTCTGCTCTTAGAAATCCCCACATTCTGTAACTGGATTCCAATACAGCTGAAGACAGTTACCTAACCATATTTCAATAAAATTGGCTCCTTTGTACCCCTATGTATTTTATGAATTTAAAAAAATGCGATTCTATGAGCGGGTCCATAGCTTTGACCAGGCTGACTGGCAAAGGGATCCCAGGAAAAGGTTAAGAAGCCCTGAGTTAGACAAATGCCAACTAATTCTGCCGCCTTCCACGTGGAGTGTGAATTTTGTTTCTCTTAGAACCTGCTTTTCCTTTCATCTTTGTTCTACCAGTAACACAATCTCCTAGATTGGAAAACCTGGGGTAACTTTTGACTTCTTCCTTTTGTCAACCTCTCACATCTACCTTTTATTTTAGTCCCACTGCTACCACCTTAATATTAACCCATATTGGCACCCACACGTACCCCTGCAATAGCCTCCTGACAAGTTTTCCCATCTTCACTCCATCCCCACTTTGAACCATCCTTCATGCTACTTCAAGATGGCTTTCTTTGCTGAGATCTGACCATGGCACTCCTCTGCTTCAAACCCTTCAGCAGTTCTATGCTTGCTCCCTGCTAAAGGTCTTCTTGAGGGCCCTCTGTGGTCTGGTACTGCCCTCCCTTTCTAGCTTTCCAGCCATACCAGGCTAGCTGTTATATTGTATGTATATTTGTGTACATATGTGTATTTGTGTGTATATATTTATGTATACATGTGTTTCTATGCATATTTGTATATGTGTATATGCATCTGTGTATGCATGTATGTGTATATTATATACACATATACATACACACACACATACATGCACCTTGTCACCTTTCTAGGGTCAATGAAGTTGGGCGAAAATGAAAGGGGTTGCCCTGTAGTGTGGAAGCTGGTCATAAAGAGCAAAGTGTCCCCAGAGTAGGGGAATGCCCTAATCTCTTATCCTTTCTCCTATCTTTCTCTGCCACCTGCTTGGATAGAGACATTTGGCTTTGGTGTCCTGACAATACATCCTTTTGGGTCAGTTGAGTCAGAATGTAGTATGATTGACTTCTTAACCATAGATGGGGTGCAGCTTTCTCTCTCAAACCCAAATGGCACATATATATGTTACGCATGAAATTCTTAACCTATTGTTCTATTTTCTTTTAGAAAATGCTTGAAAAACAAGTCACCAGACTCCAGGAACACAATCAAATCCCAGACAGCAGAGATGCCGCACAGTTCAGAGAATGGCTCTTACAAGAAGGCATACGGTCTATTCAGGACCAAGAGCGCTTAATAAGGCACAGGTTAGCTTGTGTTTCAGATCCATGCTGTGGACAGCATCAACAACAAAAGCCAAACAGGTTTTGGTAAGGTATTAGCAAAGTCATGAAACCTGCTCTATAGTCATTTCTTTAAACAAAATTTTATTGTGAAATTAATAATCAATAAATTAAAACATGAGAATGTATTTAAAAAAAAGGACAAGAAAGAGGACCGTGTAAGAGTTACTTGTCCATTTCTGTTCATTTAGGGAAGAGAAGTCAATTAAGAAGATAGTTAGGGCTAGCACTGTTGACTCTGAAATGCTGCCCTGTTAGGTGCCCAGCTAACCTTTACGTGCACATTTGTATTTGTGCCCAAAGATATTTGGATATGATCAGCAGGGAACTGGAGAAGCTTGAGCACTCCGCTAAGGAACAGCACCTCATCTGGATGAATGAGGGAGAGGAAAGACAGAGGGAGCAGATGAGGAGAAAACTAAGTCTTCGGAGGAAGATCGAAGAGGTGAGAAGAGACACTGAAAATGGGGCAGGCAACAAACACTGCACAGAAGAGCACTGTGATAGGCCCTAGAGAGGGAAAAGAGTAGGTAAGAGGGCAGGGGATCACAGTGGAAAGAGCACTGGCTCTGGATACAGTCCTACTTCTGCTACTGACTACCGGTGTGACTTTGGGCAAATCATTTCCCCTCCCTGGGTCTCAGTTTGTTACCCTGTAAAATGAAAGAGAGAGGCTAGACAGAATCTGAGGTGCCCTCATCCTGTGACATTCCTGTTCCTGTATGATCCTGCCAAATCTATCCCATCTCCATGGAGCTTATAATCTAGTAGGAGAATCAGACAAATAACTGCAATATAAATACATGATAAATGTGAGAGCTGAGGGGAGAGATCACTCACTAATGACTTTGCAGAGGAAACAACAGCTGAGTTAGGCTTAAAGGCTAACCAGTCAAGGAAAGGCACTCCATATAGAACGGACAATGTGAGCAGGCCTGGAGGCAGGGGAACACAAGGCATGCTCATGGGAAGGTGAAGAGGACGCTGTCTGGAGTCCCAAGTGAGATAAGACTAAAAAGGAAAGGGTGATACCAGATGATGGCCAAGATGGGGGGAGGAGTCTTGATAGATGGGATTTGAAGTTAGAACTTTGCCTGGCAGGCACATATGGAGTCCCAGAAGGGTTTGGAGCAGAATGACAGCCAGATGGATGCATAAGAATATGGAGGATGGTTTGGAAGGGGGGAAGAGAGACTAAGCACTAATCCAAGCAAACGATATTGAAGGCACTCATGGCAAAGGCAGCACACCTAGAGAGATGGGGCAGATGCAAGAGATACTGGGAATAGGACCAGATACAAGTGAAGATACTTGCTGTTGTTTTCCTTCTGATCACCTCCTGTAAACTTCAGTTTTGTATTCTTGGACATGGATTATCTCCCTCCTAGACTCCGGGGCAGAGACGATGCCTTCTTTGCCTGTGTATCTCCCCTCTGTGCCTAACACAGTCCATTGCACATTGAAGGCATTTATTAAATGTCAGGATTGAACGAATTTTCAAGCACCCTTAGCTTCATGACCTCCTCTTTGGAGTTCCTTCATGACTGCTCCATCTGTCTCTTCCCTCTTTGCCCTTTTATTACCATGTGAGAAGACTGGAGTCCAGGAATGAGCTCAGGCTGAGCACAAGTCTGTACTTTATAGATGTACCTCGGGGGGCTTTCCGAGGTTAGAACGGTTGTTCTGCTCTGCTCATCTTCCCAACTCCCCTGAAATGCAGAGCAATGTCATTTTTTTTAAGTGAAACCTTTCCTCCCTTCTCCTAAAGTGTACATATGAAACAAATGAACACAAAAGCACTCAAGAAGCACTTAGGTGCAAAACATTGTGCAACTCATTGAAAAAACATTGACTATAGGCTGTCCTGGATGAGGAAGAGCAAATCCTCCTCCAGCCCCTTGTTAGGTTTCATGATTCAGCCTCACTTGGGCCTGAACTTTGTACTGTTGACAGCCTGAGCTGCAAGTGATGAAAGAGCTGCTTTGGCCCTAAGCCCCTTCAAATGCATCCATCCACAGCTGGGCCATTGGAAGGTTGCCAGTGCACAGTGGGAGACAAGTCTCTTTTCCACATTCACTGGGTGAGCTGCTCTGTGCTCACTGATATCCTTTAGGTCCAGTCTGTGAATGCCTGCTACTTTGTCCAGTGAAGGGTGGGGTGGGCAGTGGGTATCATATTGCAAAAACACAGTTGTAGTGAAAACTAAAAGGCCATGTTGTATAAAATAAACCCTACTCTCTAGGAATGGAAAACAAAAGAGATGTGACTTTTGACCAAAATTGGAGAAGAAGTTAAAAGAGAAGCTCAGGTCGAGGAACAGCGAAGGAAAAGTTGAGAGGAGAATGACAGGTAGGAAGGTACAGAGGGAATGTTTCCTGTAACTGTGACTCACTACAGAGAATCCTCTGCTCTTTGTCACAAGCCATCACATCCTTTGGTCATTTGGGCTTGACTAGGGTCTGTTATCCTCAAAGACAGGCAGTTGCCAAAGTTTACAACCATACGGGTGAGACGCGCTAGCACTCACTCTCTGTCTCTCTCATTCTGGCTACTGTCTCTCTCCATCTCCCTCTCTTCCCCACCCCCCACATCAATACCCATTGTAAGAGGATTACTTTTGACTTTCCCATATGTAAATGAATTATGTGTACAATCACCAAAATCTGAAAAGTCTAGAGAGAAAATAACACAGCTGCTTTTCTTAGGCCCAGAGGTTTTAGAGAGAAATGTTCTTAGTATTTTCCTCCCAAATGTTTCCTTTGGTACTAATATTAGGCTAAAATTTCAGATACTCTTTTTTTGTCCATAAATTCTCACCTAAATAATAATTCTCATTTTTGGAGTACTCTAAGGTTTTCAAAGTACTTGACACCTAACAGTCCTGTGAAGTTGGTAGTAAAAACATTATAATCCTCATTTTACAGATATAAAACTGAGGCCTAGTGAAGGGAAGCGACCAGATCATATGATCAGTTACTAACCATCAGAGCCAAGATTTAAACTTGGGGCTCCTGAGACCAAATCCAGGATTCTTTGCGTTATGCTATGTTGCCTGCAAGTAATATATGACTTTTCAGTCAATAGATGCCATTTAATAAACCTTGATTAGTAGTAGGGGGTCATCTCCAGTTCTGACCTGTGTCTGGCCTCTGGAGTCAGATGACCCTGAAGAAAGTGAGGCTGAAGACTTTACACAGCTCTGCCTCATTTAAATCCAATTCACTTGCAAGTCAAGACGTCACCCTGCCAATGTCACTGATCCTCTTCCAGAATGAAGGACAAACAGCAATTAGTAGTATGCCACTATAAAATATTTCAAGCACTGGGCTAAGAACTGAGGATACAAAGAAAAAGAAAAAACAGAGGAGGGTGACAGCTACAAGCAGCAGTTTACATTTGTTTAAATTGGGGACTTTTAACTTGAGTGATGTTGTAGTATCCTTTGGCAGCCTAATGAAACCTATAGGCCCTTTTTGGAATCATGTTTATAAATGCATAAAGGAAAACATGCAGGGGTACAAAGGAGACTGATTTTGTTGAAATAAACATTTTGAAAGTCATTGGAAAAACAAAAGTTCACAGACCTGGCTTAAGAACCCCTGGTTTAAATCATTTTCAGAGCAAAAGAGGAAGGAAAAGGGGAAGACAACTTGACATGCTCATCTTGCCTTTGGTACATGCCAAAGGCAATCTCTTCCCAGTCGGTGTCGCAGAGAAGCCCTACAAAATGTGCTCCATTCTGGTGGGACCCTACAAGTATGACTTGGCCCTAAACTTTGCTTAGATCACAGGGGCCTCGTCTTAGCATAGCTTTCTTTTTTTTTAATATAAATTTATTTATTTAACTTTTTACATTCATTTTCACAAAATTTTGGGTTCCAATTAGAATGCTTGGTGTATTGGGGTGGGGGAGGGGATAAATGGGGAGAAAATTTTCTCCCCATTTATCCCCTCCCCCACCCCAATACACCAAGCATTCTAATTTTCCCTATCACCAATCTGCCCTCTCTTCTATCATCCCTCCCTTCTCTTGTCCCCATCTTCTCTTTTGTCCTGTAGGGCCAGATGACTTTCTATTCCCCATTAACTGTATTTCTTATTTCCTAGTAGCAAGAACAATACTCAACAGTTGTTCCTAAAACTTTGAGTTCCAAATTCTCCTCATCCCTCCCTCCCCACCCATTCCCTTTGGGAAGGCAGGCAATTCAATATAGACCATATCTGTGTAGTTTTGCAAATGACTTCCATAATAGTCATGTTGTGTAAGACTGACTGTATTTCCCTCCATCCTATCCTGCCCCCCATTGTTTCTATTCTGTCTTTTGATCCTGTCCCTCCCCAAGAGTGTTGACTTCAAATTGCTCCCTCCTCCCATTGCCCTCCCTTCCATCATCCCCCCCCACCCTGCTTATCTCCTTCTCCCCCACTTTCCTGTATTGTAAGATAAGTTTTCATAACAAAATGAGTGTGCATTTTACTCCTTCCTTTAGTCGAATGTGATGAGGGTAAACTTCATATTTTTCTCTCAGCTCTCCTCTTTTTCCCTCCACTAAAAAGTCTCCTGCTTGCCTCTTGAATGAGATATAATTTACCCCATTCCATTTCACCCTCTCTCCTCCCACTACATTTCTCTCTCACCATTTACCTTAATTTCTTTTAAGATATGATCCCATCCTATTCAATACACTCTGTGCTCTCTGTCTCTGTGTGTGTGCATGTGTGTATGTCTGTGCACGTGCACGTGTGTACGTGTGTGTGTGTGGTCCTACCAACTACCCAGATACTGAAAAGTTTTAAGAGTTACAAAGAGAAAGACAAATATTGTCTTTCCATGTAGGAATGTAAACAGTTCACCATTGGTAAGTCCCTTATGACTTCTCTTTGCCGTTTACTTTTTCATGCTTCTTCTCATTCTTGTGTTTGAAAGTCAAATTTTCTTTTCAGCTCTGGTCTTTTCATCAAGAATGCTTGAAAGTCCTCTGTTTCATTGAAAGACCATATTTTCCCCTGAAGTATTATACTCAGTTTTGCTGGGTAGGTGATTCTTGGTTTGAGTCCTAGTTCCTTTGACTTCTGGAATATCCTATTCCACACCCTTCAGTCCCTTAATGTACAAGCTGCTAGATCTTGAGTTATCCTGATTGTATTTCCACAATACTAGAATTGTTTCTTTCTAGCTGCTTGCAATATTTTCTCCTTGACCTGGGAATTTTGGAATTTGGCCACAATGTTCCTAGGAGTTTCTCTTTTTGAATCTCTTTCAGGTGGTGATTGATGGATTCCTTCAATACTTATTTTGCCCTCTGGTTGTAGAATATCATGGCAGTTTTCCTTGATAATTTCATGAAAGATGATGTCTAGGCTCGTTTTTTGATCATGGCTTTCAGGTAGTCCCATAATTTTTAAATTGTCTCTCCTGGATCTATTTTCCAGGTCAGTTGTTTTTTCCATGAGATATTTCACATTCTCTTCCATTTTTTCATGCTTTTGGTTTTGTTTTGTGATTTCTTGGTTTCTCAGAAAGTCATTAACCTCCATCTGTTCCATTCTAATTTTGAGAGAACTATTTTCTTCAGTGAGCTTTTGAACCTCTTTTTCCATTTGGCTAATTCTGCTTTTGAAAGCATTCTTCTCCTCATTGGCTTTTTGAACCTCTTTTGCCAATTGAGTGAGCCTATTTTTCAAGGTGTTATTTTCTTCAGCATCTTTTGGGGGTCTCCTTTAGCAGGGTATTGACCGGTTTTTCATGCTTTTCTTGCATCTCTCTCATTTCTCTTCCCATTTTTTCCTCCACCTGTCTAACTTGATTTTCAAAATCCTTTTTGAGCTCTTCCATGGCCTGAGCCCATTGGATATCTATTTTGGATGTTTGGGGTACAGAGGCCTTGACTTCTGTGTCTTTCCCTGATGGTAAGCATTGTTCATCCTCATTAGAAATGAAAGGGAGAAACATCTGTTCACTAAGAAAATAACCTTCTATTATTTTTATTTTTTTTTATTTTTTATTTATTTTTCTTCCCTTTTCTGGGCATTTTCCCAGCCAGTTACTTGACTTCTGAGATTCCTGTCCACCCCTACCTAGATCCACCCAGCTAGTGCTTGGGGTCTGAGATTCAAATGCTGTTCCCCTGCCTCAGGGCTTTCAGTGGTGGGTGGGGCCTTAGCATAACTTTCAATGGATGTTTTACATGATGGACCAGGGCAGACTACAAGAGAGCATGGCTTTTCCACTAGGAAAGAGCACTGGCCTTGGAGTAAAGGACCTGAGTTCAAATCCCAGGTCTCAAATTCCAAAGACCTGGATGGTCTGGATCCAGTTACTTAAGTCCATCTGACTGCTACTTATGTTTTATCCTTGTTAAAGCAAAAGGTGCAGTGCTTCCCTATGTAGCCAGCATGCTGCTCTCAGCCTTGCCCTAGGTGGAACTTATGAAATTCGGGAGCAAAAGCATAGTGAACAAATACCACTTTTTGACAAAAGGCATTTTGCATTAGAAAATGGAAAGTTGACCCTAAAAATATATTTTCTTAAACATTTTAGAAACAAGCACTTCTTGAGAAAAAAATGGTATATCACTTACAGAAAATGCAAGGGAATGGCTTTAAAAAAGAAGAAATGGAGAAAATGCCATCGGAATATAAAGCAGATGGGACATTCTTTGAAAGCAATGAGATTAGAAGACAAGGTAGCTGGGTGCAAGCCACTGATCAGTTTATTCCTCTGGATCTGTTCCAGGCTCTGAGGCTCAGTCTCCCTTTGGGGTCTCTCTTGCTCTCACTGTCTCTTGATTGCTCTGTCCCTCACTTGATCTTCATCCCTCCTTTCTCCCTCATTTCATCTTTCTCTCCCCTCTTCCCTCCTTCCTTTTCTCTCTCCCTCGCTTTTCCCCTTTCTTCTCCATTTTTCTCCCCTTCTCTCTCTCCCTCTCTCCCTCTCCAAATATCCTCCTCTCACTCCATCTCTTTTGCTTCCTGTATCTCTCTTGTATTCTCTGTCTCTCCTTTTTCTAGTTCTCTCTCACTTTTCTCTTATTCTCCTTTTCTTTCTTTTTTTCCCTTTTAATATATAATTTATTTATTTTTTCAGTTCTTAACATTCACTTCCACAAGAATTTAAATTCAAAATTTTCTCCCCATCTCTCTCCACCCCCAACCCCAGGACATCCCTTCCACTCGTTCTTCCAGCCTGTCCTCCCTTTTATTTTGCCTGTATAGCTTAATTTCCAGTTGCATGCTAAAACAGTTTTTAACATTGCTTCTTAAAGCTTGGAGTTCCATATTTCTTCCCTCCCTCCCCACCCACTCTCATTGAGAAAATAAGCAATTCAATATACGTCATACATGTGTAACAATGCAAAGCACTTCCATAATAGTTATGTTGTAAAAGACTAACCACATTTCCCTCTGTCCTATCCTGCCCTTCATTTATTCCATTCTCTCCCTTGACCTGTCCTCTCACAATTGTGTTTGCTTCTGATTGTCTTTTTCCCCAGTTTGCTGTCCCTTCTAGTATCTTCCCTCTATTATGCCCTTCCCCCTTGCCCTCCTGCAGAGTAAAATAGATTTCCATATCCAATGGAGTGTGTGTTATTCCCTCCATAAGCCAAATCCCATGAGAGTAAGGCTCAATTTCCTTTCATCTCCCTGTCCTTCCCCTCCATTGTAGAAGCTCTTTCTTCCCTCTTGTATGTAAGATGATTTACAACATACTACCTCTCCCTTTCTCTTACTCCTACTGCATCCCATTCAACAGTAAGTTTTATTTTTTTAGGTATCCTCCCTTCATATTCAGCTCATCCTGTGCCTTCTATCAATGTAGATATACATACACACACATGCACACATATACACATACACACATGTACATATACATACCTACACATATACACACATACATACATACCCATACACATACATATATGTATATTCATATATATATATATATGTATATATACATATATATTTTCTCTATCCTAATACTGAAAAAGGTCTCATGAGTTACAAATAACATCTTTCCATGTAGGAATATAAACAGTTCAACTTTAATAAGTTCCTTAAGGCTTCTCTTTCCTGTTTACCTTTTCATGTTTCTCTTGATTCTGGTATTTGAAAGTCAAATTTTCTATTCAGCTCTGGTCTTTTCAACAAGAATGCTTGGAAGTCCTCTATTTCACTGAAATTCCATTTTTTTCCCCGAAGTATTCCTCTGTTTTGCTAGGTAAATGATTCTCGGTTTTAATCCTTTCTCCTTTTACCTCTGGAATATCATATTCCTTCAGTCCCTTAGTGTAGAAGCTGCTAAATCCTGTGTTATCCTGATTGTATTTCCACAACACTTGAACCACTTCTCTCTAGCTGCTTGCAACATTCTCTCCTTGACCTGGGAACTCTGGAATTTGGCTACAATATTCCGAGGAGTTTTCCTTTTGGGATCTCTTTCAGGAGGTGATCAGTGAATTCTTTGTATTTCTGTTTTACCCTCTGGGTCTAGACTATCAGGGGAGTTTTCCCTTGATAATTTCTTGGAAGATGATGTCTAGGCACTTTTTTGGATTGTGGTTTTCAGGTAGACCAATAATTTTTAAATTATCTTTCCTGGATCAGTTTTCCAGGTCAGTTGCTTTTCCATTGAGATATTTCACATTGTCTTCTTTTTTTTCATTCTTTTGGTTTTGTTTTATAATTTCTTAGTTTCTAATAAAGTTATTAGCTTCCATATGCTCCATTCTAATTTTTAAAGGACTATTTTCTTCAGTGAGCTTTTGAACCTCCTTTTTAATTTGACTCATTCTGCTTTTTAAAGCATTCTTCTCCTCATTGGCTTTTTGGACCTCTTGCCATTTGGGTTAGTCTATTTTTAAAGGTATTATTTTCTTCAACATTTTTTTGAGTCTCCTTTAGAAAGCTGTTAACTCACCTTTCATGATTTTCTTGCATGACTCTCATTTCTCTCCCTAATTTTTCCTCTACAGCTCTTACTTGATTTTCAAAATCCTTTTTGAGCTCTTCCATGTCCTGAGACCATTGCATATTCATTTTGGAGGTTTTGGATGTAGAAGCCTTGACTTTTAAGTTGTGCTCTGATGGTATACTTTGCTCTTCCTCATCCAAAAAGATGGAATAAAATACCTTTTCATCAAGAAAGTAACCTTCTATATATAGTCTTTTTTCCCCTTTTTTGGGCATTTTCCCAGGCAGTTACTTGACTTATGAGTCCTTTGTCAAGTGGAGGGCATACTATAGGGATTTGTAAGTTCTCAGTTCCTCCAAGGTGGCACAATCAAGGGAGAGGAGTTTACTCCTCTCCTGGCCTGCGATTTGGTCTGGGAGCAACCACAAGCACTCTTTTCTGCCCGGGATCTGAGAGTAGGATTCCCTCTCCAGCTCTGCCAGCTCTGCCACACTAGTGCCAGTGCTCCTCCTCACTCCAAGACCACCGCTCAGGGCTGAGACCCAGATTGGTGGCTTGATTCCCACAGGGTCTTTAGGTTGAGGGCTCCAAAAGTGGATGCTGTGCATCAGTGGCTGCTACTGCCCTGGGGCCATGGCCTGACCTTGCTCCCCTCTCACCCAGGTAAAAACGGTCTCACTGACCGTTAAAGTTGTCTTTGGCATTTGTTGGTTGAGAAATCTGGGAACCGCAGCTGCTTCCTGGAATTCCACGCCCTAAAGCCTGCTCCAGTCCTGTCTGTGCTGGGCTCCGTGGCCAAGGCTGGGCTGTGCTCTGCTCTGAGCCTGGTGTGATAGACCTTTTCTGTTAGCTTTCTGGGCTATCTTGGGCTGAAAATCTGTTTCACTCTGTCATTTTGTGGCTTCTGCTGCCCTAGAATTTGTTTAGAGTCATTTTTTACAGGTATTTTATGGGCTATGAGAGGAGAGCCAGCTAGAGCAGATTGTCTTTCTACTCTGCCACCTTGGCTTTGCCCCCTCTCCTTTTCTTTCTTGTTCACTCCTGTATTCTCATTCTCTCTCCTCTCTCTCATTCTCCATCTACTTTCTAATTCTCTGTTGCTCTCATTATGTCCCTTTTCTGTGTTTCCATCTCCCTTGGTCTGTCTCTCATTCTCTTTCTCTCCTCTCTTATTCTTTTTCTTCTGCTCTCTCTGTCTCTTATTCTCTCATTTTCTTTCTCATTCTGTCTCTTCTCTCTTTCCCACTTTCCTCTCTCTGATTTTCTGTCTCTGACTCTCCCTCATCCTGTCTCTCATTCTTTGTCTTGCTCCCCTATTCTCTCTCTGTATTACTCTATCTCTTTCTTTCTGTTTCTCAAACTTCCCATTTCTCCCTCCTTCTCCATCTCTCATTCCCTCTCTCCCCCATTCTCTCTTTTACTTTGTCTCTCACAGTCTCACACTCTGTTTTTCTTTTGTTCTCTCACTCTCTCTCACCAAGTGTTTCTCCTGTCTCTCTCGCATTCTTTCTCATTCTGTCTGTAATTCTCTCTTTTGTTCTCTTCCCATCTTTCTACCTCAGACTCTTTACCTCTCTCATTCTTTCATTTCCTGCCTCTCATTGTCTCATTCTCTCTCTCTCTCTCTCATTCTGTCTCTCATGATCTGTGTTTCTCTTGTTGTCTCTCTTCCCCATTATCTTTCTCATGCTCTCTCTCTCTCTCTCTCTCTCTCTCTCGCTCTCTCTCTCTCTCTCTCTCTCTCTCTCTCTCTCTCTCTCTCTCTCTCACTCTCGCTCTCTCGCTCTCTCCTCTCTCTGGCTCTTTTCCTTCTCTCTCATTCACTATCTGGCTCTGGCATTGTTTTTCTCTCTTTCCACCTCCAACCCCTTTCTCCTTCCCCTCTTTTCTCATCCCACCCCCTGCCCAGGGCAGGTAGATATAATCGGTGTTCACTTGGGTATAAAAGGAGACTAGAGAATAGATTATTTGGCCTTCACCATTGTAAAAGAACTTTTCTCATTTTCTTTCTACAAGATACTTCACCAAAGAAGAAAAAGAAAAAGAATGAAAACACCAAAACATCTGAACAGAAAACATCTCAAGGATTTAAAAGTAATGAAATATCTTGAAAAAGAAATACTAAAATGATTGTGAAATAGTTTGAGCAAAAGCTGAGGACATAAATCCTGTTTTCCCTGGTATTCTCTGGTGGCCACTATAGAGCCTGTGAGGGCCATACCTCCACCTCAGTTACACCCCTCCTGACTGCTTCCTGCTATGTATTCAAAGTTTGGGACCTAACATGTCTGGTTTACATAGAGGATAAACATGTATACACTATAATATACACTACATAATAGTTATAGACACTGACATATAATGATATATATTTTAAAATATATATATATATAATATATAAAACTAGTACAGTATTCCATTGCATACAGTGCTTTAGAGTTTATAAAGTGGTTTCATATCCACCACTTATCTCACTGAATTTTTCCAGCTGCCTTCCCCAAGAGGCAGGTAGTGCAAATATCATGTCCATTTCACAAATGATGATATCATGACTCAAATGAACAGTGACTTGCTCAAGGTCACACAGTTAATAAAGTACCTGAGTTGGGATTCCAAACCTGTTCCTCAAATGAATGCCTTTTTTTAAATTAAGCTATCCTTCCTTTCCTACTTTTGAGGGAAAGTTTTTGTTTGCATTTATGAAAAAGATATGTAACTTGCCAAATGATTAAAAGAAAATCCTCAATTAAATTTTAAAGAGATTACTTTCCTAGGTGGGTAAAAATCTTTCATCTATGTTTTGAAATGAATTTCATGCCCTCACTGACTTCATGAGGATTTCATGTGGATGTTTTCACTGAAAAATTCACAGATGTAAAGGGAAGTACTCATAGAATCCTACCATATTTACAGAATCAACAAAACACTGTCTCCCAAAGTGGTCCTTTTTGCAAGTGGTTTCATTAGAATCATAGAATGTTAGATCTGGAGAAGACCTTAGAAGCCTTTCATCTAGCCCTCCCCCCTCATGTAACAGAAGAGGAAACTGAAACCTTTGGATCTGTCCAAGGACATAGAGGGAAATAAACATCCAAGCCAAAATCTTAACCAAGGTCTAGCATGACTCAAAACCCAATGGCCTTTTAAATGTTCATTTAGGAGAAAAAGGACATCTTATTTTTGATTGGCCCTTTCTGCCATTCTAGCTGACCCAGGCCATCCAGTTTATTTCCTTCTATTCTCTGTGCTCTAGTCAGCCAGATTTTCTTGCCTGTGTTTTAGTTTAACACCATTCCCTTCTTTTCCTCTCCTTAGATCCCCAAATCAAATGATGTTAGAGATGGAAGGGACATTGGAAATCATCTACTCCAAATCCATCATTTTACAGAGGCAGACACTGAGCCTAGGGAGGGGCAGTGATTTGCTCAAAGTCACACAGCCAGGTAGTATCTATCCCTGGTAGGAAGCAGAGCCCAGGTTCCCTACCAACACCATGCTTTTTCTAGCACACTAAATGGTAATCCTGTTGACAAACTCCATAATCAGAATAAAGACAGAATTTTATTTTGACTCTCTAGCACTTTATATCCAGAAATGTCCTTTTGCTCCCTGTACTGCTACAATTACATTCTTACTCCATCTGGGTTAGGCTCCCTATAATTGATGTAGTGGAAAACCGTGTGATGGAAAAGTCACTGGATTTAGTCAGAGGATATGGCTTCAAATCCTGGCTACCATTTACCAGACATGTGACTTTAGACAAATCACTTAGTCTCTTGACCAAAGTTTTCTTATCTGTTAAACTTTCGGGGTGGGAGAAGGCAAGTAGACCAAGTAGACCAAATGATCTCTAAGGTCTCTTGTAGGTCTAAAGTCTTTGATTTTATCATTGTGAATGGTTCTGAAAGAAATGCACCATTTCTCTGTTCTCTCCTTCGCTGTCATCCTTTCCCACCTCACCATTCTCTGTTCTCAGATTGGAGCTGGGAAAAAAGATCCCATACAAAAGTCACCTTATCACCACCTACTTTCTTCTCTTGTTGAACCCTCCTTTCCCTTGGCTCTTCTTTCAGCTCTCATCATCAAAACATAGCTGCTGAGTTCTGAGCCTGTCTTAAGACAGAGCAATATAGAGCAGAGCACTGAGCAAAGAGTCAGAGACCTGGGACCAAATCTCAGCTCAGTCATCTTGGCCAAGTTGTTCTCCCTCACTGGGCCCAAATTTCTTCTTCTGGAAAAACAAGATACTTCTTGAGCTACCTTGCTCAGTTACCTTATCTGTAAAATGGAAGATGAAAGAATCATGGCCCACAAGAAAGAATAGTGGATTGAGAACCAGAAGACTTGGGTTCAAGGGCTTGTCTCTGCCACTTGTTACCTGTGTGATCTTGGGCAAATCCCACACCTCCTCTGGCCTTCAGTTTCCTCCTCTGTCAAATGAGGGGGTTAGACTCCAGATCTCTAAAACCCCCTCCAAACCTAGCACTGAATGATCCTGTTTCACAGGGTTATTATGACAATCCAGTGAGATAAGATACATAAAATAGATTGTAAACATCAAAGCTTTATGTGTCTGGTAGTGTTTCTAGCACCTTGAGCCCAGGAGAGTCTCATTACCAAAGTGTACTCTCAATGGACACATTAGGACAGTGTACTATGCCCAGGGAAGAATTTGGGAAGGAACCTGATCATAGAGGGAAATAGCCAACCTGATCTTCTCCTTCATTCCTTTTATCCTTATATTAAATAACAGAAACAGAACACATTTGAGTATTTTGCCTTCTGGTAGTAGCCTGTTTTTATCAAATCTCTCTTAGACCACAGTTGAACCAATTTCTATAATCAGACCTCAAATCCTCCTGAATATAAAGGAATGATTACTTTCCCATCTTCACATGTGAGTTGGAGTCAATGTGAGAAGTAGTATGGCACATAAATAGCCAGTTCTTATAGCCAAGAAGACCTCAATGTAAGCCCTGCTTGTCACATGGACTGGGTGGCAATCTCTCAGTGCTCTAGGCCACTCACAACCCCTTCAGCACTTCTTATACTGTGGGTGCAACCCCATGTGGGGTCGCAACCTACAATTTAAGAAGCGCTGCTCTAAGCAGCTCTCTAAGACTCAAAGATGCCAACTTGTATTGGTGGAGGGAATTCCCTAGACCAGTGAAATCCCAAATCCATCTCTCTCCCTATCTTGTATATTATGGTCTTATTTCAAATGTCCCAACATCATGCCTTTTAACAATAGAATGACATTGCTAGAATATGTTCAGTCTGTACATCATGACCCAAAGAACAGATAGTGGAGAAGCTGCAAAAAAAAAATGCTCTGAGTTGATGATCTCATGTGGGCAGGAATTCCTTCCATTGGTACTCCTTGTAACCTCTGCTCCTCTGGTCAATCTGATGGATGCTTATAAAGGTCTTTCAGACAGCTAGAAAAATAATAGGATTTACTTCCTGCTTGGCTTTCTCTCCATATTCTAATTTGTTAAAATTTTATGGGATTTCTCTTTGGTATCTTCAGAGCTTGCAACAGTCTCTGTTCAACCTTCTCCTAGCAGTACAAAGAGTGGGAACAAGAAGTTAGCCATTTCTGTGTATCCACATTAATGACATTAATGAGGATGATATTACTGATGTCAGGGTAAGAAGTTTTAAAGGTTAATATATGTTGGTTACTAAGACATTGCTCTCATCATGTCATTTTGCTTTGCAAAGACCCCTTACTATTTTCCAGCTATTATTATCAGCTCCTGATTGTGGTATTCAAGGCCCCTGCAATCTGCCTCCAGTCCGCCTCTCCAACTCAACCCCACCAAGCTCTCCTTTCCTTGGTTCTACCTCCCAGAACCCTGAACTTCCTTTCTTTTCCTAATGCCTCCCCAGTTGCTAATATTCTGTCTTCAAATTATCATGTATTATTGTGCACAGTTGTCTGTATTGGTGTTGTATTGTCTCTCCTGTCCCCTGTTCACTGCCCCTTAAATGGAAATAGGGACAATTTTGGTTTTTTCTACCCTTCTATCCCACTTTGCAATGCATACCAACTGGTGCTTAATAAATGCTTGTTGCATTAAATAAATATTGTAACCAATCTGTGAGGTAGCTAATGAGCTATATAGAGATACTGACATGTCTATGTAGAGCCCTACAGTAATATATATATATATATATATATGTGTGTGTGTGTGTATGTATATGTGTGTATATTATATATATATATATAAAATATTATATCCTTCATCTTATGACTTCATTGTGTATAGGGAGCTCCCATGTGGGAGGAACCTCTTTCTATTAGTTCAGATCAGTAACTGCTCTGAAATTTAGAGGCTTAGAGAGTACAATATTTTTATCCCCATTTTACAGGTAAGGAAACTGAGATAAAGTCACATAGCTAATAAGTGGCAGAATCAGAAATGTTTTATGGTATTACAAATCACACTTTCCCCCAACAGTCCTGTGAGCTGTTGGGATGTCACAGGCGGTAGAGCTGGCAGGGACCTTAGAGGCTGCCTTGTCCAACCCCCTGGGGAACTTGAAGAATAGCTGAAAAGACCAGGAAGGGATTGAGTTCCCACCTAGGGTAGCCCCTAAACCGAAGGTGTGGTACTTAGCAGAAATTCTGAGTCTAGTTGATTGGCCTATGAAAGGCAAAAGTCTTTATCAGGATTTGAATTACTAATAAATCATCTTGCTCTTTCATACAGCCTGATGGAGATGTGGCTAAAAAGCTGAGTGGAATAGAAAGTGAAGGTAAGACAGACCTACCCCCCAAATCTGGGCTTATCAACTGTCCTATTATTTAAAGTAATGACACTAATAATCCCCATTTGGTTAGCATTTTGTACTAGCTGTGAGGAGAGTAGGGTAAAGCTAATAGGCCTTGTCTTATAAAAGAAAAAATTGGCCAAGAAGTCATGCTTCTGGGACTCGCACCCAGGTCTTCTGACTCTTGAGTCCATTGTACTTTCCACTCTCCAGAGCTATTAATATATATATATATATAATTTCCATATGTTATATATATATATATGTTACATATATATGTGTGTGCATGTATATATATTATATATAAAATTTCTCAGCTGTAAGCTCATATTCTTATGGAATTTACAAAGAATAAAGCAAGATTGACGTTATACCCAGGCATAGTAGGCATCTATTGGTTTATTGAAACCATGAGTTGCAGCAGGTGTGAAGGCCCCCTGCCCCAATCAAAACTTCAGTACCTTTTGTCTAATACTGTCATAGTATCTTTAGCTTTGATCCATATTTAAAACACAGCCATTTATAAATTGGAGAAATTGGGAGAAGGAACTCTGAGGATATTAGGAACTTGAAGGGATGGAAGGGCTACAGAATCGGAAGGCTGCTAACACTCAAGACAAACTTTCAGATATTTCCTAGAGTTGGCCCTAATCCCACACTCCTGGATCTAAATGGCCAGGCCAGGGATGGGGAACCTTTGGCCTCAAGGCCACATGTGGCCTTCTAGGTCCTTGGGTGCAGCCTTTTGACTGGGTCCAAGTTTTACAGAACAAATCCTTTTATTAAGGGGATTTGTTCTGTGAAGTTTGGATTCAGTCAAAGGGCCACACTTCAGGATCTAGAGGGCCACATGTGGTCTCAAGGCTGCAGATTTCCCACCCCTGGGACAGGCCTTTAAAGAAGCCAAGTATTTCCCACGCCAATTTTGGAAATAAGGTGCATGAGAATGTGCATGCACTCTTAAGATCCAGTTCACCAGGAGGCAGAAATCTACAGTTGCTGCAACCCAAGTGAATTCATCACTTTAATATAATATTCCTGTACTTAAGCACTGTGGAATTGTAAAATCTTAGGATCAAAAAGGGCCTTGGCAACCATTTAGGTTAGTACCTGTGTTTTATGAACAGGTAAGCTAAGGCTCAAAAAGAGCTGGTGAAGGACTTGCCCAAGGTCATGCAGAGCAGATACAGACTAAAATCCAAGTCTCCTGACTCTGGAATCACTATGCCCATAGTCCCTAGGGTTTTCAGCTTTTTAATTTAATTTTTTTGGTTATTTTTTAAGTTCCAAGCTGTCTCCTTCCTTCCCTCCTCACACTACCGGAAGGCCACCATTTATCACAGATTTATACACACATACATTATATGTTATGTCTATATACATATATATGTAAAACCATACTGTGAATACTTCTGTTTATCAGTTCTTTATCTGGAGGTGGATAGCATCTTCATATATCCTTTATACTTGATTTGAGTATTTATAATGAATATAAATATAATATTCTGAATAGAATAATTTAGTTATTATTCACAGTTCACAGTTATTCTTCTTTGAACAATATTACTGTCACCGTGTACAGTGTTCTCTTGGTTATGCTCATTTTGCTATGCATTATTTCATGAAAGTCTTTCCATGTTTTTCTAAGATCAACCTGCTCATCATTTCTTACAGCACAGTAGTATTCCATTATACTTATGCATCAGAACTTGTTTAGCCGTTCCCCAGCAGTTCCCCTCAGTCCCTGCAATTTCCAATTCTTTGCCAAAGGTATTCAGTTTATTGCCAAAGACTTTCTAATTTTTAGTGTCTTTTTTGTGTCCATGAGAATCACCAGAAATGGATATTAGGGAGTCTATGTGATCTTGACCAAGTCATCTCTCATCCCTGGGCCTCAGTTTCCTCATCTGTAAAATAAGAGCATTGAACTAGAACCGGGATGTCAAACTCCTGGCTAGCCAAACAATCCAAGTGCAGCCAAAACCAGATTAAAATAAAATTGGGAAATGTATACAAAATAAATAAAAATCCAATACAACATAGATCATGTTAATTTATGGTAGAATTTCTAGGTCAATATGCAACCCACAGGGATCCATTTCTATTTGAGTTTGACACCACTGGTTAGAAAACCTTCAAAGTCCCTTTCAGCTCAAGATCTGGGAGCCTAGGAACCAACGATGCATTATGGGCCAATCTTGGGAGGTTCTCTGTCATGCCTTACATGAGAAAACATCAGACCTCTCTGCTATTACCCTGTACCAAAAGCTCCATGTCAGTAGTGTTGTGCAGGCAGTCCCCAACCCCCTTCATCTAGGAGGGCTTCTTCCCTGTGCCATGCCCTGTGCATTACTTGCTCCTTTCTTGGAGGATAAGCAGCTGCTTTGTGCTCAGAGCATTCAGTTCCTTGGTCTTCTTTGGGAAGCATCTCACAGCTGTTTTTGGACCTTCAAATTTTCAATGGTCCTTTCCCTCCTCTAGAGGTATGCCATTCCTTGGGGGTGCTTGTTGGACTAGGAGCTGCTCACGTCCCTTCCAACTTTGTGATTCAGGGAAAGCAGCCCTCAACTCCCAACACTTTCTTGCATTACACCCAAATTCAATTTTTCCACTTCAATTGTTTTCTGAGTTCCTTCTTCTACTTTGACTGCATTATCTTCCGTCTTTTCCTCTGCTATGTTCATTCTGCCCAGGGTCACTAAGTGATGCAGTGGACAGAGTTTTGGACTTAGGAGCCAGGAAGACCTTGATTCAAATGCTACTTAGCTGTATGACCTTGGGCATGGGCAAGTCACTTAATCTCTCCTCTCTAGTTTCCTCAATGGAAACTGGAAATAATAGTGTCTGCCCCTGCCTCCCCAGGGTCATCAAGACCACAAGAGATATGTGTTAAGCATTTTGCAAATCTTAAAGTGCTATAGAAATGCTTGTGGCTGATTTCAGTGTTTTCTTTGTTATTTCCCATCTTGATGGGACTTTTTTTAGTATTCCTTCCCAAGAGGGATATTCTTTTAATATATTATATTCCCAGGTTATTGATATTAATAATATATACCCAAATAGTTTTCATCCCTCTCAAGATTTTTTAGCTATCTCATCTTGTGAATGACTGATAACACCTTCACATTTCCTATCTCTATGAGTAGTTGCAACTTTCAGAGGGGATTCCTGGAACACCAGGCCCTGTGATAGCCATTGGGCAGATATTTGTAAAGGACTTTCAGTGGCTGCTTCCTCATAAGGTCCCACTTGTGCAATATGCATCCATTCCAACTCTAACAAAACATTCCTATTTAGAGGTATTTGCCCTCTTGAGAATGCTAAATCAACAATTTTCATTTCTTCCAGGTCAAAATTCACCCACTAAGAATATCAAACCTTCACCATCTGTAGCACCAAATCCTCCTTCAAAAGAAGACATATGTAATTATAATGTTACTTTTGCCCCAGAACTAAACAGACCACCCAAGGTAAGAAGTTATTGTTTTTTGTATAAAAATGACATGGCATTAATATAGGCTGCCCTCTACTTGATTCATTATTGAGCCAAACAGTTCAACCTGAGTTTATGTGCCAGTTCCCTATGTGCAGTCAGGCCATTGGAAGATACTTTTAAATTTAAATTACAAATTTAAATTTATAAGTCATCTCAGAGTGTTAATGCTGTAAGTCTACTATTGCTCATTGCCATCAAAGTTGTATGTGTAACAAGGGATCAATGGAAATTTTGCAGGTTTGCAAAAAAATGGTGCAAGTTTTTTTAAAAAATATATTAGATGAGCCTTAGGTTATCTATCAGTGGTTCACTGGAGTTCTCCCAAGCTTCCATTGTGGCACAGGAGGGATGGTGGGTTCTCAAAGACTGTTTCAGGAGAATCCAAGCTATGACAGGTGAGAGGCTTCAAGGATGAGCCCAGCAACAAATTGGTATATATATCCTCCAAAGACCAGCTTACTTAAGGGAGAAAGGCTCCTTTTTCTGAAGCTTGTTCACTGGAGTATTATTTTTTTTTTCAGCCACAGCAACTCATGAAAGCTATCTATTTGGGTATATAAGGGCTCCAATCTGTGTTGGTAGAGAGGATACTCCCACCAACAAAATCACAGATTTGGTTTGAAAAGGCTCCATTCAAGGCAGTGAAGTATTAAATGAGGTCAGAGATTGAAAATTCCAGGTGCCCACATCCTCCCTTACCTTACCTGACTCAAACCAAAGTGAAATACTTAACAGTTATCAAACAGAGAAAATGCTTTTGAATTCTTTTTCTAATGGTAGATGACTGTGCGGGCCCTCTGTACTGTATCACTTCATCCCTTTGTGACCTTTGGCAAGTAATTCCCAAGAGACCAGAGAGGACTTTTCCTTCACATGGCATTTACAGATTTTTACAGCCTTTGGAAAACAACTTAAGCCCCCTGTGAACTCTAATCTTCTGGGCTATATGATCTGCTTTATTTGAAAGAAATTCTGCACCATTGAAATGGACCGAATTAATAAGTCACAGGCAAAATTAATTGAAAATTTCGAGAGCGTCATTTATTAGCCAGGCTGGAGGCTGCCTCATGTAGAGACCCAGAGGAGACAGCCTGAACTGAGGTGGGTGAGTGCATTTTAAGCATTTCGGCGCTACTCGGTACAGCCTTGTGGTTTCCACAACAAATAGGGTTCTGACAGAGTAAGGGGGGGCTGACTACTAGGCAAGAACCCCCAAACAGAAGGTGGTTGTCAGGGTACTGCTAAGTAAAGGACCCCCAACAGAAAACATGTGCCAGTAGAGGTAGCCAATCACAGACTGGTTGTCATAGTTGTCAAGAAGGGGGGTGCTCAGCAGAAGGTGGTTACCTGGTAATGGGGGTCTAACATTAGGTGGGGCACAGGTGACCATGCAAATGGACTAAACAAGAGATGACTGTTAACAATTCATCAGATATTAAACCAGAGGGAATAACATTTTGACAGGGGCTTAACAACCGAAGGAAACTGTTACTAGGCAAGCTATTCTGCCCAGTAACCTAACAGAGATCTCTCGGCCTAGGGGCCCAGGGAGAAATAATGTCCATTTTACCATCAAGGGGAAAAATTACTGTTAGCCCTATCACTTGCTATGGAAATAAGTGATATGTGCAAAGTACTTTATAAACTCTAAAGCCCCCAGCACTGTGAGCTGTTATTGTTCCAGCCTTTCCTGAGAGGGCTTCCCAGAGGAGGGGGGGATTTGAAGATGTGATGAGACCTTCAAAGAGAGCAGAGAAGATAACTAAAGGTAATGCAGGTGATGGGAATGGAGCGAGCAAAGATGAGGAGGGGTTGTGGATGGCACGTTCAGAGGGTGGTGAGTCTACCAAATTATAGACAGCCCCCTCAAAAAAAAACCAATGCCCTATGGCATTGCAGAAGCTTGAATTAGCTTCCATTTAGAGCTTCAGGGCTAAATCCTAGAAGGCTCGAAGTTCAGAATCTGTTTGCCTTGAGTGACGGGGCTTCAAGTTAAAATATTAAGTTTGTATTGTAATGGACAGACTGGACTGTAATTTGCTTCCTAAATGTAGCATCCAGAACTGAGTACAGCATTCTGACTGTGATCTGCTTAGAGTGATAGCTCAGCACAGCAAAGCTACCCCCGACCTTGTTCTGTTTCCAAATGGGGCTCCATATCTCAGATCCAAATGGAAATTGTGAGGAGTGGAGTTAGTCAGAGCTCAGCCAGAAAGAACTGGAGGAGCTGGAGCAAGTAGCAAATGAAGAACGATGAGGTAGGACTGAGCTGCGTCAAAGAAGGAAGATATCAAGAAAGGCATGACGGAGCACAAGAGATAAGCTGTACTCTCTCCTCAAAGCTAAGGGAAGTTTCAAGACAAAGGTCTGCTTTTTTCCTCAGTTTTCCCTAATGGTTCCTGTCTATCTATAAACACTGAATCACAATATAACCTGCTGTTTATTTACCCAAATGTTCCTGGTTACCTGAACTTTGCCCCACCCACAGAGGCCAGATGTTAACTAGAGATAGAGGTAAATTAAGGCAGAGAGCCAAATCAGCCAAAATGTTAGGAATTTTCCTAAATGAAGGGCTAATTGTAATTGGTAATGCTTACTTCTTGTCTAGACTAAATGTCCATAAGTCACCAAAAAGGGAATCACATGGACCTTAAAGGCCATTATATTGGTCCTAGGCTTAAAATGAGATTATAATGTTAGAGAGCACTGGAGATATGCAGGGGCTAAAAGACAAAGCCATTGAAGAGTAAAGGCCATGGAAAGCTTTCAGATGGAGGCTGGTAGCGATGATGTGGATATTGCATTGCTAGAGGACTGGCATGGAGCAGTGTAGCTAAAGCTATACAGAGGACACCTAGAGATAGAGGCAGGGATACAGAGAACATTTTTCAAGATGCTGTTGAAACTTTGGGGACACTTAAAGTAATTACTAACTTATATGAAGAAGTTACACTGGTTTTTCTAAATTCTCTGAGGATGTAGGTTTTTCTAAACTTCCCCAAAAGCTATTAAAGTTTGTATATCCTTTGACCCAGTGATTCCACTGAGCCCCAAAGAGATCAAAGAAAGAAGAAAAATGTTTATTTTTGTCAGGTCATTGTAATTATGTATGACTATTTGTGACTCCATTTGAGGCTATCTTGACAAAGATACTAGAGGGGTTTGCCATTTCTTTTTCTGGCTCATTTTACAGATGTGGAAACTGAGGCAGACAAAGGTAAAGTGACTTGCCTCAGTTCATACAGCTGTAAGTACCTGATGCCAGATTTGAACTCAGGTCTTATTGAGCCTTCCTGAGTGCAGACCCAGCACTCTACTCACTGTGCCATGTAGCTACCCATAAAAATATTTATAGCCGCTCTTTTCTGTGGTGGCAAAGAATGAGAAACTGAAACAATGCCCGTCAATTGGAGAATTGCCGAACGAGGTGTGGTGTGTGAATGGGACGATACTACTGTGTGACAAGAAATGATGAAGGGGATGGTTTTAGAAGACCCTGTGAAGACTTGTATGAACAGATCCAAAGTGAAGTAAGCAAAACCAGGAGAACGAGCTACACAGTATAAGCAATATTGTAATGGTAGTAAACTGAAAAACTCAGGAACTCTGATCAGCACAGTGACCAAACAAAGTTCCAAAGAACTTAGGATGAAATACGCTATTTACAGTCAGAGAACTGATGGACTCAGAGTACAGAGGGAGTAATTTTCTTCTTGTTCTTTTTTCTTTTGTTTTTCTTGTCTTTTCAATGGATGGAGGAGGGAGAGAATTTGAAACTGAAAATAAAATAAAATTCAATTATAAAAATAAATCCCCAGGAAATTGTTATGCAACCTCTCAAAGAAGAGAAGATTCTATACCAAGATAAGACTATTAATCAGGGAGTATCTAGAGAGAGATTATCTGGATTAGCCTTATGAGAAAGACCTATCTAGTACCAGGAGGAGCTACAGATGCCACCAGACTTCTATACCCAAAGCATATAATATGATATCACAGTGGAATCCCAGGACTAAAACTGGACTTTATCAGGAAAGGAACCATGTCTCCTGGAGAAAAAACACATGGGATATATGGGTCAGAAGTATAACCAAAGCACCAGCAGGCATCTGAAGCAGGGGAAAAGAAACAGACTGATGGAAGTATCAGGGGTACAGCTTTTGGAATTATGTAGAGTCTAAAAACTTCAAGGCCTGCAGTCACATGGCAACATGCTTACAGAGACCAGTAGAGCAATATGGCATGATGGTGGGACACCAGAGAAACACATGTGACATTCTTTCAAGGTACCATTTAGCCAAAGCAAAGAAAGTCCTTCAAGTTTGTAACTTGGGTAAGAGACTGATAGAGAATAAAACAATAAAATCCAAAGAAGTAAATACAGTTAGACTGGAACAAGTGTGTTTGGATATCGCATACCCCCAAGAGTAGCCTCCTAGGAAATGAAGAGATGGGCAGCATGAGGCCCCCTCCTTGAATGGAGGTTCCAGGAGGAGGCCTCTGCCCTTTAATTAGAGGATACTGAGGAGGTATGTGATCTTGCGGGAGGCAGACACACTGGGGCTTGATGGGGAAATTCAGAGGAGTGCTGCAAGGTGGAAAAAGATGCTTACCTTTTTATATATCTCTTCACTCCTGTATATGAATTTCAGAGTTTCTCCACAGCTCTGATCTGTTCATCATGAATGTTTGTAAGTCCTCTATTTCATTAAAGGTCAGTATTTTCCCCTGTAGCATTACACTCAATTTTGTTGCTTGTTATTCTTGGCTATAAGCCCATATCCTTTGCCTTCTGGGATGTGATATTCCAAGTCGCTGCTCCTGAAATCCTATGTGATCCTGACCATGATTCCTCAATACATGACTTTTTTCTTTCTGGTTGCTTGCAGTGTTTTTTCCTTGAACTGGATGCTCTAGATTTTGACCATAATGTTCCTGGAAGTTTTCATTTTGGGGTTTCTTTCTGGATATGACAAGCAGATTCCTTCTATTTACATTTTACCCTCTGATTCTAAGAGATGTGGACAGTTTCCTTTTAAGGCTTCTTGAAATGTAATGTCTAGGCCCTTGGGGTTTTTTTGGTCATGGAGTTCAGATAGTCCTATGTGCAAACATATTTTCATCTGACCTGAAGAAGCAGGTTTTTAAACAGACATTCCATCAGTCTCACTCTTCAGTACCCTTGTACATTTCCACATTTCCAGTTTCACTTTCCTCCCAAATGGAGCATAAGTACATTCTCAACAGGTCTGCAAATCCCAATGCAGCACAAAAGATTGAAGAAAGTCTCTCTTTGCATAGACTCTTAGAATCAGTGAGTTTTTCTTAGTCATTTATCTTGGTTGAAAAAGAACCAACTTTCTTCAAATCACACCTCAGACATCTCACGGAGAATTGAAAGCTGAGCCCTGGATTCTGCAAGATTGAGACAATGGAGGGAAGCTGAGCTGGCCAATCCTCCCAAGCTGGAAAGACTTCCAGTATGGACCCCTGGTCTGGCATCCAGGGACAAGCTGAACTGAATTTGACAAGGCTCATTGCAGGGTGGTTGTCTACCAGATGATGAATTCTTTGGGCCACAGCAATTCATAAAGATGGTCTACCTAGGTTGGAAGCAAATGGCAATCTGTGTCAGAACACGGAGCACCATCACCAAGGAAATCATAGCACCCTGAAGTACTGAGAAAAATAAAAGAGTTACCAGTTAGCCTTTACTCTGAACATGCCTTCCACTTTGAATTAACTCAAAAAGGGGGCAGCACAGGGACACTGGACTTGGAGTCATGAGGACCTAGGTTCAAATTCATTCTCAGACATTACTTATTTTGGGCCCTTATGCAAGTTACTCTTTGTGCCTCAGTTTCCTTGTGGGAAAAATGGAGGTGGAAGTAGACTCAATGGCCTCTGATATCTCTCCTACACCTTAATCTCTGATTCTATAAATACCAAGCTCAAAGGGGAAGTACCTTGAATAACTCTCTAAGCATGAGCTAACTTAAAGTAGCCTAGAGTTTCTTAACCAGGGATTTGTGAGCTTGCTTTAAAAAATATTTTGATAATTGTATTTCCATATAATTAGTTTCCTTTGGACTCCTATGTATTTTATGTTAAACACTCTGAGAAGTGGTTCACAGGCTTCATCAGTCTGCCCAAAGGATCCATGAAACAAAAAAGGGATAAGAGCCCTTAAAATAGATCCTTCTAATAAAATTCTAGTTTTTTATTGTATTTCAGCAGGAATATCATAAGTATCGACAGAATGTTGTACCCATTGTCACTGTATGGCTGCATACATGTTCTTTGTAGAGGCTTATATTATCACCAGCATTCTCCCAAACTATTTATTCAGCCCCTGTATACCTGTAGAGTTTTGCAAACTAATGTCCTAAGCAAATTGACAGAAACCACTTCCTACCTTCTGGGAACTTATAATTAAGCTAGACAATATTTGAGTGGGAAGACAGAAAGGAAGCACATGGACAACTACCCAAACTTTGAGCAAGTAGATGAATTAGTAATTAACACATTCACATTGCCTCCCAGAAGTAGTATAAATACCCACTTTTGGAGTTGCTCTTATATTTTCAAATGGCCTGGGACCAAGAAATATTTATTCTCTGTCTCTCTCTTTCTCTCTCTCAATGTTATAAGTAAATAATGAATCTTTTTTTTTAGGGCAATCATCCCAAAGAGCCTTCCTTTCTCATGTTCTCTCAAATATGTAAGTATAGAACAAAATTAGTGTGACTTTTGTGATGGGTAAAATCTGAAATAACTGAGAAAACAAAGGTTTGAGCTTCTGAGTATATTGATTTATTAAGCAATGCATACCAGTTGCATAACAAATTGGCCCCAGGATTCTTTAGCTTGGCACTGGACCCTGAATGCAGAGGGAGACATTTTTTATGCATTAAAAGAAAACAATTAACAGGCTGTAAATCAGGATACAAGATTAAGCAATCTGATTTCTAAGTGGAGGAAAAATTAAGGGCTTTCTGATTTGAGAGGGGGATAAATGAATTTTAAAAGTTGAGACAGGGGAGAGTAAGCAGACAGATTTTTCCAGATGTGAAACAGAATGTCACTCAATCCCATGATTACCAAGCAGATAGAATTTACAGGAAAATGGAATTTAGGTCTCAAAATGAAGTCAGTTTTACAAGATGAAGTCACTTTGGTTTACACAATTCCCATCATTCTCTTAATTCCCCTCTTTGATTCATTGGAAAGGAGGCTAGTCCACTCCCCCAACAGATCACTTATTTATAAACCAAATTTATAAGAGTTTTAATGTGCTCATGCTTACCATCAACATTATGTACCAAGAAAAGACCACTGGGAAGCATCTTCTTACATAGTTTAGTACAACAGCTAACACAGAATTTAAGAACAATAATGATGATATACAAATCTTGTTAAATAGCCTGTGCAGGTAAGCTAAATGGACTAATTTTGAGAGGAGAGATTTACATGTCACCAAGTTAACCAAGAAAACTCAACAAACAAACACAATGAAACAAAAAAAAAGCCAAAGCAATATAATGGTGATCATCAGTTTCAAATAACATCAAGTCTCCTTGTAACCTAGTAACCTACTCCCAATGTCCATTTAATCATCACATGTTGTATTCAGTCCCAGATGCCCCCTGTAGTCCTCTAGTCCCTGGACATATCTTGGGCATTTGGGAATATACCAATAGCTGTCTAAGGACAGCTCTGAAGGGGCTACGCTTCTTTGGTTTCAAGTCATTTGCAGAAATTCCTCAATAATTCTGCTAAAATCTGCCAATAACAAGACTTAAGAAAACTTAGTACAACTCCTAAATTTTGTTTTCCAATAACTAGTTCATTTGGTGAAAACCAGTTCAAGCCTTATAGAGTTGATCCTACTAACAACAGAGCTATAAGAACATCAAACGAGAACCCATAATTCACCTGAGACTTTAGAGAATTTCTATATACTCCTTGCTATGTTTATCTTTACCTAAACCCCCTCCTTGATAAAGAATCTAAAAAAAAATCATGAAGGTCAGAACCTTCTGTCTTTTAAAATTATTAGACATACTTGAAAATGGGAAGATTATTTTGCTTTACAATTATTAATACAACTTTATATATAAAATCCTCAATCCAGTTTGGGAACTTACTACTAAAACATGAAGCCTGAATTTCCAATTAGAAACATTTGGAAGTCAATCATATGTATATGTATATAGTTCTTAAAGAAAACAGTCTATTCCTGTTCCTCAAATTTTACTATTCCATTTAATTAGAAAACTTTTATATTATTACATCTTTGTTTTATTATTTTGTCTAATTTGTCTTGGGAGGATATCATCACTATATTATAATTTGACCAAAATTATAGATGAAAATTATCAGATTTTTCATACCTGCATTTTATTATAGTAACTCAAAAATATTCCAGTATTAATCTATTAATTAATAGATTTAGTATTGTACTTACAAAACTTCCACTGCTCACCTGACCTGATTTTTGGAAATTTGCTCTGAAAGGAAAAGGAGATTCCCAAATTTTTGCAACAATGTCAAGACTCATCCTTTCAAGGGCACGGAATGACTTGACGTATACCATAACAGAGGAAAAACTCCCTTCATTTTTGTTTGATTCTAGGCACGAGTCATATCTGACAGGCAATCATGTAGTAAGTACTGTTCCATATTTTTGACAGGGTACCCATACATTCAGAATTAGCCAGGTAGTAAAATTTTCTGTTCAGAAAAGAAATAGCAAAATGGAGAAACGGAGTCAGGAGGATATTACCTTTAACCATACCAAGGTCACCCCCCTCAGCTTTTCCTAGGGACAGACATCCACCTGCAATAGACTGCACTACATGCCATTTTCTCCTTTACCGGTGAACTGTTGATTTGATGGGCACTTCAATCATTCTTGTAATCAAGTTATAGCCCCAAGAGTTTTTACCTCAAATAACAAAATTATACTAATCAGAGTTTAGGCTTTGTGACAAACAAGAAAGTTCTGTTTTCCACATTCCTAGGTGATAAGGGTTGTGACCTAGCATGGACAGGTTGGAGGTCAGAAACTAATGAAGAGCCTATTAGAGAGGAGATCATCAAGTCACATGGCCAGGGGATGGTATCGAGGGAGATTCAAAGTTCCAAAAATAGTATAAGAAGTCCCACTTTTCTGAATGTGTTGTAGTCATCCTGTAACCTTACTGGGGAGGCTACCTGTCCATTCAGGGGGAATGGACGTCAAAATTAATAAAAGCTTTCCTGATTTCACAACAGGTATTGTTCCTTGTTTACAATGAGCATGTTTCTCACTGCTGGGGCTTGTTGGATGGGCTCACTTCTAACAGGCTTGAATATTATTCGTTTTCTCATGTTTCCCTAACAGCTACATGTCATTACTTTCAAATAATCCATTACTGATAAATCAAAACTAACCACGTTCTGGAGTTTCAAATATACAGCAGATACATGATAGTTGGCTTTAAACTGCACTGTACATTTCATAATTTTTATAAGTGGTAGCTAACAACGAAAACTCATTTTATTATATAGTAAACTTGTGAATTCTTCACTTTGACAAAGAATGGGAGAGGGGATCCTATTTTCGCAGTTCTAGGTTCTCAGACTTTAGTAATTTAGGTTTTGCAACATTCAGTCAGTAAGGCTGATAAGATCTCATGACTCCTGAATACAAAGTCTCAAGGGACCTCACAGATAAGAATATCTTAAAGAGTCTGTACAACTTTTTCCCAAAGTCAATTATGATTCTCTGTTTTAAAACAAAATGTGCCCCATTAACCATTTAACAGTTCTCATATATCTTTTTTTATCACATTATATTAACAGCTCAGTTTGTAATTTAAGGGCATCCAGATTAAAAGAGGAGGTATTTGTCTAACAGCATTTCTGACATAATATCATGTATTTAAAACATGAAACACAAATTTTTACCAATCAGAAGGCATCAGTTCAACCAAATGTATTTCCTCAAATATCTTGCACAGAAAATCATTAACCTTATTACCTTTGGCAATTTGCATTAATCACATCAAAAACCTGGTATAAAGTTATCAAGTATGGAACAATTACATCCAATGAAATAGTCAACTTTATATAGTACTTACCTTAAGCCAGGCACCAAATTGAGTACTTCACCATCATATCATTTGATCCTTATAACAGTGGTGGGAGCTGGGTTCCGTTATGTTCTTCTTTATAGATCAGCAAACTGAGATAAACAGAGATTAAATAACTTAAGATCACAGCTAATAAATTTTTGAGACAGGAATGTAACTCAGCCTTCCTTGCATTTTTCCAGCATTTTTTTTTACATTTGATGCCACAATTAATATGAGGTCACATTTCACCATGCCATAATTTAGTTACAGGATAAATTTCAACCCAATCAAGTCTGGATTTACAACCACAATATCAAAATCTCAATTTCCCAAGGCTATTAGTCACTTGTGCTTTCAAATTTAGAGCTCAGAGTTAACAGCTCATTTACAAAGGTTCATGGTAGCACTTTGATCTTACCATAAACTTTTAATTTATTTTCTTTCAAAAATCACCCAAAGAGCCAAATCAGTTCCTTTCATGTTCATAACTTGGCCGCATCCTCCCTCTCCCTGAGGCTTTTCAGTTTTAATCCTGAGCTATTTCAAGTGGCAGCCTTGTATTCCCATCCCCTTGCTTTGGAACTCATGAGATTCTAAAGACTGGTGAATATACCCCCAGAATAATCTTTCAGGAACAGAGCACTATATTTCCTAACCATATCCAAAATTATTTAAATAACTAATCTTTATAGAATTTCTCCTTTGCAATTCAGCACAAAATTTTGCACAATCCTAATTAATTGCAGTAGTGTTACCCTTTTAGGTTCCTGAGAGAAACCTAATGGTTTTTTTCTAATTTTCTTTTGTGATTTTGCTTCTAGTTTGCCTAAACAATTCTGTTGTGTAAGCTTTGAAAGTTCTACTTCAGTCTTCCCGAAAGATATTTCCAATTCATGGTCACTCCCCCTATTTCCCATCACTGTGAATCCAAGGTCTAGGCCCAGGCAATGATGGAGGTGGAGTGACTGGTCGCTTCACACAGACCCCTCTTCAGTTTAAATCACTCTTTCCATTTCTTAATTAAATTTTTCTCATTTTTAAGTTACTCCCTAATTTAAACAAGCTTTTCTCTTTTGATGGTCAAGAAAAGGTTCATAAGACATGGCTATTAAATTGTAGATAAATTTAAAATGTGAACTTCATACCTAATTTTTTTCTTCCCTCTGGGATTACTTTCAAACTGGCTAGCTTCCTTGCTTCATTTATCATCGTCAGAGAAAAAGGAATCTAAGTTCTGTTTACTCCTTAAACTTTTACATAATTCTTATTTTTCCTTAAAATAAATTCTACAGAGTGATACCCCCAAACTCATGTGTTTGGCTTCTGCTAAGTGACTTATCCGATTGGATAAAGAGAAGCGAATGAGTTCTTGGAATTACCCTAAATCTCAATAGTTCTCCCCTGAAATCTTAAAATGATTAATCTCCAAATTCCTTAATGATTAATCTCCAATCTCCTTAATCTCCAAACGTCCAATATCTACTAAGATATTTTTAACAGTTACTATAATTTGCAGTCTTAATTCATATATAATGCCACAAATTCCTACAAAGTAGGAAAAATTTATCTTTTCTTTGATTGATTTTATCTCTGTAACTCCATGGTGACCAGGGCTGAAATAACAGAGAAAGTATATTGAAGGTCTTTTTTCCTTTGTAACCTAATCTTTTGTTGAAAGCCTAAAGTAGGACAGAGGTTAGCATCAGATTACAGAAGTTTGGGGAAACTGCTTCAAGAATGAAACTTTATTCATCTTTCCCAGTATACTAAACTCTTTGGCTGCAGCTTTTCAGCAGTTTTTCTGACTGCTTGCATTTTCCCCTCAGAAATGTTTTCAAGGTAGCAGAATCAACAAACACCAAACATGACACACAACAAAGATTATTTTCTGAGCATTTTACACAGACATAAAAACAGACAAAATGATAAGACAGAAAACGTTAGTGTGCACAATTTTCCAAAATTTGCAGTGATTAAAGATCCTGTTGGGTAAATTTTGGGACCCATTTGGATTTTATATATTTTAGCATAATATGAGAGCTCTATCTTTTAGTCACCTCTTTCACTCTTGTATGGGAATCTATACTTGTTTCCAGGTCAAGAAGAATTTCTCTAAGGTGGGGGTGTCAATTTAACAATGAGCTCGTCCCCTGGTTTCATGCCAAAAGAAATTTCTCCAAGGAGGAATCCTTTGGTATTCTACTATTACCGAAACTCATTGTCCCCTTAAACACAGTATATCTTCCCCAGGAGTGTGGGGGTAAGCCTTACCTTAGCTCAAAAGAACTGAAATCAAGTGGGGAGTCCTACCTCCAGGTCAGTCGTCCATAAAATGAATTTGCAATCCTGGGGGTTGGAGTTCTTTCTCAGTTTGGCTGACTTCACCAAAAACTGTCATGGTGACATCTGAAATAAATGAGGAAACAAAAGTTTGAGCTTCAGAGCCTATCAGTTTATTAAAACAATGCATGCCAATGACATAACAAATCGGGACCCTGAATACAGGGAGAGACATATTTTTAGGCATTAAAAGAAAACAATTAATGGGATATAAGAAATTGGATTTCTAATTGGAGGAAAGATTAGGGGCTTTTTGAGTTGGGATTGGGATGAATGAATTTCAAGAGTTGAGAGAAGGGAGAGCAAGCAGGTAGACTTTTCCAGATGTGAAACAGGATATCACTCAAATACAAGGTAAAAGTTGTTGCATTAATCAAATACTATGGTGGAACTGATGAGGGCTGGAAGGGGGGGTATGAGACCCCCACAAAGACCAGGGTACCAGGGGCAGGTTGTCTGGAGAAGGATTCATGGACTCAAGCATTGTTGAAGTCAAGGTAAAGATTTATTACGCTTTTCAATGACCAAGAGTTCTTAGGGAGCCTGCAACCTTAAGGGTACAGGGAAACTTTATATAGGATATTCTATAGTATCACTTGTGCCAGATATGCTACCTGGGTGTTTTGGGGTGGGGTTAGGGAGTAGTTAAGGAGTGGCCAATTCTTAAAGGAACATGCACTTTTGGTATCTACTGTGCAGATATTTTACCCAGAATTCATTGGGAAATAGCCCAAGGGAGGTGTGGTTTTAGGTCTGAAATGTCTCTAAGTCAACCAGCTGTCAGGGCTGACTCAGAAAAACCAGGTTGTTCTCATCAATGTCTTGTTGGACAAGATAAATGTAAGGGAGTATAGGTATGTCCAAGGCTAAGATACATGATTGGTCAGTGAGTAGTAAATGTCCTGTGTTATGACCTAGTGCACAGCCTGTTAAGCCACTACACAACTGGTTCAAACTAATGAGTTCTATAGGTGCATCTGGCTACTACAGCAGGAAGGGAGGTAACAGTTGTTGCTAGGGCAGCCTGTGTCCTTGGGCTGGGGAGAAACTACCTGAGATAGTATTTTGAGGCTAGGGAGAAATGTGATTTTAGAATTCGGGCCCAAGTACATGCAACCAAGCACCCCATCAGAGCCCTGTAGAATTTAAGGGAATATCTCATCCCTATGGCAAACCATTTCTGTGTGTTCTTAGTTAGGAGGAGCCAGACCTAGTTGGGGGGGGCAGGGTTCAGGGTATGGCGGTGTCAGGGTGGCTGGATGCTCCATATCACCTACACAGTGGCCAATCTACTTGACAGGGCAAGAGGGACCTTGAGAAAGAAGTTTTTTCTCTTCTTTGTGAACATCTAACACTCTCCCAAATATAAAGACAAGCCTTAGATTCAAAAATGAGGACTTTGGAAGGAAGATGTCTAGCTTTTTGTCACTGAAGCAAAAAACTCAACAGTGATCCTTTGCTTTTCAGACAACATCAGCTCCTGCAAAACAGGATACAAGAAAAGGTATGTATGAAAAAATGTTTGGAGAAAACAAGGTGGCAATTTGATTTTCTGTTGAGTTATATGGTAAAAAGTGAAGCAGCAGATCACCTCATTCATGACAGTCATTTAGCCTCCCCTCTATCCAGATGTTACTCTAGTTTCTCTCCCTCTGTTCAGAACTATTGCTGCTGGAAAGAGATGAAGTTTGTTTGCAGAGGACCAATATCATGTTAGTAAAGAGATATTCCACTTCTTAAGAGAAGCCATGGAGACTCTAGGAAGGTTTAAGGGACCTGACAGCCACCAGATGTCCAAAGCACACCCTGTCCTCATGCCAGGAAGCTAACATCTTTGCAGGCTATAACAGCTCCTTGGTATCCGATACTCAGCCTATCCTGGGTAATTCCCTGACAAATGGACCACAATGCCTGGGTCTACTCAAGTTTCAGAGGGATATGGGCAAGATTGTCCAGAAAAGGCAACATCTAATAGTGGAAAGATAATGTCAGATTTGGAGCCACAAGACCTAGGTTCCAGGCCCATCTCCGCCATGTCTTGTATCTGACTAGGTAGGCTGTTAACCGAGACTCTTGAAGCCTCAGTCTGAAATTTGGTAATAATGATACTTATACTTATATACTTATATTACCCATCACCCAACACTGTTTGGAGGAAATAATTTTGTAAACTTTAATACTCTCTATAAATGTAAGCTATTGTTACTTGAAGTTGGGACTGGGATCAGGAAATGCCAAGTGGCCTCATGTTATGAGCCCTAAATCCTGAGTCAGGAAAGAGAGAGACAGGGGAGCAGCATCCATTCTGTCATCTTTACATACCCCCCCCACACACACACCTGATATAAACACACAAGACATCCTTACACAATGACAGATGCTGGTGCCAAAAGCTTAGTTTTTATCTTTATGGAAATACAAAGTCATCATATTTCATAATGGTAGTCAGTGGGAAAAGAGAATTCTATTTATCAAATTTCACTTCACCCACAACTTTTTAGGAATATATCTATTTCATATTGCTTTCTGTATAGCCAGTCTGAAAACCTCAGTGTAGGTCTGCCCTCTGTTGCCTCTGGAATTTAGAAAACAAGATTATCTTTAATTCCCCAGATCTGGTAAGAGTAGATTCCTACAACCATCTGGCTTTCTCCATTCACTTTGCAGATTTACCTCTAGGAATGTTCCTTTTAGAGTATAGTCATACAAGACAAGTATATTGGCCCACATAGTTCTTCCATACACAATAACATCCAGCAGGACAGCAGATGATAAAATATCCTGGGAGCTTTTGGTTCAGAGCCAAATCACATGACCCTATTGTAGGCCACTAATCATAACTGCTATGTGCCAATTTAAGATTTACATGATACTTCCATCCATTAGCTCATTTGGTCCTTAAAAACACCCTGTGAAGTCTATATTATAAATGCTGTTATCCACACTTTACAGGTGAAGAAATTGGGGCGAGGGGAGGTGAGCTCCATGCATGGGCTTTAGAGTCTTTCCTGAAGTTTATCTCTCTGCTATCATCTACAGTCAAAGTAAGCCATGAACAACAAGACTCTCTCAGGCACCCACTCTCCCCACTGTTATTTGACCAGGAATGCTAGCAAGCACAGTAAGGTAAAAGAAGGAAATCAAAGGCTTAATGTTAGGCGAAGAGGACACAAAATGATTCCTCTTTGATGGTGACATGATACTTAAAAATCCTAGGAAATCAGTAAAGAAACTGGTTGAGGCAATTAATAGCTTCAGCAAAGTTCCCAGCTACAAAATAAGCCCACAAAACCCAACTATATTTCCATGTAATAACAAAATCCAGGAGGAAATAATAGAAAGGAAAGTTGCATTCCAAATAACTACAAAATGCCTAGAAGATTTGGGAGCCTTAAAAACAATCCCCCAAAATGGGCTTTTCAACATCAGGACTTATGAAAATCAAAAATATATGCAGGTAGGTGAGTATAAGTCTGTAGAGCAGAGAAAGAATTTGGTGTCATCCAGTTGGGGAATTTATTTTCTCTCAGAATTCCTTGGTTCTAGGTGCCCGTGTTCAACTACCCAAATCCAGACTAGAACTTTCTTTTCCTTACTAATTAAGCAGTCTGGATTTTATTTTTATTCTGCCCCCACTTCTATAGCTGGGCCACAGTGAGCTGAGTCCCCCTGGCCACTGAGCAAGCATATTCTCCCAACTGCAGCCCTGACTAAATGAATAGAAGAGCACTAGGAAGGGTCCTAGTCCCCAACTTCTACCAACCTAATTTTCTATTCTCACAAACTACCTTTTATTTGGAAAACTTAGGCTGCCTTTTTCATCTGTTGTTTGACCCAGAGGCATCCAGGCTGGTTCTACAGATACATAGGACTAGAAATCTAGATACAGATATGGACGTATAGGGTATACATTTATAAGTATATGTGTATTTAAGCAAATATATATAAATCTACATATACAGACATATATGAGTGGATGTATGCAGAACGATTTGGTACAGGAAAGCAGAAGGATGCCAGGCACCTGGCTGCAGAGGCCACAGAGTCACGCATCTAGGCCCTCCTGTCTTACCTCAGCCAGACAGGCTCTTAGCTACAAGTCACCTGACCACATGAGAGCTCTCCATGATGGCAGGAAGCCTCCTCAATATGCTAGAATACATAAGTTGAAAAGAAATGTCCTCCTTATTCATACTTTCAAGGGAAGTTTGGATTGTAGCTTTAAGAGGCATTGCTTAGGCTTCTTTGCCCTGCTTTCTTGCCAAGCCCTTTTTTTAAACCACAGCAGAAAAACCAAATTCATTGGAAACCCTATTCTTTTTTTTTAATATAAATTTATTTATTTAACTTTTTACATTCATTTTCACAAAATTTTGGGTTCCAAATTTTCTCCCCATTTATCCCCTCCCCCCACCCCAATACACCAAGCATTCTAACTTTCCTTATCACCAATCTGCCCTCTTTCCTATCATTCCTCCCTTCTCTTGCCTCCATCTTCTCTTGTCCTGTAGGGCCAGATGACTTTATGTTCCCCATTAACTGTATTTCTTATTTCCTAGTAGCAAGAACAATACTAAACAGTTGTTCCTAAAACTCTGAGTCCCAAATTCTTCCCATCCCTCCCTCCCCACCCATTCCCTTTGGGAAGGCAGGCAATTCAGTATGGGCCCTATCTGTGTAGTTTTGCAAATGACTTCCATAATAGTCATGTTGTGTAAGACTAACTGTATTTCCCTCCATCCTATCCTGCTCCCCATTGTTTCTATTCTGTCTTTTGATCCTGTCCCTCCCCAAGAGTGTCGACTTCAAATTGTTCCCTCCTCCCATTGCCCTCCCTTCCATCATCCCCTCCACCCTGCTTATCTCCTTCTCTCCCACTTTCCTGTATTGTAAGATAGGTTTTCATACCAAAATGAGTGTGCATTTTATTCCTTCCTTTAGTCGAATATGATGAGAGTAAACTTCATGTTTTTTTCTCAGCTCTCCTCTTTTTCCCTCCACTAAAAAGTCTCCTGCTTGCCTCTTGAATGAGATATAATTTACCCCATTCCATTTCACCCTCTCTCCTCCCACTACATTTCTCTCTCACCATTTACCTTAATTTCTTTTAAGATATGGTCCCATCCTATTCAATTCACTCTGTGCTCTCTCTCTATGTGCGTGCACATGTGTATGTGTGTGCGTGCATGCATGTACATGTGTGTGTACATGTGCATGTGTGTGTGTATGTGTGTGTGTGGTCCCACCAACTACCCAGATACTGAAAAGTTTTAAGAGTTACAAATATTGTTTTTCCATGTAGGAATTACCTTTGGTAAGTCCCTTATGACTTCTCTTTGCTGTTTACTTTTTCATGCTTCTTCTCATTCTTGTGTTTGAAAGTCAAATTTTCTTTTCAGCTCTGGTCTTTTCATCAAGAATGATTGAAAGTCCTCTGTTTCATTGAAAGACCAGTTTTTCCCCTGAAGTATTATACTCAGTTTTGCTGGGTAGGTGATTCTTGGTTTGAGTCCTAGTTCCTTTGCCTTCTGGAATATCCTATTCCATGCCCTTCGATCCCTTAATGTAGAAGCTGCTAGATCTTGTGTTATACTGATTGTGTGTCCACAATACTGGAATTGTTTCTTTCTAGCTGCTTGCAATATTTTCTCCTTGACCTGGGAATTCTGGAATTTGGCCACAATGTTCCTAGGAGTTTCTCTTTTTGGATCTCTTTCAGGCAGTGATTGATGGATTCCTTCAATACTTATTTTGCCCTCTGGTTGTAGAATATCAGGGCAGTTTTCCTTGATAATTTCATGAAAGATGATGTCTAGGCTCTTTTTTTGATATGGCTTTCAGGTAGTCCCATAATTTTTAAATTGTCTCTCCTGGATCTATTTTCCAGGTCAGTTGTTTTTCCCATGAGATATTTCACATTCTCTTCCATTTTTTCATTCTTTTGGTTTTGTTTGGTGATTTCTTGGTTTCTCAGAAAGTCATTAGCCTCCATCTGTTACATTCTCATTTTGAGAAGACTATTATCTTCAGTGAGCTTTTGAACCTCTTTTTCCATTTGGCAAATTCTGCTTTTGAAAGCATTCTTCTCCTCATTGGCTTTTTGAACCTCTTTTGCCAATTGAGTGAGCCTATTTTTCAAGGTGTTATTTTCTTCAGCATTTTTTTGGGTCTCCTTTACCAAGGTATTGACCCGTTTTTCATGCTTTTCTTGCATCTCTCTCATTTCTCTTCCCAGTTTTTCCTCCACCTGTCTAACTTGATTTTCAAAATCCTTTTTGAGCTCTTCCATGGCCTGAGCCCACCGGACATCCACCTCGGATGTCTGGGATAGAGAGGCCCCGACCTCCACGCCTTTCCCTGATGGCAAGCATTGTACTTCGTCGTCAGAAATGAAAGGAGGAAGGAACATCTCTTCCCCAATAAAGTAGCTCTCTATGGTCTTATTTTGCTTCCTTTTTCTGGGCATTTCCCCAGCCAGTTACTTGACTTCTGAGATTCTTCTACACCCCTGTCTAGATCTGCCCAGCTAGTTCTTGGGGTCTGAGATTCAAATGCTGCTTCCCAGTCTCAGGGCTATCCGTGGCAGGAGCGGCTGCTATTCAATGTGAGCTTAAGTTCTGGTGCTGGGGTGGGGGCAGGGCCATCTCCCAGGCTCAGTTCCCTCAGGGGCTTTATGCAGAGACCTTCAGTAATGGATCGGGTTGGGGCAGGGCCGTCTCCTAGGCTCAGCTCCCTCAGGGGGTTTATGCAGACACCTTCGGTAATGGAGCTCCTGCCTGCTGGGGGTGTGCCGGCCACCACTGCCTCTGCCGCTGTCTCTGCCACTGCCTCCCGAGGGGGTCCAAGTCACGGAGACACCCCGCTCCCCTCTCAGCCAGCCCAGACGCCTCTCTCACTGACCTGTAGCGTCTGTGGGCGAAGGGACCTTCCCGGCTACCGGAGATTCCGTCCCTGAAGCCTGCTCGGATCTGCTCCTCTGGGGCCATGCGGCCAGGGCAGCTCAGGGGTGGGCTCCACTTTCCGGGGCACGACGGACCCCTGGGGATGGCTCTCCAGAGCTCTCTGAAACGGAAATCTCTTCCACTGTGTTTCTGTGCGCCTTGAACTGATCCAGAATTTGTGGGGAGTTCTTTTTACAGGAAATTTATGGGCTGTGGATTCGGATCTAGCATATGTGAGTCTTTCTACTCCACCATCTTGGCTCCTCCCCGGAATTTTGTGGAAAACAGAATTTTCTTGCCTCCCACATGTGTGCTCTCCCATGAAATGTATGTTTGCCTCTTTTTATCTTGGAATGTAATCATGACATCATTTTCTAAGTAAAAGATGACTCCTGATGCATGGGACACAGCATCTGGCACCCAAATATGGGACCGGAAGTGACATGTTGGGTGGCAGCAGGAGTTGGCAGCCCAATGTCTCCCAGAGTCACAACTGTGAATAGACCAGGACGCATTATTGGTCAAGAACATGCTACTAGTAGAAGTTACGTTAACTTGTTGAAATGCTTAGTAAAGCAGTCAGGGCTAAGCTACAGGAAGGTAGAATGAAGAAATGGTAGATAATAAAGCTTAACCCATGGTTCCCAGAGGAAAGAACCATCAACCCTGAAAACTGGGATTAGAATAGGTGAAAATGTTGAGGTTTGGGGTGCTGGGGGACCCCAAAATATGGACACGCCAGGTCCCGCTCGAATGAATTTGACACAAGCCTTCTTAAAGCCAAAGAAAAACAAAGTTTATTAAAGATTTGCCATATTGGGTTGACTCTTAAGGAGCCTAAGCATTTGTAATGCTTGTATTAACAAGCGTGCCAAATACAATCTCATCTAGGCAGTCAGAGATGGATTGAATGTAGGAGCCTTCATGGAGGTGAGATGGAACTTAAATACAGAAAAAGACTGAGGGAAGAATGTTGCTAAGGTGTCTGGGGCTCCAGGGATGGTCTTGATAGGGGCAGTCATCCTGGAACGTCCAGAGGTCTTGATGGGAATGACCAGTACCCTGGGGTGAATACAAATTGAATCTAGGGAGGATCTTGATGGGAGTGGTCACCAGCCTGGGGAATGGGGTTTTGATAGGATCAAGGGTGGGGAGTGCAACAGAGACCTGGGCACAGCCATAATGAAAAACCCCTGGGCTTCTGGAGACTGTAGCTTCAAATGGGAAGATTCAAGGAGGTTCCAATAGTTTGTACTCCAGCAAAAATATAAAATGAGCACATATTAGTAGCAAGCCTGTCCCTCCTTCCCTAATATCTACTTGAGGCCTAGTTAAACATGCCCTGGAACAGATGAGATGTCCAGAGGATGCTCTTAATACGACTACCATTCCCCCTTTGATGGGGCTCAGACTCTGGGAGCCTCCTTGAACTCCCCTTGAATCTTTCCACTTAACCTGGCCTTTCATACTCAAATCTTGTTTCTCTTGGCCTAGCCTGGCCTTCCATTGTCTGTTACCTCTGGATGGTCCCACCTGCTTCCCACTCAAGCCCTCCATTGTCTGATATCTCCTGATTGCCTCCAACTGTTTCCAACCCTTGACCAGTCACCCCAGTCCCCCCAGTCCCATTGAGGTCCTTCCTGGACTTCTCCTCAAGACCCTCCCTAAACCCCTCCTCCCATCACCCTAGACTATCAGACCACCCCCAGATCCCTCCTACAGACTTTTTCTGTATTTAAGTTCCATCTCACCTCCATGAAAGTGCCCACATTCAATCCAGCTCTGACTCTGTCTAGCTGAGATTGTATCTGGCATGCTTGTTAATACAAGCCTTACAAACGCTTAGGCTCCTTAAGAATCAACCCAATATGGCGAATCTTTAACAAACTTTGTTTTTCTTTGACTTTAAGAAGGCTTGTGTCGGGGCGGAGTAGAAGGACACACGTTTACGAGCTCCGAAACCACAGCCCATAGAATTAATGTAAAAAGAGACCCCCATAACTTCTGGACCACTGAAAGGTGTGCAGAAACGGAGTGGAAGAGATTTCCATTCCAGAGAGCCCTGGAGACCCGTCCCCAGGGTCCGTCGCACCCTGGAAAGCGGACCCCACCCCAGCGCTGCCCTGGCCGCAGCCCCAGAGAAGCTGACCCGAGCAGGCTTCAGGGATGGAAGCTCCAGCAGCCGGGAAAGTCCCTCCGCCCACAGAAGCTACAGGTCAGTGAGAGAGAAGGCTGGCTGGCTGAGGGGAGCGGGCTGTCTCCGTGACTCGGGCCCCCTTGGGAGGAAGCGGCGGCAGCAGAGGCAGCAGCAGCACAGCCGTGGCGACCCGGGACTCCTCCAGCAGCAGGCAGGATCTTCATTACTGAAAGTCTCTGCATAAACAACCTGAGGGAGCTGAGCCTGGGAGACGGCCCTGCCCCACCCACTCCTTTTCTGAAGGTCTCTGCATAAAGCCCCTGAGGGAACTGAGCCTGGGAGGCGCCCCCCCCACCCGCTCCGTTCCTGAAGGTCTCTGCATAACGCCTCTGAGGGAGCTGAGCCTGGGAGGCGGCCCTGCCCCCACCCCAGCACCAGAACTAAAGCTCACATTGATCAGCAGGCGGGCAGACGGCACGGAAAGCACATTTGAATCTCAGACCCCAAGCACTAGCTGAGCGGATCTAGGTGGGGGTGGACAGGAATCTCAGAAGTCAAGTAACTGGCTGGGAAAATGCCTAGAAAAGGGAAGAAAAATAAGACTACAGAGAATTTTTTCCAACAAATGCAAATGATCCCAACCTTCGGATCTGACGAGGAGGACGTATTCTTGCCATCAGGGAAAGATGTGGAGGGCGGGGCCTCTGTACCCCAGGCATCCCAGAGGGATGTCAGGTGGGCTCAGGCCTTGGAAGAGCTCAAAAAGGATTTTGAAAAGCAAGTTAGACAGGTGGCGGAAAAACTGGGAAGAGAAATGAGAGAGATGCAAGAAAAGTATGAAAAACGGGTCAATACCTTGGTTAAGGAGACCCAAAAAAATGCTGAAGAAAATAACACCTTGAAGAATAGGCTCACTCAATTGGCAAAAGAGGTTCAAAAAGCCAATGAGGAGAAGAATGCTTTCAAAAGCAGAATTAGCCAAATGGAAAAAGAGGTTCAAAAGCTCACTGAATTTAATAGTTCTCTCAAAATTAGAATGGAACAGATGGAGTCTAATGACTTTACGAGAAGGCTTGTGTCAACATTCCAGGAGGACCCAGATTGTTGGTATTTCAGGGTCCCCAGCACCCCGAACCTCAACATCTCCACCTTTACCTCATAGGCCTCCAACAGCCCCCCTCTTTCTTCCCTTCTCCTTTCCCTTAAGGATTTCCTGCAGATTATAGCTGAGCAGAAGATTATTGCTAAAACACCAGAAACACAGGTTGAGAATTTTAAAGCCAAAAGGGATTTTCGAACAGCTCCCATCCCAAACCTACCCTTCACCCCTAATGTGGTAAGGGACCACAAACCTGGTATTTGTCACTATTGTAAGAAACCAAGGCATTGGAAATCTGAATGCAGGACCCATCTCAAGGTTATGGAAAGTCAGAAACTTCGGGGATACCAAGGTTCCCCACCCCTCCAATCACAGTAGAGGTGCTCTGAGCAAAGGTTACAGGATCCACCCTTATTCTTCCAGGTCTTGAATCCTTGCAATTTCCTCGGAATTATAATAGCTAATTCATGATGGGGATTTTTAACAAGCTTCTGATTCCCTCTCTCTGTCATTAATTGTCAATTTGTCTGTCAGTGTATTTCTCTGTCTGTATCGTTTGTGGTGAATGATTGTTATCTTTTAAGATTTAAAATGCAGGCAGCCTCCTCAGCATTCTGCAGCTTGGGACTGGTATCCTTCTCAGTTCGCTGGAGCCACTGCCCCGTAAGCCCCCTCTATTATCTTCCCCCTGATCCCTCTCCTCTCTTTTATATAGTTCCTGCGTCGTCCGGGACGTTTGGACTAACTTTTCAGGGTGAGGAGAGGACAGATCCTGGCGGTGAGGCCTCCTACCAAGGAAGAGTCGCCGCGAGGAGCTCAAGATGATAGAGGCACTAGTTAACAATTGAAGCTCAGAAACCGCTGCACCAGTTACTCCTAAACACCTGATTCATTGAAGAATTTCCTTTCTAATTCATCAATGCAAATGTAAGTTGGCTGAAGTAACCTAACAAAGTACCATTATGTGGTGATACTAAGAAAGTGACCTTTCAATAAAATTATTGAAATATTAAAAAAAAAAATAATGCAGGCATCCAGAGAGGCTGCAGCTGGGGAAACAAAACTAAGCCTTTTCCTTGTTCCGGTCTGGCCAACCTGGAATTACAATGAAAAGTTAAATCATCTTAATTAAAATCATTTTAGCAGATTGTGGAATTAGTCACTAAAAAGTTTGGAAACGGATCATCTGGAATTACTGGAAAAGAATTCCTAAGACAGTGGGTAGCTCACCTTGCTAAAACACTCCCTCACAATCCTGATCACTTAGCATTCCCCACTCCCTCTCAGAGTTAAGAGAGTATCTCAGAACGGGGATTTTTAACAGCCACAAGGGTTCAGGTTAACCCCTCACATTCCAGATCAAATTACAGGGAAGGGAATGCAGAAGTGTAGGGGCAGCAATTCACAGACAGGTAGTGATTCTAACAGTCCTGTGCCCTTGGGCACCTTGTAGCCCACCTTTCTAGGTAAAGCTTGGAAATGTCACCTAGGTCCTATACATTCTCCCCACCCCGTCCCAGCAGCTGAAACTGCCCCAGGCTTAGTAAATTCTGCAGCTGTGGAGGAAGAGATAGGTGGACAGATCAGGCCTATGGCAAACATTCCCAGGGCCCTGCCTACAAGAATTATCACCACTGGGACACTAGTCTCTGCTCTTGGTAAACTTCACACTTTTCTGTCCCAATTGCAAAAATGTATTTTATCTGTTTGACCCATTTCATGATTTGTAAAGGGAAAAATAATTATTGCTGTTGTCATGATATAATGATTATAAAATGCTTAACATAACGATTGGTATATGTTCCATACAATATTATTCTCTCTCTAATGAAACTGTTAACTTTGAAGTGGTTTTAATTACCAAAAGTAGTAAGATCAATAATTTCTGGAAATGCAAATGATCATCTGAATTTATTGTTGCTATTTCTAAAATTGTATTGTATTTCTGAATTTCTCATAGATTGTGAAATCTGAGACCATTGTGAGGTAGAAATGTTGTCAAAGCAAGTTTAATTTGGATCTTGTTGCATATGAATTGGGCTTAAAAAGGATGTGATGAAATTAGGTAATTTGATATTTACTATGATAGCAGATTTTTCCATTTGAAGTCTTGGCTATTATGAAAATATATGGTGGTTTAAAGTTATAGTTTCCATGTGTTACACAAGGTGATTTAGAAATACATTGACCTAAAGTTCTTATAAAACTCTGCACAAAAGTTTCTGTGTTGTAGAATTCCTACTGAGCAAATAAGAATCCTTAAAAAATAAATAAAATCTATATAGGGACATGATTTTCAAACCTGCGTCACCTAAAAGGGATTATCTATGTTATATGCCAGAATATACTTAATTCCTAGAGGTATATTTAAGGAAAATTTGTTATTGTGATAAGACTAAATTAATTGGATATGTCATTCTTGACTTATAGAAACTAAACTTCCTTTCCATTACAAACACCTTTTTGACTAAGAGACTTTGTGATATCTGGGAATTCTGTAATAACTAAGAATTCTGTTGTTATAATTCTTCCTGAATTTGTGTTACTTTACACCAACAGAGTTTAATGAATCCCAATTTTAAAGGTTTATTTTTGCTTTAAGAAGGAAGAGATACCACTTTAAGTTTCCAACTAATTTTCTTCATAGAAGTTTAGCGAACATCAGAATAAATTTTAAACTTTTTTAAAGGGGAAATAGTTTTAAAAGAAATATTTTGAACCTAAACAGAATTGTATGCTGTCATGGGGAGGGAGGGGGGTTTTGGGGGAAGGGTAGGGGGGATAAAATCTTAACTTTAAGGAAATGATTGTAAAACATTAAAAAAAAAATTTAAAATTAAAATAAAAAAAATTGTGAAGAAAAAATTACTTTCCACAAAAAAAAATAAAAATAAAAAAATAAAAAATGAAAGTTAAAATTTGTTTTTTTACATGTAATTGGGAATAAAATAAAATATTCTTCAAAAAAAAGAAATATTTTGAAAAAGCTTGTGTGATTTTTTTGAAGGTCTACTAAATTTTCAAAATAATTTACTGTTAAATAAACCTGTAAAGCAGAAGAGATCTTGCTGTTTTGATCTGAATTTGTAGTCATTCTATGGCCTAAGCAAGAGTTAAAAATTATGTTTGGATTTATCATATATAAAGGACTTAATTCCTGAAGTATCTTATTTTTCCAGAGTGAGTATAATTAGGGAAGAATAACAAACTTGTGATACAAAGACATAATTCCATCAAGCTATAAGATTAGCCATTAACCTCTTTGCTTTGTTCAAGTTATGTTAGTAAGAGTAATAACTTAGGAGCTATCTTGTCTTATGGTTAAAATGTAAAGGAAAGCTGGATAATCTGAAGAATAGGATCGAGAGATTTAAAAAGATAAACAAAGGTACTTCTGGATCAATTTCAGATGGCTTACGTACGTTTAGAGAATGTGAGGAAGTATTTTAAGGAGACAGAAAAGTTACGTAAATTGATTTGATAAGTCATAGCTCAATCAAATTTGAGATGGCCCTACTGAAAGATACCAGCCAATATTTATTTCCTTTTTAAGACTAAGACTGCAATTTCCTATTGTTTGAAGCTCTGATTACAGGAATAGTTGTCTAAGTTATCATAAAGCTAATTGACATGTGCTGCAGACTGAGAACAGTAAATGCCTAGAAAGGTTTTGAAGACAACCTTGGACACAGCCTGGGTAGGATCTTCCTAACTATTTCCCAAATGTGCCATTTCCTTTCTGAGAAAGGAAATCCCTCACTTGATTATTCCTAAGCCCTTCCCCCCCTCCACCTAGCAACCACATGATTGGCTGTCAGATAATGCCTTATTCCTGGAATCAAACAGAGCTAAGCAAGTTCTTTCCTTCTGTTAAGATATATAACATTGTCCCTCTTTTTCTTGGACGGCAAATGTCTATAATCAAGTTCTGTAAGTACAATACTAAGTCTATTAAATAATAAGTGGAAATTGGAACATCTGTGAATTACTATAATGAGATGCAGGAATGAATAGCTTACCACTTTAACCTATCTTCAGTCAAATAAATAAATATAATATAGGGATAACATCCTCCAAAGGAGGAAATGATTAGACCAAGTAATAAGACAAATGTGTAAGGTGATACATGTCTAATTAAATAGAACAGCAAATTTTGAGGAAAAGCAACAGGATCAGCCTGATTCCTCTAAGAATTATATACAGATGTGTATGATTGGCTTCTAGAATTTATTATGTTTTTGATAATAAGATCTCAAATGTGGATATTTGCACAAGAATTGTATAAGATAGTGATAAAAGCAAGTGAAATCATTTCTTCTTTGTTAAAGTACCTGTCTAGTAATTTTAAAAGGCAGATGAGTTCATTTTATGGTTAGACCCTCACATTTTAAAAGATTCTTATACCAGGTACAGGATTTAGATAAGGACAGAACAGAGAATGATATACCAACTGAAATTCTATGAAGTTTCCAAAAAAGGGGAGAACCAATTTTAAGAAATTTTACTAATTTATATTGTCAGAATTATCTAGGATTTCTAGATCTGAACCAGAGAAGCAGAATTTCCTTTTTGAACTGTCCCAAGAATAAAAGCTATTGTCAAAGAAAGGCTATCTAGGCATCAGATAACTACATGAGACATCTGTGATTCAAAAAGTGATGTTTAAACGAATAGTAATAATGGATTACTGGGATACCAGGAACTTAATGTTAGTTAACATGGGTGATTGGTTAGTTAGCATTGATTTGTATGGTTCATGTTTAAGTTTTCTTGTTCATCTTGGTGATGTGTAAATCTCCCTTCTCAAAACTAGTCTATTGTGACCCATCTAAGTTTAATCTGTACCTGATTTAATGTAATAACGCAGTTTTGTGAATTTTGAGAAAAACTTTATTGTGTTGTCTGAATCTAGCTCTGCCTGGCTGGGAAGCTGAACTATTTCTATGTGCCTTTAGCTATGTCGTACTGTTTCCTCTTAATTATCAAATCACATGTCTTTTGGGAGCCCCTGCCAGGTCTTTCTGTATAGACTGTGGGATCCATCTGTCACATCCATTGCCCTTGCTCCTGAGTGGACATCTAAGCCCATAAGAGACCTTACCCTCCAATTCCGAAAGGGCCTGAAAAAGACATCAGATGTGGACAGCTTTCCCAAGAGTCTGGACCAGGCCCACATGAAGAACAGGTCCCTCCCTACCTACCTGAACCTCTTGCATACCCAGAAATGGTTAATTAGAGGTTTCTCCATACCTTTCTTGGTCTACAGGAGAAGCCTTAGGCTTACCTGTGACCAAAAGGAGGAAATGATGATATTTAATATCATTTTTTGACTTTAATAAGGGCCAGAACTTGAATTACCCAGAAGAGCTTGGACCTAACAGTTTCTTTGTTCTCTGAAATAAACTTAGAGAATACCTATTCTTATGTCAACAAGGCCAGATGGGGTTGGCTTAGCATACTTTATGAGACCCTTAACCCGAGACACTATCTTGAATAATGTGACTTTTTCCATATCTTAATATTTTGTGGACATGTACTAGGTTATGGCATGTTAATGGTAAAGAAAACACAGATCTCCTAGGTCACAATTTCAATTGACCCAAGACAGCCTGGATGCCACCTACCATGATGAATAAAGTAAGTCTAAAAGAGGCCATATTCTGGCTTGGAAAAGAGGTAAAGACTATACAAGAACAGCTCTCCTTACCTTGTGATTTTAATGTATCACAATACTGTATAACTCCTCTAAAATATAATTCAACCTATATACTTGGCCCCAGATTCGAGTATGCACTCTTGCCCCCTTACGGGTGACCCCTGTTCAAACTCTGCTGCACAGGGTGCAGTGAGGAGGTTCAACTTGATGGTTTCTGATGTTCCTTCCAGTTCCAGAGTCTACGATCCTACAACTCAGGACACTTTTACTACCATAACGCTGGAATAGAGGTTGCAACCCTAAAATGAGAAAATATTAAAAGAAAAAAATTATATAGGTAGATATTGAAAAATGATGATTATAGGCCACATTCCATTTTGATACAAGCCAGATCTGAAGAGAACAATGGTTATAATAATATACATAATATTTGACCATTTAAAATGAATTACAGAGTAGAGGCAGCATGTAATAGTAGGTAAGAGAGCAGGCCCCAAAAGGGTCAGGCCCTGAGTTCAAGTCCAGCCTCTGAGCCATTCTAGCCCTGTGAACCTAGACAAGTCACTTCATCCCAGGCAGCCTTTGAAGATTAAACTTAAGAGAAGATGCTGACCTGCATACATAAAGGAAGTTTCCCAGGTCGGGAGTTCCCTTTAGGAACAGAATCCCAGGTCCAGTCCTTCTCCCTGTCCTTATCTTCCAGAGGTTAAAATTCTATCTGGACTTTCATGACATAATGTTATGGGTCACATCCAGATCCCCATGTAGGATAGGTTAGGTCAGGAGAGGTCTATGGCCAGTCACTCCTATCCACAAAGTATTAGCTTTTATGGAATTCCCCAACCTTGTCAAATAGGACAGAAACAGAAAGTCCAAGTGAAAATGGAGCTTAGATAGTCCAACTCTCTTACTTGAAGGAGGAAACCAAAGATCTGAGAAGGATAATGACTGATGAGCGTCATGCAGCTAGTAAGTAAAAGAACTAAAACTTGAATTTGGGCTGCCTGGCTCTTTCCACATCACCACCATATTCTAAACCTTTTCTGTGTCACTCTTTTGACAGTGTAAAAAAAGGCTACAGATGACCCCCTTCTTGGAATAATATTTTGAAATGCATAAAATACATAGGACTGCAAAAGGAAACAACTATACTGAACTACAGCTAGCAAAGTATTTGTTTTTAAGATCATGATCCCTGGGTTAAGAACTCCTATACTTGACTTAGATTTGGAAGATCTACAGTCTTCTGATTACAATACTCAAGAAAGAAAGGGACTTTAGGAGCAGAGATTTTATTTACAGAAACAATAACAGCTTAGCTAAGGTGAGATTTTTTTTTTAAATGAATCTTCATTTCTAGGTTGAGCGAAATCGTAACAAGCTACACATTCATTCAACTGGACCTGTACCAACTTGAGTAAGATGCTTTCTGATCCCTGGAATGGAAGTCTTTCTCGAAGCTTCAGGCCTTGTGTTTGTGCCTCTTCCTAGACCTGCTTTCAGAATACTCATCATGGTGGTACGAGTGCTTTTCAGAGCTTCGGCTTCTGTCCCGATGCTTGCTCTTTTCCTTCTTTCTTCTATCCTTCCTGCTGGAGCTGCCTGAGGACTTCTTATGCCACGGCTTATCCTTCTTTGAATCCCTCCTTGAGGTCTCTGCTTTCCCATGCTGACCTCGTGGGAGCACAGGTGAGCCACTAAAGTACTTACGGCCTTCTCGCCTCTCTGGACAGGAACCCTTCTCAAGACTTATAGTGGCAGACTTCTCAAACCCAACACTTCCCCTTTCCTTTCTGGTGTTGGGTCGGGATGCTACAGAGGATGATGCAGGCATTTCCTGCTTTTCCATACTCATTCTAACATCTTTGTCTTTTTTCTTCCTTTTTTTCTCTGTTTTGTCTGAAAGAATAATTATATCAATGATGAAGAGGCAGTTGTTCTATCTTCTCTACATACATAGCAAACACAGTTATCACAGCTCATGAACAAGAATATTCTGAAGTGTCCTGGCACCAGCATCAACTAGAAAACAAATAGCCTCATTATACTAAATATCTTAAAGGAGCTCCAGGGGTAGGAAAATTAATATTTCTAATCTTCTGTATGTCAAAATGATAGACAAACTAAATATATACAAAACATTAGTCTGATAAACCTCTAGAAAATAAAACTCAGGGAAAGTACGAATTACTTAACAAACTTACTTGGGAACACTGATGAGAAATGAATTCAGACCAAAATCTCACATCACACACCTCAGTGAATGATGAAGAACTGACAATAATGAATTATTTTTTAAATTACAAAAGAAAATGCAATGAGATGAATTTTCTCCTATTTGACAAATAGAAGGAGTCATTAGAGACAAGATAGATGTTTAATCACACTAAAATAAAAATTCGTACAACAAAAAAATTGGATAAAAAAAGATTGGGAAACTATGGCAAATATGACATATAAAAAACTTGATATCAAAAAATATATACACATACACACATACATATGTACAAATACAAAATGTGCGTGTCTGTTGAAAAAAAAATCACAGTAGTATCTATACTTGCTCCACAATGGTTAAAATAGGGAAGTTAATAGTCACTTGAAAAAGTGTTACACATCTAAGCTATAAAATGGCACAACTACTTTGGAAAGCAATTTAGAATTATGCAAATAAAATGGCTAAGACGTCCCCATCCTTTGAACCAGACTCCATTACTGGGGTTTATACTACAAGGGAGCTACTGATGTGAGAAGAAAGTACTCATATACTACAAAATATTTATAGTGGTACTCTTTGTGATAGCTAAGAACTGGAAACAAAATAGATGCCCACTGATTGGGGAATGGCTAAGGAAACTGTGACACATGAATGCAGTGGAATAGTAACATGCTGTAAGAAATTATGCATGTGATGAACACAGAGAAGCATGGAAAGATTTACATGAAATGATATAGACTGGAGTAAACAGATGCAAGAAAACAACACATATAGTAACTACAACAATGTGAATGGAAAGAATCACATATCAGAAAATCAAAAGTTAATACAACAAAATTATAAAGATTAAGCAAGAATCAATGAGGTGTGGGGAGACAGCTTCAATCCATCCCTTCATCAAGGTGGAACCTCTACATGCTTTTTCAATGTACTGATCAGTCCTGATTTTTTTCTTCAAAAAAAGTTACTATTTGTTACATGGGATGGCTCTCTGGGTGGGGGAGGGAGAAATATTGAGAACAACTATGATGATGTAAAAAACATAAGACATCAGTAACAACTTATATAAAAAAAAGTCCCACCTTACAAATAATCAAGAATATTCAAAATATTTAAAATTCCAAATACTTAAATATTCAAATTCCAATTTGGAAAAAATAAAAGCAATGAAACACAATGCTGAAGAGATTATAGAGAGAAACATACAAACAGCTGTTGCTTCTTGTAAATTCACATTATGCAAATACAACTTTACATAAAGACTTCTGAAAGAAATTTGCATTTCAAAAAATCTGTTAACTTTCCAGTACTGTGCAGTGTTCTCTCTCTCCCTCTCTCTGCTCAGCACTCCATGCCATCAGACCTTTGCCCCACTCCAACCCACCTGTGTGTTCTACCTCAGTGTGTCTTGTCTTCTATCTGCCCCACACTCAGGTACCATGTCCCTGTCCCTCAGGTACCTGTCCCATTACCCTCACATGTCACCTATCTTCTGTCTGTGTCAGGCTCCCACATGACTGGTCCTGATCCCCAAGTATTCATCCTCCTGCTCTTGCTTCTCTGTCCCCAGCCTTCATGTGTCCCTGAGCCATGTGCCAGCCCCCTCCCTCATGTGGTCCCCACAGCAGGCAAATTCACATAAAACAAGAACTGTCTGCACACTTTTTTGTTGATGGTAGTAGAATCAAAAACATTTTGGAGAACTCCTAGAAGTACACCGTGAAAATCAGAAAAACAACCATACCCTTTGTCACAATTCCATTCTTGTAAAGATACTCTAAAAGTACGATTAAAGACAAAAAAAGGAGCTATCTGTTCCAAGATTTTCACAGCAACATATGTAATTACAAAAAACTAGAAGCAAACTAAGTGTCCCACAACAGGAGATGAGTTAAATAAACCACAAAACATTATTATTGCAATAGAATGCTCTAACACAACGAAGATTAATAAATGAGGATGCAAAAATCTAGAAAGATCTTTACGAAAAAATACAAAGGGAAAAATGATGAGGAAGAAGTGCAAACAACTCTAATTTTATATAAGGAAAGGTGGATGAGGATAAATGGATAAGAAAGTCTGAGGGAATGACTGAGAAGTCATAACATTAATTTTTTTTAATAAAAATTTATTTATTTAACTTTTTACGTTCATTTTCACAAAATTTTGAGTTCCAAATTTTCTCCCCTTTTATTCCCTCCCCCCACCCCAATACACCAAGCAATCTAATTTTCCCTATCACCAATCTGCCCTCTCTTCTATCCTCCCTCCCTTCTCTTGTCCCCATCTTCTCTTTTCTCCTGTAGGGCCAGATGACTTTCTATTCCCCAATAACTGTATTTATTTCCTAGTAGCAAGAACAATACTAAACAGTTGTTCCTAAAACTTTGAGTTCCAAATTCTCCCCATCCCTCCCTCCCCACCCATTCCCTTTGGGAAGGCAGGCAATTCAATACAGGCCCTATCTCTGTAGTTTTGCAAATGACTTCAATAATAGTCATGTTGCGTAAGAGTAACTGTATTTCCCCTCCATCCTATCCTGCCCCCCATTGTTTCTATTCTGTCTTTTGATCCTGTCCCTCCCCGAGTGTTAACTTCAAATTGCTCCCTCCTCCCATTGCCCTCCCTACCATCATCCCCCCCCTTGCTTATCTCATTCTTCCCCATTTTTCTGTACTGTAAGATAGGTTTTCATGCCAAAATGAGTGTGCATTTTATTCCTTCCTTTAGTCGAATGTGATAAGGGTAAACTTCTTGTTTTTTTCTCAGCTCTCCTCTTTCTACCTCCACTAAAAAGTCTCCTGCTTGCCTCTTGAATGAGAGATAATTTACCCCATTCCATTTCACCCTCTTTCCTCCCACTACATTTCTCTGTCACCATTTACCTTAATTTCTTTTAAGATATGGTCCCATCCTATTCAATTCATTCTGTGCTCTCTGTCTCTGTATGTGCGTGCATGTGTGTATGTGTGTGTGCGTGCACACGTATACATGTGTGTATGTATGTATGTCGTCCCACCAACTACCCAGATACTGAAAAATTTTATGAGTTACAAATATTGTCTTTCCATGTAGGAATGTAAACAGTTCACTTTTGGTAAGTCCCTTATGACTTCTCTGTGCTGTTTACTTTTTCATGCTTCTTCTCATTCTTGTGTTTGAAAGTCAAATTTTCTTTTTAGCTCTGGTCTTTTCATCAAGAATGCTTGAAAGTCCTCTGTTTCATTGAAAGACCATACTTTCCCCTAAAGTATTATGCTCAGTTTTGCTGGGTAGGTGATTCTTGGTTTGAGTCCTAGTTCCTTTGCCTTCTGGAATATCCTATTCCATGCCCTTCGATCCCTTAATGTAGAAGCTGCTAGATCTTGAGTTATCCTGATTGTATTTCCACAATACTGGAATTCTTTCTAGCTGCCATATTTTCTCCTTGACCTGGGAATTCTGGAATTTGGGCACAATGTTCCTAGGAGTTTCTCTTTTTGGATCTCTTTCAGGTGGTGATCGATGGATTCTTTCAATACTTATTTTGCTCTCTGGTTCTAGAATATCAGGGCAGTTTTCCTCGATAATTTCATGGAAGATGATGTCTAGGCTCTTTTTTTGATCATGACTTTCAGATATGCCATAATTTTTAAATTGTCTCTCCTGGATCTATTTTCCAGGTCAGTTGTTTTTCCCATGAGATATTTCACATTCTCTTCCATTTTTTCATTCTTTTGGTTTTGTTTGGTGATTTTTGGTTTCTCAGAAAGTCATTAGACTCCATCTGTTCCATTCTAGTTTTGAGAGAACTATTATCTTCAGTGAGCTTTTGAACCACTTTTTCCATTTGGCTAATTTTGCTTTTGAAAGCATTCTTCTCCTCATTGGCTTTTTGAACCTGCTTTGCCAATTGAGCCTATTTTTCAAGGTGTTATTTTCTTCAGCATTTTTTTGGGTCTCCTTTACCAAGGTATTGACCCATTTTTCATGCTTTTCTTGCATCTCTCTCATTTCTCTTCCCAGTTTTTCCTCCACCTAACTTGATTTTCAAAATCCTTTTTGAGCTCTTCCATGGCCTGAGCCCACCATTCACCTGGGATGTCTGGGATAGAGAGGCCCCGACCTCCACGTCTTTCCCTGATGGTAAGAATAGTTCCTCATCATCAGAATTGAAAGGCGGGAACATCTGTACCCCATCAAAGTAGCTTTCTATAGTCTTATTTTTCTTCCCTTTTCTTGGCATTTTCCCAGCCAGTTACTTGACTTCTGAGATTCCTGTCCACCCCCGCCTAGATCTGCCCAGCTAGTGCTTGGGGTCTGAGATTCAAATGGGCTTTCTGCAGCAGGCGCGGCCGCTATTCAATGTGAGTTTAAGTTCTGGTGCTTGGGTGGGGGCAGGGCTGGCTCCCACGCTCAGTTCCCTCAGGGGCTTTATGCAGAGATCTTCAGTAATGGGGCAGGTGGGGGCAGGGCCGCCTCCCAGGCTCAGTTCCCTCAGGGGGTTTATGCAGAGACCTTCAGTAATGGAGCTCCTGCTTGCTCTGGGAGTCCCGGGCCTCTGCCTCTGCCTCCCAAAGGGGCCGGAGCCACGGAGACGTCCTGCTCCCCTCTCAGCCAGCCCAGACGTCTCTCTCACTGACCTGTAGTGTCTGTGGGCGGAGGGACCTTCCTGGCCGCCGGAGGTTTCGTCCCTGAAGCCTGCTCGGATTTGCTCCTCTTGGGGCCATGTGGCCAGGGCAGGGCAGAGCTGGTCTCCGCTGTCCAGGGCATGATGGACCCCTGGGGACAGCTCTCCAGGGCTCTCTGGAACGGAAATCTTTTCCACTGTGTTTCTGCGCGCCTTGCAGTGCTCCAGAATTTGTGGGGAGTTCTTCTTGCAGGAAATATATGGACTGTGGGTTCAGAGCTAGCATACATGAGCCTTTCTACTCCGCCATCTTGGTTCCACCCCAAGTCATAATATTTAATGCATTAAAACTGAAATGGAGTTAGTAAGCAGAGTTACACTGACATAGAATATTAAGTTGATAATTCAATCAACAAGTATATACTATGTGCCAGGCATTGAGTGAGGTCCTAGAGACAGAAGTACAAAGAATGAAACAGTACTCACAAAAGGGTGACATTTTAATGGGGGAAACAAAAGGAACATGTGGAATACATACGGTATAAATACAGTCAATAATTACAAATGAATCCAAAGTAATGGAGCACAAGGCAGTTTGGGAGGGAGGGTCCTAGCATCTGGGGAAATCAGCAAAGGCTTGTGCAGGAGATGGTGCCTAAAGCTGCATCTTAAAGTAAAAGGGAGGATAGAATGCATTCCCAGCATGGGCAAAGACAGACTGGAGGGATGAGGACTAGAGAGAAGGCTAGCAGGCCTGGCTCAGAGAACACAGGAGGGACAGTAATGGCCACTGAAGCTGAAAAGCCCAACTTTCAAAGTCAAACAGAGCAGTTTCTATTTGATTCTAGAGGCAAGAAGCCACTGAAGTTGAATGAGTAGGACCATGGTCAGATCTGCACTTAAGGAAAATTCCTTTGGCAGCCATGCGTAGGATAGAAAGGAATGGTTGTGTGGCCCTAGACAAGTCACTTAACTCCTCAGTGCCTCAGGCAACTAAGATTAGAAGTTGCAAACTGGCATTAGTAGAGTTTCCTCATCGAGGAATTCCCTAGGGTCCAGACCCTTTAACTCTGTATAATGATAACAACAACACTGTTAGATAGTGCATTTAAATAGTGCATTAAATGTGTTTAAATCCACACAAACAATCCCGAGAAGCAGAAGCTGTTATTATGTCCATTTTACACAAATAAAGAAACTGAGACTAAGGCAAGTGAAGTGATCTGAGGTCCCAGTTGTGCCGCTTTGGGAAAAGCACTGGACTTGGAGTCAGAGGAGCTGAATTTGAATATCAACTCTGCTATTTTCTGCCCACGGAGTCTACCCCCTTCAAATGGAAGAGTTCCCACAGACCAGGTAATACCAGGTACTGCAGAAAATACCAAAGACTCAGTGACTCCTTCCCCCTCAAAACATTTGATAACCCTGAAGTCATCAGGGTAGCATACATGATCAAAATTAACTAGCAAAGCAACCAAAAATCAAAGGTATGTGTTTTCACATCACAAACTTCACCTTTTTTGTGCTTTTTCAAAGGTATCTCATCTTCACAGGATTCAGATAAACCACCAGGTGGGGTTTTAACCCCACAGCCCTTCTTCCAGAGTGTTCTGGTTACATCATCCAGATTCGTGGAATCCTTGGGGGGCCTATAATTAGCCACATGATCCACTCGGATAGTTCTTCCTCTTATCTAGAGAAAGAGTATTGGTATTATCAATTAATATTATCAGTTAATGCATGATACTCAAACAACTACCAAAAAACCCTCTGACCACATCCACTGTTGGGGGCAACTGATAAGGCACTAAATGGTACCAGGGAAAATAACAAGGATTTAGACACACAAGTAATGAACTATACTTCAACCTTTAACCTCAACCAGCAAGGAAGAGATCTGCCACTAAAATTAAGTGCAGAGACCAGGTCAGGTGACAGCTGGCTTTTAGGATTCAAACATTTAGTAAACACTAACCAAACGTTTAGTAAATGCAGACCAAACATTTAGTAAACACTGATGAAATACAGGAATTGCTCTGAAGAGTTATGTTTAGATAAAAGACATCATTACCATGCAGATTACAGTCCAGTAGACAGATCACACACAAACACTAATACCTCTAAAATAGAACATTACGTAGTAAGTACATTAGGGAGGTGTACAAACTAAGTGCTGAGTGAGGTCTTGGGGAAATCAGCTGCCAGTCAGAAAGCAGAGGCATCGCCTGATCTAGGCTCTAAAGGATGGGTAGGAATTTAATCTAACCCAATCCAATCCCATGAGCACCTACTACATGCAGAATGCTCTACTTGGTGCTGGCAATCCAAAATTCAGCAGGCATTCCAAACACAGGGAACAGCCCAAAAGCCCAGAAGTGGGAGAGCATGGAGAGGAGGTACATGAAACCAAGAAGCCCAATCTGGCTCAAGTGTGGTCTTCGAAGGAGACTGATGTGAGATAAGAAATGTTAGAATGAAAACCAGAGGAAAACCTGACTTTCCCTTTTCCCATACTACCATCCTACTCTGACTCTTGGGACAGTCTTCCAAATGCTCAATTAACCTACTGCTTTAATGGAGAACAAAAGGAAAAGAGGCTCCAGCCCTAACACAGACAACAGGTCCCTAGCACGTCTGCCTGTATCCTTGTGGTCACTAGCACCCCCAGAGTTTGGCCTGATCTTTGAGACTCCTGGCCTACTTAATTTCCAAGTTTTTAAAACCTCCACAATGCTCCCCCACACACACTTGTCCCCTACAGTTTTTGCCAATGTCACATCTCTCCTGTACTCAAAGATCTTGTTACAGGAAGAACCATGCCCATCATGATAACAAGGCAAGTCTTACTACAAGTCAGGGGTCCTTAACCTGGCTCCAAGGATCCCCAAGGAGACTAGAAAGATTTCAAGGGGTCTATGAACTTGAATGGGGGGGGAAAAATCACATTTTTATTTCAATGTAACTGGATTCCCTTGTAATTCTACATATTTTATTTTATGCATTTATGTTCTGAGAAGGGGTCCATGGGCTTCACTGGAGTGTCAGAGGGGTCCAGTACACAAAAGAGGTTAAGAACTCCTGCTACAAGGTAACTATGCATAAGGAGGGCCCACAGGCCACTCATAAACACTCTTGTCTTCCTGCCGGTTGGGTTTTTCTCTCTGCTCTGTGCCCTTCTAATAGAAAAGACTAGGAATGTAGAATGACCTAGAGCTGGAAGAAACTTTGGAAAAAGTTCATTTAATTCACTTCTACCACCCCCCATTCTGTAGAGGAAAGTGAGGCCCAGAATGAGTGGATGAGCAGCAAGAGAGCTGAGAAAAATCAAGAACTGATAACTTCAAGAGTATTCCACTGGCTCATTCCCTACAAATATGCTCAGGTCTCCAACATCCTCAAAAAAAACCCCCAAAAAACTATTTTCCTTATCCCTTCCTCCTCCTCAAAATACCATCCTTTTTACTACTATATTCCTACCAAAAAAAAAAGACTAAACTTACTGCCTCTACTTTCTTACCATCCATTCCCAACTTAACTGCTTGTCATCCGGCTTCTGAGCTCATCGTATTAATAATTCATTTCTATAGCACTTAAAGGTTTACAACATGTTTTCCATACATTATCTCAGTTGCTCCCAGGGAGATAGGACTCATGGGTCACTAATGACCTCTTAATTCTAAATGTGGCTCCTGTCACCATTTGTGACTTTTCTGTAGCATTCTGCACTCTTACCCAAGCCCTCCTCTTGGGCACTGTACTCCCTTTGGCTTTCATGACACTCGTTCTTCTCCTGTCTCCACTGGTTCAGCACTCTCTCTTTCTCCTGGGTGTGGGTGTCCCACAAAACTCTGTCCTAAGTAAGGCCTCTGTGGCTCTGACTCTCTCTCTGTCTCTCAGTGATCTCTTCCTCTCTAAAGAGTCCTATTACTGCCCCTGTCTCCATGCCTTCCAAGTCTATATAAGCATCCCCCATCTCTTCACTAAGCTCCATGACCACAGTGCTAAGCAAATGCCTCTACTGAGATTTCTACCAGAATCTCAAGCTTACCATGTCCAAAATGAAATTCAATGCCTGGCCCACCACTAAACCTACTCCTTGGCTCTCAACTGCCCTGTGTTCATTAACAGTATTATCCTCTTAGTCACCCAGGCTTAACCCTCAGAATCACTTTTGACTTGCCCTTCTCCCTCAATCCCAACCACCAAGCTGCCATTCGAACTCCAAAATTGCCAGCATCCAATACCTAGCCTTGCACATAGTAGGCTTATTGAAATGAATCAATCCAATCTTCTTTATTGCTCACACTCACTTTCACTACCCTATTATACAACCCCCATCACCTCTTGCCTCAAGTACTATTAACAGCCTCCTAACTGGTTGCCTGACCTCCGGCCTCTCCTTCTCCAATCCATCATTCTCATAGCTGTCAAAATAAGCCAAGGCACAAACAGGTCTGACTATGTTGTCCCACTGGCTCAGAAAAATTGCAGTGGCTTCTAGAACTGGATAGAGTATTGGGCTAGGATTCAAAAAGAAAAGACATGGGTTTAAATATTACCTCTAACAGTTTCCAGTCGTGTAAATGAGGTCACGTCATTGGTAAAACTGGTATAAGAATATCTGCCAGGGTCTTCTTACAAGGCGAGTTCAGGTCTACAAAGTGTTCTGCAAACCTTAAAACCTTCTATAAATGTCAGCCATTATGATGACCCAGCAGTTAAGGGTTTCCTTTATTGATGTGGCCCAAGCCCACATTCCCAGCTTCTTTCATTATCCCCATTTCACAGCCTCCACACCTCCAGCAAACTGGGCTCTGAATATTTTGTAAACCCGCCATACCATCATAGAACAAGCTGTCTGAGAACAATAACTACATTGTTTCTCATCTTTGTGCCCCCAGACCTTGGCACAGATACTTGTGCATTACAGATGCCTAATTAAATTCATTGTTGAACTGGTCATTTAAAAAATTTTTACTTTGAAGACTTTCAAAAATGAACGAGGCCCTGAGCTCAATGAGCCATTCTATAGGTGGAGACAACATGAATACACATAAGTAGATATGCAATAGATACAAAGTTATTTAGGCAGGAAGGACACAAGCACCCAAAGGGGTGGGAGGGTGTTTCAAAGTAGGTGTTTGAGTTGAGTTTTATAGGAAACTAGGGATTTTAAGAGACAGAGATGAGGAAGAAGGCAAGAGAATGCTATGGGTGAGGAATGGCAAGACTCAAGGGTAAATGAAGAGAAGTAACATCTAATAAGGCTGAAAGGGTAGGGTTAGGGAGCCATATGAGGAAGGGCTTTAAATGTCAAAGAGAGCATATATTTGACCCTAGTGGTAGGAGACAGCCACTGAAGTTTACTGAGATAGGGAGTGACATAGTCACACCTATAGCTATGACAGCCAAAGAGAGGCCAGATAAGAGAAGAAAGAGACACCAAATAGGAATCCAAGGTAATAGTAATCCAAGCAAAAGGTGACAAGAGCCCAAACTCAGGTGGGGACCATGAGAACAGAGAGGAGACAAATGCCAGGGGTGCTGTTGACATAAATCAGCAAACACTGAGCCATAAGTTGGATATATGGGGTGAAGGAGAGTGAGGAGTTGAGAATGACTCTCAGGTTGCAAACTCAGGTGAAGGGAAACATGATGTGCCCTCAACAAAAGAAAGTTCAGAAGGGGTGGTTTGGCTCAATTTAGAGGCAAGAATACCTGGGTTCAAATCCCAGCTACACCACTTACTTCCTGTACAGGCTTGGGCTTCAGTCACTTCACTTCTCTGAGCCTCAGTTTCCTCATCTGAAAAGTGAGGGGTTTGGAGTAGATGATCTTCAAGGCCCCTTCCAGCTCTAAATCTAGAATCCTATGAAGGAATATGCAAATTGCATGCAGACGCAAATTTTGCATATACCTCAAAGAAGCCCGGAGAAAATCCAAAGACAAAGTTTCATAAAAATAGTCATAGCTCCCATGTTTCCAGCACTTTGAGGTTTAATAATGTAACAATATTACATAATACACATATATATATATACAAAATACATAATTAACAATATTACATGACAATAAAGCTGAAATTTGTAGAGTACTCTAAGGTTTATAAATATTAACTCTGATCCTCACAACATTTACCCTGGGAAGTAGGCGTTATTATAAGCCCCATTTTACAGATAAGGAAACTGAGGCAGGGGTTAAGTGACTTGCCCAAGTTTGTACAACTGCTAAGTGTCTGAGGCTGGGTTTGAACTGAGGTCTCTGACTCCAGGCCCAATGCTCTAATGACACTGTATGGTCAGCTGCCTCTTGTATACTACAGGTGCTTAATTTAAATGATTTTGTTGTTGAACTCCTAGTGTAAAAAATGTTTACCATGAGGATTGATAAAATGATTTCCTCACAATGCCCCTGTAAGGTGGGGAACACAACCATCACTACCTGTATTTTCCATAGGAAAAAACTGGGGTTCACCTCCAGGAAGTAATTTGCCTGAAGCCACAGAGCCAGTACATTTCTCAGAGGAGATGAGAATCAGGGCCTCCTGACTCCCAGGCCAGAGCCACTCCTCCTTCACTGTGCTGTGTGTTTGCCAACCCCTTCTTTACCCAACACACCAGACATATCAGGGAAGGAGCAAGTTGGAGTTGGAAGGGGATGATGGGGAGGAGACGTCTTGAGAAGAGAAAGTATGTGGAAGACAGGCAGGGAAGAAGCAATAAGTCCCTCAAGCCCTCTCAAGCCTCAGTTTTTTCATCTGTAAAATCAGGGGGTTGAACATATGCAGCACAGAGTGCTAGAGCTGGTCTCAGGACACACCTAAATTCAAATCCTGGCTCTAAGACTTACTGGCCATGTAACCTTCTGGGCCTGTTTCCTCACCAATGGGATGAAGATACCCATCTACCTACCCTGTTGTGCAGAAAGCATTCTATAAACTTTGCAGAGCTAACAAAATGGAGGTGGTATTATTATTAGCTAAGCTCTAAGGTCTCCTCACACTCTGAATTTGTATGCCTCTACATCCAAGGGCCAGAAAGGTGGCAGGACTCACTCCCACTCCCCTCAGCACAGCATCTCCTCAACACCATGCTCCAGTTAAGGCATTGGCTGGTAAGGACTGTGTTCAATAAGCAAGTATTTCTAGAACCTATGGGAAGAAGCAAAATGAAGACAGACCACTCACCTTGATCCCATTAAAATTGTCAACAGCTAAAATTGTGCTTCTCTGATCCTCATAGCAAAGAAAACAGAATCCTTTAGATTTTCCAGTCTTCTTATCTCGTACAAGATTGATGTTAACAATTTCACCATATCTATTGATTTTAAAAAGATTAAAAAATGGGTTAGCTTCAGAGGTTAGGCCACTAGGAAAAGCATTTGTCCACACAGAGTAACACAAGATGAATGTCTCTCTGAGATCTGTTTCAATCAATAAATATTTATTAAGTAACTACTAGGTGCCAGGCATTGTGCTACCAAAAAAGGCAAAAAACAGTCTCTGCTCTTAAACAGCTTGCCTTGCGTTTTGTCCTTTGTTGTCAAAGAAGATCATGATATCAGAGAAATGATTACATGACTTGCACTTCACATTGTTTTGTGTGAGGGAGGGCTGTGAAAGGTTACCAGCCTCACTTTCTCCTCCTGAGCCATGTGGATTCAGTGACCAGATATTCATCAGGATGACTGGAGATGGCCCAGGATGCAACAGGAGACCTTGGCCTCTTTAGCCTCAGGCCTATTCAGGTATTCACTTAGGGTGAGGTAAGGTGTGTAAGACTGAAGGCAAAAGGAAAAGGGAACTGCTGAGGATAAGATGGCTAGATGATACCATGGAAACAATAGACAAAAACAAATACGTACAAAGTAAATTCCATACAGGATAAATGGGAAATAATTAACAGGAGAAAGGCCCAAGAATTAAGAGAGGTTGGGAAAGGCTTCTGTAAATGATTGCACTTTGGTTGGGACTTAAACAAAGCCAGAGAAGTCAGGAGGCAGAGTTGGGCAAGGGGCACATTTCAAGCATGGGGGACAGACAGAGAAAATGCCCAGAGTCAAGAAATAGTGTCTTATTTGTTGGCCAGCTAAGAAGTTAGAGTCACTGGACTGAAGAAGACTGGAAAGGTAGGAGGAGGCTAAGTTATGAAGGGCTTTGAATGCCAGACTGAGCATTTTATTTGTTCCTGGAGGTAACAAGGAATCACTGGAGTTTACTGAATGGGAGAGAGGGGGGTAATCACATGATCTGACCTGTGTGTTAGGAAAATCACTTTAGTGGCTGAATGGAAGATGGATTGAAGTGGAGAGAGAGACTCGAGGCAGACAAACCCACTAGTGGTATCGCAATCATCCAAGCATAAGGTCATGAGAGCTTGAACTAGAGTGGTGGCAGTGTCAGAGGAGAGAAGGGGGCACATCTGAGAGATGTTGACAGGCCTTGGGGGCACATCTGAGAGATGTTGACAGGCCTTGGAAACAGCTTGAATATGGGGGGAAGGGGAAAGAGCAGTAAAGAGCTGAAAATGATTACTAAGTTGTGAGCTGAGGGGGCTGGGAGAATGATGATGTTATCAACAGGAAGAGAGAAGGGGTTAGGGGGAAAGATAATAAATTCTGTTTCAGACATAATGAGTTTAAGATGTCTACTGTACATGTCAATGAAGGGACCAACCCCACCAAGGAAATTATGGATCCTGAAAACATTTAAGAAGAAATAAATGCATGCTGATCACCACGGCAATAATGATAACTGAAGCAATCATGGACTAGCCAATCTTGAGTTAGAAGGGACTCTTCGAGGGCATCTAGCCCAGCTCACTCATTTGCCAGATGAAGAAAGCCAGGTAGGTCCCAGAGGCTTTGAGCAACATGCTCCAGATCATGGAGACAGCAAGCAGAACAGATGAGATTTGACCCCACCATCTCACTCTAGCACTCCTTGAATGGCTACCCTAGTCATCCTCTGGTGCCATCCTCTGGCTCTTTTATTGGCAGAGGATGGGAGGGGGAAGGGTAGCAGATATGTGATTTCCTCAATGTTGCTATTTCCTAGTGAGGGAACTTTCTCCACACCTTCTCTGTAATTTACCAATTTATTTAGAGAATGCCCAGAACACTGACCCTAAAGCACATAGGGTAATGTGACACAGGTCTGTGTCAGAGGCAAGACTAGAACCTACTGCTTTCTGCCTCTAAGGCTAGCTCTCTAGCTACAGTTTTGTAACTGGGCCTTTTTAAGAATTGGATCAGCAGAAAGGCCTGGAGGAAAAAAAACTTTAATACTATAGAACTCCTTTGTCATGGTGGTCCCAAGTAAAGAAATATCACCCTCTTTAAATGTCAATATTGTATTTATTCATGTATGTAAAAACTCATACAGACAGATGCAAAAATACACACACAGTAACACCTCATTTCTCCACCATCCTAAGGAAGTGAAGTATTTCACGTAAGTGAATTTCCTAGAAAACTGAAGCTTATTTCTTTTTAAGCAATCAATCTCTGTGTGTATTGGACAGAGACTTTCACCACATACACAACCTTGTGATTACCACTCAGTAGTATGGATGGGAGAGGTGCTCCCAAAAGGCTGAACTGGGAAGTCCTTCCTGCACTGTGAATTCCCAAAGCTCAGAGACTAAGAAAAGCACCTTCCCATGGAGCTTCTCAAATTACTGCTGCTGCAGTGATGAGAATTTCACTAACTCTTGAGAGTTTACCAAATGCTTTCCTCATAGTCCCAAGGTGAAGGAGGCAGTCTGAGAGTATCCCCATGTTACAGATAAGAGCCAGAGAAGTGAAGGTACTTGCCCAAGGTTACCACTATGAAAAGCCCAAACTCAAACCCAGGGCTCTTGGCCCAGGATGCTGGCTAACTCACTTGATCATTCTCCCCAATGAGGGCCTGTGGTCCATGGAGGAAGAGAGTGGGCTTGCTCATTAGCAATGCTGACACCCAGAGCACTGGCTCTAGGGTCAGAAGACCTGTGTTCAAATGCCACATCTGATGCTTACTGCCTGTGTGATCTTGCAAAAGTCCCTTACCTGCCCTGGACATCAGCTTTGTCAACTACAAAATGAGGACATTGGAAGGGATGGTGTCTGAGGACCTTTCAAGTTCCAGCTCTCATCCCTACCCAGGAACTAGTCCAACATTCAAATAAATGGATCTTGTTCACACCAACTCAGATAGAAGGTAAGCTATTCTAAGACGAATACAATATTGCATATAATCTTTGGCAGACATGGCCAATGTGCTCATTTACTTTGCTTAGCTGTACTGTGTTTCAAGGGTGGGTTCTACTAGGGGTGAATGGGGAAGTGACAGCAATGGAAAAGAGTGTCAATAAAATATCTAATAATTAACGGATATAGTAAAACCTGAAGCAATGGGAGCAGTCTGAATCACATTTCTGTATATTTCAGCTGCCAAAGTGATTTTCCTAAAGTACAGATCCAACCATATCACTCCCCTAACTCAAGAAATTCCAGTGGCTCCAGGATCAAATACAGAATGCTTGGTTTGGCATTCAAAGCTCCTCATACCTAGCCCCTCCCTATATTTCCAATCTCTTACACCTCGCTCCCCAGGTATTCCTTGACCTCATTACACTGGCTTCCTGGATATTTCATGTCCAAGATGCTCCATCTCTGCTCCAAATATTCTCTCTGGCTCTCCCCCAGGTCTGGAAGGCTCTCCCTTACTCAGTGACTTCCCTGGCTTCCTTTAAGTCCCAACTAAAATGTCATCTTTTACAAGAAGCATTTCCCAATTCCTCTTCATTCTAGTGTCTTCCCTCTCCTAATCATTTCCTGTTTGCCTTGTATAAAGCTTGTTTGTACATATTTGGACATTGTCTCTCCCTTCACTTTGTAAGCTGTTTAAGGCCCAAACTGTCTTTTGCCTCTTTTCACATCCGTAGCACTTAGCACAGTGACTGGCGTCTTGTAGGCACTTAATAAACATTTATTGATTTATGCATATGATGAAGTGATCTGTCTTTACTTTCAAGGAAGCCCCCCTCTGATACTTCACTGTGCTAAATGGGTTTCTCAAAGGCTATCCTGGCAGAACACAGCTTCTAGAAAAACTCTGAGAAGGACCCACGGGCAATGTGTCTGCTGTCTATTTGAAGTCATTCTGAGTATACAAGTCCTCATTAACCTGACTGCTGGGGGAAGAGGGGAGCTGAGTCAGAATAATTCAAAGACAGTCCACTGTAAAACAGGGACAACAATGACACGCGGAGCACCCTTGAGATTTTGTAAACCTCTAAGAGCTAGTGAATTACATCAGTAAGGAGAAGGGGAACTGTAGCAAGCATGAAAGAGTGAACATACAAACTAAGAAATTCCAACACCCAGGAGGTCTAAGTCATGACTTTGCATGCACTTGTGATGCATTCATCAAGCAGGGACCAGACAAGGACCCTTCCAGCTTGGATTCTAATTCAAACTCAAGCTAACAGAGTATGGCTAAATCTTTGTGGAACAGACTGGCAGAGAGAACACAGAGCTGACTTGAGGGTCAGGATGCCATGAGTTCATCATACACATATAGCTGTGACCTCACATATATTCAAGTCATTTGGCCAGTGCCCCAGGCAACTCTTGAAGACTAAATTGAAGAGTAGAAGATAATCTGCCTCAGTGGAAGGTTCTCCACCCAGGATCATTAAACATCAGTAAAATCATGACCCCAGACCAAAAAATACTTATTTGCAAAACAAAAAAATAGGGATATGACCAACAAAATGGAGAACTAGACTTTTTTTTGACCCCCATGACCTCTGAAATCTCTCTAAAACAGCACTTATGCACCAAAGAGAAAGCAATTTCAGCTGTCTCTATGGTCTAGGACACCTAGAATCCAAAAGAAGGAAAAAAACCTCCATAAACTGAGCTCTCTCCTGAGCTCATTCACCACCCCATCCCTGCCACCCCTCCTATACACACAAACTACTAGCAGCAAGACTGTATTAACAGGCTTGCAACAAAACCTAACCCCATATCCTAGGCCCCTCTCCCTTCTTCCAATGCCATGGAGATTCAGGATCCAGGTAGCAGACAGACAATGTGCAGGAGGCAGCATTCTATAAATGCAAAAGATCACTACAGGAGAGTAGATGACCAGAGGAAAGGGGGCAGGACAGGATGTGTCTGGGATTGAAATAGAGCTCAAACCCATGGCATCCCCCATGACCCATTCCTCCCAGAGCTCTGGAGATCCAAAATACAGAAATCAATTGGAATGTAACTTACTGAGAAAACACACAGATGATATCCCCTTCAGTCAATTCATATGGGAGGCCTCCTAGGAAAAAAGATAAGAGGGATCATTAGTCACCACCACTCAGCACTCCAATAAGATGAATGTATACTCACTGTTATGAATATGCCTATCCTGGATTCGTTGTACATATACCTATAGATTTTTAAGTCATGTCTATAGTATATTAATTGTTCATTCTGATTTATACAGCACTTTCAAGATCACAAAGTATTTTCTCCACAATCCTCAGCAGTCAGCAAAACAAATCCTATCATGCTGATACTATGAATGAGGAAATTGAGAGCCAGAAGGTAAAACTGACTTGCTTAGTGTCACAGAGTTATCAAGTGAGAGATCTGGGATTTGAACTCCAAGTCTTCTAATTTCAAAGTCAATGTTCTTTTCATCATATTATACATAAATACCCAAAGGATCTATGATTTTGTTAGCATAGGGAATTTCCAGTATAGGAGCTTCCTCCAACAATGCATCAAATAGATAATAAATATCAAATGTAGGATTATATCTTTTTGACTCCAAACCCAGCACTATCTACTATATCATATTGCCTCTCTACTCTATTATTTTTAATTATTTTATTTTTGTTCATGGCACCAGCCCCTGTAGAAAAACTTACACACACACACACACACACACACACACACACACACACACACACACCTGACAAGTCTTTAGGGAACTCTTAGACAACATTATGAAAGCTTCCTACAAAATGAATTTTATGCTTCTGAATAGACAAATTAAACTGATAACTGACAGAAGGTATAAAAGGTACAAGAACAGTCATGTATGGTAGGTTTGGAGTCAGAAGACTGAGGTCAGTCTATAAGCACTTATTAAATGCCTACTATGTGTCAGGCACTGTGTTAAGTATGAGGCATATAAAGAGAGGCCAAAGATGGTCCCTGCTCTCAAGGAGTTCACTATCTAATGGGGAGACAACAAGCAAATAACTATATACAAACAAGTGGCATACTGGTAAAACTGCAGAAGCATTCATGGCGATTGGAGTGTCTTGTGTGAAGAAAAGCAAGGTCAGTGTCACTAGATTGCCATTGCTGTATAACCACGAGGATGATGTCTGAATTGGATTTAAGTAAGCCAGGGCTGTGCAAAAACACCAAATCTCACTCTCTCCTCCCAAGCCATCAGGGGCCAGTGGCAAGATACAGATCAGAATGAATGGAGATGGCCCTGATTGCAGTGAGAGGCCTTGGCCTTTTTAAGCTATGGTCTTTCCCAGGTCTCAGCTTGTCTGAGGCAATGTCCATTCAGTAATTAAAGTCAGGTAAGAAATGAGGCCCAAAATGACCTCTTTTACCTAGTAAAAAAAAAATCCATTTGGGAGATGGAGACCCTCAGAGTTCTGGCCAAAACAGAAACAATTGCTATTTATTCTCACTCAGAGCCATCAGAAACTAAACAACGACCAAGTGAGGCTTGGGCTGGGACCTACTGTTGGCCAGTCAGTGAGAGCCAGAGTGATCTGGATTCAAGACATGGTCAAGTGACTCTATTTGAATTCCAATAGGCCTGAAAGCCTGGGTTTCCAATGCTGTATTTCAAGAAATGATAAATGAAACTACATGGGGGCAAAAGAGTTAATTGTCCCATTTTTTTTAATGATAGAATAGATATGTGGAAAAGAGAAAAGAAAGAAATCTAACTTGCAAACCCTAAGATATCTTGCAAGGTTTCAGTGATCAAAATGTATATTCCTTCAGGCAGAGCACCCAAAGGTAAAGGGTATGATTCCCTATGTGGACACAAGGAAAAGAAAGAAAAGAGGGAGAGGAAGGAAGAAAAGTCATTAGATTGCAAAGAATATGGGGGTGAGTAAAGTATAAGACTGGAAAGGTAAGAGGGGGGCCAAGTTAGAAAAGGTTGTGAAAGTCAAACAGTGGAATTTATATTGGACCCTGGAAGTAACAAGGAGTCACTGAAATTTGGGTATGGGGGTGATATGGTTAGACTTTCACTATATTTAACTTAAAAAATAAATCTTAGGAAGCTACCTGAGGCTCAGGGAGGTGGAGGTAAAGTCCCCAAGGTTAATAGAGCTTGTGGTCACAGTCATAGCAGAACTTTCGCTTTACCCTACCTACTACTTTACCTTCCTTTTCCATAAAAAAAAAATGCTGCGCTTGACATTACTTGTAGGAGATAACACATCTATCTAGAGTGGGGCGTACTGAGGTCCCAATGGCACGAGGGCCAGTCAGGGCTACTGCCCTGAGAGGGAGTTGGAAGAGTACGTTGCCTGGCACATAGCAGGTGCTTATTAAACATTTATTTAAATATTCATTCAATAAATGTTTAATAAAATTGGAGAGTGGCCCTACAGATAGGCGTCTACCTGAGGATGGGGTAGTGGGGAGGAACGGGGGGGAGGAGGCTCGGAGCTCGGGTAGGAGGGAGGGAGAAGGGAACGCAGAGGCCTCACCCAGAAAGATCCAAGCGCTGTCCTTGTACTCGGCGTGCCAGGATACCTTTTCGGCCACCCCGAGCTCCACCTCCCGCTCATTGAGCTCAGTGATGAGCTTCACCTTGGTCAGGGCACTACGGAGGCGAGAAGAGGAGGGCGGAGATGAGGGGAAGGCCGGAAGGGCGCGCTGCCCAACGCCAGCACCCAGCCCTTAGCCCTTCTCCACACACACACCCCCACCCCCACCCCCCCCCCCACACACACACGCCCTGGTTCGCTCTCCCGGCACGGGGTAGTTAACCAGCCCCAACCCCCCCCCCCCCCGCCCCCCCCCACCCCCACCCGCCTCCCTTAGGAACCCTAATCCCATCAAACTATAGGTTTCGTACTTCATTTTGAGAGACTATCCGAACGTCGTCGTCTTTCCGGGTTGCCTAGGGCACGGCGTCTGCGCAAACAAGGAAGCCAAGTCTACGCATGCTCCATGGAAGGTTAAGAACCGCAGAGGGATGTGGCTTGTACCCCTTCTCGCGTGAGGTCTAACGGAACGTTGAAAACGCCGTAGACTGCAACTAGAGGGTCTCGGGGCTGCCGTGCAGCTGTGGAAGGAAAGAGAGAAGGGAGGAAAGGAACAGATAGGAAAAAAGAAAAGGAAGGGAGGGAAGAAAAAAATAAGCTCTGGCTTTGGAGTTCGGGGACCTGGGTTCCAATCCTGTTTCTTCCACTGATTACCTTTGTGACTTTGGGCAAATACATTCCCTTCTTTGGACCTCAGTCTCCTCATCTGTGCAATGAAAGAATTGGAATAAATGACCCCTGAGGTCCTTTCCAACTCCAAACTGATGATTATTGATGAATGAGAAACTGACTGGTATCAAATATAAGAAGGTAAAACACAAGTCAGAAGTGGTACCAAAGGCTGCTCTGCAGCCCTGGCATCCCCTGAGCCCCCAGCCTCTCCCAGGCAATGTGCCCTAGGGAGCTGGACGTGTACCTAGAGTCTGGAAGACATGGGTTCAGGTTGACACTCACTGTTGTGAATCTGTGATAAAACCTTCCTGAACCTGTTTCTCCATCAGTAAAATAGGGTGATAGTAGTACCTGCCTCCCAAGGCTATTGAAATACTCAAAGTAGATAATGGATACAAACTACTTTCCCAAGGCAGTTTTTATGTGACCATGCCCTCAATTCCTTTCCTTTTTCCTCCCTTCCTGTCCCTGAGCACCACTCAATCATCTTCCACATGAAGCCTTTCCTGATCCCCCTTGTCTCCCTCATCCCCATCACCTTGGATATACATATTGTCTACCCTGTTAGAATGCAAGCTACTAACTAACCTATAAACATAAATTGTCTAGGAAAAAAAAAAACCTCCCTATTTAGTAAGAACTATGAAAGCTAGAAAACAATTTGGCAGAAATTAGGCTTAGACTAACATTTTATACTTGTAATCCCTTGGCTCAAAGGACTTCTGGCTTCCAACTTTGACAGAGAAGAAACAATTTCAATCTTTTTTCAGGGAAAGAGAAAGGGAGACTGGGAGGAAGTGGTAAGAAGATAAGATAGATGGCCATCCCTGTCATGTTCCTATCCAGGCTTGCTACTCTAGAGAATTTGGAGAACTTACCTTTGAATGAGATCTGGGACTCCCTCTCCTGGCTGAACTGAATTATCTCACTCCTAAAAGGAGAACTCATTTAATCTCTGTTATCTGCTATATTCTTCCTACAAATACTTTCTCTAATTTCTGTTTTGTTATCTTCTTAGACAAATTGGTTTACTTGCTATTTGCTGTGTGTTCAATTTAGAACTATCATCTGGTGGGAAGGGAATTAAACCCTTGAATATAAAGCTTGAAACCCTTCTTCCCCATTAAGGAACAGCATTTAGAAGTTTAGCTTAAACCTAAAAATTGCTTCCCCTAGATTAACAATATTTAAGGGAGCAGATAGATGTAATTCTAGCCCAGTATTCCCACTCCCAGAGGAGAGCAGAGTGGCTGGCCTATGGCCTCAACCCCCAACTTCCTGGAAGGAATTAAAGATGCCCAGGCAGAAGGTGGAGGGGGAAGAGGCTAAATATGTCTATTCTCTCTTCCCTATGAGCCACATCTAAAGAGATCCACAGCAATATACATAATCTACATGGGCAAAAATAATAGCAACCATCCCCCTCATATACCATATTCCAAAATATATTCAAAATGGATATATGACATAAATATTAAAAATTATAGTGTGAAACAACTAGAAAAGAAGCAGATCAAAAGCCTTTCATAGCTATGGGTATGGAATGAATTCTTAATCAAACAAGGGATAAAGGTAATTACAAAAGATAAAATCAATTATCTCCTCCATCCACGCATTTTCACTGTCTGTCCCCTATGCCTGCAATGCTCTCCCCCCTCATCTCTACCTCCTGGCTTCCCTGACTTTCTTCAAGTCCCAGTGAAAATCCTACCTTCTACAGGAAGCCTTTCTAATGCCCCTTAAGTCAAGTGCCTTTTGTCTGATGATTATTTACAATGTGTCCTGTATATAGCTTGTTCATACATGGTTGTTTGTATGCTGTCTCCCCTACTGGACTGTGAGCTCCTTCAAAAGAAGGATTGTCTTTAGCCTTTCTTTGTATCCACAGGGTACATTTGTATCCATAGTGCCTGCTACATAGTAGGCATTTAAGAAATGTTTATGGACTGACTTGCCCAGTGAGTTGGTCTTCTGTGAATACTGGTGTTTTGGGAGCCTCCTGTTTCCAGGCACAGTGATGGAGGCGTTAATGTCTCTGATCTTCATTGGCAGTTTTTGTCATTTGCCTGCCCTTATGCCAGTTTTTCCAGTGGATCCTTTTCTAGTTTCTGGCTTGTCCTGGGTCAGATAAAGGTAATTACAGAAGATTTTCTTTATATTTCTTGAATATCGTTTGGTCTGGTATGGAGTAATTTTTCTAGAGGGACCCTATTTGAGGTCCTATTTAGGATCCTTCTTTGGAGGAGACCCTAAAAAATAAGTCATGCCTAAATTTTATTTAGATTTTCCCTGAGATGGGGGGGTGGGGCAGGCAATGTGGCATAACTAGCCAGAGAAAGCAAGAAAAGTCAGAATGGTTTGAACTCTCCCAAGTCTAAACCATGGTCTTTGTGAAAACAGACCCAGGGACCCCTTGTGAGTAAGGGCCACTAGGGCCATTAACAACCATAACTAAACTGTGGCTCTTCCAAAATTTTCCTCCAAATCAAATTTTTTAACAGTAAAAGAAACATTTAAGTCACAAAGCATGCTATCACTATTTACATAGAGAGGCAGTCTGGCATACTGGATTTGGAATCTGAAAACCAGGGTTCCAATTCCATATCTGACATTTCCTGCCTTTGCGAATTGAGCAAAGTCAATTAAACTCACTGGACCTTGTCTTCTTCATCTTTAAAGTGAGGGAACTGGATTAGATGATGTAAGTACTTTCCTAATGCTAAAATCCCATGATCTTGTGACTTAGAATCATAAAGTCTGAGTTCAAGTCCTACCAGGGCTCCAACACACACAGTCTCAGTTTCTCAGTACGTGAAAGAAAGTTTTTACCGTTGGTTGTGAAAAAAGCATTTTATAAACCCCAACATATCAACATAATCTATTATTTTATTATCACTGTTGTTTTTAACTATGACAATAATTTTTTGTTGTTTAGTCATTTTTCAATTGTGTCTGACTTTTTGTGATCCCTTTTTGGGGTTTTCTTGGCAGTGATACATACTAGAGTGATTTGCCATTTCCTTTTCCATCTTATTTTATAGATGAGGAAACTGAGGCAAACAGGCTTAAGTTACTTGCCCAGGATCATAGCTAGTGGGAATTTGAGGCCAGATTTGAACACAGGAAGATGAGTCTTCCTGATTCCAGGCCTAGCACTCTATCTACTTTGCCACCTAACAACCTTAATAATAATAGTCACCATCTAATTCCAAAGAGACTAATAAGTTTGTTAGTCAAATTTTAAGCAATGAAGTATAATATAACTGATTTTTATTCATACTATCACCACCATCATCACCAAAGATGATATTACCTAATTATGGTATAAAATTCCTAACATTGCCACTTTGGTATTTAACGAAAGGTATGCTGAATTTGGAGACCTAAGTGAGCTGAGTTCAAATTCTGCTCCCTTATTTGTTTGTGACTATTGGCAAGGTATGAGTATACCTAAATCTCCTTTTCTTGCTTATCACTTACAACATTTTGCAAGAAACATAGTTTCTTTGTCTGGGATTGTTTTGTGAAGGCAAAGTAGAACAACTTTTACCTCAAGTCTTATCTCACCTTCTAAATACTTGAATGGGTGTTGCCTCAGACAAACTGAGATAGTGAGGCTGGTGACTTTACACAGCCCTGCCTCACTTACATCCAGTTCACTTGGAAGTTAAGACATCATCCTGATGTCATGGGTCCTCTTTGAGAACAAACAACATATACTGACTTGACATACATAAGGCCGTGGATCAACCTAGTCAATGATCCTGCCTCACCTAAAGTAAATAATAAGATGCTATGGCTTGCTATATTTATCAGTTAAGAAAACATCTCATTTGTTCACTTAGAGTAAGCAAGGACTGAATGCTTTCCTAGGTGCAAGAGGAAGTTGTTCTAATTGGATGACATACTTGGTCATTCTAGGAGGCTTGTAAAAAAAGTTAAAAGAAGTTCAGAACTCAGGAGATTTAAACAAGGTGAAAACAAGAGAGCTCTAGGGAGAAGATCCTCCTGCCCTTTGCCCTCCCCATCTCCAGTAATCCTTGTTAGGTTTTGAACTAGATACTGGTATTATATAGGACCACGACCAATACTATCAGAGTTAGGGAGATGCCCAGTCCTTGTTCATGTGTAGTAACAATGAAGTGTGTTCTCACCTGATAAATGGGTCCCATCTTTAAGTAGAGCAGAAGTAATTCTCTAGCTGATGCCTGACCCTTTCCCATAAAATTGAAAAGTTTTTGCACAAACAAGATTAGGACATAGAAGGGAAGTTTTAGACTAGGAAAAAGAATCTATGCATCAAATATCTCTGCTCAATGTTTGACATCTAATATATCCAGACAACTAAGAGGATATATTGTTGAGGGCCAGGATGGAGTGCGGTTGACAAGTTCAGGATAGACCTTCAGGGAAACTGTTCTTTGAGACTGCTCATTATCATCCAGAATGGCTCTCCATGCCCCCCAGATGTTGCTGTCTAGGTGAGACAAACAAGAGAACTACAGAAAACAAGGGATATGTAAAATAGATGCCCTCTAGGCTAACCATCTTTAAGACAATAAGACTGACCACATCACTAGGACAGGAGAGGAGCAGAATGTCACGCAGGCTTGTAGTTTCTGTCCATAAATACCTTGATCCTCAGATCAATAAGCGGAATTGGTCTATCTTTTCCCGCCTCCTGTGTCTTTCTTCTTCACCACATCACCGTGTAGGGACGCTGGCCGTCCGCCACAATATATAAGACTACAATTGATCCCTAATATAGAAGAGGTCAAAGGATATGAGCAATCTTCACAAGAAGAATTAGAAACTATCAACAAACATGTGAAAGAATGCTCTCAGTCACAAATAATAAGAGTAATACAAATCAAAACAATCTGTAGCGTTCACTTTACACTCAGCAAATTAGCAAAGGTGACAAAAGAGGGAAATGGTCAATGATGGAGAGATTATGGAAAGACGGGCACATGTATGTCTTATTAGTGGAACTATAAACCAGTACAATTATTCTGGAAAGGTAGTTGGGATTGCAAAATAAGGTGACCAAAATGTATGCACCTTTTGGTTCAAAGATTCTGCACCCAAAGGAAGTCATAGCGAAAGAAAGAGGGAGGGAAGGAAGGAAGGAAGGAAGACTCTATATGCCAAAATATTTATAACAGCACTTTTTTGGTTGTACCAAAGACCTAGAAACAAAATAGATGCCCATAGATTGGGGAATGGCATGAATATAATGGAATATTACTGAGTTGCAAGAAATCACAAACATAATGAGTACAAAGAAATACGAAAAGATACAAACTGAGTCAGAAAAAACAATGTCTATAATGACAGTAACAATGTAACCAGAGAATACACCCACCCCACCACAAAACAATAGCAACTGAACATTTTCAAATTACAAAGAGCACACTAGGCCCCAAAGATGAGATATGAAAAAGCATCTCGGCACATTCCTACACAGAGGGAGGGGTCCATGAGTATGGAACACTGAACAGAACATTTGTTTTGTGTATTGATAAGTTTTGTTGATTTTTCTTTCTCTTAGTCTTTTTATTTTTAAAAAAAATTCTTTGTTTACATGGGATGGTCCTCTGAGAAAGGGTGGGGAAAGAATGCAGGAAGAGACCCAAGTGATGTAAAGTTGAAAGATAATAATAAAAATCTACTTTTTAAGAGAATGTAAGCTCTTTAAGTTCGAGAAGACAAATACTTTTGTCTGTATCCTCAGACTGTGTGCCTGGCACATAGTAGGCACATAATAAATGCCTGTTTATTTACTGAGCTGAAGATAAAAATATCCCTTCACATTTCCAAATCTGTAACATTAGAAATTCCATTTTTAATGACTCAACTTGTACCCTTATTCTCATTCACCCTCATTCTCATTCTCTCTCTCTCCCTCTCTCCCCCTCCTTCCCTCCCTCTCTCCCTTTCTCTTCTGCCCTTCCGACTGGCTGCATCTCCTCTTCCTACAAACATACTCAATTGTTCCCTTCCTGAAATACACTGACCAGAGAATGTCTGGAGTCCCTCCCACCCCCTCATCATAGTGAGGAGGTAACTGAGGCCCAGGGAGGGGAAGGGACTTGCAAGTCACCAGCAAGCAAAATCAGGATTAAAACCCCAGGTCCCCTAAGGCCCACCCAGTACAGTGCTTTTTCTAACACATGACACAGCCTCCATTTATCCTTGCCATACACTGCAAAAATGCCCAAAATCTTGGTATTTAGAATTTTGTAGAATCCTTAGCTTCCTTTAAAGTTCAGGTCTCACGTAACCTCCTAGAAGTCTTTCTTGGTTCCCCCTGGTGTTAGAGATCCCTCCTTTTTTTCCTTCAAATTCTCATGTTACTTGTTTGTATCACCAAGTAGGATGCTAGCTTCTTAGGAAAGAGACATACTCATTTCTGACTTTATATTCCCAACCCACAGTTCAGTTCCTTGCACACAGGTTCTTAATAGATGCTCATTGAATTGAACTGAAAAGGTAATCTATTGCCTTCATTTCTTTCCTTACCACTCCCTGCATTCTGACTTCCAATTTAACCTCTCTACTCAAGCTACTCTCACAGGTTGCCAATGACTTCCCAATTAAAGAATGAAGTGGCTTTTCTCAGTTCTAATCCTCCTTGACCTTGACTTACATGACAACCAATCACCTAATTCTGTTCTAGTCATTCATCTGTCTCCCTCACTGACTCTGTCTTCTTCCTCACTCCTACATGAGTGTTTTCCCAAAGTTCTATGCTGAGCCTTCATCTCTTATCTCTCTATACTCTTGGTGGGAGATTATGGATTATACCTCTCCCAAAGCATTGCCAAGATCACCTATACTCTATGAAAATGGTTCCCAAACCTAAGTCTCCAGGCCCAACCTCTCTTAAGAGCTTCAGTTCAACATCACCAATTGCCTGCTAGACATCTCCACCTGTATATTCCACCAACATCTGAAATTCAGTATGTGCAAAAGTGAGCTGCTTATGTTTCTCCAATTTCTCTTATCTCCAATCATCAACACATTACCCATTAATCTTCCTAACATGCACAAACCTATAACCACTTGTCTCCTCAAAACACTTCATTTCCAAATACTGGTTGAAATCTCTCCCTTCATAGCCAGCTGTCCTATCAAACTCAAGGTGTCCAATTAATTGAAAAGCATTTACCAAGCACCTCTATGCCCTAGGATTAGGTACTGTGATAGACTCTGGAGATTCAAATACAGAAACAAGATAGTCTGTGCCCTCTGTGCCTTGCAGGCTTGCAAATAAGTAAACACACGAGCTAAACAAAATTAATTCAAAGTGATTGGGCCAGGGTAGGGAAATCAGGAAAGATATCTTGAAGGAGGTAGCACTTTGAGCTGAGCCTTGAAAAGAACTACAGGTTCTAAAAGGCAGGGACAGGCTGTGAAAAAGTATTGAGGCAGAAGAGTGAGTGTCATTTACAAGGAACATTAAATAACCCAGTTTTGCTGGGACATTAAGTTGGAGTAATGCAGAATCAGCCTGAAAAGACAGGTTAGAGCTAGAATGTGAAGGACTTTAAATGTCAAACAGAGGAGTTAGTATTTTACCCTAGAGGTGATAGGGAGCCACTGAGGCTTCTTAAGCAAGAGGGTGACATGGTCAAGCCTGTGCTTATGGATTACCAATTTTGCAACTTTACAAAGGATGAGTTGGAGAGAAGTCAGACAAAATTCAGAAAGCCCAATTAGGTCTATTGAATTAGTGCAGGTGAAAGAAGGCTTGAGGGCCTCAACTATGGAGGTTGTTCTCAAAGAGGACCATGACATCAAAATGATGACATGACTTGCAGTTGACTTTGATTTGGATGAGGCAGGGCTATGCAAGGTCATCCATCTCACTTTCTTCTTCTGAGCCATCTGGGTCCAGTGACCAGATATACATCAAGATGACTGGAGATGGCCCAGGATGCAATGTGGGATGGAGGTTGTACTATGAGTGGAAAGAAGAGGATGTATATCAATAAGATTTGGCAATTGATAGCATTGTTGTTATTGTTTATCCTTTGTTTCCGAAGAGGGCCGGTAATATCATAGGGTAATGTCTTGACTTGCTTATGAATTGGATTAAAGTGAAGCAGTTACACAGTCATTAGCCTCACACTCTCTCTCCCAGAGCAATTAAAGTCCAGTGGCAAGACAAAAGTCATGATGACTAGTGATGACCCAAGATACAGTGGATGACCTTGGCATCCTTGATGTTTGACCAGGCACTAAGCACTCCATGGCACTTGCTTCAGCTACCTTCATGGCCATTGGAACAAATTGTTCTCATCCACCCATTTCACCGGGAATGACATCTTCACATATTTGGAACAGACATCCTCCTAACTCAATGACTAGCTTGAGGCTTGTTGGTTACCCTCAACCTGATTTACCTCATCTGCCTAGATGTTTTACTGGGGTCTTACTGCTACAAGTGCTAGAGCTTCTTGGAGTCAGAAGTGAGAGTTGAGTGGCAGATGGATACTGAAGGTGTATCAACAACCTCAGAAAGCACACCAGAGGTGCTAGTCCTCCTTGAACACTCCATACGACCAAGTTGGTAGTATGCAGTGATTAAGGGCGAGGGAAAACTTAAGTATGAGTGATTCTGAGTCTGCCAACATGGGTGACTAGAAGAATGGTGGTGCACTCAACAGAAACGGGGAAGTTAAGAGAAAAGGTGTATTTCGGGAGAAGTAGACATATTTTTAGATATGCTGAGCTTGAGGTGCCTATAAGACATCTAGGTGAAAATGTCAAACAGGTAGTTAAAGAATAAGACTAGAACTTGGGAGAGAGATGAGAGCTAGTTACAGACTTCAGAGTCATCTACATTTCTATGTTGAAATATAAGAGTTGAATATAATATAAGAGTTGAACTCATGGGAACTCCTGAGATGCCAGAAAGAAATAGAAGGCAGACAAGACTAGGACAAAGCTGTAAAATCATATATGAATGACAATTCTTTTTTTTTTTAAATTTATTTAACTTTTTACATTCATTTTCACAAAATTTTGGGTTCCAAATTTTCTCCCCTTTTCTCCCCTCCCCCCACCCCAATACCTCAAGCATCTAATTTTCCCTATCTCCATTCTGCCCTCTCTTCTGTCATCCCTCCCTTCTCTTGTCTCCATCTTCTCTTTTCTCCTGTAGGGCCAGATGACTTTCTATTCCTCATTAACTGTATGTCTTCTTTCCTAGTAGCAACAGCAATACTAAACAGCTGTTCCTAAAACTTTGAGTTCCAAATTCTCCCCATCCCTCCCTCCCCACCCATTCCCTTTGGGAAGGCAGGCAATTCAATATAGGCCATATCTGTGTAATTTTGCAAATGACTTCCCTGATAGTCGTGTTGTGTAAGACTAACTGAATTACCCTCCATCCTACCCTGCCCCTCATTGTTTCTCTTCTGTCTTTTGATCCTGTCCCTCCCCAAGTGTTGACTTCAAATTGCTCCCTCCTCCCTTTGCCCTCCCTTCCATCATCCCCCCCTTGCTTATCTCCTTCTCCCCCACTTCCCACTTTCCTATACTGTAAGATAGCTTTTCATACCAAAATGAGTGTGCATTTTATTCCTTCCTTTAGTCAAATGTGATGAGGGTAAACTAATTGTTTTTTTTTTCTCAGCTCTCCTCTTTTTCCCTCCACTAAAAAGTCTCCTACTTGCCTCTTAAATGACACATAATTACCCCATTCCATTTCACCCTCTTTCCTCCCACTGCATTTCTCTCTCACCATTTACCTTAATTTCTTTTAACATACGGTCCCATCCTATTCAATTCACTCTGTGCTCTCTGTCTCTGTGTGTGTGTGCATGTGTGTATGTGTGTGTGCGTGCATGCGTGTACGTGTGTGTGTGTGGTCCCACCAACTACCCAGATACTGAAAAGTTTTAAGAGTTACAAATATTGTCTTTCCATGTAGGAATGTAAACAGTTCACTTCTGGTAAGTCCCTTAAGACTTCTCTTTGCTGTTTACTTTTTCATGCTTCTTCTCATTCTTGTGTTTGAAAGTCAAATTTTCTTTTCAGCTCTGGTCTTTTCATCAAGAATGATTGAAAGTCCTCTGTTTCATTGAAAGACCATATTTTCCCCTGAAGTATTATACTCAGTTTTGCTGGGTAGGTGATTCTTGGTTTGAGTCCTAGTTCCTTTGACTTCTGGAATATCCTATTCCACGCCCTTCGATCCCTTAATGTAGAAGCTGCTAGATCTTGAGTTGTCCTGATTGTATTTCCACAGTACTGGAATTGTTTCTTTCTAGCTGCTTGCAAGATTTTCTCCTTAAGCTGGGAGTTCTGGAATTTGGCCACAATTTTCCTAGGAGTTTCTCTTTTTGGATCTCTTTCAGGTGGTGATCGATGGATTCTTTCAATATTTATTTTGCCCTCTGGTTCTAGAATATCAGGGCAGTTTTCCTTGATAATTTCATGGAAGATGATGTCCAGGCTCTTTTTTTGATCATGGCTTTCGGGTAGTCCCATAATTTTTAAATTGTCTCTCCTGGATCTATTTTCCAGGTCAGTTGTTTTTCCCATGAGATATTTCACATTCTCTTCCATTTTTTCATTCTTTTGGTTTTGTTTGGTGATTTTTGGTTTCTCAGAAAGTCATTAGACTCCATCTGTTCCATTCTAATTTTGAGAGAACTATTAAATTCAGTGAGCTTTTGAACCTCTTTTTCCATTTGGCTCATTCTGCTTTTGAAAGCATTCTTCTCCTCATTGGATTTTTGAACCTCTTTTGCCAATTGAGTGAGCCTATTCTTCAAGGTGTTATTTTCTTCAGCATTTTTTTGGGTCTCCTTTACCAAGGTATTGACCTGTTTTTCATACTTTTCTTGCATCTCTCTCATTTCTCTTCCCAGTTTTTCCTCCACCTGTCTAACTTGCTTTTCAAAATCCTTTTTGAGCTCTTCCAAGGCCTGAGCCCACCTGACATCCCCCTGGGGTGTCTGGGGTACCGAGGCCCCACCCTCCACGTCTTTCGCTGATGGCAAGAATACATCCTCGTCCTCGTCAGATCCGGATGTCGGGATCATTTGCATTTGTTGGAAAAAACTCTCTATAGTCTTATTTTTCTTCCCTTTTTTAGGCATTTTCCCAGCCAGTTACTTGACTACTGAGATTCCTGTCCACCCCCGCCTGGATCCGCCCAGCTAGTGCTTGGGCTCTGAGATTCAAATGGGCTTTCTGAGCCGCCCGCCCAGCTACTAATCAATGAGCTTTAGTTCTGGTGCTGGAGTGGGGGCAGGGCCGCCTCCCAGGCTCAGCTCCCTCAGGTTGATTATGCAGAGACTTTCAGTAATGAAGATCCTGCCTCCACTGCCGCCCCCGCCTCTGCCTCTGCCGCTTCCTGCCCCCATCTCTGCCGCCGCCGCTTCCTCCCGAGGGGGCCCGAGTCACGGAGACACCCCACTCCCCTCAGCCAACCAGCCTTCTCTCTCACTGACCTGTAGCTTCTGTGGGCGGAGGGACTTTCCCGGCTGCCGGAGCTTCCGTCCCTGAAGCCTGCTCGGGTCAGCTTCTCTGGGGCCGCGGCCAGGGCAGCGCTGGGGTGGGGTCCACTTTCCGGGGCGCAATGGACCCTGGGGACGGCTCTCCAGGGCTCTCTGGAACGGAAATCTCTTCCACTGTGTTTCTGTACACCTTCAGTAGTCCAGAAGTTATGGGGGTCTCTTTTTACATTAATTCTATGGGCTTTGGTTTCAGAGCTCGTAAACGTGCGACCTTCTACTCCGCCATCTTGGCTCCGCCCATGAATGACAATTCTACAGAAGAGTTCAAGAACAATTCATCTGACAAGTTAGAAGAAAACCACAACAAAGCAGAATCAAGAAAATTCAGAGAGGAGAGAGAGTATCTAACAAGAAGAGGTACTTAATAGAATAAAAGCCTCCAAAGAGGGGAGATTACATCTATATATATTTGTTTTGTAGAGATTTGGCACAGCAGAGTCACATCAGTTAGATTCATTAGAAACCTCTTTTTTCTGATGAAAAGATATTGTCCCAGCTGACTAAGTATTCACACTATCTGCCCTGGAGAAGCTCAAGACTGATGATCAATAGGAACTTTGTGTGCTCTTCCATTCATTCTCTGTCCATCTATCCCAATACTTCCCCTTTCCCCCCTCCCCCCAGCTACTTATTAACTTCCTAGATTTATCTCTGCAGGGAAAGCTAAACAGGGACAGATTGCATGTGGTTTATCTGTCTCTAGAGATCTCAGGTTGCTTAGTTGTCAGGGCAGAAGTAGCCATGCAGAGTGGTAAAAATATCCCACAGCTTTATTCAGTGGGCTTCTCCAAATGGCTGTGAAATTCAAGGTGGTTACTTCCCAAGAGATATAGGGTTATGAGGTTCAGGGCTGCACATAACCTTACTGAATGTTTAATCATCAGATTCATGGAGGAGGAAGAATTAATTCAAATGGAAAGAGAGAGACAGCCTTAGCTGACATGGAAAGAGTCAATGTGGTATAGAAGAAGAAAGGCTAAATTTCAAGGCAAGTTTATGTTGCAGTTCCAACATGTAATAATAGTGTGACCATGAGCAAGTCATCTGTCAAGTGAGGCTAATACTTAGAATATTCATCTCGCAAGGTTTTTGTGCGGGAAAGTGTTATATAAAAATATAAGCTATTAATTTAGGGAGGGAACAGAGAGAGAAACAACTTGGAATGAGGATAATGTAAAAACTTGTTGGTGTCCATTCGGTGGATTAGGCTGCAATTTTCTAAGAGTTAAAAGTGCCTAAAGGAGAAAGAAAAGCCAGAAAGATTCTCCATGGAGAAGTTTTTGGAGGGAATTTGTGACTGAGAACTCTATTTGATGGCCCATGGAAAGAATGGTCTGTATAGGAGTGGGAACCAAGAAACACGCTGAATATAAATTTCTTCTTAATCTCAGATAACATTTCCTGAACTTCCACTGTATGCAAAGCCCTGTACTAGCAAGAATTGTAGGTAAACACAAAATAATTCCATTTAATTCAATTCAACAAAAATTGTTCCCCCACTTAATAGTATTTTGGGGTTTTTTTCTAATTACATGTAAAGATAGTTTTCAACATTCATTTTTATTTTTATTTTTTTAAATATAAATTTATTTATTTAACTTTTTACATTCATTTTCACAAAATTGTAGGTTCCAAATTTTCTCCCCATTTATCCCCTCTCTCCACCCCAATACACCAAGCATTCTAATTTTCCCTATCACCAATCTGCCCTCTCTTCTATCATCCCTCCCTTCTCTTGTCCCCATCTTCTCTTTTGTCCTGTAGGGCCAGATGACTTTCTATTCCCCATTAACTGTATTTCTTATTTCCTAGTAGCAAGAACAATACTCAACAGTTGTTCCTAAAACTTTGAGTTCCAAATTCTCCCCATCCCTCCCTCCCCACCCATTCCCTTTGGGAAGGCAGGCAATTCAATATAGGCCATATCTGTGTAGTTTTGCAAATGACTTCCATAAGAGTCATGTTGTATAAGACTAACTGTATATCCCTCCATCCTATTCTGACCCCCATTGTTTCGATTCTGTCTTTTCATCCTGTCCCTCCCCAAGAGTGTTGACTTCAAATTGCTCCCTTCTCCCATTGCGCTCCCTTCCATCATCCCTCCCTCCCTGCTTATCTCCTTCTCCCCCACTTTCCTGTACTGTAAGATAGGTTTTCATACCAAAATGAGTGTGCATTTTACTCCTTCCTTTAGTCGAATGTGATGAGAGTAAACTTCATGTTTTTTTCTCAGCTCTCCTCTTTTTCCCTCCACTAAAAAGTCTCCTGCTTGCCTCTTGAACGAGATATAATTTACCCCATTCCATTTCACCCTCTCTCCTCCCACTACATTTCTTTCTCACCATTTACCTTAATTTCTTTTAACATACGGTCCCATCCTATTCAATTCACTCTGTGCTCTCTGTCTCTGTGTGTGCATTCATGTGTGTATGTGTGTGCATGCACACATGTACATGTGTGTGTGCATGTGTGTGTGTGTGTACATCTGTGTGTGGTCCCACCAACTACCCAGATACTGAAAAGTTTCAAGAGTTACAAATATTGTCTTTCCATGTAGGAATGTAAACAGTTCAACTTTACTAAGTCCCTTATGACTTCTCTTTGCTGTTTGCTTTTTCATGCTTCTTCTCATTCTTGTGTTTGAAAATCAAATTTTCTTTTCAGCTCTGGTCTTTTCATCAAGAATACTTGAAAGTCCTCTGTTTCATTGAAAGACCATATTTTCCCCTGAAGTATTATACTCAGTTTTGCTGGGTAGGTGATTCTTGGTTTGAGTCCTAGTTCCTTTGACTTCTGGAATATCCTATTCCATGCCCTTCAATCCCTTAATGTAGAAGCTGCTAGATCTTGTGTTATCCTGATTGTATTTCCACAATACTGGAATTATTTCTGCTTGCAATATTTTCTCCTTGACCTGGGAGCTCTGGAACTTGGCCACAATTTTCCTAGGAGTTTCTCTTTTTGGATCTCTTTCAGGTGGTGATTGATGGATTCCTTCAATACTTATTTTGCCCTCTTGTTCTAGAATATCAGGGCAGTTTTCCTTGATAATTTCATGAAAGATGATGTCTAGGCTCTTTTTTTGATCATGGCTTTCAGGTAGTCCCATAATTTTTAAATTGTCTCTCCTGGATCTATTTTCCAGGTCAGTTGTTTTTCCCATGAGATATTTCACATTCTCTTCCATTTTTTCATTCTTTTGGTTTTGTTTTATGATTTCTTGGTTTCTCAGAAAGTCATTAGACTCCATCTGTTCCATTCTAATTTTGAGAGAACTATTAAATTCAGTGAGCTTTTGAACCTCTTTTTCCATTTGGCTAATTTTGCTTTTGAAAGCTTTCTTCCCCTCATTGGCTTTTTGAACCTCTCTTGCCAATTGAGTTAGCCTATTTTTCAAGGTGTTATTTTCTTCCACATTTTTTTGGGTCTCCTTTACCAAGATCAACATTCATTTTTATAAGATTTTCAGTTCCAAAATTTTTCCCTCCTGCTCTCCCTTCCCACCTCCCCAGGATGACAAGAAATTTGATATAGGTTATATATATACAATCATGTTAAACATATTTATCCATTAGTCATCTTGTGAAGGAAGAATCAGAACAAAAGGGAAAAACCATGAGAAAGAAAAAAACAAAAAACATGGTGAAAACAGTATGCTTTGATCTGCATTCAAACTCCATAGTTCTTTCACTAGGTGTGGATAACATTTTCCATCAGAAGTCTTTTGGAATTGTCTTGGATCATTGTATTGCTGGAAAGAGCTAAGTCTATCAGTCAATCATTGCACACTGTGGCTGTTACTGTGTGTAATGTTCTCCTGGTTCTGCTCACTTCATTCAGCATCAGTTCATGTAAGTCCAGGTTTTTCTGAAATTCATCTGCTCATCATTTCTTATACCACAATAGTATTGACTACATTCATATACTACACCTTACTCAGCCATTCCCCAAGTGATGAGCATCCCTTCGATTTCCAATTCTTTGCCAGCACAAAAAGAGCTGCTATAAATACTTTTTGTACATGTGGGTTCTTTTCCCTTTTTTATAATCTCTTTGGGATACAGACCTAGTGGTGTTGGATTAAAAGATATGCACAATTTTATAGCCCTTTGGGCAGAGTTCCAATTGTTCTCCAGAATGGTTGGATTAGTTCACAATTCCACCAGCAATGCATTAGTGTTCCAATTTTCCCACATCTTCTCCAATATTTCTCATTTTTCTTTTCTGTCATATTAGCCAATCTGATAGGTATGATATGGTACCTCAGAGTTGTTTTAATTTGCATTTTTCTAATCAATAGTGATTTAGAGCTTTTTTTATATGACTATAGATAGTTTTAATTTCTTCATCTGAAAACTATCTGTTCATATCCTTTGACCATTTATCAATTGGGGGATGATTTGTATTCTTATAAATTTGACCCAATTCTCTATATATTTTAGAAATGAGACCTTTATAAGAGACACTGGGTATAAAAATTGTTTCCTGATTTTCTGTTTTCCTTCTAATCTTGGCTGCATTTGTTTTGTTTGTGCAAAGCCTTTTTAATTTAATGTAATCAAAATCATATATTTCGCATTTCATAACATTCTCTATCTCTTGTTTGGTCATAAATTCTTCCCTTCTCCATAGATGTGACAGGTAACTCTCCTAATTTGCTTATGATATCACCATTCATGTCTAAATCATGTACCTATTTTGATCTTATCTTGGTATACAGTGTGAGATGTTGGTCTATGCATAGTTTCTGCCATACTATTTTTCCAGTTTTTCCCAGAAGTTTTTGACAAATAGTGAGTACTTATCCCAGAAGCTGGAGTTTTGGGGTTTAATCAAACAGTAAATTACCATGGTCATTAACAACAAAAATTTCTTAAGGAAAAAGGAAAACATCCTTACTTTCATGAAAAGACAGAACAGATTCAAGTCGACCAATCAAAAAGCAAATGAATTCAATTAAATTCAATTCACACATATGAATTCAATTCAACAAAATCACAAAGAGTTGGACATGACTGAACAACAATACTTTGGGCCACAGTATGGAATGGAATATTGTCTATTAGAAAGGGGAGAGACTGGAACTGAAAGACCAGTTGGGAGAGGCTATCACAGTGGGTAAAATGTGATGAGGACCTGAACTAAGGAGATGGCATGATGAGTGGAAAGAAGGGTACCTGGACAATAATTGATGTGAAAGAGATCTGAGGGAATACCCTTTGACCCAGCAAGTTCAACTTGAAACATATGCCTCCTAGGAAGTCAAAAGCAGAAAGAAAGGTTTTAAATGTACAAAAATGTTCATAACAAGTAGTATAGTAAAAGAAATAGGTCCCTATTGTTTGGGAAAAGGCTAAATGTAGGGAGAGGGCCTGGGACTGGATCCATGATTTAATTGATAGAGAGAACTCCCAATTGAGAAAACTCCCCCCCAATAAATGCAGATCAGCAATTCCTCTATAACTTCTAGTCTGAGATAGTTGCCTAGGGCACTGAGAGGTGAAGTGACTTACCTAAGATCATACAACCAGGATGTATCAAGGCAGGACTTGAACGCAGATCTTCCTGGTGGGCTCACTATCCACTATGATTCACTACCTCTCTTGTGGGAATGTAATAGAATATCATGGTGCAGTAAAAATGATGAATATGAGGATATCAGAGAAACATGGAAAGACTTTAATGAACTGATATATATGGAATAAGCAGAATCAGGCAAATGGTATACATAATGCCTACAAGAATGTAAATAAAAAGAACACTAAAGCAAAACCTTAGACATTCCCAGAGAAAAGATAACAAAAAATACTTCATTCCTCTTGGCACAGAGACTGGGACTCTACACTGTCAGATGGAGGCTACCTTATCAGTTGTTTTTGTTGAACTGTTTTTCTTGGTTGCAAGGGAAGTTTCAGTGCTATGTTAGGATTGTGGCAATTACATGTGGAAATTATGTGAAAACAAAGGACACTGATAAAATATAATTTAAAAAAAACAATAGTAGCAAGGACGCCCATTATCACCACTGTTATTCAATATTGTATTAGAAATGCTAGTTACAACAATAAGAGAAAAAGAAGTTGAAGGAATTCAAATAAGCAAAGAAGAAATAAAACTATCACTTTTTGTAGATGATATTGTTTGCACAGTTCTAGAGAATCAACTAAAAACCGAGTTGACCTAATTAACAACTTTAGCAAAGTTGCAGATTATAAAATAAATCCACATAAATCATCAGCATTTTACCAACAAAGTCCAACAGGAAGAGATAGAAAGAGATGCAGACAATATAAAATACTTGGGAGATTGTAGACAATATAAAATGCTTGGGAGTAAACCTGCCAAGACAAACCCAGGGACTATATGAACAAAATTACAAAACACTTTTCACACAAATAAAGTCAGATCTAAACAACTGGGAAATAAATACACGCTTATGGGTAAGACTGAGCCAACATAAGAAAAATGCTCATTCTACCTAACTTAATTCACTCATTCAATGCCATACCAAACTACCAAAAATTATTTTATAGAGCTGGAAAAAATAATAACAAAATTCATCTGGAAGAACAAAAGTTTAAGAATAATAAGAGTATCAATGAAAAAAAGATGTGAAGGAAGGTAGCTTAGCCATACCAGATACCAAATTGTATTACAAAATGGCAATCATCAAAACAGTCTGGTACTGACTAAGAAGTAGAATGATGGATCGGTGGAATAGATTAGATATATAATAGCAGCAAATGACCATAGTAATCTAGTGTTTGATAAATTCAAAGATACTCGTTTTGGGGACAAGAACTTACTATTTGACAAAAACTGCTGGGAAAACTGGAAGCAAGTTTGGCAGAAAATTTTCTTACATATTTCTTAATATATCTTACATCATATATCAAGATAAGGTCAAAATGGGTACATAATTTAGACATAAAGGTTGATATCATAAGTGAACTAAGGGAGCATGGAATAGTTTACCTGTCAGATCTATAGATAAGAGAAGAATTTGTGGCCAAACAAGAGAAAGCTGATTACAGGATACAAAATGGATAATTTTCATTACATTAAATGTAAAAGGTTTTAAACACACAAAACCAATGCAGCTGAGATTAGAAGGAAAGCAGAAAACTGGGTATGGGGGAATTTTACAGTAAACTTCTCTGATAAAGGCCTCATTTCTCAAATATATAGAGAATTGAGTCAAATTTATAAGAAAAAAGTCATTCCCCAATTGATAAATGTTCAAAGGATATGAACAGGCAGTTTTCAAAAGAAGAAATCAAACTATCTGTAGTCCTATGAAAAAAATCCCCTAAATCACTATTTATTGGAGAAGTACAAATTAGGTACCACTTCACACCTATCAGTTTGGGTAATATAATAGAAAAGAAAAATGACAAATGCTGGGGGGAGATATGAGAAAATTGGGACAGTAATATATTATTGATAGAGTTGTGAACTAATCCAACCATTCTGGAGAGCAATTTGGAACTATGGCCAAGGGGCTATAAATCCATGCATACCCTTTGACTCAGCAATACCACTACTGGATCTGTATCCCAAAGAGATTTTTTAAGAGGGGAATGGATCTTTATGTACAAAAAATACTTATAGCAGCTCTTGTTGTGGTAGAAAAGAACTAGAAATTCCCCATTAATCGGGGAATGGCTGAACAAATCGAGGTATATGATTGTGGTGGAATACTAACTATTGTGCTATAAGAAATGACAAGCAGAATGCTTTCAGAAAAAGCTGGGAAAACTTAGATGAACTGAAGCAAAATGAAGTGAGAAGAATCAGAACATCATACATAATAACAGCAATATTGTACAATGATCAACTGTGAATGACTTAGCAATTCAATGATCTAAAACAATTCCAAAGGACTCATGTTGAAAAATGCTTTCCAGAGAAAGAACTGATGGAATCCGGATACAGATTGAAGCATACTTCTTAAACTTCCTTTAGTTTTCTTGTTTGTTTGGTTGGTTTTTTGGGAGGGGTTGGGTGGGGCAGGTCTGGTATTTCTTTCACAGCATGACTAATATGGAAATATGTTTTGCGTGACTGCACACGTATAACCTATATCAAATTGTTTGCCTTCTCAATGAGCAGTAAAGGGAGGGAGGGAGATAATTTGAAACTCAAAATTTTTAAAAACATGTTAAAAAGTTTTACATGTAATCAAAAAATTAAATAGAAAAATAGGAAGGGAGAGAGAAAGGAAAGAAAGAAAAAGAGACAGAGGAAGGGGCAAGATATCTGGGTTCTGTAAGGGAGGATGAATATTTTAGAGAAACATGAGAAAACCTGTATGAACTGATACAGAGTTAAATGAGTAGAACCAGTAGAACAATATGCAAAATGACTACAATAATGTACATGAAAACAACACTAGAAGATGGCTGAATTAATATTAATTGCAACTGCCAAACTTGGTCTTAGAGAACACATTAACTTCTGTTCCTCTCAAGAATGCTGCATATGAAAAGGGATGAAGTTTCTTACTGTTTTTCTTCCTTACAAGGGAACGTGTGTCTATGTGGGGGGGGGGGGGGGATATAGAGAAATGAATGGTATAAAAAACAAAATGTGTCTGAAAATAACTTTCTGAAAGTATGGAACAGTTTTGGGTTTTGTTTTTAAAGAGAGATCTGAGAATTTCAGCAAACTGCACATCCAACATGAATCAGCAGTGTAAAATGGCAGCCAGAACAACTGAATGTTACCCTGGATATAGATGCCAAGGAGACCTAGTTCTACTCCCCGCTTTCTGAGCGCTAGGAGGCTATAAATGAGCTGAAGAACACCAAAAGAGAGCAACTGGAATGGGGGGAGGTAGAAAGTAGAATGTGGGAAAGGAAGCTGACGGAGGGCCTCCGGAGAGGTATTCAGTGTGAAATAGGAGGAACAGTAGAGCTCTCTTCAAGGATCTGAGAGGCTGCCTGGGGAGGGGGCTCTGGAGGGCAGAGCTAGGAAACCAGTGGGTGAGAGTGGCAAAAGCAATTTGGGTTTGCTAACAATCAGAGCTACCTACAAGTAGGACAGGATGCAAAATAGATGCTGAATGACCACTTGTCAATAATGTTGTAGAAGTGCTTGCTGAGATATAGAGTGCACCAGAGGGATCCTCAAACTAGAGTCAGAAGGGCCATCAGAGGCCATCTAATCCACCTCACTCATTTAACAAAGGGTGAAACTGAGGCCAAGAAGTGGGAAGGGACTTGTCCAAGGTCACCCATAGGCTCCTAGATCTAGAGCCAGAAAGGCCCTCAGAAGTCATCTAGTCCACTCCCCTCATTTTACAGAGGCGGAAAGTGAGGCCCAGGGATAGAAAGGGACTTACCCAAGGTCACCCAGGTAGTAAGTAGACTTAAACTCAGGGCTTTCTTCCCACTCCAAATTAGGCACTGTTTCCACTGTCCTGCTGTAAGACAAGTTGGTTTCTACCACCCTATTCTAATACCTCATTGTGACATGAAGGGGACCCTGTGTTCTCAAAAGCTATATCAGTGATACGTAAGCTCTGCAACTTGTACCAAGGTCCAGTGTATCTATTGTTTGATCACTAACCCAGCTCAGCTGGAGAGACTCATCAGGTGGTCAGCCTCAAGGTGACAGCATTTTCAGCCACAGTAGGTCTCAAAGCCACAGAGTAACAAATGACATTTTAAAGCCCTTCATATACACACATCATGTTGCAGAGTTTGTAAAATCTCATCAAAGCCTCATAGTGATCTGATGAGGTAGGTAGCATGAGAACGATCTTCCCATTTTGCAAAGGATGAAGTGTGTGTGTTCATCCTTCGCTGCCAAAGAAGACCATGCCATCAGAGAAATAATGACATGACTTGCACTTGACTGTTTTGCATGAGGGAGGACTGTGCAGGTCACTAGCCTCACTTCTTCTCCAGAGTTATTTGAATCCAGTGATTTATCAGGATGACTGGAGATGACCCAGGATGAGGCAGTTGGGGTTAAGTGACTTGCCCAAGGTCACACAGCTAGGGAGTGTCAAGTGTCTGAGGTGAGATTTGATCTCAGGTCCTGCTGACTCCTGCACTGGTGCTCTATCCACTGCACCACCTAGCTGCCCCACAAAGGATGAAAGTAAGGCTCCAAAAGAAGTGACATGATAGGGTACGGATCCAGGCTCTGCTAACCTCTTAAGCTGTATGTATGACTGTTGACAAGCTACTTTCCCTCTCTGAGTCTCAGTTTCCTCTCCTGCAAAGTGGAGATAATACTTGTCCTAACTACCTTCCAGGATTCATAGACTCAAAGGACTTACAGTTGTGAGGAAACTTAGAGGTCACCCTCTGTTCCCACCTTTATTATACAGATAAAAACCAAGGTCTTATGAAGAGAGGGCTTTGCCAAGCCTGGAGTCAGGAAGACCCCTGTTCCTGAGTTCAAATCTGGTCTCAGACACTTACTAGCTGTGTGACTCTGGGCAAGTCACTTTACCTGTTTGTCTCAGTTTCCTTAACTGTCAAAAGACCTGGAGAAGGAAATGGCAAGCCCCTCCAGTATCTCTGTCAAGAAAACCCCAAATAGGATCACAGAGTTGTGACTGAAACAACTCAACAAGAACAGCAAAAACCCTATAGAAATATGAGTCTCTACAGTGTTAAGTGACATATACATAGCCCCATGGCTAGTAAGTAGACCTGGTGCCTCCAAGTCTAGGGCTCTTTCCAGGGCACCCTGCTTTTTCTTCCCAGAGGCCAGGTTGCCTGACTGATACAATATACATGCCTAGTCTGGGACTTAGTTGACTCAGTGGTACTATGGCACCTGGCACATTGAGAGAGATAGGGACAGGACTGTGGTTTCATTGGTAGAGAGAACTCTACCAATTTCCCTCTACCAATGAAGAAGGACACCTTCTCTGTAACTTACAGTCTTAAGACCTTGACTAGGGAACTGAGAGGTTAGATAATTTACCAAGGGTCACACAGCCAAAATGTGTCAGATCTTCCCAGCTCTCTCTACACTCTCCAACAAGCAGCCTCTCTCAGGCACATAGTAGGGCTCAATAAATGCTTGCTGATTAAGTGAGTGAGTGAAGGAACAGGATTAAAAAGATGCTGAACTCCTGTAAACCTAGGGATATAAAAGTAAACAAGATGTCAGCACTGAGTTCATTTGGAATTTGAACACTTACTCTACTTAATTATGCAAAAAGCCTGGTAACAGTTATTGCATACCCAGAAAATTCAAAGTGGACTCTATTTATCAACCTCCTCTCAGTCCCTGGTTGCAGAATCAGGGTGAATGATGTGGGTCTGATGCTAATAAGGGATCAGAGGTAAAGATGTAGCTAGATTGAATTCTAGCTTGACACAGCAGTTTGCTCAAGAGCAAAGATGGTATCTGTATGGAAAGTTTCACTGTGTTCCTTGGGTGGAAGGGGGAATGTGGAGCGGGATCACAGGTTAGGTTCAGCTCCTTAGAAGTAGGGACAGAAACAGAGTGAGCCAATAATGGAAATGACCACAATCTCCCCTAGGGCCACCCCCTCCTCCCAGGGTGGCGGAACTCCTGACTGGTTCTTATGACTGATCTTAGTACAAGGTGATCCATAAGAAAACAAATCTTCCTCAACTTAGTGGAGGAGGAGAGTATACAGGCTGTATACACTGCCTGCTATCCTTCAGCTTGGTTTCAGCATTTTCCTTCCTTAGGAGAAAGAAGTCAGTGTGGGCCAGGGGAAGTTAAGGGAAATGATTATTGTATCAAAAACAAAAGACACAATAAAACTTTTTTTAGGGGGGGAAAGGAACAGAAGCTTTGCTCTAAAGATTAAGAATCTTCTCAACTGATTATGCATCTATTCATGCTTTTGTCAAAGTCAAAGCCAAGGCCAAAGCAGTATCCTGATTTGTCTAGGGTCATATTGATTTTAGGAGATGCCCAAAAGGTTACTACCAAAAGAAGTATGTTCCAAAGGATGAAAGTGGAGAGTGAAGAGGGTTGCCAGAAGAGGAAATAGCTTTGTCCAATCAGATTACACACACAGTTGAAACCGTTATTTCATAGATTTGGAGCTAGAAAGGACTTTAAAGGTCATCTCATCCACCCCTCTCATTTTACAGCTAAGGAAACTGACTACCCATGGTCACACAGGTAGGAAGTAGCAGAGCTGAGATTTGAGCTCAGATGTCTTCCCACCAAGGTCATACTAACTTCTGTTTATTTTGTATCTTCTCCCCTGCCACCTCCCCAGTACTGGGCACACTCAATTATAGACTGTCCTATTCTTGAATTGTTTCAAAGGACCTTAGGAGGTTATGAAAGAGCCCCTAGGTCTGCTCTCTTTCTTCCACAGCCCACACTAACAATAGGAAGCTCAGTAAAATGGAGACATTGTCAAATTCCCCTATTGTTTCAGTAAAGGGAAAAAAAAGCCTGAGGAAATAGGGAAGCAGAGTCAGCTGGAGAGGAAGGTTTGGAAAAAGGACTGAACTTGGAGGCAGAGGGCTAGGGTTACTAATATGAGTTATTAAGGTAGGCTAGCTCAGTGGTCTTGTACAATTCCCTTCCATTCTCTAGGCCTGTGTTCTCCACTCTAAAATGGAGGAGTTGGGACTTTGGGTCAAGATGGCTGCATGAACTGGAGGCAAGCTCTCTCATATTTATTCCAAAAAAGCTTTGAAATTCACATCAGATCAAATAATGGTCAATAAATCCAACGAGAAATTATATAGGAAGTTATTTCTTTCACTCTATAACTATTAAAAATCAGTCAGAAGTCCAGGGGAAATAGAAAAGGAGGACCTTGTAGCAAGGCTAGCACCAATGTGACCAGAGATGGATCATATGAAGTCAGGTTTGAGGGAAAGTTAGATCTTTAATGGAATAGAGCACTTTCAAGTATTTTTATGAAAAGACTACAGCAGAGTAGGAACTTTGAAATGGAGACACAAAAGTTAAGAGAAACCTAGAAAGGCAAATTTATTTGAACAATTGGAAGGGTTTGCATGATGATTTACTGATATCATTCTAATAGGGAGAGAATCTTTAGAGACTTAAAGACAGAGGTTCTGGGGGTGGATTGATTCTGTTCTGAGTATTTGAAGAGGGAAGAGATAAAGAAGGAAGAAAAAAGGCATACACTAATGTTGGAAGAAAGAAGAATGGGATGGAATCTGCTATTTTTCATAACTGGGGTTCATGAGAAGAGCATAGAAACATGGAAGAAAGGATGGAGGGAACACACAACAGATGAACCTCACTTTTGTCTGAAATGTACAAAGGAGGGTTGAATACATGCACAGAGACACACAGTTTGGTATAGAAATAGCTCAAACTCAATAAGGAAACAAGTGAGGATAGGGAGAAGGGCATTTAAAAAGACAGTGACACCAGAGAAGTGAAAGCTGCAAGCAAAACAAAATTCCTGCTCCTGAAGAAGGGAATCATGGATCTATGAGGATGCACATGACCCACCTGCCAATCGAGAGGGGATGGGCACAAGGTATCCACAGAGATAGGTGGTTTGGGACGTGGACATTTTGTGGATTCATTTTTGTTTAACCATGTTTATTTGTTACAAGGAGTTTTTTGTTCTTCTTTCTCTTGGTTGGGGTGGGTGAGTGAGGGACAGAAAGGTTATCAATATAGATGTCAAAAAAAAAAGACCCATTGAAACATTTTATCCAAAATGCACAAAAGAAAGCAGAAGGAAGTTCGGAAGGAAGCACAGATAAGCCTGGTTCTTTTAAAGGTGATACTTGTTAGATACAGTTTTTTTTAAAGTAAGCAATATGAAATGGGGATTCATGGTTACAATGAATCAATCATAAAAAGGGTTTCCATAGATCATCCTCTTTCTATGTTCTGCTACATACATGGAAATGCTTCCTTTTTAGTTTTTAAATTCAGAAGAAAAGAAATTTTTAAATTTCATCAAAAATAAATAAAATAAAATAGAGTAGTTACCATGGTCCCTTTCAGCTTGGACATTCTATTTTCTAGCTCTAAGTTCTATGATTTTGTGAAATTGAGTGGAAGCTCTAGGGCAGGGGTGGGAAACCTGTGACCTCGAGGCCATGTGGGCTACACTTGAGGACTTAGCAGGATCCCCACCCTGCTCTACATAAAGTACAATCTCCTACTCCTGGCATTCAAAGTTCTTTGCACCCTGACTCTAATTGGTCTGCCCATACATCTCATAGCGTTTCCTTCATATGTTCCAGAGAGCAGAGCCAAAAGCAGTAGATGGAAAGTTGGTGGCAGTCAGATTTCAGCTTAATGCAAGGAAAAATTTTCCAACAGCTAAAGCTGCCCCAAAGTGGTATGAGATGCCTTGGGATACAGTGGGGTCCTCACTGGAAGGACTGAAGAAGGCATTCCTTTTCAGACACAGGTTGGACCAGATACCTCTGAACCCCTTCCAACTGGGATGTGGTGATTTTGCCCCTAAGGTCATAGAGCTATGAAGCAGCAAAACCAGGACTCAAACCCAGGCTTTCTGATTCCAAACCAGTGCTTCTTCTACTGTAATTCACATCTACAACATGGCAGTCCTTCCCATACCTGGATAGTTCTCACCTTCTTCTCTCTTATAGACTAAGGCACAATGCAATCTGAGCTCCAATAACAGGTACCTGTATGTCCTAGTTTCCAAACCACACACTTTACTCTAGATCCTGCCTTGTGTTGTCCTATATCTTAATGGATTTTATTTGCAGATAAAAGCCCATCAAAAGTGTCAGTGGTCCAGCCTCTCTGGCTCTTTGAGGGCCCTTGGGAGCAACGCATTATGAGACAAGGCTTCATGGAGGGGGTAGCACCTGAGATGGAACTTGAAGAAGGGAATCCTTATGAACTGAGGAGGGAAGAACACATTTCAGGTCACTTTCCCCTCAATAGCCCTCTAAGATAGTGCAAGTATATTCCCATTTTACAGACAAGAAAATGGAGACTCCAAGACCAGAAGTGACTTGCCCAAGTTCTGTCCACCATGTTGCAGTTGTCTGATACCATAAGTGTGAAATCAGACTAATCCACCAACCCAGAGTGACTAACAGTCACCTGAAAGAACATGAGTTGTTCTCAAAATTGCCACTCTGAAACGCAGACAGATGAAAGAACTTTCTTGCTATTTTGCAGTACGTCAACAGACTGTCCAAACAGACCAGAAAATGTCTCTGCTCCTGACTCTCCACTTCCTCACTTAATCCCCTATCCTGTTTGTGCTTCCCCCCAGACTGTGCAAACAAGCTTCTAACAGCTCTTCCTCTGCCTCCCTTCTTGGTATCTAAGAAGAAAGAGAGTAGCAGGTGAAAGGTTAATTCTAATGGATCTGTGCAAATGGGTCTATGACTTTAAAATAGGATGAAATCCACTTTCTGAGCTGTGCAACCTTGAGCAAGTCACACCTCCCCTCTGGGCCTCAGTTTCCTCATCTGTAAAATGGGGCAAATATGAAATGGATCCTCACATGACTGTGGCTGTAAAGTGCTTTGTAACCACGGAGCATTAGAGAAATGGGAATTATGATTAGCATGTATTTTTCTCCAAACCCATTTCACTTTTCTCAGTGACGCTGATTAGCTAAGCTCCCATCTTTGAAAAGTTTCCTGGTCCAAGCATTAGAAAAGAGTCCACTTTCTCTCTTCTGTCTTAATTCACAGACCTAGCAGATCTGGTAAAGTAACATTTCTTCACAGATGGTTAGAGAGAGGCTTGGGGGAAGAGAATGAGCCCAAGTTCCACAACATAAGAAAAAGGGAAACAGGAAGGTGGATGCAAAGAAATCAACCCTAAGTAAAAGCATCATCATCATTATCTTCACGGTCATCCCCACCATTCCTTAAAGCAGAGGTATCAAACACATAGCCTGTTGGCCACAATGCTCTTGAGTGTGATGGAACCAGATTAAAATGTAGTAGTTCCTATCTAATTTTAATGTGTTGCTGTGTTTAAAAAAATGAATATGTAAATGTGTGGTTTTCTATAGGAGCCAATATGAGGCCTTCAGAAATCCTTATGTATCATTTAATGGTCTCCATTTCTGCTTCAGTTTGACACCACTGCCTGCCTTACAGGATCCAAAATTCAGAGCTGAGAGGGACTTTCCAATATAGGGCATAGATGGCCAGAGCTATTAGGAACTTTAGGGACAATCTAATCCAAACCCTTGGTTTTACAGAGGAGGAGATTGTGACTAAGAGAGCTAAAGTGACTTGACCAAGGTCATACAGCTAGTAGGTAGCAAAGCCTGTATTTCTAGAGTACTTAATAGTATATGGTATAAAAGATCTCAGTGGACACAGGCATATGGGTGACCAAATGAGGAGATGGGCTAGTCATATAGTGAGAAGGAGGAATAAGAGGTAACTAGCCCAAATGCTGCCCTGGTAGCCACAAAATAGTCAAAGAAAGTCTTCCAGTGCACTGAGAAGATCATCCTCGGAGGAATTACCAAAAGAAATGGACAAGAATTACATAGGGTTAAAAGTCATGGTACCAGTACAGGGAGTAACAACGGGAACAGTCATGCAGTGTGGCTGTAAGTCCATCCATAATACTGCCATGTCCTATTAGAACACATTGCACAGCTTGGATCTCATTTGCTGCTCACAATAATCCTGTTCTGTGTGTAGTTCAAGGATCATTCCCCACCCCCCACCCCGATTACAGATTAGGAAAATGAGGCTGGGGGAAGGAGGGAAAGTGAGAGGTTCAAACTCACTGGGTGTGAGCAACAAAGCTAAGAAATGGTGAAACTAGGATTTGAATCTAGTCCTTTTTTCCTGGGTGACTTAAGTCACCTAAGCTTCCCACTGAACTTTTGTACTTGTGAAAATTACCTTGGACCCTGAAAGCAGCTCATGTGTGCCTACGGCTTTTTCTCCATACAGCTGTTTCTGATCATCTCGCCTGATTGCTAGATGAAAGGTGCTAATAATAGCAACCAAGAAGAATTATTTTGTTAATACTTGAGGTTTGGGAAGAAAAGAAGCGGAAATTTAGTTTGTGTTCTGGAGGAGGAATGAGCCTGATTAGTCAATTGCATCTTCAAACAGACACAAGACTTGACAAACGGCCCCATCCCTTGGAGCAGCAATGATGAGAGGGAGTTGGAGTGAGACAGTGTGTGCCAGGTACTTCAGAGTTGTCTAGTAACTTGGTTATGGGAGGGGGAGGGACTTGCCCAGGTGGGGGGCGGGAACAGGGGGAGGAGGACCAGTCGGCACTGGGATTGTTGCCCTCAGAGAGCGGGGGAGGCGGGAGTCCGAGGACTGAAACTGCCAGTGACCCAGCTGACTCTCAAAGCCCTGTAGAAAAAGAAAAACTCAGTGAGAAGATCTTTAATGAGTAGCAGAGAGCGGGACGTGGTGGCCAGCCCTGCAGCTCTGTGGCTCTGAGGAGTTCTCCTAATCTGTTGGCTCACAAGGGCATGGGGCCTTCCCTCACTGCATCCTAAGACAACAGAGCAGAGAGTGAGCCCACCTTCGTGACCAGAAGCCATGGATTCCACCTTTTCTTTTGGGGTGATTCTTGCTACCCTGGCTTGCCTCATCATCATAATGAATGCACTAGTGGCTGTGGCAGCGTTCCTGCTGATCCAGAAGACCAACAGCATAAGCCTTTGCTTCACCTTGAACCTGGCTGTGGCTGACACCCTCATTGGTGTAGCCATCTCCGGCCTCATTGACGACCAGATCTCCAATCCATCCCATTCGACACAGAGGACCATGTGTAGCCTCCGCATGGCCTTTGTCACCTCTTCCTCGGCTGCCTCAGTCCTCACCGTCATGCTGATTGCCTTTGACAGGTACCTGGCCATTAAGAAGCCCTTCCGCTACTTTCGGATCATGAATGGGCCACTGGCTGGGACCTGTGTGGCTGGCCTGTGGTTGGTGTCCTACATCATTGGCTTCCTCCCACTGTGGTTGCCCTTCTTCCAGCAGGGCACATACCAAGGCCCCTGCAGCTTCTTTGCCGTGTTCCACCCCTATTTCATCCTGACTCTGTCTTGTGGGGGCTTCTTCCCGGCCCTGCTGCTCTTTGTCTTCTTCTACTGTGACATGTTCAAGATCGCCTCCCTGCACAGCAAGCAGATCCGCAAGATGGAGCATGCAGGAGCCCCAGGAGGCCACTGTTCTTCCCCCAGGGTTATTGGGGACCTCAAGGCCCTCCGAACTGTGGCAATACTCATTGGGAGCTTCACTCTGTCATGGGCCCCATTCCTCATCACCGGAATCGTGCAGGCTGCCTGCCAGGAATGCCAGCTCTACCAAGTGCTCGAGAGATACCTGTGGCTGCTTGGTGTGGGCAACTCTCTGCTCAACCCCCTCATCTATGCCTACTGGCAGAAGGACGTGAGGACACAGCTCTACCAGATGGCCATGGGAATGAAAAAGAAATTCGTTGTGCTCTTCTTTTTCATCTTCCCCCAAGATCCTGGCCCAGGGGAACCCAGGGAAAGCTCCTGCCATATCGTCACCATCTCCCATGCCAACCTATAGGGCTGAGACGGTAAGGGCAGAGAAGCTTGCATGTACTCCTGAGGGCAAGTTCAGGCTCTGCTACTTCCCCATTACTTGCCCTCAAGCAGGTCCCCTTCCCCCCACCCCCACACTGCGCCTTAGCAAAATGAGAACATGGCAGATGATTTCTTGGGTTCCTTCTACTTTTGACATTCTATGATTCCCTGTATGTCCTAAGGTCCCTCTCCAGGTCTAACCTCCTTTGATTCTGTAAAACACTCTCTTCCTTCCCTCCTTCCCTGGACTCCATTCAAGCCTCAAGAATAAACCCCAATGTCAGTATCTTCGGTCTCCCTGAGGCAGGGTCCCTGAGCCCCTCCAAATCCCCCCCACTTGGAAAAGAGCCCCCTGTCCCCTAAGCCATCAGTTGGGATGAGCCAGTTTCTCCTGTCTAGGGAGACTGGCTATTCACTCTGTACCCCTGGAAAGTTGGGTGCAAATCAAATTTTTCTTCAAAGGATCCTTGCATAGAACAAGGATCACCCCAGGTTTATCTTGTCAGTTGAGAATTTCATATTGTGTATTTTGTATTTGTACAAGAAAGAGTATTTGTACTAGCAACCTATCCTCAGTTTTCTCCCAAACACTGTGGCCAACCTCGTGGTATCCTTCCCCAAAGCATTTCTCCCCTTTGCCCTTTTTCTTCTGTGACTAAGGAGTGAGTCCCTGAAATGTTTTCTGCCTGCTGCTGACCCATGTCAGTGATATGTAGCTGGTGGGTCCTCAATAAATGCTTGTTGCCTTCAATGCAGTGATGCCTCTAGGAGCCTTAAGACTCAAAGTCCAGGGTATTGTGAGTTTGGGGGAAGAGAAAGGAGAGGGGAGGTTAAGGGGCTGCACCACAATAGCGTCACCACTGCAATCTACACCTTAGAACCACCTGGTACCACCTAACTGGGCCTCCCCAGAGCCCAACATCTGTGTTCACCCAGTCTCTTCTCCAGCAGTTGCCTCCCTCTGAAGCTAGATTGGGCTCCTCTGGCACTTCCAATGCACATCTCCCCTGACCTGAGGTACCCTCTGGAGAATAGAGTGAGGGTGGGGGGCACCCTGCTACCTGGGAAATACAAAAACACTTGGTACTTGAGAATTTTACATTAAACCTGAGTTTCTCTGGTATACAGAAATGCAAGAAGGGTAAAATTTGACTCCCCACCCCTGTCCCACTGCCTGACCCTAGAACGCCCTTCCATCATCCCCAAAGCTAATCATTTTGCACAGGTACACGAACAGCCTGGAGGAGATTCGAAGACTAGTCAGTGAGGAAATATGGGTCTATGGGGGTTGGGGTAGGGAAGGACTAAGGCAGAGGTGACCCATGAATTCAACTCACCCCGAGCCCAAAATCTTTAAGATCGACCTCTCACTCTCCGTGCCCCCCTCCGTCCCAGTCTTCTCCTATAACAAATTCCTAAAGAATGGAATTGTCAGAGTCAGCAATCACCAGCAGGAGTTTATATTTCACTGTAGAATTCTCCTCTAGTGGGATCCAAACCAATACACCCCAAGTCCTTACACTGAGCTGTCTCCCAGCAGGGCAGCTGAACAAACAAGCAAGACAGAGGGCAAGTGAAAGCAAGCTTTAGAGGCATTTTACCACAGTGAAGAGTAATCCCTTTTTGTTGGATCAGGCTTTGGAGTCAAATCTCCTTTGATAAGGGTACACCACACCTGACCTGAGGACTAAATCAGCAAGGTACCAGAGGGCTCTGGGCTGGAGTGACAACCACATCTCAAAAGAAGCTCACCACCCAGATAAATGCCAACTCTGCTACATACTAACTCCGAGATCAGGGTCTCAGTTTCCTCATTTTTTAAATGGAGAGTTGATTTAGATATTCTCAAAGCTTTAAATCTCAAAGATCAGATATGCATCTGGATGATTCCTATAATTCTATGACATTACAAGAACACATGTACCTGTGTGTGCACGTAGGCACATACATACATATGCCTCCTTGCCTCTCATTCTGCTCTTAACCAGGATTTAATTACCCACCACACCAGACCTATAACCTGCCCTGGAGGCTCACCCTCTGTTTCCTGGTTCTCCAAGACTTTGATCAGACCCCTTTCATTTATCATTTCAGGATGACCCACTTGTTTTCAGTCATATTCCTACTGCTAAAAATAAACCAACAAACAAATCAAAACGTCAAACTCTCCTTCCTCAGAGACTTTGTGCCTTGCTGACCCAAAATGGATCCAATAATTCCCTCTGACAGAACCTTCTAGAACTGTGTTTTCCTTAATACAACAACTTTTAGAAGAAGAAAATCCTTGGGATTTTCTTGAAGAAAGGCACTGCACCATACCCTATGCATTCCCACAACTGGTAAACAACCATCTTTGACCATCACAGGGGAAAAGCAGTGTGTCTGGCAGCCATAGAAGTACATGCTGGGCCTGCCAGAAGGCATCTACAGAATGGTGTTTATGGTAGCTGGGGAGATCAGATAATACCCCACAACTTCCCTGCTTTACATCTTCCAGAATAAAACAATCAGGTGCCCAAATTGAGGGAGTACTACAGTGAGGTAGGCTTTGTAATCAGGAGACCTGGATTCAAATGTGACCTTGGGCAAATGACTTCCTCTCTCTGGGCTTCAGTTTCATGAACATCTATAAAATCAGGGGGTGGGAAGGAGCAGACTTGACCATCTCTAAGACCCTCTTTCAGCTCTAAATTCTGTGGTCCTATAAATTTAAATATTAGGGGCCATCAGGACAAACTGGAAAATTCTACTTGAAAGCCTGGATCTCCATGCCCCCCATGCCCTGGACGTTAAAAACAAGTGGCCCTGGAACACAAAGGGTGGCTGGAAAACTGCATTGGAGGTGGGGGTTCAGGGTGAGGCTATTATTGTACACCTGGCCTGAAGACACCATCATTAGGAACATTGTGTTTAATAAAGCACTGAGAACAGAGGTACAGATTATGCCAGAGAGATCTAATGCCTTTCTTTGACAAAGATTCTTTCCCAGATGAAGGGAAGGCACTGAAGGGTGAATATTTAGATTTTTATCAGGCACTCAGTGTGTAGTCATCAAAAGAATTTATGAAGAAGTCACACTTCAAAAAAAAGAAGTCAATTCAAAATGCCTTTAAAAATAGTCTATGACCTTGTAGGTCAACATGAATCTGCTATAGTAATAACAATATTAATAATAACAATAATAGCTGACATTTACAGAGCCCCACAAGGCTTTTATGGCATTTCATACCCCATAACCCTCTGACATAGGCACCACTCTTTTTATAGAAAAGGAAAATGAGCCTTGAAGAGGTTAATGGTCTTGCCCAAGGTCACACAACTCATAAGTGTCTGAGGTGGGATCTAAACCTGCCTTTTCCTAATACCGAGTCTAATACTCTATCTCAGGGGTGGGGAACCTTTGGCCTCCAGGCCACATGTGGCCCTCCAGGTCCTCAAGTGTGGCTCTTTGACAGAATCCTAACTTCACAGAACAAATTCCTTAATAAAAGGATTTGTTCTGTAAAACTTGGACTCAGTCAAAAGGCCGCACCCAAGGACCTGGAGGGCCACAGGTGGCCTGGAGGCTACAGGTTCCCCACCCCTACTCTATCCACTACACTCTGCTGCCTCTTCTTTATCTAAAAAGGTAGCTAGGGGTCATGATGGATAGATTGCTAGTCTTGGAGTCAAGGTCTGAGTTTGAATCCTGCCTAAACATTCTCAGCCTTAATCTCTTCCTCTGTGAAATGGAAATAATAATAGTACCCACCACACAGAGTTATTTCAAGGATCAAATGAAATAATGTATGATCAGTCCTTTGTAAACCTTAAAATATTCTATTGATGCTAACTATTATTATTAAACAATGAAGTGTATATAAGTTATCACCAACAAATAACAGGATGAGATTTAATAACAATTTAAATGCCTTACAGTAACAAACACATTCTTGTTTACAAGGCTATCCTGGCATCCCGTCTAGGAAGCAGGTCAAGCCAGGATTACTATGTTCATTTTCCAGAGGAGCTGAGTCCCAAAAGGATAAAGTGAAGCTACATGTCCAAGGTTACAAAGCTGATAAGTAGAATTACCAGGGCTAGGATGGTCTACAGACTCCAAAGCCAGAACTCGTCCCACTATCCACATTGCCTCAAAAACAAGAAGGAAGAAACTTTGAAGGAGTATCAATCCTCAGTCTCCTAGACATGCTCTTCAAATGTGTAGATGGGAAAAGTGAAAGAGGTAGACAGCTAATACTTTCCATGATGATCCAAAAAGATCTCAACAGGCTAGAACACTGGGCCAAATCTGGTAAGATATAATTGAAAAGAGATAAAGGCACAGGTTTCCAAAAATCCACCTCCCAAATACAAGATGAAGATAGGCATGGCTAGCCATAAAAAACCTTGGTCTGAAAAAGGACTAGGGACTTTAGTGCAACAAACTCAATATGAATCAACTGTATGTTATGGTAGCCCAAAGGGTAAGTATGATGAATGGAGAGAAGTGCCCAAAATGAGGAAGAAGATTATCCCACTCTCCTCTATTTTGATCAGATAACAACAGTAGAGGACAGAATTCAAGACTTATCATCATATTTTAGCAAAGACACTGAGAAGCTGCAAAAAATTCAGGTGAAGGTACCCACAACAGCCAAAGGTTTTCAAATCACATCATGAAGATCAGGTAAGTAGCCCTGCACAACTTGGCAGTAGATAGAGGCCAAAATTAAAACAGGCTGAACTTCTTTGGGCCACAGATAAGTTTTTAGGGACTCCCTTTCCAAGTAAAGGTATAATTAATGCTTAAACTATTGTGCAAATAAACCATATTTTTTTAAAAAGGGAAATTTCAATTAATATTAATTAATTACACTAATTACTTAAGATTTTTATTTATCATGAAATCACATTAATGTTAAAAAAATTACTTTGCTCAGTGGTACAAGTTTTAATACGTTTTCCAGGTTTTCTTACCATTTACATTTAGTAACAACCGAAAACAGTGAAAAGAAGGACTCTGTCTCCTCTCAGACAAGAGACAGACTGATGATGGTTGGTTGCCTCGGATAACATGACAAACAGTGGAGAGTGTGCAGTGGCAACCCACCCACCAAGCTACATCACGAGCACAATAGTGACTAGTGGAAGGTGGGTTAAGCACTTGTTACATCCTCTACATTTTTCACCAATCTCCTGAAATCCTTCAGTGGCCCCACGTGGCCCGGAGGCAGTATGTTGTGCAGACCTGAGTTAAAGGAACTGATAATGTTTAGCCTGGAGAAGCCTTAAAGAAAACACAATAGCTGTCTTCAAGTATTTGAATGGCTGCTATGTAAAAGAAGGGACTGGTTCTGCTTAGTGTCAGAGGGCAGAACAAGGAAGAACATGAGAAAGTCAGAGGGTTGGAGAAGAGGCAAGTAGGCTTGATAGAAAAGGGAAAACTCCCTAAGGAGTTGGCTAAAAGGAGAATGGGCTACCTCAGTAGGCAACGGACTCCTTCCCCCCTCACTAGTTATTTATATATTTATGTATTTTTATATTTGCTTTATATTTAACATTTAATATATTTACCAAATATTTGTTTATATTGATAATTGTTTATTCAAGGAAAGGATGGATGTGTAGCTTTCAATATGGTTTAGAGAGGATTGGTGTAGTTGGGTATAGCTTAAACTAGAAGGAAGGTCTTCTGAGATCCCATCCAACTGTAAGATTCTGTAGGCTAGTCAAATAACAGCAAAATATTAGCCTTCTTGGGGCAGCTAGGTGGCACTACAATAGATAGAGCGCTGGGTCTGAAGTCAGGAAGACTCTTCTTCCTGAGTTCAAATCTGACCTCAGACGCTTACTAGCTGTGTTGAGCGCATGACCTGGATGAGGATACAGCAAAGGTGACTAGAAAGGGCAACAGGAGAGGTGGGACAATAAGGAGAGACTCTCAAAGACTGCAGAAAGGTCAAAAGGGATGAGGACTGAGATAAGGCCATTGGATTTGGCAGTTGGGAGATCACTGGTACCATTGGAGAGAACAGTTTCAGTAGAATGATTTCTAAGTATCTGGGGGATACAGGATTTAGATTGCATCCTCAGGAATGAAACTTCTTGAAACTTTTAAGAGCTTAAAATGTATGAACCAGAGTGAGATAAATTTTTTTATTACTTAGTTACTTCAGTCCTGTCTGACTTGCTCTGACCCCATTTGGGGTTTTCTTGGCAAATAAATATACTGGAGTGGTTTGCCATTTTCTTCTCCAGCTCATTTTACAGATGAGGAAACTGTGGCTAACTGGGTCAAATGACTTGCCCAGGGTCACATAGCTGGTAAGCGTCTGAGGCTGGATTTGAACTCAGGAAAATGTGACTCCAGGCCTGGCCCATTATCCACTACTCCACCTAACTGCCCAAATACTGGGACAAATACCTGAGTCTCAGTTTCAGCCTCAGTAAAATGAAGGAACTGGGTCAGATAATATCTAAAGTCCCTTCTAGTTGCAGGTCCTAAGATTTTACAATAGTTCAGTACTACTGATATCCAACACTACTGAGGGAATTATCAACACTGACAGCACCAAGAGGGGATGGATGGTCTGATGTGTGGACAGAAGTGAAGGCAAGCTTCCTACTTAGTCTAGAATCCAGTAAAATAGGAATGACACTTTAAGGTCATGCCCATCACATTCTCCTCCTAAACACAATGCAGAGGTGAGAAATGAACATGAGGGCCAGTGCCTAGAGGCACATTTTTTCACTGTCCTAAATTTCTTTTATTAAACAGTAAGTTTACAAATTAATATGCCTTAGTAGTAATGATTAGAGAAGGAAATGGCCAACCTCTGCAGTATCTTTGCCAAGAAAACCCCAAATGGGGTCATGAAGAGTCAGACTCAAGCGGCACAATTAAACAATAGTAATAATGATGCAGTTGGAGGGTACTGTGTCTTCTCCTAGCAGCATGACAAGATCCACCAGTAGTAGGATGGAAACTGTAACCCTTCCTAAGGCTCTGGCTTTTCCTGAGAACAGATATAAGCCTGCACATCAATCTGTGTTTGTACACTAGTCTGGTGATCCACTGAGTGCCAGGGTTTCTACTAATAGCTTTATGGACTGAGTCAATAAAAGTAACCTCAATGAATTTGTAGACTTTTAGGAGCCCAGAGTGGTGTCCAGCATGCTCTCTACCTATAACTGGCAAACTTCAGCTGAGAGACACCATAATGCCTATACTTACCATAGGTTGCATTCTTGCAACTGGATGCTTTCACCCAACACAGCAAATATGAATATGGTAAATGACATAACCTTGATTTTAGCCTTGTATCTCACTCAGCCTTTGAGATTTACTGGGTCTGGTAGACCAGGGAGCTCTATGGAAGGTAGATAATGGGGGCTACTGCCAGCAATGCACCTGCTAGAACTATGTTAAATCTCACTGTTCCTCCATGATTCCCTGCCCCCCCCCCCCCGCAAGGCCATCAGGGTTAAGTGACTTGCCCAGGGTCACAGAGCTAGTAAGTGTCAAGTGTCTGAGGCTAGATTTGAACTCAGATTCTCCTGACTCTAGCATCAGTGCTCTATCCACTGTGCCTGCCACCTAGCTGCCCCTCCTTCTTAATTCTTGCAACTATTTATAAGCTTCTATCCTGACTTACACCTGACGGTAGCCATCAACTAGAAAGTTGGAGGGTTCGATTTTTTAACCAAAGGAAAAGATTTTTATCACAGAGTGGTCAGAACATTAGCAGCCCATCCAAATGGGGAAGTGGGCCAAGGCTACAGCTGCTGGAGAGAACAAGAGAATGACAGCAGTTGTCAAGCCAAGCCAAGGATACCATACCCTGGCCTGTGCTCCTGAAAGACTACAGAAAAGCTCCAATCAATCATCCATTGTTCTCTTCCCTCCAAGAATAGGTCAAGAGCAACAAAGTTCATCCCAAGACCACCATACATGGATGTGGAGGTAGTCTGTGTATGTGTGTGCATCCATGCATGTGTGTGCATGTGCATGTACATGTGTGTATGAGCACGTGCATGTGCGTGCGTGCGTGTGTGTGTGTGTGCTGGTGAGGGGAGCCACAGTTGCATCTGCAGAGGAAAAGAAGCCTTGCCTTTCTGTCCTGGGTTCTAGGGGTCAAGGGCTCGGATGAACTACCTTCATCTCCTATGGAGACACCCTGGCAACATCAATCACTTTGCAGCTCCCCACTCACTAACAGCTCTAAACCATAGGCCCCTGCTTTTTTTAAAAAAAAAAAAATATTGTTTAAGAGTGGAACAGTGTGGAGCCTAGAGTTCATATCTACCCTCAGGAACTTGGGCAAGTCACTTCACCCCTGTCTCCCTCAGTTTCCTCAACTGTAAAATGGGGATCATAACAGCACCTGTCTCCCAGGGTTATTGTGAGGATCGAATGGAATCGTATTTGTAAAATACTTATCACCACAGAGCCTGGCACATAGTAGGTCCTTAATAAATGCTAGTTGTCTTCCTTCCTTCCAGTGTGCTTCGCTGCATTCTGGTTCAATGCCATCATTTTACAAGGTCAAAACTAAGGCCCAAATTGGGAAGTAAGTCCAGAGAGAAAAAACTGCACTTAAGGTCACGGCACTTGATTGCCATTGAAAGAATATTGAATTTGGAGCCAGAAGACCTGGATTCAAGTTTTTCCTCTCTATTTACTAGCTGTGTGACCTTGAGCAAATTGCTTTCCTTTTCTAGACCTTATCTATAAAAGGAAGGGGTTAGAGGGTTCTTAACCTGGGTGGGGGGGGGGGGTGTATTCCAGGGTATCTCTGAACTTGTATGAGGAAAAAAAATCTTTATTTTCACTCACCTCTGGTTTTCTTGGTAATCCAATGTGTCTTCAGCTTTTAAAACCATGATTCTGAAGAGGGGTCCATAAGATTTCCCTCCAGACCTAAATATTCTCATATAGTTCCCTACAGTAGCAGGTCTTAACTCTAGGCCCCCTAGTTACCAAAGTTGTGCTTAATCAGCCAGAGAATCAGAAATGGCGGAGACCTTGGAGACAGTCTAGTTCATTTTACAATGGGGAATTTGAGGCACGGAAAAGCCTTGTCCAGAGTCAGGATTTGAGCCCAGGTCTTCTGACTTCGGGTCCAATGCTCATTTCCACAGTCTCCCTGCTAAGCTCCTTTGGCTGGGGAATCTTCCTCATTTGTAAGACAACCCAGGCCATCTGAAAGTACCTTTGCAGAGAGCCTGACAGCAGGTCTAGCTGTCAGCTAGTCAGGAAACCAGTCTCACATCCTTGCTGAAGGGGAAAAACTCACTTCACCTAATGGATCGAATGCCACAGTGTAAACTGTATGAGTTTAACACGCTGCTATCCAGCCATATGTTCCAGGGATTTACAAGCTGTTGGGACCAAGATCAGCCATCAGGCTAGAAGAGCCCTCTCATTAGGAGTCCTGGAAACGTCCCAAGCAGCTGCTAGGTATCTTCAATTTCTGCCTTACATGCATGAAATTGTTCCTATTTCTTTTTTAAAAATCTATAGACAGGCTTACAGCACACAGTAGTAGAGGTCCAGAGAGGGTATATGTCCAAGATATCACACAAGTTTGAATCCAGGCTCTCCTACTTACTACACACAGGAACTCAGGCAAGCTCCTTCTACTTGCTGAAATGCAGTCAAGTATTTTTTTTTAAATACTTACTGTGTGCTTCCACTGTATACTGCAAGAAATACAAAGTTTAGCAAAGACAAGGGAGCAGCCTTCACCAATCTGTGTCAGAGGCTCAAAGACATATGGATGAAAAGGACCTCAGAGGCCATCTAGTGCAACTCCTCATTTTACAGTGGAGGAAACTATGGCCCAGAGAGGGGAAGGGACTTGCCCAAAGCCACATAGTTCAAATTTGTATAGGTTTCAGAAAACTCATAGGGGCTAAGATACAAACACATATATGGATTTTGAACTGAAAGGGACTTTAGAAGGAATCTAGTCCAATGCTTTCATGTTAAAAATAAAGTGACTGAGCCCCAGAGACATAGAAATTCTACCATAAGATACCACATGATAAATGTATTATGGAGGTGCAATGTGCTATGTGAGGTCTCTGGTAAGAAAGTTATCCATCAAGGGAGCTAGTCCAAGAAGGTGACATTTTAATTGGGCTTTAAAAGATAAGTAGACATGTAATTGAGGGGAAAATAAAATATTCTTTTAAAATAATGAGTAGGAATTCAGCAGGCAAAAAGGAGAAGTTTCCAGGCGTGGGGAATGGCAACAGCAAAGACAAGAAGTGGAGAAATGCAGCATGGGAGGCAGGGCTTGGGGGCAGGGAGGCCCATAGAGCTCAGGAGCAAAAGAATGACAGAAGATAAGACTGGAAAGCCAGGATTTCAGAAGGTCTTACTTTGTTCAGTAGGTAAGCAGTATGGCCTAGTGGATAGAAAGCTAGGCCTGTAGTTGGGAAGATTCGAGCTTAAGTCATCCTTCTGACGTGTCCTATTTGAGCCTAGACAGGCAGGCTAATGTCTCAGTGCCCTGGGGGCACTCTAAGACTGTGATGTCACTCAGAATTGAGAGAGGAAAGTAACTTCATCCAGGAGCTCCCTAGATCAATGAAGTCACAGATCATGTCCCTATCAGGGGGATCACTAGTGACAATACGGCGCTAGTGAAGATTTTTGAGCAGCAGTGATATGGCCAGATCTACGCATTAATAAGTAAGAGATTTTTCTGGCAAATCAATTAGAAGGCATAGACAATGGAGGTGGGAAGACCTAATAGGAGGCGATAACAGTCTAGGTGGATGGTTATGAGAGCCCCTACCAAGGTGGTGGCAGTAGAAATAGATGAGGGGCTGAATGTGAAATACCAAAGATAAAGGAGAAGGGAAAAAAATCAAAGATAATCTCAATGTTATGAAAACAGAAGAACTGGTAAATGGTGGTGCCACACAGAAATGGTGAAGTCAGAAGGATAAACAAGTTCAGGAGGAAAGAGGTAAATTTGGTTTTCAGCATGTTCAGTTTGGAGTGCCAATAGGATGACCAGGCAGAGGTCCTGGAGGCTGTTTCCAGGGCTAGGTAACCTGGCTGATCCCAAAATTGGGATTTCCCATCCCAATATTGGGTCATGTTTCCATTTCTTACAATAAATCCAGTTCTACTCCAGCCTTGTCTCTCACATTTATATCAAGTGTCCACACCAAGACATAGATCACCTCAGATCATGAGGAAGATCTGAGGCCCACTTCATTAGAGGAGACCATGGATTCTTTGATAAAGTGTCATTTGCTCCAAGCTCTGTCTCAGTGGTTCTTCTTGCAGATTGGAAAATTCTGAAAATCCCCACACCACTGAACCAGTGTTGCGTACTTGTGTAGGGAGAAGTGTGATACAATGGAGACCGTAATGGTCTTCAGAGGGGGTGGTCCACAAGACTTGAATTGAGTAGAAATCCTGATAACTCATTAGCTGTGGGTCTCTGGACAGATCACTTCACCTCTCTAAGGCTGCCATCTCCTCATCTGTACATAATGGCTCCCTTGGAGGCTGTTGTGAGCATCAAATGAAACACCACAGAGGAAAGTGTTTTCTAATTATAAAACATGCATGGCATAGATGTTTAGGAATGGGCCTTACACACTGTGTGTACAGTACAGGTATAAAAGTTAACTATTACTAGTCTTCATATATCAGTTCACAATATGATTTTACTTCCTAAGTCTTCTGCATTTGTTTAATGAGTAATTTGTGAGTGATTACTAGATGGAAGAGAAAGGACACTACTACCACTAAATCACCCAGGGGATGAGGAAAATAGGATCAGAGGGCAGGGACCAAGGGCTGAGGGCTAGGACTAAAAGGGCCCTTGGAGAATGCCAAGTTCAAGGAAAATGAGACCCGGAGAGGGGCAAAGGTGATAGTGGGGAGCCAATAGCAGAGTCAGAATTACCATGGACCAACTCAGAAGATCCCACTTGAGGAGATAATAAATCAGGACAGATAGCTCAAGTGAGATGTCAGGAGTCTCCTGACTCTAACTCCAATCTCTTTTCTTTCTCCCACGCCCTCAGCTCCCTGCCTCTGCATGAAGGCGGGAAGGAAGCCAGGATTTGAAGGGAGAACTACAAGAACCACAAGATATAGTTGTGTTCTTTACAGTTCAGAAAATGTTTTGCCATCTACTTTCTCATGGGAACCTCAGGATCCCTTTGGAAGGCAGATAGGGCAGGGATTAACCCCATCTTCCAGCGAATGGAGGTCAAATGACTTGTGGGCCACTGATTGATCACAGTGGTGATCCCTCCATACAAATCCTTCCACCTAGTAATAGGAAATACTACAACTTCCATACAAACTGAGAATTTTGTCATCAGTGAAAGGCACCTAGAAAGCACAATATCCAAGGTCTAACCTTAAACATGACTGTTTTAAGAGAATTAGGGAAATCTTCCTCTCCCCCTGCC